>CM040763.1:16304640-16904640 GCA_022829145.1 Albula goreensis
TCAAGCTGCTCCCATGCTCTGTACTAAACGATCAAAATACTGCATCTCCACAGGTTACATTGGAACATTGCTTTTGATGTTGCCTGAATGCTAAGCAAACAAGCAGACCATCTATGTCCAATGCAGTTTAAATTCATTTCAGTCACAAACAAGACAGGGAAATTGTAAGAAGGTAAACAACTGCATCCACGCAACACCATAAAACAGTAAAAATGAAAGCTGAAAAGTTAAAAAGTTGAAAAGTTCACCGCAAACTCTGGAGATTCAACTCCCTAAATTAGCTGACACCCTCAAAGACGTATTGGACACATATCCACAGATCTTCCACGACATGCGGTTCCTTACTCGCAACAAAGGTTCAGGAACTCGGAACGTGAAAAAAAAGGCCAGGAGGAAGAACAGAGGGATTAAATTAACAATTGAAAGCAAAGCCCGGTGCAACAAGCAACCAGGGCTCCCGGTGCCAAAATAAAGATGTAAAAGTGCCCAAGCGGGGTCAGCTCCATGCCCCTCAGCAGAGCCACCCTCTGACAAAACTTTCAAAGGCGCGGTAGGCTTTATGGATTTTCTTTTGACGGCATAAGCCAGACAGTGGTTTGCCAGAGATGCAAAGGCCTTTGTACAAAGCCCGCAGATTCCCTTCAGAAGTCTATCACAAGATCGACCCGGCGGCGCACGCCCCCCCCTTACGACGCGGCCTGGGGTTCGGCTGGGAATACACGTTGCCGTACGATCTTGAAAAGGGAGGGCTAAGGTTCAGTGAGCTGGAAGATATATTGGTGTCAGAACAGGCGGCCAGCCAACTCCAGTATACCGAGGAAAAATAAGAGGCCACAGTGACCCACTTTCGCCGTCCGTTACATTTCCACCCACTCTGGTATCGCCTTTTCCAAACACATTTTCCAAGTTTTCCAAATCCATGGAAACGCCAGTTAAAACAAAATGAAACAATTAGCAAAACTATTTGGCCATTGCTATTTAAATCAGCAAACAGCGGTGTACAAGTTCCCCCCATCCTGTTTGCACAGTGGTGAGTTCTACTGGATAAATCTATTTCTGGGGCAATTTTACAGTTCTCTGGGAGTAGCAAAAATCTTCCTGTCAGTGATCCTAACCCAAAACCTTCAAAATAAAGCTTAGTCCTCATATTACTAACTTTCCTAAATAAACATTACATGCAACTTTTATTTATTTAAATCAAATTATTATATAATGACATGAGAATTATTAACATAAATTCTAAAATATATTTTGGGCTCTTTTAATGCCATGACTGCAAGAAACAGAGTAAAGGAATTTGGAAGCAAAGATGTAAGCCAGCTTTGTAGATGTCAGTCAAGAAGACTCGTTGCATTTATCTTGGTACACTGTGGGATTTTAATTATAAGTCAGATACTCGTCCAAAAGGCAGACTTTTCTGTAGTTTCAATGTATTTCTTATTCTCTGTGCTACAAACTGACAAACCCTAGGATGCAAACAAATCTATCTATAATACAGTAAACTGCATACTTTAGCCAGTAAGAAAGTATGAATAGCTTTGTTTGTAATTTTTCTGAAATCATTTTCTTCCAAGAGAAAAAATGTGTTCATCTCTATAAATACTGTAAAGACCTCTTCCAGCAGTAGACTTTAATCTATCATTGACTATGAGGAGCATATCTGCAATTATTAATTGATTTTTTTTAAGATGAATGCTGGATTGTCCCAGAGGTCTAATTCCTACGTCTGCCCTTCAGAGATTGCACTGTATCGCTGAATTTCCGCATTTCCACAGTGAAGTATTCATTTGGACAGAGTTCTGTATTCTGCTGTACTCTTGATAAGCATTTCCCGATTGACCAGACTTCAACATATGAACCCCTAAAGCCCCCGAATGTTTATTTGTCTTCAGCTGACTCGTGGGGGTGGTGGGGGAGGGGAGGGAGTTTTTACCATGTACGTATTTGGAAGGTGGAATCATACTGCAATGAACTGCATCAATATGTAACGTTACTTCAGTGTTGTTGAAAAGTGCTTCAATTCCACATACAAAAAAACTGGGAAAAGCTAAACTTCTGAGCAACCTTTGACAAGAGGAGACTAGACAACCAGGTATGCTCATTGTAGAAGAGGAAGCAGATGTGTCTTCTGTAAAACCAGCCCTGGCCATCCTGCTCTGTGCCCCATTGCCTTCTTTGAGATTTAACACTCATAGCTATTACATAACCTCTCTTAACTTAGATCTGTTGAACTTTTATTTTGAAATAAACTTCCCTCACACTATTTCTGTTGTCTGTGTAATGCTCCTTTTATGGCTCTGCAAACAAAGTACAAAATTGAAGGATAGAGGACCGGCATGCTGCCTTCCTTGGGAGCAGTAACTTTGGGATGCATTGAGCTAGCGTCACCATTCAAACCTGTAACAATCACTGCAAATTATTATCTGGGCACAGATTCTAATGATAGCTTTTGGCACAACAGTGATATTCACTCTTCAATCCCAACATAGTCAACCACAAGCTCAGCCATTCCATCAGACTATTCAAATGTGCTAGAGACCAAACCCTGGCTCAGAGTTCAGGCCTTAATTATACAGGGACATAATCACACTTTTAAACCCAGTGAGATGTCAGAAAAACAAATAGCTCATGCACAAATGAACCCAGGCCCCTTTCGGATGACCCCCTGACCATCTCCTAATCATCAAAGCAGATTAAATAAGCTCTCATTTCCTGCATACGACAGTGATGAAGACAGACAGACCTGGGGCAACAGTCAAAGCTGCAGCTGATCTCAAAACCTTATTAGTGCACCAATTAACTAACCGGGAGAGTAATGAAGCTTGTTTGGGAATAATGAGGAATTGTTGGTGATGTTACCGCCTGACTTGAGTTCATCTACCAAGTGTCTGTGTGTGTGTAGATCTTACTTACATTCCCTTGTTGTTTGCATGTGTATGTGTGCTAATGTAAATGTGTATTGGGGTGTAACTGGGCTCGGTGGGTAGGCCAAATACAGGGTTGGAGGACAAAGATACTGAACCTGAACCCAAAATCTCTTGGATTTCATATAGATTCATCGCCTGATTAATCACCTGATTTCTTTTTACTTAACTTCCTCTAATGTAGCACTTTACCTGTGTACACATTAAAAATATTCAGTAATAAAACAGGTTACAGACAGCAGGTTACATTAATTCCTTTTCATTATAAGAAAGAGATATGTTTTAATTTTAATTTGGTACCAGCAGTGCTTTTCATTTTAATGAAAATGATTACAAGAGCAATTACCCTATTTGAAGCAATCAAATAATGATAGAAGACATGCTTGTTAATTGTACAGAACAATCGAAAACTGACTCAGGACTTTTGCTTATGGATATCATTGTGTGTCTATGAAGCTGTGTGTGTGATTTTGTGTGTGTTTGTGTGCATGGGTGTGCATACCAGTGTGTGTGTGTGTGTTTTTGTTTGTGTGTATGTGTATGGCTGTACGTATGAGTGTGTCTCTTACCTGTGCGCTGGGATCCTCCGCTCCCCAGCCAGCAGCACCACGTCGCACAGCTGCTTGTGTCTCAGGTAGTTCTCCATCTTGTGGAAGGTGTGCTCGGCGTGACTCAGGGCCTGGAAGAGCTCCTCTGGGCCGCACGGCTCCATGGTGTGGCATGAGGATATGGTCTGAGTGCTGTTAGAAGTCCTGCGAGCGGGGAAGAAAAACACACACACACACGTGCACACACACACATAAATACGGACGCACACACAAAAACACAGACACACACACACACACACACATACATACACAAACTTAACTTATGCACTATGCGGAAAACAGGCATGTACACACCCGGTTGCTGTCATCAGAAAACAAACGACAGTAATGCAATGTAGTGAGACATACTTCATCATCAAAATGCAATAGGCCTCAACAGTAATCAAAACCAAGAACCATGATAATAATAACATGTAAAAAAATGTCAAGCATCAGTAAAAAAAAACAGCATATTACAGTGTCCCCATATCTGTGCATTCTCCAGCATTGGAAACAACACTGGGCCAGCCTTCAGGCCTCAACTCACATAACACTGTTTGATATATGGTGATAACAAAACGCATGACTAAACCGTGTTTTCACAGGACTGCTGAGTGACTTGTGATGAGGACAGCTCACCAGCAAGAAACATTGAACTATGGGAAATAGTCATTGGCACACAGACAAGCCTATCTGGAGGAATGCACAGACTGCAGCTGCAGAGCTGCCTGTGTGGGCTTTGAGTGATACCAGGCCTTCGGTACGATGAATAATTCTGAAACTAGAGGGAAAAATCGAGGAAATAAAAAGGAGCTAAAGAGGGTGATGAACGGAACAGCAGTACATCTGATTGCTTGTCATTAGGTGCCCGGGCCAACAGCTTCTTTTTAAACACTTCAGTGTTGAGAAATGGAGGGTGACCCCTTAAGCTATGCCAACTGCTGTTCCGTTCTTGATCGCTTGAGAAGAAGAAAAACAGATTTGTCTAATGGCGTGGCATGAAAACACTCAAGAGCTCTCAGAACATTGCCTCCTTCGCTCCTGACAATCGAATCCTGTCCCCGGGACGCCGATGGATTTTTTTGCTGTGATTTTTTTGCGCTTCATTCACTGAAACTCTTTGTGGCGTGAGGTGAGGTGTTCACCAAGATCCAAGGGCCTGGGGTCCTGGCTGGTGAAACCACCTCAGGAACTCATTTTCAGAGCCGTAATTTCCCCTTTCTGAGAGTGCTGAATGTCGGCTGCTCCTGGTTCCAGCACTGGGAGTCTTTGTCAGTGTGATTCTTTATAGGCTGTGGTTTTTTTAAAGGGTTTCAGCTGGCAGGATATCCCTAACCTCATTGTGCAACAATAACACCTTCAGCCAACTGGTTACCTGCAATCTGCCTGCATTGGCTAAGGAAGGTCTCCCATCCTCCAGCACAGTGAGAGCTCATTAGGTGGACTGCACAGTGAAGAGAAGCAGAGACTGGCTACATTTCATTTCGAATGGCTTTTTACTGTGTGTGTGCCTTCCCAAATTTACAGAGAATGTCACAGGATGGAATTCCAAATGCGACAAGGAAAGAAAATAATGGACGAAAGGCAATTGAAAAGTAGCCAAGAGCATTCATGGTAGCATATTCAGCTTAAGCAATAGTCATTGGTGAAGTGACAAGCCCCATGGCTAAGGAGCAACTGCAGACTATGTGAGTGCTGACTGTGGCTCGGACTCCTATAAGGCAACTGGAAAAAACATAAGGAATATAAGAATTAGCTCTAAAAAGATTGAGCAGAAGCTGAGGTATAGCACAGGGTCTCCCTGGGCTTGTATGCAATGCTATCTTAAAACCACTGAACATAAATCTGGTCAACTACTGTGGGTTAAGCATTTACAGGTTTAATAGCAGCACAATACCCACTCCTGCCATTACCTCAGCTCTGGGGGAGCTTGTGAGAAGCTATTGGTGAGAAAACATTTCTTTCACTCTATGCTAATCAAACACCACCTGCAGATGCACACTACTGTGCCAGAACTATCTAAATGTGTGATGCCTGCTCCTGTAGCCTAAGAATTGAAGTGAGCCATGAAGTAAAGTGAAATGAGACAAGGCTTTAACTGTGGTGCTGAAATACAGGTGAATTGTACTTTCACCCAAGGTGAGATGGGGGTACTGTCCAAGGTCCTGAATTTTTTTTTAAACAGGTACTTTCCATGGAGATGTGGGGCCTACAGTGTCTGTCACACTGACCAGTGCTTTTGAGGGAGCATTTTGGGCCCTGCTATACGCTATGCAATGGCAATGCATTATTCATTATCTGTGCACTGAGCTGTTTCCCTTCAGAGGACATGAAAGCTATTCAATATGAGGCTCTTCTAAAATAAATATATAATGAAAGCATGCACTGCTGTCAATAGGTCACCATGTACTCAAAGCATCCAAAAGCTTATTTGACAGGCAAAGGAAAGCAAAGAGATGCAGTGGCTTGTAAGTGCAATTAAAACCCTCTGAAAAATGATCATTAAAACATTGTGTGTTTTCAGTCAACCTCTGCTGCTAATTAGTTGTACTCAACATTTACAAATCACACATCAAGGCTTACGCCTAAGTAAAGTGTACCAAAAATAAACTGCAAAGTTAACAACTGTTGATTTGCTGCTTAATGTTTAATATTTAATATGTAAATCAGAAACATCATGAAAAATGTACACAACAATTAACAGTGATGCTACTGCCCTGCCCAGCCCAGCTACTAAGAAAAATGTAAGAATCTACTTCCTAGAAAAAAGAGTTTTCTCCCTACCTGAACTGGATCCTTCTTAAATTCAGTACTCGCTTAAGGAGACCCCTTATATCCCTTATTAACTTGTCATCTTACTGGCTTACTGCCTTAAATATAATCCTTTTTTCTCTGCTGCATATGCCCAATCTCCTAGTAAGCAGAAAAAGCAAACCCCCTCTGAATCTTTTTTGTTGTTGTTGTTGCTCAAATTCAAGAGACAAGTTCTGCGCTAATTTGGCATCCCCATCTTGACTGACTCATGGCTGAGTAACACTTCTGTTGCATAGTTTTGTTTTTCCTGTCAGTATACACATTTCTTATTTCTATTTATCCAGCTGGTCAGACAATAGGATGTGTCCATATAGCCTCAAGGCTTTCTTCACTCCCTCTGCCCTCTTAGCAGTTATTTACAGCCCAAAGGAGACATCACTTGTCTTTATGTTTTTATGCACGCTGCAAAAAGATCTTGTCAGTATGGACTGTGCCAATTTATTTTTAGTCTCTCCACTTACTCTTACCGCTACTAGCTGCGTTGCACCATGTGCGTTGATATCAGTGCGAGTGGAGAGCACGTGGAAATGCTAAATGCAGGAGGGGCCTCTCCTTTGAAGTGGAAGCCGCGTACCCGTCCCGGTTAATTGGAGCTGCCAGCGCCTCCAGAGGGAGCAGCGAAGCGCGGGTCCCTTCCGCCTCCAGACACCGCTCGCGCTCATTATCTCTAAGTGGGTGCCTACACATTACAGCTAATCCGACCGCAAAAAAGGACACTCATATGTTAGTTTCTCACATTTTGTCAGTAAGTTTATTTATACATTTTGTTTAAATGCAAGCGCGTTCTGATTTTCTTGGTGAAATGATGTAAAAAGGAGCTCACTACACGGGAGTGGGTCGACGCTATAGCATAAAGCGGGAATGCGTTTCGGTCACAGCGCGCATATACGGACACACGCACAGGCGCGCGCCATTTACACCCACGCGGGCGAACGCATGCACGCATACATTTTCTCATGCACAGGGGAATCCGTTCCTCCCCAATCTTGCAGCTCTCTACTTCAAACGAGCGCTGGAGCACGGAGATAGGCGCGCTCTCAGCCCGCTCAAGCACAGCTCCAACTGTGGCTATCAAGGGCAAGCTTCACAAGGAACACCGCCTGTAGCAGCTGGCCAAAAGCAAGGCACGCCTGACAGCAGGGAGGGAAAGACGGATCCCCACCACTAGGGACAGCGCAGAGTGTGGTAACCATGCTAAGAGACCACAAAACTGTGGGTGGTCTTTTACTAACAGATACAGAAACTCCCCAGCGATAGCCACGATCCTAGCAAAAGACTGTTTTACAATTCTGACAAGATAAGAGGAGGTTTGAGCTAGCTTAAACAGAAGCACTTTGTTCATTAATACTTGTCATTTCAGGTCTGAAAACACAACACAGAAAATTGTTTTAACAGATCAATTATCCCATTCTGGTTTCCTTTCAGGTTGACGATTACATCTTAAAATTACATAGAAGGCTTTTGAAGCCTCAGTTGTAATTTGCATTTGTTCTCAGTTGACTTTCAGTCCATCCTCAATGATATTTCTGGGGGAGGTGAGGACTGAAGCTACATCTTGAAGCTCAGATCTGCAGCTGGTTCTGAGTTCTGGTAATGAGGAATCAAAGAATTAAGTTTCTCATTTTTGTACCATTTTGTTTGACCTTTTAAAACACATTTAAAAAACATCATGTATTGACTGCACCATCTGTTGAAAAGTATTCATAGAGGTTTTTAAAATACTACTAATTAATTTTCTATGACTCATTTACAAATTATTTATACACATTTTAACTCCCCTGCAGTCCCGTCTAGTCAAAGTTGAGAAAACTGTTCTGTATAAATCTGCATAAATTATACTACATACATGGTGATGTGATATTTCACTATGAAAACAAAACAACACACACATAATCTAAAATGTTTAATATGGAGAGACCGTACTAACCCCATATGCCTTTACACATTTTATTTCACTACCATCGCACCATTTTGGTGCTGTGATAAAACAATCAACTCATTAAAATATAAAATAAACAATATACTTTCTACAGGTAATTAAATGTTGTTGTTGGGTATTATTTTCCATGTTAGTGACTGATGATGTGACATTAAATACTATGACTGTGCACCACCTGTTCTTCCTCTTGTCCATATGCTACTTAGGGCAGAGTCTTTTTAACAGTTAAGTAACACTGTTTGTTAGCCTCTCTATTGCTGCCTTGTAGCATTGATTTGCTAAGACACTGTTTCACCCACATGCAAATGTCACTGCAATCCTTGACTCCATGCACCACTCAGCGTGACAAACACAGATGAATGCCATTTACCCTCGTTTGCATTTGATACACATGTGCCAGCCATGTATGTCTCAGCATGGTGGTTTGTAGTCAGCTGATGATGTCTGACCCATAGCTGAACCGCACCTTTCCCCAGCAAATTATTGCAATGGAGTGCATTTGCCAAATATTTTCGGCTGCTTTCTACTGATACAGGAGTGTGCTTTGGAGACTTCCTGGAAATGTCATTTTATGCAGGTTAAACACAACTACTTCCACTTGACTCATCTGGGCATGATGCCAACGTTACTTGCAAAGCTCTGAGAATAAATGCGATACTCAAAAAGTGTACAATTCCATAACTACCATACTAACAATAACCCATAATATTAGCAGTGTATGATTGCACTATCTCATAAGTGAATCTATTTTAATCTTTTATAACATTATAAATTATACATAAATGAAATTCAGCAAGCAAGTGCTTCCGAGTTTAAAAATCCTTCTGAAAAAAAAATCTGTGCTGTGCAGAAACATATGTCATCCTCATAAACACATTCACTAAGAATAGAAATACTGTGACATGACTGATAGACAGCACAGACTGGGCAAAGCTTCAACTGAAGACGCAGGCAATGATACTGCATCGTATGTAGCCAGGACAGTTATATCTCTGTACATTATATTTAAAATTATGTTTCCACAAACTTAAAGTTCAGTCACTGGAACTTTGGAACTGGAAATTTTAAGCTATAGCTACCAAAAACTCCTGAGCTAGACCAGGGAGAAACAAACTGTGCAGTCTGGGTTGTAAAAGATGCTGTCTGATATAGCACTCTACTGGGACGCAGCTGCAGTTCGTTCAGTTCCACTAAAGTTTTGGTTGTGCTCCACTGGATAACGGAAAAGCAAAAGATGGCCGGAGGTGAACACGCTGTGCTTGCCGGTGAATAGGAATTTCATCAGCCTTTCCTTTCACAATAACCACCTAGAGAGGCAATTATATGGACGACAGGCTTCAGTCACATTCCACATGGGCGGATACACCTTCACCTCTGTGGAGCGATGCTTTAAACTGCTATCATTATGCGTTTCCTGCAGCTGGACTGCATTTGTCAGTGTGGGTTTGGGATTAGCCTGTCTGTTCTGCCACAGCCACTACCACCTCAGAAGACAGAGTGCCAGCCCCTTTTAGTGGGTGTCTGTGACCGCGGTACACAGGAAGATCTCTGCATATGATGACTGCTCCAATCACTTGTAAATGGGCGCAATAACACGAAGAACATTGCAAGATCACAGCGCGGTGACTGACTGATGTCGTCTGGGCTGACAAAAATGGGCTGCAGTAAATTGCCCCTCGTTCTGCGGAATATCGCTGGCCCTTATTGTTCTCTGCACTCTTACAAAAAAACAAAAAAAAGACCCGACCACAGATTATCAAATATATATTGATTGTGTATATGAGCTGAATGGCTGTGGGGACCGTGTGTAAATGGGGTCGCACTAAAGGATTCTCAGACCGTCTGAGCTGGGTGAAGGCTTGAGGCTTGCTCTGAGCTCCATGTCAGTCGAGGCAGGCTAAGGGTGTCTTTGGCCAGGAGATGTACAGTGTGGTGGCATTGGGACTGGGCTGATCCCAGAATGCACCTCACAACTTCCAATACCTTGCCCCAGGTAGTGCCGACTGACACCCATCTGACAGCGGGGCCTGTAGCAGCCGAAACTCTGCTAAAGGAGACATCCTCAACATCTGAGTCAGAGTATACATAACACCGGATGTCTATGTTGGGAACAGGGCAATAAGCTGAAGCAGCTACATCTCATATAGAAACTGTCCATGGCTTAGACCCTGTTTGACCACACCTGTAGTAGGCGGTAGGCGGATAATAACTGTACCAGCATGGCAAGTTTATAATATAAAACAAATACAGTCATTTAATATAGATGATGCTGATACAACCATATCAGCTTTAGCTAAGAAAATCTGTGTTTCCTACTGAGGCAACGTTCAATTAAAACTGGATCAGATTAAATTACTGTGTTAAAATTTTTTGAGTTGAATTAAAAATCACTAACACGTGAACATATTATTACCATGCTGTACGGTTTCACAACAGAAGCAATATTACTACTAATTACTCATACTGGGAGAACAAGGCTGTATAATTCAAAATTGAGTTGGGAGAGAAGCTTCAGTTGTTGGCAATGCAAAGGAAAATAATTACTGAGATGGTCAAGGCTTCCACTGAAGATTTTCATTAAGCATGGGTGGGTGTTACAAAATATTGTAACTAGGGTACTGTAATCTACTGTAAGAAAATAATAATGATAAAGCTGTTAAATCATATTTCTTTTAAAAAAATCACATATTGCCTCTGGACAGGACACAATGCTTTGAATGCATAGGATTGCTCTTGTTAGCGCGAAATTCCTCCACTACAAACAGAAATATTAATGGAGTGAAAAACACAGGACGGCTGCCAATGGAGCAGGCTCTGAGGGAGAAGTCCTACAGCACCCATGCACGTCCTCTTCCCACCTTTATGGCGAAATTGTCGACGCGCTACATCGAAATTTTGGTGTTCCACATCAGACGCACGCCCACATAGAATGGATACAGATCTACCGAGCAGTTGGTTGCTCATTAGCATTGTCTGGATAATTGCGGTGAAAGACTAACTTGATCTTAAACACCACAATGGTAACAAGGTGAAGTAGTCACGCGTGCCTTTACGACAGACTTCATCATGAAGGCACGGTAATTATGGCAAATTGTGTGAATGAGCGAAAACGAGTGCATTCGTACGCCCACGTGCATACAGTCATACATATACCAAATTGCAGGGTGCTTAAATTGAATTTCCATAGAAATGTTGGTCACCTCCACATCATAATCATCGCGCGCACAGTTAAAGGAACCAATTTTCACCGAGGCATAGCAGAAGGAAATTCTCATCTCGAGAAAGAAGTAGACGTTAATTTAAAAATGCAGAGCTACAATAAATGATGTTGCAAGCAGTTGTCTAGAAAAAAACAAATGAGTGGAAAGCATTAGTTGTGCAAACCGTCGGTAATAATACGCCCAATGGGACATACATACAGAACACAACTATCTTAAATGGTTTCAGCGCGTAGAACGGCTGTTATTGTGGAAACTGGGTTCACAACATCAATACTGAAATACACTACCCTACTAAAATACCAATCATTGAGATCCCGAGTAAAATGCAGAATCCGGTTAACCTAAATAAAATGCAGTGCTTAATATGGGGTCTTTTAAATAATGTATAATATTTGGTTTAAATAAATTATTCAAACCAAGGACTCTACAGTCACAAAGAGTAACTAAAATGTAAACATGAGTCAGAAAGCTTTTACTAATTGCGATTCTCAATCAAAAGGTGGTCGGTCATTGAGTTGTTTTGTATATTCCACAGTAAGATTTCAGAGTAGTTCGCAAGAGTAAAGCACAAGACAACTGTCGAAACAGATTTATGTTTTGCAACTATTTTCAGGCGGTGGGACTGAGTAATAATGACTCTCAATAAAACATTGCTCCTGCATTGTATCTCGCGTCATTCTCAAATCTGGCAGAAGTTCTGCGTCTTCCCTTGGATCCGCAGTAGGACTCCGGTGCAGCATCTTTGGAGTGTCTTTAATTATGAACTAAAAAGCAGCATCTAGGCAAGATGAACAACGAAATGCCAGTTCCGCTGACTCAGCTACATTTAGCTAAACAATGCTGCAACTACAAATAGCACTACACTGGTTTCCGTGCTTTGACTTACAACATCTCAACACTGGAGTCCACAAACAGTATTTGCCCATTATACCCAAAATGTAAATTTGCATGTTATCTTGTTTCTTTCCGATAAAAAAGTTTCAACACATCTCCGTGCTCTCCTAGTCGACCCGCGTGGCAGGAAAAATGAATGTACATAGGCTATATTAGTATTTTGAATAAAATAGATATTACTTTTGCCTCGAGTTATTTGTTTGCATTCCCTGTATTTTAATTTTGTTTTAATACCTGCATGAGCTGGAATCTGAATCAATATTGTTGTTTTCCTCTTCGCAACCACCAATTTCTTCTATTTCTGCTGCCTCCGGATGATGCTGCTGGGACCCCGCACAACCTTCGTTTGGCAACTCCAGGACGGGGACCTCCGGGGGAGGGGAGGCGACCCAGGGTAAGGGCGGTGGGCTCCGACAGTCCTGTTGGCTAAATGAGCGAGGGCAACCAGAAGTGCTCGCCGCCAAAGCCACGGAATTGCCCGATGAGTCCAAAAACTTTCTGTTATTACTGCTGCTGCTACATGAGCCGTTCGTATTACTGCTACTGCTACTGCTGATGTTGCTGGCGCTGTTGGCACCCCCGCTTACGGAGGGGTTTTCCGCTGAACTCCCCGTACTCCTGCCGCTAAAAAAGTCGCCCAGCGGCTGACTGTGGGGCGGTGGGGACGTCGGGTGACCGAACCATCTCCATCGAATTCGTAAAATCTGCTTCACGTCAAACTCCTTCCTGGAACCAGACATTCCCCCTCTCCACTCCAGCAATGAAAGCTAAGAGGCCCGTGATCGCCTTGGCAACCGCACACCAACTGCACTCGGCACCGCGCTCGCTGAGGGAACGAATGAAAGGAAGCAGAGGAGAGGAGGCTCCTATCTACAGCCTTGTGAAACCAGCACGCAGTCCCTTGTCCGCTAACCTCCAACTCGCTCTCCCGAAGTGCGCTTCACCCTAGACGCACAGCCACACGCGCGCGCACACTCTCACGGCACCCTATGCAAGTAGAAGATACCCAAATTGTATCATCTTCATGTAAATAATTAATTCTAGAGAGACAAATATCTGCCCTGCTGGCTTGCTAATATATTTCCTACATAGAAATCAGATATCATCTGTTGGAGGAATATGTCATTATAAGGCTGGTAGTCGTATGTAAAAGCTCTTCTGACTCCCTTTCATCATATTCCACCTCGTCCACATCCCAGCGACTGCAGCGTTCACACGGATACACACGCGTACTCGCACACCTTATAGAAAAACGTTTTATAGAAGATGCAGATTCTGGCACGCAAGACATGCTTGATGTGTGCAACATCTCCAAGCGACCGCTTGTGTCGCCTTTTAACTCTTTCATTCCACCCGAAGTACTCCTCATCATGTTCAGGATTTAATTTTCTATAGGATCCATATCCCAGGTGACTTATGCGCTTTATAAGCAGCTATGAGTGTTGATAATATATGCTTTTTTATTTTCTATCTGAACCAAGAAATTATATAAATAGCGTGCTGCAGTAACAATTAAATAACCAAACACATCCATAAAGCTGGACAAAATCTTTAGATGATAATATTAATACTAATAAAACAGCAACAATTATTATTATTATTATAGAACCAAGATGGTATACTGTACATTAGTCACTACTAACACCAGAAATAATAATCATTCATTAGCAATGAGAGGAAAACAATAATGAACTGGAATTCAGCAAATAAGTATGCATTTCCAGCTACAATAAATAAAAGATGAGTGATTAAAGAGTTTCCATAGATGTGCCATTAATGAATTTAAAATGTATAAAACTGGGAAGTGATGCAAAGCATCTCAACGAGGGTGGTGGGGAGTGTCATAAAGGGAGAGACAGCAGCTGAGGAAGCAGTCAGGAAAGGTGCTGGTCTTCTGGTTCGAGCTGTCTTCAGTGTGGTATCACTGAAGGGAGGGGCTCCAAGATACTTGCGTTTCTCTTTATACCACCCTGTGGATGAGAATGTTAGCTCACATTTAAATCAAAGCATTGTGCTCTGTACATGCTGAAGCATGCTGAACATTGAGTTATAAGCGCCAATTTAGCTCATTTAGCTCAAGTAACCCAAGAAGTGAAAAAAGAATGTGCAAGCTTTGCTATGGCAACACAATGAAAAAATCAAAGTCTGAAGTGAAAACATGAAAAACTTTGTAACATTTTGACATTATCCTCAAAAGATTTGGGTCCACTGACACCCAGGATCTTTACAAAAGGAGTTTATTATTATTTTACCCAAACCAAGTTTTAAACATTTTCCTTCTGAGATTGCACTGAGAACCAATTAAATTAGTATCAGTGTTGACACTTATATTGCATCAGCATCATGTAATATTTAATAACTTCAAGGTAGCTGTCTCATTTTCAGTTGTTTGCCACAGAAATTGCAATGCTGTGCGATGAATGCAACCAGCAAAGTGTATGCATGGAGCTTCTGGAAGAAACTGGCCACTCAGCAATTAGTTATTCCCCTGCCCCAGTTTGTTTCAATCGCAATGAATGGGCACACACGTGAACACTCAATAAATTCAACTTACTGAAAATTGGTCAGGCACTAAAGGATAAAACAGGAGTGGATAAGGGTAAATTAGTGTGTATTTAAGTTCCAGCACACTACTAAATACGTTACATAACCGTCCTTCTGCTGAATTTTCTCTGCATTCACAGTGGCTCTTAGTGTCTCTTGTTGCATTGATCAGTCACCTGTTCTTTAGATTCTATTACCTTTCCCCATAAGCAATCACTCTTTATCTGTTTCCCTGATGACCTTCTCTAATATTTACATGTTTTATGGTTTTATTAAAACTGGGAGACGTTTTACCTCTTATAAAACCAACCCTCACCCTGACACATTTCACAGGCATTGCGATTAGTGTACTTTCTTTTCAAATCTAAGAGCAGTCTGACTAAATCAAGCGAAAAGCCTCTTTCCTTTTCAATATCTCCTTCTCACTCTCAGTCAATAGGAGTCCCCTAGGGCTCACTACTGGGGCCCCTTTACATTCACCCTTCACACTAAATCACTCCGATCTCTTATTTCTGTCTCGGCATTTCCTTGCCATTGTTGTGCTCTTGACAACCAAATCTTTCCTCTGACAGGTCATCATCCGCAATACTGTGTGCCTCAAAAATCTTTGGATGTTGATTTATCACCCCTCAGTTGATACTCAGCCTCTTCAAGAATTTCCTGTTATACCCTCCACTCCACCTCTCCAGAACCTTCTCTGTATGTGCTTTCAAGCTGTCTGCTGAAACGTTATACGAAGTGATGTGGACTGTCAATTTTAAGGCATTAGAGACGGTCGGACAGTTGGCAATTGTAAATCGATATTCATGAAATTTTTGATGAGTGAAACAGTGAGGCATTCATAAAGATAATATTTGAATAGATCCATTCATAACTTTTAAAATATGATGTATGTGGTTATTGACCAGAGATCAGTTTCTAGGGGGGAAAAATGGACCAAGCTTTTATCTACAGATGCTTCTAAACATTTCCATCCCTATAGGCAAAGGACATTGTCTCCTTTAATGAATAGTTTATCTATGATTAATACATAGCTCTGGTGATATGTTCCTGTAGGTTCCTTGCCATCAGTATAATGCAAATGTATTTTCCTGACCACTCTTACTGTGCTCTCCCACACACATCGCTGCAACCTTCTGTTGATTTGCCTCCCTACTGGTGCCACCAGACCACTTAAGCTTGGTCACAGTGCTGCTCAATGGATGTGCAACTCAGCTAGTTTAATTTCATCATCAGTCCTCACAACTCTGCAGTCTTCACTCTGTAGTATATCCTAAAAAACAGTTTTTGCTCACTGGATTTCCGGTAGTAGAATGTAAAACATACAACCATGGAACTGCTGCATTTCTCACCAGACCTGTTCAGCCTTCACCTTGGTAACCTGGACATGTCTTATCCCATGCATACAATATCCAATCATTTCCAACCTTGAGAAAAATCGAATTTTAAAACAATCATTCTAGTTTAAGCATGCACATGATAAAAAAAAATGTTCACTAAACGTATGATAAAACAATTGCTTTTGATTTCCAGCTTTTGATTGCACAACATTTTATGATTATGCTCCATAACAATAATACTGCAGTGCTTGTTCTAGACATAAATTCTTCTTTGCCTCTCTCATCCTGTGATATATATTAATTTGATGTATCTTATCATGATGGCATTTGACATATCTCCGGCTAAGAGTGTCTGCCATGGAAATATATAATAATTAGCACTAGTACAGTATTATTAGACATCCAGTCCCCTCTTTCCCCCACTTTTTGCAGTGCACCATTCCCACGGAATTATGAAGATCACATGTTTCCCAGTGCTTCCCTTGAGAACCTATTTCCATGCTTGAACCACTGTTCCCAGCTGCTCTGAAACTTAATAGCATGGGCTTTCACCACTGCAAAAGCTGTGAGCTACAATGGCACAGAGCCATGGCAATATGGACATAGGGATGAGGAGGGAAGCTTGAATAAATTAGGTGATTTATCCTTTTATCCCCTTTAACAAAGAGGCATACTTAATAACATGTAAGTTACTCTGTATCTGTTTTGTTTAGGCTTAGGTCTCTGAAATTATTCACCATTAATAAAATGTGGATGTGAATGGCTGTAAGCAGATCTGGTTACATTTCCAGCACTAAATTAATTCAATATGGGTTTAAGCAAAGACATGTACACCCTCCCCCCACCACACACACACACACACACACTCTTTCTCTCTCACACACACACTATTTTTCAAAGATTTGTTTTCCTTTTATTCATCTGTGTATAATTTATTATGCCTACTGCATATAGGGTAATAAACATTTTGACAATTACATTTGCATAATTAAGACTGTAATCAATCTTTATGTGATTACAGAAAATAATTTTTTACACGGAACAATTTTTTAGATGAAGACTCATTTTCAGACATTCTGTAGTATTCAGGTACAGCATCTCAGAGATATCTATGCATATTTTGTTAAATGTTCATTTATATATGTATACCTTTTTATTTTATATGTCAGTATCACATATATAGTTGAGCACAAATTGTTTTGCATCATTTTAAATCATTTTTTGCCATCCCCTCACCTCCTACCATTTATCATCACCCAAATTGGAACCAAAATTTGATACCACGTTTTTCAGAGGTAATCAGTTTTAAGATTCTATAATTACCTCCATTGTCCTGAAAGTCAGTACCCATCCGTATGTGAATGTCAGACTGACCAACTGGTAGTTCAACAAGACAGACTGTTGTGTTTTGCACTTGGTCGTGTCATTTTTCCCAATATGAAAATTAAAAATCGAATGCAAAGAAATGCTATGTAGGCTTTGGAGTTACTAGGCTCTGATCAATTCTCATTACAAAATGGGGTGGTCATACCACAACAAGGGCTCATGACACCCCTTTAGCACACACACGCACACACACACACAAAACAAATGCACGCACACACGCAGGCACGCACACACACACACACACACACACAAAGACACACCAGCAATACAAGGACACAGGCATTCTCTGTGTTCAACAATCAATAGTTTGCTAAGATAACAATCAAGAAGGGAAAAAACAGATAGAAGAGTGTATGAGAGAGAGAGTGAGAAGATGAGAGTAGTAAGGGAGAGGCTAGTCATCAGGAGCAATATCAGTCCCTATGGTAATTGGGTAGAGTGGTAATAATTGTCAAGGCTTTATTGTTCAGTTGTCAGTCACATTAAGTGTGTTCGCCCAAAGGCAAAGCATTATCAGTGTGGAAGGATGACAAATGCACACCACAGGGGACAAAGCACCTTACAGAGAAGAGGACAAGACATAGGAGTGAGGGGTGTGTGTGTGTGGGGGGGGGGGGGTGGTTCGCCTCCCTTCTCACTGCTGAAATCCACTCAAAGTGACATGTAGATAAACATTTCGATAACTGAACGGGTATATGATACTTATTCCTCTGAGAGACGTATTGACCCCAGGGTGGTTTTTTTAAAAGGTGAAAAGTGCTTTCAAAGGGATCCCCACAAGAGTACTTGTGTGGATGTTCCAAGCACACAGCGAGTGAACGACCATTAAAAAGTTGATTTATGAACGTTTTTTTTGATCAAGCGAACACTTTTTTTTCCATTCGACGACCCCTAAGTGACTTGTAAAGTATTGGTTTAAATAGGAATACACACTGCAGCAAAGCTTTGAGGTGCCCTAGATAAAAATAAAACACGGTTTTGTAATATTGGCAGAGCTGTCATAAGGGCTTTATGAGCACGGCTCTAAAAGATATTAGCTTTTCAGGAAGGATGATGGAGTTGGACTTATTACAGTAATTTATTATTTTGTTTATTTTTAAGAGCTAAACAGATTTTTCTAGGCAACCCCAAAAGGTTTCTCACGCCCCTTCCTTCACTAAGACCCCTGGGAAATGTGCTCCTGGTCACATGGTACTGACAGCTGAGGGGGCGATTTCCACGCTCCCTGTCAACAGGGAGAGCAGCGTAACGAAAAGGAAGCGGGCCTGGACTCATTTTTCATTTCCTGAAAAAGGAAAAAGAACAACACACTGATCTTGGGTGTCCCCCAGAGGGGCAGGAGATACAATTTGCACATTTTGTCCTTTTGTATGGTTGTTGTTTCAGCCTCCTGGCCAGCCAGCACACAGAAATGATTTCTGCATGTAACCAATCAGATGACTGTATTTTTCATTATTCGTTATGTGACTGAGCACACACACTCTGTATGAAGCTTGCACAATGAACAGGCTAATTCTGTAAAACCTACATGGACTAATGATCTGAAAATCACCTGGAACACATTGGGCACCAAAAACATCTTCTTCAATAGACCAGAGTAACCTGGTGTCATCTTTTCATATCTCAGGATTCTTGTCAATACCCCTGTTTACAATCACATTTAATAAATAGCAAATAGACATTTGGAATCACTGTAGCACAGACATTATAGCAAAATAGCAACTGTCAATCTCCATTCTGAACTAAGAAAATGGTGAACCAATGTTGAGTTCTTTTAATCTAATTTAAAATGACAGTTCATTTGTCCAATTTATATTTCATTTTCCAGTTGCACCATTGTTATATAATTGTTTTGCCAAATGACAAAGAGCACTTTCACTTTCTAGGTGATACCTTGTCTTGACCTGACCTTTGCAGTGTGTCTGCTTAGTAAAAGGAGGACTTCAGGCCACAGATGACCAGCCAATCAGACGCAATGACTGTGCAGTGGTACAAGAGGCTGTCCTCCCTTTCCGACAATTCGTTGCCAGGCACTGTCAAATCAGAACGGTTATGTGAGATCTTTGGGGTGGGCTCAGGTGTGAGCTGAGTGGCATGAACAGTACCATAGGGGATTTCTCTGTTCTTACCTGCTGTAGATTTTAAGCAGCCTGTCACACCTTCTTTTTATAAGACAGTTTTCAAGAAAATGGTCATTACTGTGATGGCTGAGCCCTGCAAATTCCCTAAGACTTCAGTCTTGGTGCTCCCTTTAAAAGATGAGTAAAAGAACAGCACACAGACAATATTGTTTCCTTTTGAAAGACAGACCACTGAAGCCTGAAATCAGGTAACAAATACAGAACAGCAAAATGGGAGCACCTTTACATACAAACACCAGACATAAAACAGAAGAAAATGCGGTAATTTACAACCCTAATTTTTCTTGTTTAAAAACACACGGCACCTTTTTGTATGCAAACGCCGTCAACTGCATCTTCCCCAAGGCTATGTTGGAATCCCCGTGTTTGCGCGGCCATTGGAAATGGCGCTGATATCTCGCAGAGCCGCAGCACCACGCCCTGCGGGG
The DNA here is from genome assembly GCA_022829145.1 of Albula goreensis. Lineage (NCBI taxonomy): Eukaryota > Metazoa > Chordata > Actinopteri > Albuliformes > Albulidae > Albula > Albula goreensis. The sequence continues at coordinate 16,324,859 of CM040763.1, forward strand.
CTCGGCTGGACCCGTCAGTGAGGTGCTGTAATGTGATGGGAGAAGCCCTGGGGCTGGCTCTGCATCTTAATAAGCCTGAGCTCCACATAGCCAGGACAGCCCAGACAGCCACCCTGTCCCCGTGAACACACTCTCTCAGAGCCCCCCGTCCAGCAGTTTGGCTGGAAAAGAAGGGTCATGGGGGTTGTGCTGGGGTACAGAGAGAGGGAGAGCATGGAGAGGAAGTGAAGAGGGGCAGAGTAAAACCAGAGAGAAGGAAAAAGGGAGAGACAAAGTATGGGAAAACACGTAGCGTGTTTTGTCTCATTTGTTGATGACAATAACAGCAGCCTTTGAGAATTAATTACTAATTAATGATCAGAAAATTAATTAATTATGGGCTGTGAGGCGCTGTCAAGGAATTCAGCTGTCAGTCAGAAAACTCCGTAACAGGAAGGCCCACATCGCAGCTCTGTGTTTGATCATCGCTGATTTGTTTGTCATAAAAGGAACATAATTAATACCGCAGAACTGTGCGAGGTGGAAGTCCAATTAATCAAATCAAACACAGACGTGTCAATCATATCCACTCCACCCAAAGGCTCTCAGTTATTTCTGCCAAGTCCTTCTCTGATATTCACACCACAATTAATTCTGCCTGCCGAAAGCCAACTCTGGCTTGACGGACAGACATAGGATTTGACTAGCCAACCAAATAATTGCTTCTCTGATTTCTCCCCGCCGACACCTTCTTCTTTTTTTATTCCCCAGAAACACGTAAAGGGCAGCGATAATTGAACGATCTGGCAGTACAATATTTGGTCTCCGGAATTAATTTCTGAGCACTGGACTGAAAAGGCTTCAGAGTGCCAGGGCAGCAGCACACAGAATGGTGATGTTTCTATGGCTCCAGAGAGCAGATGCTAATTCTTTGGGATATGAAATACATTTTAATGCAAGGATGTTTGCCTACCATGTTTAAGCTTTCCGGCCACGCAGTTTCCAGGACAGAGGGTCAACTGTACTGCATTTAATTACATAAGACACAACATGCAAATATGAAGGTTACATGAAGCAGAGGACACTGGTGTTTTATTTTGTGTATGCCTTGTGTAAATACATTGTGTATTGTTGTACACACAGACATGATCAAGGAGGTCTGACAGTTGACTAGTCACTTTCTCAGTGTGTGGTAATCCACCCTGCTGGAATAGCTTATTTGTGCTCTCAGAGCAGATTGCACCATGTGATTTTGCACCAAGTACAATCTTGATTGCCCATCTCAAAATCTGGAGTAAAAATAGGTATGGAAACAGAAACAGTCACAAGAAACTAAACATGCGCTCATGCGCACAAACATTATTTCTCTCCTTCATTTTTTATTAAAACACTAGTTTCAGTACACTGAATAATCCCCAAATGAAAATAAAAAGAAGAAAGTGTTTCCGATCTTTTGATCACCAAGCCGTCACACGCTTCCCATCCCTTTCTCCCAGTCTGGGTGACACCAAACAAGACAGTTAGGATAGTTACCGGTTTCCTATCTTTTTCATGTACTGTAGCGCTTTGAAATTCAAAGAGATCAGACTGAATTCTCAACTACAGGAGAACTCTTTACACTGTTGGATGAATGAAAATAGTCAATTAGCTATATAACTTATTCCTTTGCCTTTAATTCAAACAAAGGTATTATATTTCCAATGTTTCAGTAATGGAATTTGAAGGTTGTGAGGACTGAAAATGACACAGAACACAGATTCATGTTATTGACAAATTCAGTTTGACTAAATTTTTACGGCATTCTTTTAAAATACAAGAAAATACATTTGAATTTTACATGAAGCAAAATATACTGGACATAATTTGTTTTTATTAAATGATGGGAACGGCACTCGGAGCTTAGCAGGATCCACAGGAAATGCTAAATCCTTCGTTAACCACAGGAAATATGGAATCCTTCATTTAGAGAACATTCTCTGTTCATCCAAAACTAAAACGTGTGACTCATACTGGGTCATTTTACCGTATTATTCCCCATCAATATATTAATACCAGCTAATGCAATAAAATATGTGATGTTTGTGTCATTTTACATAATCAAATTACATATTTGTACATGGTTCTTTTATAATTAACACTGCCATTGTTAAAATTAAGCCACCATTTTCCTTTTAGCTAGCAAGCTTTATTTGTGCTTTACACATATGTCAGCATCAGAGATAGAGATGGAACAGTGCCACTTTTACCAACATCTTATATCACTTCATTCAGAAATTCAATAGAACTGATGTTTTAAGGAAAATCTACCAACATTTGCACATGAAGTACAATGGATGCAGCTGCAAGTTTTTTCTCTTTATAGTTACAGTTTAGATAGACCTAGTTACTGTAAGCTCATCAACTCTTATTCTGCCATTCAGTCATGTTTAACTAAACGAATACACACGTAAAACATCTGCAGTTTTGCAAGCGTTTTACAAGGTACTGAACCAGAATATTGCTGGTGAAAATGTGCTAGAATCTTCCGTTCTGATGCTTATCACACAAAACTAAATACCTGAAAAAGCAGAAAAGGGTGGCTGTGGGAAAAGGGGATTCACAGGAAGGTTGAACGTGACTGAAGTTTATTCATGGGGTATATCAGTGAGTGAAGGTTATACACATGAAACTGAGTATGGATGTGAATAAATGTTTAGAATAGCAAAGGATGTAGGTGCAGCTGAACGGTATAGGCAGCTATGTAGAGTGGAATACAGAATAAGTACTCAGGTCTTCAAAGTAGCCTATTTTTTAAGATTGAGGGTAATTCCATGAAAGATTGCATGCATTTTGGCATGACCCTTTGAGAATAATTTGAAAGCTAGCACATGATTTCATGATAACCCAAATCCCATGAGTGCATTTGTTCCTTAATGAAATTCATAATTAAGATCTAATTTACTGAAGCAATTTTTCTTCAACCATTTTCTGCATACCCAGGATTCCATTAAGATTTTTAAAGTCTTGATTTACGGTAATGATAATGAGTTGGATTTTTATAGCTTTGTTCATGCCCATCGAGAATCACAAAGCCCTTTGCAGTGACAGGGTGGCTTCCACCTCATCCCCATCTGATTAACACTACAAGTGATAGGGACATATTACAATCTGTCATATATATATATATATATATGACAGAGAATATTATTCTCTGTCATAGTCAAACTCTTGGCCAACTTCAGTAATGCCAATTAAATTTAGGCTGCATTCATTTGTCAAAATAAAAAAAAACAACTACCTATCTATCATTAGACACCCAGCAAGCAATTCTGAATAATGGACTTATTCATGTAAAATAATAAATGAATGATATATCCATTCAGAAATAATTGAGCGAGATTATTGAGCAGTACACACATTATTATATCAGCATGATATAGCCTATCTGTAGAGCTGCAGTAATTGACTGTCCTTGCATTTATTTGAGAACCGTAGTGCAGAACTGCCTTCTCGGGGCCAGCACTCCTGAGAGACTCAAGACTGTTTAATTAACCTAGCGCTGAGATACTACCCTACAGGTCAACGTAATGTTCTGCAGTGCTTTAGTGCTTTCAGGAATGGAACATCGCACAGAACCAGCGAAGGAGGAGTGGCACATGGGCGGCACATGTGATGGGTCTAAGATGGCTGTGGTGCATCTCTCTTTATGCTCAGGGGTCCAGCAGCACACAGGATGGTAAAAGATACAGAAACGTATATTCTGAACACAAACATGTTATATGGCAATGGCAAAAATGCTATCTAAAATAAAGCATCATCATTTTTACGAAAAATATAGAGCCTTTAATTGTAAAATTTAATGTTGTGATTTCATATATTCATTTTTTAAATTTGTTTTCTTGTTTTGTTTCTTTCCGATATTTTCTTTCCAGAGACATGATTTAAATTTCTCTGTTTTTGTTTAGGATTTCACGTCCCCTCTGTTCACAGGCATAATGTGTTTTCATCTCAACGAAGCATGTTGATCGGGGGAAATAAGATGGAAACCTGTTTTGTCATGATCAAACAATGCCAGTCTAAACAACACTTGAGGACGTATTCCAGGGACACATTCCAGAACAGGTCTGAAGTCTTAGCTAAAAAACCCACATCCCAATTCCACCCACCGGTTCTGCGTGCACATGCCAGCGTCGCACGCAGGCACACAAAATAATGAGGAGCCAACGTGTAACAGGGCCGGTGAAGTGTGGCCAGAGCTTTAGAAGCAGGGAATACATCGCCCACACAATGCAATATGCAACAGGACCCCAGGCCATCTCAGGGGACAATGGGATCGCACCAAACCAGACCGCTTTACGCCCACGCACATCTCACATTGACGGCGGTGTCAATGCACTGTTTGCGTAAACAATCCAGCTCGAGGATCAGGTTTATTTGTGCCAGTTGTACTGCTGTGCCAAAATAAAATGTCTGGTACAAGCATTTTTGTTGTTACTATTTTTATCAAGTGCAATGGAAATCAAACGCAGTCATATGCACTGCAGGAATAAAAAACAATACAGTCCAGCCAAGCTGCCATTAGCACCAGCAATGGAAGACACAATTTGACAAATAAGGTGAATTTTTATAGAAATGTGCTATTGTCTACATTAGAGTTCATCCTTATTGTTGTACAAATGGAAAGAGATGCATATATTTTGTGCAAATATTATTATTACTTATGTTAACATATTATTTTTCCTGTTCTGTTTTCTGCTTTTGTTTGTGCAACAGCTGACAAAAATAGTAATTACATTAACCTACAGCACAACATTAAATGGTCTAATAGGGAAGTATAGGACCATAATGCATCTCTCCCTTTTACTGCAAAAATACAGTAATAATATATTGCATTGAGGCAGACATAGAAAATAAGGAACAATCTCTGTCTTTTACACTGTCTGGTGTAAAAGTGAATGAAAAATGAATGTTGTCCTTGTGATGTGAAAGGGCTTCAAACATCCAGGACAACAATGTGCAAATAGCTTGAGACCTTGCATGTCTAATTTAATGCAGATTTATATAATAGAATTTAAAGACAGCTATCCAGACATTTTCATATCTCTTTCCAGACTTAAATGATGTAATTTGTGTGAAACACACATAATTCGCTGAAAGAGATCTAGGCTGCCTGATAACTGGGTGTAATGATTTTTTTTTTGTCTTGCATAGATTGTGAAAGAATGAAATCATATTTTGGACTTTTGGGGGTAAATGTAACTTTTAAATGGAATCCTCAGACCAAAGGCTTAAACCTTATTCCATTCTCAGAGCTGCATTACCAAGAAGCGAAGGAAACAAACACATAAAAAGATCAGTCTGTCGTGACGTGTGGGGATTATGGCGCTCGGCCTGATCTGCCTGATCACAGTGATGTCACTCTCACTGGCTTGTCCTCCTACATGGCAGTGGAGCCTGTCTTTCAGCCCAGACAGAGCTTATTATGTAAGAGCTCAGACACTGAGACGGGACGGCAATGACAGGGATGCTCCGAAACTTACGATTAATCTCACTGGACATGCAGACACAAGCACACACACACACACACACACACACACACACACACACACACACACACACAATAAAAAAGCTTTGCTCACTTATTCAGCCGCATGTACTCACACACACGAGAAACATGATCTCATGATTCAGCTTCTGCAACAACTCTAACAAAGGTTAAAAGGTTAATATTAGCCTTGCACTCTAACGCTGCCTTTACCTGTTAATGTCTCTGTGTGTGCATTACGTTACCCCACCACACCATCTAATATGGAAGAAAAATGAAATAAATGATCACAGCATCCATTACAGAAGATCAGAGAGTATCATCATCATCATCATCATCATATTTTAAAACATGCTTTAGCAATAAGGGGTATAAAACTGTTGCAGTATTCTCTAATGGTGCTCCCTTAGATTTAGAGATCTGGCTGTACTCAGGAGAAAAAGGGATGTCTGTAAAGTGACCAAATAGAGAACAGTACTTTCATTTCTTGAGTGATGTGAGGTGCTTTGTAATGTGTTAGGAGGTGAGTGGTGAAGGGTACCATGTGGAGGTTACTGCCATTCCTACTTTCCCATCTGCAGTCATTTTCAAGTGGAACAACTCCAGGGTTGAGTCTCAGAGATCAACTCCAAGGCATTACCAGAACATTAGCTTATCCTCCCCATCAGCTTCCATGAGGGGAGAGTCTTCTTGAGTCTTTTCTTTGTCTTCTCGGACCATTGTACAACTTCTCATCAATCCCTGTGGTCCATTTTGTCAATCCCTCCAATTGGCAACAACCCAGAACCCCCCCATATCTCTGCTCAAGTCGTGGCCGTTCCCTCGTCCGCGGCCTGCATTAACCTTCCTGCCCCAGTGAGTTCCGCAACACCTCTTCATCGATTTTCCATCCCATCATATACATCACCATGGCAGCCCATACAGTGGGGGAGCAGCCGGGTGCCTTCGAGTGCAACAACAGCATGTGATGTAGATCTTACCACCCAAACCCCACAGCCACCCTTCCGGCCCACACACACACATACACACACAAACAGACCCCAGGAAACATGATGACTTGCCAAGTGTGAGTCATACTGTCAGGCCCTATGTGATGTATTCCCTCATTGTTCAAAACTACCTAACTTTCCCCCTCTTTAAAGTAACATATGGCTTTTCCCTCTCCATAAATTTCAGGAGAAGGAAATACCAATTTCCCTGCTGATCACACCCCTCTCCTAAAGTCTAATCTTTCACTGACCTTTGGAGGCAAAGCACCAGCCGGTGTCACGAGGGATCCCCATGTGAACTTAGAGTGAGACGGATCCCTACATTGGGGCAGATCCATCACAGGGCCAGGGGAGGGGTGGGGTGCTGTTCCGTGTCACCACAGAGACATAAAACACCCTGTTCCAGGGGCCGTAGCAGGGACACCTGTCAGAGGTGTCCCCAAAGAACACCTCACAACCCCTCCGGCTCAGACTGTTGAGAAACCACACAGAAAAGGGAGAGCGAAAGCCCATCAGCACTTTTATTACAGCCCCCAAAAAACTTTCCAGTTTCTGCTTACTTATAGAACTTTCTTTACTGACTTTTTAGGCTGCCTTCTCATTTTTTTTTCACTGCAGGGTTATAACACTAAGGTCTGATCCAGAGGGATTTCTGACTTGCTGTGGAACTATAGAGTGTGAACTGATTGCTGTACTCAGCTTTCTGCCCATTGAGTGGGAAACATTTCAATCCAGTGTATGAATCTATGCCTGGATCATAGAGCGGTTAGCGGAGGAGCATGAGTGAAAATTATGTCATTTTTGAAAAATCAAATAATGAAACATTTACAAAAATGATCAAATATGTTTCATATTTGAAATACAGTATTTATGGAAATGCTTAGAATATTATGTAGATTTTTAAGGCCTCCAAATAATTTTAAATATTTATTTTACCCCTATATTTACATTTTTAAAAGTACATATATATTATTCATACCTGTCATTTAAAGTCTTTTTAATATGAGTAAGATTTTTGGGTTTAATCTGGAGTAATATAAGAGAAATTTCATTAATATAAGAGAATTTTCATTTTATTTGAGGTAGTAAGGGGAGACTTTGGTTCATCCTGTTTTAAAGGTCTACAAAGAATGTGATTGCCCCACCTTCCTGTCTGTGTGTGTGCTGGGCAGGGTCTTGTGTTTCCTGCCATTCACTCGCCTGCAGTGAATGCTCTTAGCCTTCTCTTTATTATCAGCCCAATGCAGACAACTGTGTCTTGAGGCAGTCAGTTAGTTGGATCAGTTATCTGGTTCATTGTCAGTCCATCGCCTATAGTCAATCAGAGGATCTATCCATTAATGTGGCTGTCTGGTCAGATAGGGTACAGGGTAGACAAGGGTATTGTTTAAGAATCATGTTGTTTATGGGGTCTTGTAGTCCCTGGGTTCTAAGAGGGAAAAGAATTGTTCAAGAACTCTTGCGTGTGGCTCTCAGGTGCCTGTATTTGTATGTGTATCATTGGGTCTGTCTGTCTTCGCCAATATTTAAGCAGCTTTGTCTTGTTTATTTTGATAAATTGTTAACCATTCGATGTCTGACCATTATTCAAGCTAGCCAATGGAGTGTCTCACTTCTGTGGTACCAATTTAAAAACCTCACAGAGATGCTCTCAAGAGCAAAAGATTTTTTTTCCTTGTTCAAATATTGCAGCATGTTAGCACTCGCTGTGACCACTTTGACCTTTCCTTCAACCCGTTTTATATTAAGACGAGTCTCGACAGGGGAGAGCAAAGCATCAATATTTGCTGATATTTTCATCTGCGGAGGGGCAGTAACTCCATCACAGTGAGTAGGCAATCCTCTGGCTGCCTGTTAATTATAAATAAAAGGTCAATGTCTCTCTCTGGCTCTCCAGCCAGTGCGATAAACGCTGACGACGGGCACGTATCGCGGATGCACCATCTCATAATTGCTTCTGGAGAGGCGGAAAAGAAAAAAGAGAGCGTTAAAAAAAAATAATGACAAAAAAAGGCTTCATCTTTCATTTTTGGACACCCTTCAAGGCATGTGTGAGCCACAGCAGAAGGACTTAAGAGGTCAAGAGGAACCAAAAAAAAACATAAAAGAATGAATTCTGTTGAATGTGTTTCATTTGCAAGAAAGACACAGGGTGGAGACTGAATGATGGAGGGTGACTGTGCTTGTGTATAAGTGCTAAGTGTTTTAGTTGGTGAGGATGTGCGTTACATTCATGTGTGAATTCATCTGTGTGTATACATGTATAGGGCAACCATATAACCTTCAGCTGAAATGTAATATTGGAAAGGCTTGGGAAATTATACAGCTGTTCAAACAATTAGCATCAAAGACTTCAGAAAAACGATATTATGTGAAGTGTCTGGCACACTGGAAGAAGCATAAGAAAAATCATGCAATATTGAGGCTTTCTTCGTCCTATATAGCATAGCAAACTGAGTCCCAAGGGAACAGCTTCCACAATTTTCCTGCACTGTGAGTTCCCACAAACGCACACACAGGGCACACACTCAAATCCACTTACCCTCCACATGAGTTATACAGCCTCTGAGTGTCCAATCCCAATGCAAAAATTTCATCGTGGGTTTCTACAGAGGGCCACAATTTTTATACACATCAATATGGTAAGAGTGCACACATGGCAGAGAGATGGGGATTTTACGTTCAAGTTTAGCATTTATATGGCTTTATACTGTTTCAGGTCATATTTATATTGGTTAAGGTGCCATAACTCAAGTGCCCTGCCACCTAATTTTCGGGGAAACACTGCAACTCGGCACTGTCGTTAAGGATTATCCAGCGAGTGTCAGAATATATTTTATAGATGATCCTGAGTGCCTTTCATCTGGTTTTATAGGATAGTGGCTGCCTCCTTCATTTCAAATGGGTTTATGCTGAAAAGCACACAAGCTCAACGGCACACTGAGTGTTTTTTGTTCGCGGGGCTCGCAAAGGAACATGTTTATTTTGGTGCTCTCATGGAGCGGTCTGCACCAGCCAATCGCCTAAGGCAGAGCTTCACCTGGAAATGGCACCAAAGAGTTAGTATCCTTACCTGATTTTTTAAGCTTTGGTGATTTGGGGTCCTACATCTCACACACACACTCCCACAATCATACATCATTAATTTTCCTTGGCAGGGATTTCCACAGGGCTGAAAGAAAAGGGAAAGTTATTTGTTAACATTCACCCTTAAGAGCACTGTCAAACCTCACAGTGCTACCAGGCTGCCCTCCTAGGTCCTGCAGCCATAATGGGCATCATGGCTTATGTAGTTCAGTTGCACTACATTTCCCACAAACACCAACTATGGTACCCAATCAGTTTTAAATAATTTATGCTTTATGTTTTGAAGAGGATGAAAGTGTTAGAAATGAGAGTGTTTTTGGAGATAACGTTGAGGCGGAAAAAGTTCCTTAAATTCACAGCTTCCTACTGTTGCTCCACAGTGCCCAAAGGCCCATCCTACCATGTCCCAGACACCAAACGGATAGAAGAGCTGCATCAAAATGGCTGCCAGAAGAAAAATGAAAAAATCTAATATTTAAAATGCTAGCTCTCTTCTCTCCCCAAAAATAGCATGTGTGTTCCTCCTTCTCCTCAAGCGCTTCATTTTAAAGCCTTCATCTGTTAACAGTCTCCAGAGCACCAAGGCTCCCAATGGTAACAGAATACATTAAGAAACAAATTAGGTGAATCTCCACTGAATGCAGCTGAGATATCGCTCTATTCATTTTGTCAATCACATCACTTTCAGACCTCTAACTCAATAAATCTTAAGTACATTTTAAACCAAATTCCTTCTCTTAAACCTGATGTATGAGAGATTACAATTTTGAACAATGGTGAAACTACCTCGGCAAAGGGGACTCTGGAATAACACTCTTTATTTAAATAATGTGCAATAATGAAATATTTCCTGCAATTCATTTTGTTAGTTCTAAAATGATATTTGTCTGATTAGTGACTGTACTTACAGAAGTCGTGAGACATTTGATTTTTGTTGAGCTTTTTGTTGAGACATATGTAATTTTCAGACATGTCTCATTCAAACTGGAATGTTCAAATGTGAAAACAAAAATGGCACATGTGAAGTCAGCTGTTAGCCTGTGAAACGATACATTAATGTGTTCAGTTCAAGGTTTACATGTTAATACAGCCTTTTCACATGGGAGTTGTCTGCATCTATGTTTAATTTGCTTTTACAGATTCAATAATAATAATAATCTATTCTTTGCATATTGAAATTTACATTGAAAAACTATGATGCATAACGTAAAGTTGTGAATATAAACAGGATCTCCTCAGATTACTTTTTGGATTTCAGGTGAATTCTCTGTCTTTGTCAGGCTGTTTTTTTCTTCAGTACAGCTGTGTGAAGGTTGCCCATGATATCAGAATGTTCTGCTGATTTGGCCCACTGCACTGAGGCTTGTCTTCTGAAGTCACGGTGCCCTCTGTCACATGACTGCCCTCCAGCAACGATTCCATGCTGAGGGATCTGTGCCAAGACAACAACCTGTCTCTCAAACACACCCATATGCACATGAGTAAATAGACTTTCCCAAAGCAACATGTATAAAGAGACGTACATACACGCAGGATGAGACACACACAGATACACAATGTCAGTTGCATACACTTGCACAGGTTTAACCCTCATAATCTGATTGGGGTCCTGGAGAACCCAGACCCCAAAACAATGTGACAGTAAAAGTGATAAAATATGAAAAATTGGTAAAATGCTGACAAACAATGTCTATGCAGAGCTAACGGACACGCTATTAGCTTCACATTGTGTTACATATTTAGCACATGTGGCATTAACTATGATATACAATATACACAATATAATCTGTAAGAACATTTGGCTCAAACTATGGCATTAAACGCAGGGACATCATGCTTTGTGGCATTTAAACCCAGAACGGAATCCCACACAGAGAGTTCCACTGCCGAGACAAACACAGCTGACCTTCTACAGGATTCACCAAATCTAAAACAGGGGTTTGAAAATGTCCTTTCAATATGCCAAATTGAGGGGTCAGAAAAAAATACCCTGCTCCCCTTTATCAAGCCTAATAAATGGGCTGGATTGAGTGTACCAGACAGACAGTTTAACTAAGCGGTGTTGGGTCCAAGTGCCTCATTTCACTTACAGACTAACTCACTGACTGATTCAATCTCTGATTTACACACTCGCACAATCACTGACACACACTCATTTACGCCCTTCCATGCTCATTTACTCTCCCATTCACTCCCACTCACTTACTCCCCATCTGCCCACATGCATTCAGGCCCCCCTGTACCATTACGTCCAGATGGGCTCATGTGGCAGGGTCGGCCTCATTAAAACACTGTTGAAAACAACACCACCATCACAATCAGCACCATCTGCATCTATGGAGACACATCAGGAGCGGGCACTGCAATGAATGCTTTTAGCAGCGCCTGTATTCCCAGAAACCATCTCCATGCTGTGTTCATATCGTCAGCTGGACGCACTGTCAACAATACAGCCCATGAGACAAATCAAGATGGGAGATTTTTACATATAGTTTTATAAAATATCCAGTAGAGTGTGTGAAGAGAAACTGTGGGAGAACACTCATAGAACACGTTGTGCTCTGAAAAGGAAATACCTCACAGTTGAACAAGATTATTCCAGACATCAGTGTGGTGGTATCTCCAGCTTCTGTTCACCCACGAGTTTTACACAATGAGTGAGGCCAACAGCAGGGGTCTTTTGGTCCACAGGAATCCCACGCTAGCACAACATTAAAATGGTTCAGAAACAGAGTTAGAAACGATATAACGTGGAAATTCTGAGTTTGCCTGAGACATTGCACCAAAGGTGTGACACATGGAAATGTGGTAATGTTAATTCTGAAGAAGTCTGTAGCCAAGAGACAGGCATAGTGGGCTTTGAATCTGCACATTCTCTTGGGAGTGACTAAAACTGGATGGATTGTGGGAAGGGTGCACAGACTGTCAAGCAAGCTGTGATGTCTGACCTGAAATGGCCTTCCATAAATATATGCATTCACTGGGGAATTTTAGAGGAGTGCAAAGCAGAGGATTGCGGAAAGACTGCAAGTAATTAGTAATGTTTACAAGTGACTGAGGTAAACGATTCGAGATGCCTGACCAGAAACATGCAAGGAAAATACACTTATTCACCAGGGAACAGAAGGGGAGATCAGAGCAGAGGATTGTGGGAAGGATGTTCACCTGACAGAGTGTGCGATGCAGGTGTCTTGCGGCCACTGAGCAGACGGCTTTATGGAGTAGCTAATGTAGCGTGGAGCCCGCAGCTGTCACATTCACTAGAGGTGGAGGATGACTCCGCTTAACAAGAACTATGACAAACAACATCCAAGCTGTAGTCAACTGCCCTTGCACATTCACTCTGCTCGTCTGTCACAAGCTCCCCATGAACACTCCTCTATTTAGATGGACCACCATTTTGTCTCTGAAGCTTGTTTGAACAGACTCTCTGGAAAATCTTTTGACTGGAAATACTTTGAAAGTCATTTGTACTATTGGACACACGCTGTGACCACATCTGTGCAACTAAACATTACAGGACACTGGAAGGTTTCTGCTTCAGCTTATTCAGACTTATTGAGTCTATGTAGAAAGAGCTGTATGTATCCAGTGTGCATTCACATTTTTTCTCTCAAGATTCAAAAGACCACCCTGAGTGGTGTAAATTGACTTTTTACCTTCCAGTTTTCTCTTGAAAGTATTCTTTGTCAAATGTGCTTACCACAGTTTTGAGACAGGCCGGTATCCGGCGCAGTTGTTTTGATGTAATCTGTTATGCAGGACGTGTTGTGTGTACTCAGTCTGTTCTCATTGTCTCTAGACATCTCTCAACTGGTTGTCTCTTTCTTTGGACTGGAGTGCTCAGACCCGGTTCCTTCCTTCACCAGCACGAACATCAATTATTCAGCAACCCCTGTGGCCCGATTTGGAGCTCTGCCTTGGAACAAGGACTGAAACAATTAATACAAACTGTGTACGAGAACTGCAAACATCAGGGCTCTGAACAAGGCCCAAGAGTACAGTTTTTTCACTTTTATTTATATAAAGAATATAATTGTTTCAATATATATCAGTTTTAATTAACTCCATAAGAAGAATGCCAAAACATTACACTGCATGTATCAGTTTTTGTCAAATGACAATGATTTTGTAAACGCGATTACAAATACAATAAACAGAGCTTGAATTGCAGTTTAATTGGAATATTGATTTAATTTGAACTGTACAACGTTGAAACAAATGAACTCAGTTCATGACACAGAGCCAATAATTATTCTCAGTTTAGTAGATGACATCTAAGGCAAGTTCGGAATGTTTATATATGCAGGTTTCAGAGCTTCTTCCCACTCCTTGTCTCCTTGTTATTAACATATGGTATTCTGCATGTACACGCAACAAGGAAGAGAACCAGCTGCACAACCGTTGCAATAAACAAAACAAGCTGACAAATCTCTGCAAATAGCACACCTTATTTACCCATGCCTGAAAAAAGCGTTTCTGTGCACAGCAACATCCTGTATGGATTAGTGCCTTGCAGACTTTCATAACTGGATAATTCATAGTGTTTTTCATATAATTTTTCCTTCTTTGTCCCGTATATTTTTTGCATGTTGGATTGGAGCCCTGAGCCCCTAAATGCAGCTAAGTTATGGTGCCTCATTGAATCGAATGGCCTGGGTACAGCCCATGTAAACAACGCAAGGCACTGATTATTCTGTGTTTACTCTCCTTGTGCTTTCATCCATGTTCATAGAGCCAGGCTTTATCCAATCCACGAGGCCACCAAGAATGAAGGTACAAGCATGAAATCCCTAACCTCCAATGACAGATGGCAAGAGAGGCAACGGTACGATTTGGAGCTGTCATTTCTTATAAGACAAATTTCCTTTCCCTTTCGGTGTCCTTGAATCTGCATGTCTGTGCTACGCTAAATGGAAATGCTCAACCTACACGGTCTGCCAGGAAAACACTGCTGATCAAGGGCATGGCAGACCTTTGCTTTCCATGGTTCCCTTATTGCGTACTCTTCATCAAATCTTCAAAACATGTACCTGTAATAATCTTCAGTAATATCTGTCTGTCAGGGAAATTGTATAAACCAGAAACACATATACAAACAATATGCCAGAGAACTATAGGGCATGGTAGTCAATAAGCTTCAAATGAGCTATTGGGTCATATTCATGGAAGGCACCAGCACAGAAGGGATGTGTGATATGTTTCTGCTGTTTCAGAATTTCTCTAATCCATGGAATACTTTGTTGTATGAAAAATACTGGGGGTTCCCAACCAGGGCTGAACAAATACAAAATGGCACTTGCTATAAACTGCATAATTCTAATATGTATATGTTTGCCAGTCTAATGATGGTGTAGTTTGCACATATATATTTGTTTGGTTAGGACTACATGAAAGCACATTTTGCAGCATCCATCTAATTAAACTTTAGTTCTAGGGTGTCAGTTTTGTAATCATTTTTGCTAGCATCACAGAACATGGAGGAGTTCCAGATACTGGCACACACTAAAAAATGACATTCTAGGACATTGGGTTGGATAGGAATTGGGCCAAAGCCAGTGGTGCAGATAAATAACTGTGCTTTGGGCAAGAACCCATGACAGACACTGAGGAATGCTTAGATTTGTCACTTCAGTGGAAGGAGATCTGAAAGAAGAACTCAGAACTATGCGATTTCAAGAGAGCAAAGCTGAACTTCAAATCAACTGAACTGCTCTTGAACGGTTTTGATTTCAGCTGAAATTTAACTTGACTTCCCTAACTTTTAACTATAGTTTCAAACCAAGTACCTGCTCAAAGATTACCCACTCAAAAAAGGGAAGATCATTTACAATTATTGTACAAGTACAGTCGGCAGGCTGGCAGGCAGGGTAATGTTTAAATCTTATCAATACATTCACTGTCTCTTATACAGCAGAGGCAGAATATATCAACACCAAAAACTGAATGAAACGAACCAGCAGTCGCAGTGACCATCTTCAACGACCATTCTCCAATGCAGAACTCTTCCAGAGAGATTCATTCCACTCACCCTCCCTGACATTGGACATTGACCGCTGCAGCGTTGATGCCAGGGAGTGCAGCTCTTGAGGGCAGCTGCCAATACATTCAGTCTGTAAAACATATGGAAACGGGTGCTTTGGTTTGCATTAAGACAGTAAAATGAACTAAAAACACAGCTTTCCTAAAGGGCTCCAGGCATAAACAGTGTACATTTCCCCATTAGTTTGTTAATGGCTCCAACCTGCACTGATAATGAAGCACTGCGCTATCAGCTCAGCGGCAGCGGAGTCAGTTAGCGGAGGGAGCAGCGGGTGAGGGTGGGGGTTTGAGCGCGATGCTCCAGCGTGGCGGTGGATAGCTCCCTCTCTGATTTACAGAGCTTCCCTGGGCCCCTCTTTGGCCTGAATGAGTGGCCTGTCAGCCGCCCGACGTGCGGCTGGGTGTTAGCCATGAGAGGCAAGGAGAAGCGGCTGCTGGGGACTCTGGGAAATCATAAATCACACGGGGTCTGGGTGTAACTCAAGCGCAGGCTCTTCATCCTCACTCGACCTCCTCGGATGACAGTCCTGGGGAGACCCTGTCCACATTCAGCGGGAACACATCCAGATAAAAACACCTCCCAAACAAATATCTGCTCCGACCGATTCTGATGTATCTTTACTATACCACATGTGCCATATGTTATGTGTCATCATGTGATGGTTTCTTCAACTTCTGTCTGGAGGAGAATTAACTGCTTGTCTATTATTTTCATTTAGGTGGTAGCACCTCCAATGTCTGACTTATTTAATGTTATTTAATGCTATTCTGAGCAGTGTATTTATTCCATGATCAAAATGAGTAAACTGTAAGTATTGTTGGATCCGTTATTATCATCATTTATTCATTTAGCAGATGCTCTTAGCCAAGACCATCAAGGCAAGGTACATAAAATACAAATCCTTAGAGCTTTTACAACAAAAGCACATGAGCTGAATAGGAATGAATAAGAGTGAATGCAGGACAATCTCAACAGGATCTCTTTTGGTTCAGGTTGTACGTGTGATTAAAAATGGAAGCTGCCTACAGAGTGAGGATAAAGTTTTTTAGATGTCTTAATCGCTACATGTTTCTGTGTAGGATACAGAGTGGAAAACCGGGCGGACCTCAGACAGTAACAATTGAACAGTGCGTGTACCAGCTATAGTAATAAAAGCCCCATAATAGCCAGGATTACGCCATCCTACGCCTTCCTGTTCCATTGTTTAGAAGTAAGTGGGTCAGTTGTTCACTGTTGAACACATACTGAGTTCAGAGAGGAGGAAAAAAAGATGAAAGGCGGGGGGGAGGCAAAATTTGAGAGGGACGGAGGTAAAAGGGAGACAGCATGGGAGAGGGAAGGAAATCAGGAAAGAAATAAGCTGAATGAGGGCAAGACCCTGCACGGGGGCTAACCCATATCTGTCAGAGTGTGCCTTGTTTAATGAAGTCATCAGCTTGTGTGGTTGCTGGATTTCATGTAAAAGCTAACAAGCACTTAGAGGACCTTGCCCTGCACTTGCTGACAATGCAGTAAGAAAAGAAAACAATTCCTAATAAAACGTCAAATACTTTTGCTGAACCACAGACCACAGCTGCTTTCACTTATTGCTCCTACTCTCACACATTCATTAAAATAAACAGGAAAAATCGTGTGCAGAAAAATATGCTACACAGGAAGACTGGACAACACTAGACAAGACAGGCAAGAGTAAACAAGATCAAAACGGCATAACTCTCAAATATCAGACAAGATTATACAAACCTGGACAAGACAACAAGACAAGGTATAAGTGGCCAAAACTGGACAAGACAAGATTAGACATTACAAATCAACACTAGTCGAAACAGTGAAATACAGCATATATACGTTTTACCAAGGTGGGCAAGATAAGACTAGACAAGATGCTTCAAGACCAGAAAAGACAGACTTACAGGACAGACCAAGATAACAGTTAGATTTAATGGTGCCTCAGCATTAGGACACCGCTTCTTAGTGCTGTTGATCAACTGACTGTGGAACCTCAATCTGCAGTAGTATACTGTAGAAGAGAGCAGCATGCATCTGAAAATTCAGGCTTATTTATATATTTAGCAGATTCTTTTATCCAGAGCAACTTACACAGCTCTCATCATTAGACTAATAAAGTATGTGCCACAAGAGGAATACATGGAGAATACCAACAACTGTAATACATCAGTGAAAAATGTCAAGATGAAAAAAGAGGTACATGGTAAAAACACTCACCTGTGTTAAGATGCAATTGAACATAGCTCATCGAAATGATGTTCTATTTGTGGGAGAGGGTGAAGCAAAAAACCAACTCGATTCTCCTTTGCTTGAAGTGAGCAATATCTGAGAGACTATGTAAGAGAAAATTTATAAACAAAGAACAGACATATTCCCCATGTCAAAATCTCTTTATTAGGGATTTACTTGGTTCTTGGAGCTACCTGTTGTAGTGTTTGTCCAATGAACAAAACAAGCAGAAGTTTTGGGTATGTGGCTTATGTTGGAGAGCTTGTACAGGATTGTAGGGTCTAGTAATGGATCAAAGCAAGGTTATCAGCCTTCTGTGCTGTCCTTACTATTTCTGCCTGTTTTAGGTATGTTTCAAAACTTAATGGTTGACTGAAATTAGTGATTGACTAAGGAGTCCACATACCTTATTACCCAGGCATAAATACGAAGGTGGTTGAAAGGAACAGTGAACATCTAGAAGGCTATGCAAACAGCAGTAGGAAGTAGCAGAGAACAAGGTGAAGGGAGACATGGGTATATTTAAGGATATTTAATGCCAACAGCCAAACCTTTTTATGAAATGAGCTGGGCACTTCAATGACAGAAGCCAGACAGCAGTGAAAAGGTAAAAGTATTCAGACCCGAACCTTCTTTTTCAGTCAGGTGAGATATGACTTAGCGATACATCACCGGTGTTTCTGGTGGCAAATGTGACAGACTGATTTATGCTATACCCGGGAAGGGCAAAGAAAATCCTTCTTGCTTCAATGTATCCCAGAATCTTCACAGACACTTTTTCTTCGTAATAGCATTGTTTTGTGGCTCATTCAGAGCACACAGAAAATCGTGTTATAATTTCCTTTGGAGACACGTCTAAGGGAATATTAAATAAGAAACCGATAAGGCGTAAAAATGCTTCTGCTTGCATCTAAAACTCAGCCGTGGAAAAGACTGGACATATGGCTCTGTGACATGCAATTATTCACAACACCTTGTACAGCACAGCTTGTGTAAAGGATGTTAAATGGATTCGCTGTTTAGGCTGTATAATGAGAACATATCTAGGGCAAAAAAATATATTACAAGTGACCGTTGAAATTTACATCTGCCATGGCGAATAGACGCTCTAATGCTCCTAAGAAAGGAGCAGATGATATTATGAATTGAGAAATCCATAAAAGTTTTTCAGATAAGGATCAGATGGACTTATGTAATACAATAAGTTTATTGACACATCAGTTTAGTTATCCTAAAAAGGACAAGGTGCTGTTTTACAAAAACAGAATCAATAGTTCATCTTCTATGTTTAATTTGAACACATATACTTAATTGCAGAAATGGGAAGTTTCAGAAAGAAAGGACAAAAATACATGTAGCACCTCTTATCAGAGAAACTTGGATTTCACTAGAAGGAGGTTAGGCTGAAGTAATGGCCTTGGATACACATGAGAAATGACAGGCACGTCTCAGACAATGTGCCCACTAATCCGTCTCCTCCTTTTAAATAAATGTATCCCGCTAAATGGATTTCTTTTTAGCGATCCCCTCTTCCTGGCTGCCCTTATGACAGAATAACTATGCAGATTGTTTTCCCTGGCAGTGTACAACAGCATAACATATTTGTAGTTTAATCTCTCCCACATTTCTCTGCATTAAGAAGTTTTACGATTAAATCAGTTATAAATAAATGATGCGGTGTGGGCCTAAATATTGAATGAGAACACAATTACTCTTGGATGCTGATCTCAGGGAGGAAACAACCTTGTTTTGGCCTTGGAGGATACAATGTTTGGGTATCTGCTATAGGTATATGTCATAGTCTAGTGAATTAATTTTCAGACTTAAATAATCGAAAATAAACTCCTATTAAATATTGATATTTATTTGTACATGTAAAATATCAGTATCTATCTATCTATCTATCTATTCATCTGTCTGTCTTCTCATACTTCTCTATTCCTCTTCATCCACTTGAGTATGCATGTACAGTTCATTTATTTCTTCTTTACATTTCTTTCCACAGTCTAGTTCATTCCTTGCCTTCCGTTACCAGCTGCCCAGGCTCTAAAGTAAGAGTCTGTATGTTCAAATCCTGAGACCCTGCATTTGAATTTCATGAAGTAGCACTGTGTCTTAATTGGATGAAATCGGTACATTTTACATGGTTGTACAGTACTGAACTCAGTTTTTTGCTATTTGCATACTGCTCCACATATTCTTGGGGCTCCATAAGTCACCCTAAGTAAGGGTGTGTGACAAATAAACAAATACAAAGGAATATCTTGCTCTTTCCATCTCTCTTTTTTCCCCCTCTTCTCCTGCCCCCTTCTCCTTCTCCTGCCTCACAGGCAGACACTTCACAGGAGTGATGCCGTGGCCTTCAGTGGATGTTGTTTGTGAGATCACAGCGTACACAAGAGCAGTGTGGAGTGACACGTCTTCAGAGAGGCCCAGCGGGAGGTGAGCAATGCCACAAATCTGCACAAGGGGCCCCGACAAGGCACCGCTTTGGAAAGTACAACACAGAAACCGCTCGCCACACTGTTAAAACTCTACCTCGGTTACAGCAGCACTGACAGAGGGGGGAAAAAGGATCTGTGGCAGGTGGCGTCTGCTTCGCTTTAAAGCAGTAATAATTATAGCACATAAAGCGTGCGCGTATACTGTATTCCAATTTGCATTTTGTCGCTGTCAGGACTTTTAATTATGCTGTGAGCTCAGCAGTTAGGGCGACGTTACAGAGAGAGGGGGGAATAATTCTATATGAGTACATCTGGAATCTTCACGATAGTTTCAATAAAATGCATGGGAAGAAATTCAGCAAATTCCTGACAGACTGTAGTCCTCTGTCAAACAGGAAACATTAATGAGCTCCTCTGGGTATCTCAGGTGAGGAGGAATACACCCAACTCTTTATCATTAATGAGTAAAGAATGTAAGGATCCAACTTCTATAATAATGATAATAATAATAGTAATGCTCTGAATTTACCCTCCAATCACCCTGTGGTAAAATTCCAAGGATTTTTCCAGGATTAACTGAGTTCCTGATGCTACTGAACTAATTAACCACAGTACAGCAACACCAAAATAATCACTCTGGCTATTTTTTTTTTTGGTTTCTTTGTTCCTCTCCTATAAAAAAAAGCTCTCATTGAAGATGTCAGGGTCAATTTTGCATTCGCTCTGGTCAAAGGCTGCTTTCCTGGCTCAACGCGCGAGAGGGAACGGCAGATCAAAGCTCATTTAGCACACTAATGACAAGTCCCCCCTGAATTCTGATCGCAAAACAAATCACTATTCAATCCATCAGCGGAACCCTCCAGAAGAATTAAAGCTCTGAAAGGCATCCATTAATTCAGCATGGATCTTATGTCAACAGAAAAAACGTCTTAAGCAGCCAGGCGGAACACTGAGACAAACGTGTGCAAACACTGAGTAATTACACTGGGGAAATACACCAGCGCTGACTTTCAACTGATAATGCATGATGCCGTGGTGTTGGTTTAGCCTCGGGTTGCTAGGTGCACTGTACTGTCTGCAGGAATGGAAAACACTATCACATTCCTATAGCATTAAGATTTTGCTCAAATAGTTTGCAAATCTCTGATGTCCTTTGACTTTTCTAGCTGAATTTGAGCCCATGAGATATTGGTCTTTAGGACAGCAAGAAGTCATATTGAATGAGAAATAGTGAACTGTGAGCATGAATATTTTGTCTTTTAGTCTTTGTCAAAGCACCTGGATTTTCCTGGTGTTATACTGGTTCTATGATAAGAAAAACTGACTGGTAAGATTGCTTTAAAATTAAGAATTCCTTCCTAGAGCAATCCATCCCAAACTCTTATCATACCTGCAACCCCAAACCTTGCTGTAACCCTATCTAAGCTAGATGAGAGTTGTGAGAACATTACAGCTGCAGACAAGATTATGCAGCGGTTACCATTTTGAGAAAAATCTACCTTGTGTCTGTTCTTGTCCTTGTCACCCTTATGCCATTGACTCCTGAAATTCAGCCTAAACATGTGCTTTTCTAAGAACCTACATTTGTGGAAACCCCACCAAATCCATACACTCCATTTTTGGTGAAAATGTTGTAAGAGTGCCCTCTGTTTGAATAAACCGGCTGTGGTTTTTCATCACACAAGCCGTCAACAGAAGGTAGCCACCTGCCTTTTACACGAGGGGTTTGAGGACCTCAGTCTAGAAATAGATCAGAGCTGACTCAAGCTGGATGAAAATTTATAATTCAGACTTCGAAAGATCAATGTCAGCAAGAAAGTGAGAAATTTCTGATGATGTGGTTTACTCTGTGCTGTATCTTCTGACAAGCACAAGAGCTGAAGAGGCAAAACTCCACGTTTTTTTTTATTGTTTAAAAACTATCAAAACATTTGCTGTGTCTTACTTACTTTTTTTCTCCCAGCAGAAAGCCTCTCAACTCTTCTTAGAAAACATGGGAAATAACGTATGTCCTCTCACTCCCCAAAAAACAAACAAACAAGAGCTGAAGTAACGGTCTAATATGGATCAGACAGAGGTCAGCTTTGCTGTGTAAACACATTATGAACACATGCATAGCTACCATGCTGACTCATCTCCTTGTTTTCCCTGGCCGTGATGTGGAGGATAGGGGTGGGGTTAGGACACATGTGAGCACGGAGATGACTATTTTATAAAGCCCCACCCAGAAACTCCAGCTGTGAATGGACCAGTCCGACCTCTGGGAATCATGGGATCACCTCTCCTAGAAAACCCTGCTGAACTTACTTCCCACATTGACAGAAGATCCCTGCACCATGTAAGAATATTTAGGGGTAGACAAAGGTAGTTTTGTCTGACAATTTCCAGCATGAAAGAAAAAAATCCTCGTCATATGGGATTGTATATCTGTGCAAGCTCCTCCAGCCTTATGTCGGTCCTGCCACTCACTAGATCTGTGCACTGTCTGCACTTTTGCCTTATGTTCCTTCACAACTGGTGCTTATCTGTATTCTGTAGGTGATGCAGAGAATCTCAGCAAAACTACAGTGTGTGAGTGAAGGTCATCTAAAGAGTATGGACTACAACACTATGACATTACAACACTTTAAAACATTATGTTATTACTCACCATATTGCATAATGTTTTTATATTTAGTCATTATCCTCATGTTGTTGTGATCGCAACTACAGGAGTTCATTGATGATGCTTTTGTATTGCTCAGAAACCTACATAATGCGGGAGCACTCTTCTCTGCTCTTCTGCTCATTGTGCTGGACCCAACCATCAGACCTTTTTAGGTGAATGCTTATGGAGCAACATGGAGATAACTTGAGTTTACCCTGCTGTTACTCACTATCGTGACATCGATTCATTGTTTACTCATCACTTTATTGACCATTTTTCAGTCAACTTATTTTTGATTCAGTGTCAGTTGACCTTGCACCTCAGGCTGCCCAGGTTAACACCCCTAGTTAAAGCGTCATGGGATCTTTAATGACCTCAGAAGGTCAGAATCTTGGTTTGAAGTCTCATCCCCATGGTAACCTCTACAGCACTGTACCCCCATCACTTTGCAGGGGCAATGGATTTCTATAAGGTCCAGAGAGAGCGCCCCCAACTGGCCCACTCTCTTCCTGTAGCAGGTTAGTTTTCCATCAAGACCAGTTGTCCATGCACTAACAAAGTCCACACCTACTTAGCTTAATCAGTTTAACATGAAAAGGGTTTAAGGTGGTAAGGCTGCTTGGTGACAACTGTTGACAACTGGTATCCTGTGGATGCCTTCCTTGTCATTGGCTGTTACCAATCCAGTGGTATCCCATTGGCTGTCCACATACCCTGCCAATTTAGCCTATTCACTACAGACTCTCTGTTAGAGATGAGACTCCATTATTGAGCATTTGTGATGAAGGCCTTTTCCTACAGGAGACCATATTGTGAATCTTTTCAATGCTGCCATTTCCATGATGATGGTGAACCAATGAAACAGGGTCTGATAGGACAGGGATTACTATTTGACTTCATTCCCTGGCTGAAATCCAGGAACATCTATCAGCAATCTGTTGACATCTGGTTGTGCTACACATTCTGATACACACCCCATCATCACTTTTAATTTCCAATTTTTGTCAACACCACACTGCAACAAGGTTCGACAGATCAATATTCTGCTCTACTGTTAAAGCTGTTCAGGCCATCCAGGTGGAAAGGAAATAGGGATATCATAAGGTTTTTATATATATGTATATATAGTCTAGCTGGAAACGACTGGAAACGTCGGGGTTATTAAAGGTGCGCCGTACATTCCGAAATCTCCGAGCTGCGGCGGAGCAGAGCACGGCGCATCTATCAGACGGAAAAGCCTGTCAGGAGACAAAGCGGGAGCTAAACAGAGACAGAGGAGGAAAGCTGCTAATGAAGATGATGGAGACTCGGGAGCGGGTGCCGCTTTAGCAGCCGTGATTGATATGGTAATGAAGTAGAAATGAGTAAGAACCGTCAGATTGCAAACTCGCGAGTGGAAAAAGGAAGCTAGACAGGGCGGACAAACAAAAACTACCACCCTTGTTTTTGGGCTTCGTAACTTCTTGCACTTGAAATGCTTGCGTCTGCCATCACCTTTGCAACGTAAGAGAGGCAAGAGAGCAAAGCTTTCATATAAATTCCTCTAAATGCGGGGTGTGTGCACCGAATTCTGCAGGCTCAGATGAAAAATCGAGACAGGGATTTTGCGCCGCATTTCACATAAGCAAGCTCACCCTTGTTAGACTGTCATGAATCATGCATGAAGCTTTCAGGAGGAAGACTTTATTGCTTTCTAAAGCATCCGTAAAGAAGCAGTGTTTTATTACAGATGGACATGAGTGATACAGTTCATGCTTCAGCCATCACGAAGTACTTACACCTATAATACAACATATTTTATCCTCTGTTTTGCCTAAAACTGGATGGTGCACAGGCTTTTCTACATCTTAACTGAGAAACACAATGGCAATGCAATGGCAACCTTTAACCTGCAACTGGACCATAATGCATTGCTTCCAGCATCATAGCTTTCATTCATGCATTCTACTACCGTTGCCTCATCTGCAATCAACTGCTCACCCAGCCTCTTGTCTAACATCGAGGGAAACAAACGAATGAGCAAAATGATGATTGCAGGGATATAAAACAAGGGATAATCTGTGGCATCTTGTCTGATCCCCTGACCCGCTTTTGGAAGACTCGCGTCAGAGCAGCACCCATTTCATCAGCCATCTGCCTGGATGCGCACGGCTACGCTCTCCAACCCCGGCCGGGGCCGCGCTGGATCAGCGCAGAACTTACAGCAGACCTGGGCTACACCAGGTCACAGAGCAGAAAAATAATGAGACTTTATGCAGAGTCTGTTTTAGACAAGTAGGAAAAGCTCACATGGAAAGTTCACATAGAAAGGTAAGATGTGAGAGCAGCACTATGGAGGGAGGGGGTAAAGGGTATGGAGGGCCATGCAGCACTGTTGGCTGCACTCTCATGTCAAATGTGCTGCAAATGACGGAGCAAAACCCAGCCCATTTTTGAATTTCAACAGTATTTAATTTAACGCCTGAAAAATATGACATTTTAGAAATATATCCAAATATAACAGAGGTTATTCGGAATATGGAATTATGAAAGTTATATAATATTAAAGCAACAACATTCAAAAAAGCTCCCAAATATAATCCTTTTCCTTATGTAACCCTTCATCAGACAAACAAATACAGTAGTATCAGAAATATCTCTTGAGGTGGTAAGCTTTTGCATTACTATCCCTGGACATGGTAGCAGCTCTTTCCCTGTTGTTGAGGTACAAATCCCACTTTTAACATTTCTGCTGAGGCAAAATGTATATGTGCAAAGGATCAGAAAAGGTAAAGGGCTGGGACTCTAAAGCTGCTAAAGGTGAAAATAAAGTTACAAAGTCTGATTAGAAAGTTGCTGGTTAGTTTCTCATACTAAAAATTAAAATGCACTCTTCTTTATCCAGATATTAAAATCCCTTCATTGTGCTGGAATGCCAACAAAGATACTTAAAAACAGTTTTACACTTATGCATTTCAGCATGGAAAGTCAGCAGAGTCAGTTTCAGTGAATTTGTTTTGGGTTACTAATACCAATATTACCTTTGTGGATGTCTTGGTGTTTTGTGTGGAGGGTGTTGTTGTTGGTAAGCCCTGCGTTGATGACTGAATTAATCATTTGTGAATGATTGATTTTATAAACTTAGCCACTGTGTGGGAAGTTTTATTCATACTGCAACCCTATCCATTTTCTTAATGAAAATTGGTTCAGGTTTTTACATTTTCCTGAACTGTTAGTATTTGTAAAAAAACAAAAAAAAAAACAAAAGAGTAGTATTTCTACAGAAATCTGTCTTTGTTTTTTGTCTGTTTGTAAATGCCTATATTGGTGCAAGCAGAAGCTCCTGTGAGAAAACCTAAGCCCATAATGTCTTGTTCACAGACAACAGTTGATACAGCAAATAAAACTCTTCCCCAATAAAATGAGGCATAGTGTGGTCAGGGTTCCCTCTTGTGGCCAGTTAGTATTATTGTTCCAGATATGAGGCTAGTACATGGACTCATTTTTAGTCAAGGTAAATGAAAATCTGTAATCTGTTTCAGGAAGACCCCTTTTTTTCTGAGAAAGAAAAATCAGTTGTGCAACTGCATAAGGGGGTTTCAGTCAAAAATAAAAATGATCCTTTATTTTCACTTGTTTATTGTCCTCCATTTTAATCCCAGTGACTAACTTCAAAGGCTTAAACGTTTTTGTAATCTGGCATTAGATTTTCCTGACTTCCTTTTTACATAGTTGCATTCAGTGACTGAACAGATTTTGTTTGAACAGAGAGGAGAGGTGTGTGTGTGAGTTAAAGAGGTACCTCCTCCTGGACTAAGTTGTTAAAATGACATCCTTATACTGTATATTTAAACCTAATTTGTAAATGCATACACAGGTTTTTGGCCATACTCAGTTCATCACAAACATTTTCATGCATTTTGAGAATGTATATTCTCAACTAGTGGCTAAAAAGTCTTATTACAAATGAACAAGCATATATACATTAGAAATTCCTGCAACTTGTGATTGTATTCCTCATTTACCCTGTTCATAAATAATGCTACAATTGTTTTGTAAAATGCCTTGGAAAACGATTGCTTTTAAAGTGGTTATGTCTTAATTGATTAATTGATAGGCCTACAGCTGAAATGAATGAAGCTCTAAATGCTGAAACTTTAGGTCATAAGGCCATAGAGGTGAAACCATGACAAAGACAAAGCAAACCATATTGAACCATCTCCACTAAAATATGTTTAAATATAACATTACAGAAGGACTTCAACTCACATGATTTGAATAACCTTGACTGAACAAAAGAGTGAAGAGGGAGTCTGATTGGCTATTTAAAACACATGCCTGCTGAAGGAACAGCCCCTTTCATTACTCCCTATAAAAAATCACTAACCCCCCAGTAAAGGTTTGGCTCATAAGGAGAGCCCAGGGTGTGTGAAGAAAAAAACACTGTGTTAATTAGGTGAGTTTGGAGCCAAATTGAAAGTTTTTTTTTTTTAAAAAAGGTTGTATAAAATATTTTGTATTTTGAGATTCTGCAGCCAACAGGGTTGGAATTTACTTGCAGATGCAGCTGAGCACCTGTGAATCATTAACGGTCATGCTAAACTACTACTGAACCACCCAGCTGTTTGCATTTGTTTTAGGTCCACACTTGTGTCACGGTTCTTGTGGTCAACTTCAGAGGCGGAGAACTTCAGAGCGGAATAACAATGGTAAAAATGCCTTATAATGTTGATTAGCTATACTTTGGTTAAAGTGGCTGTAACAACCATATCATGAGTTTCAGATTTTTGAGCATTTTGATGAGCTATTTGTGTTTTTGGCAGGCAGAAATGTTTAGACTATTAGGAATTGGATGCATTGCACCTGGATGATTTTGCCCAGGTTAAGAGAACTCTATTTGCAGAGGGAGTGTATCTCTGTCCACATTGGCCAAGCGGGTATCCAGATGGGCAATTCATGCTGGGAGCTTTACTGTCTGGAACATGGCTTCCTGCCTGATGGGACCATCAGTAGCACCATGCCAGCAGATTCTTCCTTTGGAACATTCTTCAGTGAAACGCAAACAGGGAAGTTTGTTCCCAGAGCTGTGTTTATTGATCTGGAACCGACTGTTGTTGGTGAGTGAATGACTTGATCTGTCTAATGGGAGTGTGTGCATGTAAATGGATACATGGAGGGAGCGTGAGAAAACATCTAAAGCCAGGCAGTTATACATGAGATGAATATTTAATTCTGTGATGCATGGTGGACTCTTAAATTTGATGAATGATTTCTCATAGATCAAATAAGAAATGGGCACTACCGTCAGCTGTACCATCCAGAGCAGCTGATCAGTGGGAAGGAGGACGCTGCCAATAACTATGCTCGTGGACACTATACCATTGGGAAGGAGATCGTCGACTCTGTGCTGGACCGCATGCGTAAAATGGTGAGTGACTTGAGTTCATAAAGGTCTGTTAAACTGTCATTAGTCAAGACTTCACTAGTCATGGCTGATGCAATGGGACGGACTTCATTCTGAAATGCCCAAATTGCCCTAATCATGGAAAACCAGGGATTAACAATGATTTCAAGAGATTCTTAACCTGCTTGCAACAAGTACTGTAGCTGACTTTACCCCTGATCGATGTTTCCTGTCTCCATGCAATTTGGTGGTTTTATTGCCTTAGCCCACCTCCATGTGAAGGTCCAGGTCAGTCACAGGACTGGTATTGACAATGTATTGGCAAATTTAAGAAAGGGCAAGTTCCTTCCTTAGCCTGTATTAATTTTCTCCCTCCAGGCTGACCAGTGCACGGGACTCCAGGGATTTCTAATCTTCCACAGTTTTGGAGGGGGAACTGGCTCTGGCTTCACCTCCTTGCTCATGGAACGGCTGTCTGTGGACTATGGGAAGAAGTCCAAGCTGGAATTCTCGGTGTATCCAGCTCCCCAGGTGTCCACTGCTGTGGTGGAGCCCTACAACTCTATCCTGACCACCCACACCACCCTGGAGCACTCCGACTGCTCCTTCATGGTTGACAATGAGGCCATCTTTGACATCTGCAAGCGCAACCTCGACATTGAGCGCCCATCCTACACCAACCTCAACCGCCTCATCGCCCAGATCGTCTCCTCGATCACTGCCTCTCTACGCTTTGATGGGGCCCTGAATGTCGACCTCACAGAGTTCCAGACAAACCTGGTACCGTACCCCCGCATCCACTTCCCCCTGGTCACTTACTCACCCATCATCTCTGCAGAGAAGGCTTACCATGAGCAGCTATCTGTACCAGAGATCACCAATGCGTGTTTTGATCCCGCCAATCAGATGGTGAAGTGTGACCCACGACGAGGCAAGTACATGGCCTGCTGCCTCTTGTATCGTGGCGATGTTGTACCCAAAGACGTCAACGCCGCCATTGCCAACATAAAGACCCGTCGCTCCATCCAGTTTGTGGACTGGTGCCCCACAGGCTTCAAGGTGGGAATAAACTACCAGCCACCCACCGTGGTACCTGGGGGAGACCTGGCTAAGGTGCAGCGGGCAGTATGCATGCTGAGCAACACCACCGCCATTGCTGAGGCCTGGGGCCGCCTGGACCACAAGTTTGACCTGATGTATGCTAAGCGGGCCTTTGTGCACTGGTATGTGGGAGAGGGCATGGAAGAGGGAGAGTTCACGGAGGCCAGAGAGGACATGGCTGCACTAGAGAAGGACTATGAGGAAGTTGGAGCAGAGTCTGCAGATGGCTGTGAGGAGGAGGAGGATGAATATTGAAATAAGCGCATAATGGTTTTTGCATTAAAGTGAAAGTTTGTAAGCATTAACGTTGCAGTGCCTTTTGTCTGTGTTCTGGTATAAATTTTGTGGTGGGATGCTTTAAGATCTTTGATCTTGTCAACCTCCATCACTTTGCATTTTGAGCAATGATTAAATGTGCAACCAAGTTGTGTGAAAAGGTTAGGTGTTTAATGCTATGCCCTAAATATCCATGCATTTTCTTATGCAATACACCCAAAGGAAAAGGACAAAGTTGACAAATACAACTGCATCCACAGGATTATGGCTTTTTGCATACAAAAACAAATTCACTCCAAGTTTGATAAATGATACCCCAGATCACTAAAATCAAGTAGACCGAATGGTTTCAAACACCAGCTAAATGCCATGTGGCCAGCTCAGACTGTTACTGTGTGGTCACCCAGGGTCTGGAATACTGTAGAACTGTGCTCTACATTGCAGTGGAAAGTCAAACTCATGCTTAGTAGATTGAAGTGGGGGGATCTCAAGTGTTCCAGAATATCCAATAAACACTTTACTGAATTATTTACTGTATGAAAGAATGAAAACTCTTTCCCTTTTTATTTTGGCATCTTGGCAGTTTCACCTTGGGTTCACTGAATGCAAACTTGGGGAGGTACAGACACTTTACTGTAAAATTATACCAGCTCACATACAGTACATTAATACACAAGAGTCCAAGCCACAAGCCCCTCATCTGGGGAGGACAGGCAGCAATGGGTGAACCTCAAACTTCCTCCTTATCCTGTTGCTGAGAAACACACAGATCTGAGGATATGAGGAACTAGACAGGAAGGATCTGATGCCTTTGGCTATATTTAAAATTAAAGTTGCATAATGGCAGAGAGAAGCAAAAGCACCTTGTACCAAATGTCATTAAATGAAAATTCACAGGCTTTTGGTGATTTATGACACATAGCGGTGCATTAAACTCTGCTGGGTGAATTTAACATTTAAGATCTTCATGCACCAATCATTTACCCATCCATGTAAAAATCAAAACACTGCTTTCAAAAACAAATTATTTGTTCATATCAGAAAATCACTGCTAATGTGATAGCCCCACACCTTGACTTGGCGTTCATGAAGCATAGGTAACTGACATGAAATTTGGGGTGCTAGGTTTTGCTGTGTTTCAGCATTCTTGATTGGAAACCACAAAACCCCACAAACACTATTTGACACCCTTGCTTTATATCATCAAGGAGAATGGTTTACCCCTGCAGGTTGAGCCTGATGTGACTACAGATGGAGAATGAGTGATATGGCAGCACTGCCATATATCACGATGAGGGCATTCATCTCAGTGACATTGGAGTCAAAACTGTTGAGTGACTTTGGCAATTGATCATATCCCTGTGCTACAGAGCTGATTAAAAGCAGAACAAGCACTAAAAACTAACAGTTACTTTTTGCTTTTAGAAACTGAAGCTTGACACATCTACTCCCTAGGGGCTCCCTGTAACAAAGGCTGTGTTTCTGGGTCAGGGGCTTCAGGCAGGGAGGCCTGAAGAGCAGCCCGAAGGTGGGCCCAGAACAGCTTCCGCTTGTTGTTGTCCTGCGGCCACTCCAGGTAGGTGCGCCGAGCCATCATGGCTTTCAGCTGGTGAAACTTTGAGGGAATGAGGTACTGGGGCAGAGGCTCTAGCAGGATGAGGATCAAGCTGTCGGAGCCGCGAGACAGACGCTGGTGCTGGGCGAAGTAGAGCTCATAATGGCACCACTCGCTGCGGACAAAGTGCGAGGACAGCACAAAGATGCAGCGGTAGCTTCTCTCCACGCATTGGACGATGTTCTCCACGATTGTCTTCCCTGGGACGAAGTTCCTCTCATGCTGGCAGATGCGTAAGAGTCCGGCACTCCTCCAGGCTGGGCAGGAGGTGACCCTTCACCCAGTCGGCATCATGCTGGCTGTAGGACACAAAAGCATGGAAGTGAAGACCATCCAGGTTCTCTGGGTGCCGGGCCCGGTGCTTGGCCCTGGTCCACTGCCAGGTCATTCTCATGTACCAGGGCACATCCAGTCGCTTGCACAGCACCAGAGTGGCGATGGCGACTGTTACAGCAGGGCAGAGGATGGCGGCCGCCAGGATGCCGGCGTTGCAGGATATTGCGGGCAGGTGGAAGTCCCCGAGCAGCTTCCCACTCCAGGCCTCTGGGTACCTGCAGCTGTAGGCACGTGGCCAGCGCCGGAGTTTGATGGAGTGGTGCTGTTGGAGGCCTGCAAAGTCCCTCAGAGTACAGGTGCACATGAACGGATTACCGCCCACATCCATCTCTCTCAGGCCTGGGCAGCTGTCCATAAAACCCATGGATGGAGCGTGGATGGAGTTGCCGATCAGGAGGAACACCTGGAGATTTGTTAAACCATTGCAGTCAGGAATATCCAGAAGTCGGTTGAAGCTGAGGTCCAGTTCCTTAAGCGCATCCAGGTGAGGGATATGGTCAGGGAGGCTGTCGATCTCATTGTTCTGCAAGTCCAGAATCTCTGTGTTGATTGGCAGGCAGCTAAAGACAGATTTGTCAAGGTTATTGGAGGAAAGATTCATGGTGACAATGCTGGATGGCCAATTACATTCACCAAATTCTTCCGCGTACACCAATGAATTCACACTGACATCCAGGTGCTGCAATGAGGTCATGCTCTGTAGACGTCTGCTCAGCTGTTCCAGTTTCTCCACACGGTTTCCCTTTAAAATCAGTGTGTTAAGGTCCTGCAGTTTAGTACATTCTTTTCCATCGGTGGAAAAAACACTTTCAGAAAAAGCATTATTGGAGAAGTCCATAACTTTTATGGGGCTTGGTTCATCAGGACAGGTCATGTGTATCATTGATGTCTCAGCTAGGGTTAAGCTCTCAACCTGCATATTGATGAGGAAGTGATAAGCATCTCCTTGGAAAAAAAAGAAGTTAGTAATGCTAACCTGTTTCATGCTGAAGGACTGCAGGTGAGACACTGAACTTAATGTCTGTGGAGAGATGTGACCTAGAACAGTCACCATATATATATTCAGGTGTTTGATGGATGACTGAAGAATGACATTAACTGTGTCAGTTAACTCCGGCCAGAATATCTCAAAGTTAGTTATGTGAAGGTGTGAAGTTTTGATGCTTGTTTTCTGTCTCAAAACTTTTGTCAGGTAGTTTTCGCTGGAAGTGATGCCCGTCAGTTGAACATCATCAAAAGTGGACAAGGCATCGGCAATCAACACTTTGTCTGTGGCGTGGTTAGTAACAACAATGCAGACTGCCTTGGATTTAATGTTTTGCAAGCTGCCATTCTCATATGTTGTGAGGTTTTCAAATTGTAGGAACAGGTTCTGGAGTGGAATGTCAGTAATACTCGCAAAGTCATCCCTGTTGACCACATCAGCGCTGAGCCCCAGGTTCTGCAACTGCTTTAGGGAGCGGAACATCTCTCCAAGGGTCATCACAGAGAAGTTATTGTATGTCAAGTCCAGGAACTGGAGTCTGGATGTGAAAAGCAGATAATCCTGTCCTGACAAGTTCCGAAGCTTGTTGTGTGAGAGATCAAGGTACTCCAGGTCTGTTGTTGCCCTGAATGCATCGCTGCTGATTTCTTCAAGAATGTTTGAAGAAACATTCAAAAACGTTAGCTTTATCAAGGCTGAGAAATCATCCGTGGTTAGGCGTTGTATTCTGTTGTGTGAGAGATCTAGAGCCTCAATATCAGAAGACAATCCCTTGGGCACTGACGTTAAGTTTTGAAAGGAGAGATTTTTGATGATTCTTTGAATGTCCATGGCAAATGTATTCTCTGCCATGCCAGCAAACAAGGTCCATATGATCAATACCACCACCTTCATATTTGACTGTGAAGCTGTCTTCACCATAGATGCTTTTACAACTATAGTAATGTCTATAGTGGGATAAAAAAGAGAACATGTGAACAGAGTAAACACTGAGCGTTTCCCTAATTCAGAGTTTAACATATTTCACGTCACACCTGTGCTGTTCTGAAGTCTGTTTCTCGCAGATTTTTGAGTTATAAATTTGATCTAATGAATACATATAATGCTTTAGATTTATAAAGGGTGAATGTGTACAAGAATGCCGATGCATTTGCTAATGTCATTTCACAGAGTGTCAATAAATAAACACTAGACTGAAAATTTTGTTCCAAATTATCAGTTGAAATTGTAGCAAATTCACTTCGGAGCCAACTTCCCCTCATCCCATTTTAGTTTCACTATGGTAATTTTGGGCATCTGGAACACTGACATTAATTCTCCTTCTGCCATACATGAAAGCTACATAATTTCCATCTGAACCATCGTCTGCTTTCTGTTCAAATTTGTTTGGTATCATTTGTGTTTTTTCAGCATTAATGAAGGATAATTAAATTAATTTTAAAATCTCAGCAAGTTACTCAATTACAATGTACAAATGCAACATACTATAGATCAGTTTATTAATGCAGCACTTGAATCTAAATCTACATG
Source organism: Albula goreensis (assembly GCA_022829145.1). Taxonomy (NCBI): domain Eukaryota; kingdom Metazoa; phylum Chordata; class Actinopteri; order Albuliformes; family Albulidae; genus Albula; species Albula goreensis. Next base: position 16,359,036 of record CM040763.1, read on the forward strand.
TACACCTGAGAGACTGTAAATGTGTAATTTAGTTTTCAAATGTACACTGTAAAGTTCTAACATGAGTTACTGTTTTAAATAAAATGTTCAAACAAAATACGCATTACTGACAAAGGTTCATAAGTATCTTCATCAAACAGCACTGGCAATATTTCTGATCCAAACTCTGTGTCTGTTTAATTTTTAAATGATCTCATAAAGCTGTCAAAGGTGAATTTTTACCTAATCATATTCTGCACAGCCGAAAATATCTGTCTTCTTTGCTGTCTTCTTTCAGTTATTCATAATCAGATTTGTATGTCTGTCTCCTCCTGCACCGTCTCAATCTGGAAACACATTAACACAAAATCTGAAACAGGAAATGGTTCAGCTAATGTGGAGGATGGGGGTGTGGCAATGAACACAGTTGTACTTCTGCTTGTAACGCATGACTGAGTTCAGTTCCCCAAGATATGAAACCAAGCCTTTATTGAGTTACAAAGTACACTCAATTAAAACTAACGATACAAAATACATGATCACTCAACTACAGTTAAATTAAAGCTGTATATTTTACTGTGTACACTGACAGGATCATTTGCATGGATCCATGAGAAAGTAACTAATTCCACAAAACAACAGCAAGACCACCTCTTAATTTTAAAGGGTTAGCAAGATGCAAATGAAGGAGTTGCAAAACATCAAAAGGAAAAAATATGTTTTGGAGTAAAAACATGAATGAAACATGAAATATGTATCAATGTGTTTATTAAACAATTTATTCATATTTGTAATAACTCGCTGTTTGAGCATGTGCATAGATACAACTGTACATGATACATTTGGTTTCACAGTTTGATGACTACTCGTCATTACAAAAGTTCCCATTGAACTACATATCTACCCAGTCTCAAGATAGAGTACATGAAAAATTCACATCTTGACCGAAATGCAATCATAATATTCATGGTGATAAAAATTTAAACAAAAAATAATGTGCAGTTAAACAAAATCTCTGTCTGGTGAAACCATTGGAACTTCACAATCTGGGCCTGTTTGCTTTGGTCAGAAAGTGGACCTTCACAGAATATTCTTCTCAGCACCGAAATAATTACATAAGTATTTGTGTTTGTCTTTAGCAGCGCTATATTGACAGTTACCTATAGTGTGCAATACTGTATGCATGGAAGCCTCTAAACTCAACATTTGAGCCTGAGGATAGAATAGTCAATGGAGACTATATGCAGATATGTGTAGCTTAACCTAAATTATGAACGTTTGATGAAGAGTATGCAAAAATAAAACAGAATGTGAAGTGTGAAGCATGGATATGAGTGTGAAGGGAAGAATGCAACAACTGCCCCTGTTTTGATCCTACAGGTTTCACCAACAAAGTGCAAATATATATGCATCAAAGTATAAAATCCACACAGGTCATAATAAAATATATGGACTCTTGTATTTTATCAAATCGAGTTATTTTAAAAAATGCCCAAGACACCAATCAAATCACACTCTGACAGATAAAACCCATTAAATTACATAGCAAATCCTACATGCTCCCTTATAAAAAAAGTGTATCAGGTTTAAGGATAATGACTAGAGCTGTAATAAGGGGGCTGGGGGGAAACAGAGAGACCTGTTCCTGCAAGCAGGAAGCATACAGAAAAAGTACAAATTATAGAAGGCATTTTCTAAAAAAAAAAAAAAAAAAAACATGATTCAACCACAAGATGGCGGTTGTTGTGCAAAAAATAACCAGAAATTTCATTTAACGCTGCCAGCTAGAAGTATATGCCATGTCCTAAACCTGCTTAACTACTATTCCCAACAGTGATAAACAATACTGTGAAATTTCATATGATGGGTTTAAAGTATCCGGACCACATTGAAACATGACTACAACTGTCTCAAGGAGGCCATATTTTATATTGCATTAAATTTCTTAATTGATATTCAGTAATTGATTAAGAACAGCAACACACACCACATTTCAAATGAATCTATTAATTTTCATTTTTAGGCATTATAAGCATTTTGTGTACCATCAGCATTGCATGCATTCTTCTGCTTTTGGTAAAACGAAAAATCAAGAAATGTGGCAAGCCACATCTTCCCAGTTCTCTGGAGCTCCAATCACCATATGAGTGCACTTAGGGGTAAGAGAAGCATACGCGCCCCTACAGGCTGCCCAACTTCATTTCATACACATGGTATCACACAGGCTGGATCTTTTACTACTTGATGAAATGTTAACGTTTATATGTGCTGTTGTGCCTTCGCCAATTGTGTCCATTTTAAAAGGAAGCACTGGAACAAACAGGCCCTGACAGTCCACTTTTAAGGGTCTGTCACCGGGCAGACTTGGACTTCACTGACACAGGCAAATGTCTTGCCACTGTGTGATAATGAACCAAGTCACCATCCAAGGCCTTCACAGAGAAGAGGGTGGAGACCCGTCTTAAACAGGAAGTGCGATCTGTGAGGAAAGTGTCAGTAAGGAGGTTTTTGAAGTGCCCTCATTTCACAAATTCACAGAACAAAAATGAAAATGAAAGACAAGAATCACAGTTGCATAGATCTATGCACCGTCGGAGTAAACTGCTACCAAATGCTGCAAATATAAATGCATACCGCTGCCCTGCGGAGATGGCCTACCCCAGAGGGATGCTGCGAGTGATCGGTCCATTTAACACAGAAACCTATGGTTATTTTACAGAATGTTTTTCAGGGAAAGGATTTTAATTAGGGTTGTTTTCAAAACACATGGCTGGTCAAAACAGATATTATTTAAGCTAACCTGCAGCTGTGAATCCAGCTCTCAGAACTCTCCTTCACCCTGTTTCACATCTTCTCTCTCTCTCTCTCACACACACACACACACACACACACACATACACACACACAAACATCTGATGTTTCTGAGAAGAATGGCAATCTTTGGTTTTGTGTGGACTTGAGAGAGTCTATTCCTACAATACATTTGTTGACAGGAACCTAGCATTATTAAATACTGTTGTGTTGGTATAGCCAATCATGTTTTTTCTTCTATTTTTAATGTTGTCATTCCACTCTTTTTTTCAGACTTCTGAATGCTTCCAAAATTGTGGAGGTCTTTATTCAAGTTAAACAAAAATGCAATTTTCAGATGAATAAAAGACCACTTTTCAACCGCATGTGGAAGATAAAAAATCATAACACTGGCACAGAGTCATGAGAGAAACCCAGGGTACTGAGACTGAACACAGGGTGTGATTTATTTTATCTGAAGTTCCTCTTGCTTTCCTAGATTCCCCTGTTGCTATCCAGTTTCAGGGTATTCATAAGATGTGTGAAAACAAAATAATCCATTCGTATCAGGCACAATTATCAAAGGTTTTTTAAAACTATAATCATACTGTGCATACGTTAATATGCTTACATCCATTCAGAGTATACCTCCAATATTCTGTTAACACAAAGGTTGGTTTCACATTTAGTATGCCTCCTCTGAGTTTTTTCTATTTTTTAAAAATAAATACCATAGGATTTTGTGCGCTGCTGATTGGACAGCGGGTGATTTAGCTCAGACCAGCTGAGTGTCTGCTTCATCAGCAATGGGAGAGTGTGTGTGTGTGTGTGTGTGTGTGTGTGTGTGTGTGTGTGTGCAGGGGGCAGGAGGTGAGGGTGGGTGATGTTTGGACAGAGAGTCGACTGTTGAGATTCTGGAGCAATGCAAGGTGTGATGAGTTAAAATGGAGGTCAGGCTGAGACAGAGAGGCAGCGCCAATGTTGCACAGCTCTTAACATCGAGTCCTTTACGATACGAGCCCACCACCGTTGACAGGCACCGTACGCGGCTCTTGCTTTCATCCGGCGCTGAGCTGTGGTCGTCGTCGCACCCCTTTCCCCCAGGGATGTGCGCGGGACCGGAGAGCTTAGACCAGCAGGTGGCGCTTCTTGTGGAGGGCCAGGTGGTCGGAGCGAGAGAAGCTGCGGTCACAGTCACTGCACTGGAAGGGCTTAACCCCAGTGTGTTTGCGATAGTGCCTCGTCAGCTCGTCAGAGCGGGCGAACTTCCACGTGCAGCCCTCCCACGTGCACTGATAAGGCTTCTCACCTACATTTGGAGAGAGGGAACATCACACTATTTATTTAACACATTTTGTTACATCCTTATAATGTTTTGTCATGATTTGGGGCGTCGAAGCCGGGTCGGTCCTTCACCTGTGTGCGTGCGGCGGTGCGCCTTCAGATGGGAGCTCTTGGTGTACACCTTGTTGCAGTTGCCATAGTCACAGCGATGGACACGTTTCTTCTTCAGGTCTCCGGATTCCACAATGACCGAGGGCTTTCTGGGGCTCATTATCACAGAGGGGCTACTGCTCCTACAGGAAGTCAGACAGAAAGACACCTCCATCAGAACACCCTGTTGGGGACATTCCCTGCAGGAAATGAGGTCAGCAAGTCAGTAGACTTACATTTCCCATTAGCTCCAGAACGATTTTAGGAAGGTCAATAGAGTTAATCACAGAAACCAATTTGATCTTTAAACTATGATAAATCTGACATTTAGAGAGTTGCTTTTATAGAATTTTAAAGGAAACAATTTTGTAAAAATGAAAAAGCCCCTGCTTGACCATTTGTGTTATTTCATTATTATGTATTTATAACTAAAACATAAAGAAGACCATCTCCTTGTTGTTTACATTTACCCACTAGAGGGCAACACAATATGTGTGATTAGCACATTGTCTATTTTTGGGCTACTTCAGTAACAACACCAAACAGACTATGAGACCATCTTGGTGTGTGTAAATGTTGAGTCCACGTGTGTTTTTGTTTTATTCTGTGCTGTTATCATGTTTTTCGCTTTGAGCTCTTTTTTTGGAAGCAGCTGTAAACATGTCACCACACCCTTCAGAATGGTGCTGTAATTAAATATATCCTGCCACTCCCTCTCTCTCTCTCTCTTTCTCTTGGGTGTGGATGTAGCCAAAAGTAGCCTGGGGCCACACCCCAGGGAGGGCACACTGAAGCCATACCGCCTCAATCGCCATAAATCATTCGGCACGTCTTACTTATGCCATGAGTCACTTCCACCTTGGCCTTTGCTATGATGATACAATTACATCAGCGATAAACAGCCAAAGCAAACACACACACACACACACACACACACACACACACACACACTCACGTGTGCATACACATGCATGCTCTCGAGCTGACCTGAAATCTCATTACATTACTGGATCACACCGCGCAATGTTCAGGGTCTCACAAAACGCTAAACGGCGGACATGCATTTACGTTCACGTAGTTTTGATGCCGCAATAATTTCTATCAATACATTTCAGTCTTAGGAAAGTAATATCAGCAATTCCATATTATATATTCAATTAAGTATGCCTTTCTGACCATTTTGTGAAGGGTGGACTTGTGGTTTGAAACACACAGCTGTTAAATAACAAAAAAAATGTTTTAACATCTTTTCTTGTCCACAGTTTGAGTGCGAAGAAGCAGATGTCCACATGTAAGGTCATCAAATGACCATGCAACAGATTTCTATCAAGAAAAAGAACAAGAAAAAAAAAACGAAACACCCGAAAACTGCAAAGCCAAAAGTGATGACAGCTTCACCCCACCCACTTCCACAAGGGGTAATTACCTCAGCGCTGACACAATTGTGTTGAGACCCGGCCCTGGCAACAGCTCGACAAACAACCTTCCTCCATTCAAAAAGCACTGGCAACCACTGGTGAGTTCCAAAAAGGACAACAGCCTCTTTTAGGAGACTGATGTTCGAGTCAAGTCATGCAAGTTGCCCTGAAGGTAGATTGTTTGTGTGGGTGGTTTTGTGGAAGTGGGGGTTTAGTCAGGCGGGAGTCAAGGAGTTTTGAGGTCATCAGAGTATAGCAGTGCTGCTATGCTCTCAAACGTCTATCCTGACTGACTGTGAATTATTCTCATATATAAGGTTTTCAGATGTAGTTTGGAGGGGTGGGGGAATAGATAGTGAGCTGATGTGGGAAGAAAGGGAAAAAAAAGGCTGAAAATGCAAGCAGCGTTGACAGCACATAGATCAAACGGATGATAATACACCTGCAATCGCTCACTGATTTCACTGGAAGGAAAGGGACGTGAAAGAATTTACACGACAACAGTTAGCAAAACAGGGGCGGTCCAGTCGCAGGGTGGGACTCTCTCAGCGATTGTGCCTGTGTCATTGTTCTTAGTTCTTCTCCCTTTTGTAAGGCTGTTATGTTTCATGAGTAATATGACATGCTAGCACACAATCACAAACACACACACACACACATACACAGTGCGAGCGAACATGTCCATACAGCGACGTTAGCCTGTGGTTAAAAGTAGAGATGGGTGCTGTGCTGTAGTACGGCTGAGCTTTTACACATGGTTTTCATTAACGCGATGGCTTCTTCCCCCTTCCCCTATTCATTCATTTCGAGGGAATGTGAGACCGTTGCTGTAGAGAGAGCCCTAACAAAGTACGAGGTCAACACCCAGGAGGGGAACTCACTCGCTGTGGATGTAAGGCTGGGGGGGGCTGGCGATGGCGGAGGATGACACTTCCTCGCTGGTTGGGTCCTGGCTGTGCTCAGAGTACATCTCTGACTTGAGGGGCTTCAGCATTTCGTAGGACTCGTGATACAGCTCCATCTCTGACACTGACATGAAAACATAGACCCAAGTAACATTAAAGAGAGGAACGTATTTTATACTGTACAGTGTGATAGCATTCCCCACGTGCTAATGGAAGTTGTGTAAGTGGGACTAAGCATAGAGGAGACACAAACACCTGATCAACAAAGAGACGTAAGATCAACCAAAGGAAAAACAGGGAAGAAAATGTTTAAATGTGTACATATCAGCAATGAACACAGTGGTGAAAACTATGTGTACACACTGTTGGAGTAGCCTATTTCATTGCCTTTGGTATTTATCATATGTCATTATAAATTGCCCTTAATTCATGTAAGCCATGCAAAGTTCACGTCATGCAGCTGCTGAATAATGAAAAGATCCCTGACAGTATTTTAGCTATACAGACAGCACTACAAATGTACATTGCATGCCAGTCTGGGCAGTTACCAATCAGCGCTCACCTTTTTGTGAGGGCGGGTCTAGCATGCCGTCTCTTGACACGGGGGACAGCATGACAGGCTGAAGAGGCATGTGCGGGGGAACGAGGAAAGGGAGGGGCTGCACCATGACACCCGAGAGAAGGGGGATGACATTAGGGGCGGAGCCCTGTAGCAGGGGTGCCAGGAAGTGCAGGGCCAGGCCGGAGGAGGCGTGTCCATGGGGGGACCCGCCCTGCTGCCAGTGCGCTCCAGAGTCCCGCAGCTGGAGACCGCCGTAGGGCGAACCCGGGCGGGGGCTGTGGGATGAGTAGGGGGGTGAGCCCCGCTTGCTGACTGATAGATCCAGGGGGTCCAGCTGGGCGGGGTCGTGGGTGGGGCCGCTGCTGGACTGGAGCTGGTAGAAATGGTCACCGTTCCCAGGGAGGGGAGAGAAGAGCATGGTTTAGACCTCTGTCTGCCGGGTATCTCTGCCAGCCGCTTTTCTGAAACTACGATTTATGGGTGAGAGTGAAGGGGATGAGGCAAGAAGTGGATAAAGAGGGAAAATAGATTGAAAGAGTCAGAAGTGAGGGATAGGGAAAAAAACAGGGAGATAGAGAACACATATGAATTCACATTTAGATATTATAAACATACATTTCTAAATATTCTAGCCATTCAAACTAATTTGAGAGTCCTCAAATTAATGCACTACTGCAACAGAAGATTTCTTACTGTATATCATGCGCATAAAGTCAAATGTACATAAAATAATTGTGAGTTAAGAGTATCAGTGCCGGGACTGAGAGGGGAATCGAACTGTGCCAACGTGCATTTGAAAGGGCAGCGAGAGGCTGAATCTGTTTAAAATTCTCACACCATCTCTGAGGACACACAAACTGACTGCAGAACCCAGGGGAGGATAACACATTGAAGAGGACGTACTGAGTTCTCTCCCCCCGCTGACATTAACAGCAAACAATGGCTCGGCGCCAAAGGGAAATGTGTGAAGGTCAACATCGCAGCAGTAATGCATCCAGTTCAAATCATTCCCACGGTTTGCCAATATATTATATGCAAATAGTACAGGATATTTGCAAAGGAGGAAGCTATGCATGGTGAAAAAACAGAAATGGGTAGAAAATCACACTTCACAGTCATTAAACAAAGTTTCCATGCTGATCCTTTTTAAATCAATGGAGACAGAGCACTGAACCATATCTGAGAATCATCATCAGTAACATGAGACCAGACTGACAGAACTCACAGAGCGGTTTTTGTTTCCATTTCCTAAATTTGAAAGTAGTAATTGCTTATAAAAATAACACAATTTTGCATGCTTGTTAGTCTTGATTTGGAGTCTGAAATGTATATTTGTACATCAATTTCTAGCTTTTCTAGCTACATAAATAAAATATCATATTTTGTTGGGATTCTAAATCAGTATGCTATCTATTTGCCAGTCAACATTTTTGTAGATTTTCTTGTTTTATGAACATAAATAATAAAGGAGAAAGTACACCAATGCCATCATTATTTTTACAAAAAACCCTCTGAAATTATTATTACTTGATTTATTTATTTAGAGATGAAATTAAAACAACCCTGACATATTTTCCCATCATATTATTGCCGGTATATTTTACAAATGATAAACCCTAATGAAAATGCTCACTTTTTCATGTATAGCATTATTTTATAAAGATATACAATGACATGCATACATGGATCTTGCTAGATTTTACAGTGCCAAACCAAGATTCTCTGAGCACAAAAATTCAAAGGTGGTAATGATTTTTCTCCTCAAATGCTGCTTGCTGGCTAACTGTTCTGCGCAAATTTGGTAATACGCTCTGACCAGCGGCTACCAACGATAACCTGCCCCCACCTAATGAACCTCAACTCAACTGAAACTGAAAACTCTAATGGAGTATGACATGTGGTTAGCAGAATTATGTGCAGAGGTATACCTTCGAAGTGTATCTCACAAAACAAAGGATCTGATTGTGAAACGGATCAGACTCAGATATGATTGGTCGACAACAAGACGGGACATGCCTCAGAAAAGTACACTGTAGTAACATCACAGGAAAACATTTTAAAATAGAAAAGTTAATCAAACATCAGAGGAGTACGTTGTCATTATCTGTGTGAGTCAACTATCGTGTACATTTCAATTCAATGGAAAGGTTTGGTTTTAGCCCTTCAAATAACACTCCCACAGTGAACAGGATTCTGTGGAAAATGATGCAAGTGGCTAAGACATGACACCATCAGAGCGGTACGTTAGTGATGAGGCATCTCCTCTCATAGACCGAGGAAAGAGATACATTGTACAAGCAGTTACTTTATGCTATCAAGTGTAGCTTTAAACATTAGTTTAGATGTCCATCCTGATGTCATTGTTTAACCCAATGAAGGAGACTCTCTGAAGTAGCCTATGCTGTATGGCTCTGGTATAGACACACAATTTACTAATGATTAGCCACAGTCAGGATTTTGGGAGTTAGCAAGGCTTGTCAGACTCTATTCCATAGAAGGTTAACTCAGCTCCCGTAGGTAATCAGACAAGCCTGACGTAACTGAAGAATAGTGGTTCGGAATATCATCACAGGTACACAGCTCTTCATCCCATTCAAAAGAAGGTAAAGGCAATGTAAATGAGTGTACACTTCGCATGCTCACTCATTTTCCACAAAAACAGTAAAAAAACGATAAAGCACAATGCTAGAAGTAAACAGCTGGATAAGCAGGCTATCAAAACTACAGACGGTTCAAACGCTACATTAGCTCTCCAGGTTGTGTTGGATCACATAGATAGCTGACACACGTTTCAGAATATTTTTGAGTTCAATGCCAGTGGATGCACTTTTAACTGGTTATGACACATAGGGAACTGAAAATATATTTACTTTTTCACTTGCAATTTGCGTGAAACTCTCACCTTCTTTTACACAGATTTTTTATGACTTTCAGGTGGAATACTGTGAGAACATTTGCAGCTACAAGGATATGTGGCTAACATTGATTTGGCTAACATTGATGTAATGTACATTAGCTTTCAAAATCAACTCTAGACAATTTTCTACAGCTATCCACCCTTTAAAATACATTTGTCTCAGTGCAGAAGCTAAGTATAACGTGGTTAGTAATGGATATAATTATGTGTGAATTTATAAACAGTGCTGGTGGATGTTGAGGGGAAAATACTGACTCTCAGGCACGAATAAAACAATGCCACCATACAATGATGGGGGCACTGTACCACAGGGAGCATTGGTTTTTTATTTTATTTTTTTAAATAAAAAAAGTTATCATATATCTCAAAGTCTCATATATCTCATAAAGAGCTCACATTTAGACCTCACATGGCACTACAGTGAGAGTGTCCTGGGAAAATTCTCAACATGGATATCATATTCATCTTAAATGTACCCCAGCCATGTCTTGAAACATTACTTTCAGAGAAATACCACACTCCACATAATTTATTTAAGCACTGTTACACAACACAATGGATTTTGAAACACTCTATACAGCTGTGGAACAGTCCTTATCCAGAGAACTTTGTTTCTTCATGAGGACATTTTAACACTATGCTGACAGTACTCTAGTGCTGGTTTTAACGACAGAATTCACAAAAACACCAACCAAACACCCTGCTCCTTGGATGCCAAGTCTTTTAAGTGATGTACAAGAGGACACAGCTTAAGTCTGACACCTGGTTGTGTCTGATCTTAAGTAAATGGACCATTTCGCAACGAAAGGACATGCCCTATCTGGAGTTTTGAAACACAGTGTTTAGAGCAGAGCAGCCTTTTCATCAGGAGTTTTGAAGTGCATGAAGGCCACAATTAGCAGCGATCAACAGCCAGACATGTGAATCAGCTTAGAACGGCAACATGGGATTTGAATAACGTTTACGCAATCATCCGTTATCATCGCTGTGTGAGCTGTTGTTAAGGTGGTGACTCGAATGCAAAGAGCTGCAGTTTTTGGACAGGGCCCAAAAACGCAGCCTTCACAATTACGCAAAAATGAGCTGCATGCACTCCGTCCCATTTAAATGTCTCACTAGTTAAACATCTTTGGCACAGAAACTATGATGAAGGAAAGATACATGTAAGTGTGCTTGTATAGCCTTAAAACACTTGAGCTAAAATGCGCAGGTGTGTGTACGGGGAGAGAGAGAGAGAGAGAGAGGGAGCGAGAGAGAGAGAGCACAAGCTGGTTGAAGTGTAACTTCAATGACAGAGATGACAGCTTGCAGTATGACTGCCTGCAGGTATGTGGGACACTTCCTGCAAATGAGTGACTTTTGTTTTGCACTCAAGAAAAACAGAAGACGCTCTAGCTGTGACCTGTCCTCTAATTACCTGGAATTTCAAAAGATCCACCAACTGGAGAGTTACGTATCCTACAGGATGTCGCTAGGGCCTTTGCGAAAAGCACTTAGTGCTTCTGGACTCATTTTGGCTAGAAGGGGCTGTAGGGTCACATCCCAACTGCACAGCTGCTCTTCAAGCAAGCAAGTAATACGGTCTCCCAGGCCCTACTGCCATGTACAAAGATCTGATCTTGAGCAATGACTTGTAAACTGTTTCCGAATGCTAGCTGCCGTTATAAGTGTCGTCTCTCTTGCCAAGTATGTGTAGTTTTCTTTTTAGTTTCAGCTCAGTTCGCTGGTACTTTGATGGACAGCTTTGAAGAGCCAGAATGCTTCTGCCAAAACATTTTTTGGCAGATCATAACCTACGATTTCCCTCTACGGGAAATCTTCATATGTATTTTTTTTCCACGCAGAATCTTTACGATAAGATTCCACACTCAGACACTGATTCTCATGCCATTAGAGAGCCTTCCCTACACAACGACTAGGGATGGTTACTTTATGTCCTTGCCTAATTTAATTTCAATACCTCAATATGTTTAAGAAATCATACCCCCACAATCACTGCTGAAACAATCCTCTTTGCATTCCATCCCTTTCTTGATCCCCTTGGTGATGAAAAATGAACTCTCCAGATTTTGTTTTGAAATTATCTTTTTAGTCCATTTCCCATTCTCTGTGGTATAAATGTATTTGACTCCCGGTCCAACATCTTATCTTTAATCGCATGGTAGTTACTGTATAATTAAAAAATAATAAAACATTAAATGAAATGAAATGGTCTTCAGTTGCCCTTGGCTTTAACATAAATTATGAGGCAACACAAATACTGGGGGGAAAAAAAGAAAATGTTACCGTCAAAAGCTAATGTCAAGTTAAACCGATTCATCGGTTTAGTGCAGGTGTGCACTGAACTGAGGGCGGCGGTGTCTACAGGTGTTTGTGATTTCCTGTAAATCGAAAATTAAAGAGAAAAAAAATTTGTGATTTCCTGTAAATCAACAACCAATTTAAGTCTTTGAAACATGGTGTGGTGGCTCTTTAGTGCGGAAACACACACACAAGAAAAGAGCATATACACTAGACTTTATTGACTGGAGTTATGAATCAGAAACTGGCACTTGTTTGAAATTGACCACATACAGTAGGTCCTGTATTGACTGTGCCTGCTTTTTGGACAGTGGAGCCTCAAATACTCTCTCCTCTCAAATACTGCCTCAATGGTCCTAGCATACCAGTCCTGAGGTGCCCCTCGCCCCCCTTGTAGCCCTGCATTCCACACACAGCCTAACTGAATCCTTCTTCCTTTGAAACTCATCGGACCACATCCATTTCATTTAATAATTAACCCAAACCATAAAACAGTGTAGACACCACTGCTTGTGGTATACAGCTTTGTACACACAAACACATCACACACACCCCGTGAAAATAAAGATAAGGGATGTTTGCTAGGGTGAAACGAAGGTTTGCCAGGTGTGAGATTTAAACACCTTTGGCTTTCATAGCTGGTAAGAAAAATGTAAAAAGGCACTAAAAATGAAGACCTACTTACTTACTACTAAGAGAAATTACTTACAATAATACACTTGCTGTCTGTGGTCATGAGAGGTAGAATACAATTTCAGTAAACGATACTTTTACAAGTGTAACCTAAAATTCCAGATAGCCAATTGTTAACTCACTGTGACAAACACTGAGGGTACCAAAAAATAGAATTTACACTAGGCTCCAAAGGTGACACACAACACAGTATATGAACCAATGGAGGAAAAAAGTGGATTTTAAAATTTGAGGTTCAGCAAGAGGCTGGCATATAGTTAAAAATGTACCCTTCATATACATGAAATTTCAGCATATTAAACACTATACAGGCAACTTGAGATATGTAGTCCCCTGTAAAAATAGATGAAATTTGAGATAAAATACCATTAAATGTATACCAGGTTTTCAATATAACACTACATAGAAAAAAGAACTGACAAAAGTTTTACATGAAATCTCATTATGTGCCGTACCATTACCAAGTTAGCATGTTATATTGTTTATTCTACATTCAAATACATTCACTATTTTACTTTCTCACAGAGATAGGTCATAGGAAAGGTATTGGCTTATTTGTTTGGTCATGGACAAGGAATTTCTATGGCCCCCTGGGACTGAAGGTGTCGGGTAGAGTTGGGTAGAAGCAGGGAGGGTGTGGCCAGTGATCAAAGACAACCCTCGCCCCCATCACACACACACACACACACACACACACACACACACACCCTTAGCAGTTAGACCGATACAATGTTGCCATGACGGCTCTCCTAGACAAGGGGACCCATTGAGGAACGCACAGGAAAGGAACACGGCCACATCCTGGGTCAACTTACAAACGAGGGCCTCTCTCCCACACAAGAGAAAAGCTGCTCTCTTGCCATTCTGCTATTCTATGTTTCAGGGCCCACCTCAAAAATAAGTAAAAATAAAGTTTAGGACATCCTACTGTGTCATGTTTTGCTTTAACTGTAAAGAGGACACCATCTTTGGTTTGAGTTGATCTACACAACTGAAACCACTACAAAATAAGAACTCAGTCACCTGGTGATGACTGCATTCTCCCCAATAGCAGAATCATAACAGCCAATCAAATCAGTGATACTACATCTATTAACATTTAAAGACGGCCATGTTTAAAACAAAGGACTGAGGCCATTTTAACCTGTGAAGCATGATGCATGAATATGAATGAATATCTTTCTTATCTTGTTATATTTATGATTTTTTTGACCCAGTGGAGGATCATGGGATTTTAAGTCTGCAGCCAACAGTTTTGAGATTAGGGCAGTGAAATACAGCTGTGGGTTAAAATTCAGGCTTCTCTTTGTCCAGCTTAGTAGGGATTCAGGTCTATAATATGCCCCCCCCAAGAAATGTGGTTTTGAAGAGCAGAGCAAATATATAAAGCAGAACAAATATATTACTACAAATCACAAGGTTGCCATGGGCCTCTGTATACGAATGGGTTACTCAATGTAAGACCACACAACAGAAATAAGTAGGTATACCCTGGTACGTTTCAACATACTCTCACATTTTTATGCCCCAAACGTGCCAACTCGCCAAAAGAGATCTGATCACCAGACCACAGCATAACCCAGCTGCCACTGCAAAACAAACCCACAATTACGCTCATTCTTTGTTTTAATAGGCCAAGGGCCACCAAGACATCAGAGTCAAGGGCGGAGCCCGGCCGCGAATGGCTACAATGAAATTTACAGAGGATACAATGCGCCTGCGTTGTTGAGAGAGGGTTATCAAAGTGAGTCTAACAGAGCGAGAAAAGGCTGAATGAATGACAGCGTTCTATAAATAGAGCTAAGAGACTGAGTCAAAGCGGCCTGTTACCAATTTGGGACTGAGTGCATTCTTAATACATGAAAAAAACTGGGGCTGAGCTTTTTGTCTGTTTCAGGCTCACACATTGCAGATTCTCAATTTATTACTCAGCCCAATGCTAAAGTTTTTTTTTTTGTTGGGGGGATAATAGGAAACTGGAGCACCGCCCTCGCCCAACACAAGAATTCCTTCCTCCACACAAAAAAGAACAAAGGGTGCCTGTTCTCAAATGAACCATTGTCCAAGGGCCTGTCACTCCCCTTCCTTGAAAGGAAAAAAAAATGTTGGAAAACTAGCTATATGTAATAAAGTCACCACTCCATTAAGGTTACAGCGACAGTCATGAAGACTGTATGACAGATGTATCATGTGTCCCACAGGCAGAGTAGAAATTATTATTATTATTATAATTATTATTATTATTATTATTATTATTATTATTATTATTACTATTAATGAGGTGAATAGGACAACATGTAATCATATGCTATAGGAAATGTAGCATTATGTGCTATGCATATGAAAAATGTGTGCTGTATATGTAAATCACGTGAATTGTCAATGTAGATCTGAATTTCTCATCCATTAAACACTGATTGGGCTTGAATCAAGGTCATTAACACCCAGAATTGTTCACTGAAAATGATATATGATTTTGACAATAATAATATAAAAGCCAGTCCAGCCATAAGCAGAGGGAGCAGAGGCCCTGAGACTATTTTCTGGCACTGTTTTCGCGCAGTGATTGGATGGAGGGTCTGGGGGAAGGTGGAGTCGCTCTGTATATGAGTGGTTTCCTGTCAGGCCTGTCTTTTTTCTGTGCCTGAGAACTACAGGGCACCAGAGAGAGAGAGAGAGAGAGAGAGAGAGACCCTTCTTTCAGCCACCCCTATAGTAGCCTCACCCTTCCCCCACTCCCTTCCGCCTCTTCTTATCAGTACAGGCTCCCCATTTGGGCTCCTGTCGCTATGGCCCTGACCTCACTAGCCCGCCCAGCCTCGCCCTGCTAAGCCCCACCCATAAAATAACCCACTCTGATGAGAGCACAGACTTCACTCCTGAGGGTCTGAACTGCCACCCAAAGGATGCTGTAACTCTACTGCCGGTTATAAAGGAAACACTTTCATCTATATGTAAAAAAACAACTCTACAGATTTCAGGTATTTCTCTAGTTTTATTAATACAGATACTATGGATTACTTACAGTATTACTTTTATGTCATACTATATTGTATGCAATCTGTACACCTGCTTAGTGGATATTCAAATCTATTGTGACTCAGCGTTTGTAAATATTTATAAATATAAATGAAGTAATTGAGCTTCATTTAAAGGCATTACAGCAACCATAACACAGTTCCAAATTTGCAACCTTCTGGTCTTAAGATCAACTGTCATGTTACAACACTACCGTCATGATCAACTGTCATGTTACTAAACACAACACCACAGCCCAGACCTGGCTCAGCTATCTTCCTGTCCTGCCCGTCCTGCCCGTCCCACCCTCTCTGTGCCCTACTATATTTCCTGTTATACTGCAAATCTGGCTATTCTACCTGTTAGTATTACTATCAAAGTTATTTTACTTGTTGTTCCTGTTATCATTTCAATTATCATTTGAACCAGTAAGAGTTATGTCAGTCATCTCCACTCTCCTGTCTACCTGTTGAATACCCTGCACCAGCCAGTGATAAAAAAAACACTTCTATGTTATAATCGGGGCACAATAAAGCTTAAATAGTATGTACCTTCTATGACATTTTTGTCACCAGGGCAGCCAGCACAGTCATCTTAAATAAAAACATTTTTTCATATCATTGCTGAAGACTTTGGAATCATCCATTTCAGTGACTTTTCCCCCATTTCCTGTATGAGTATCTAACAGTGTAAAACCTCAAAATGGTTTTTGTGGTTACGTGTGACCTGCTAAGATAAGCTCAAAACTGAGACTGATTGGTCAAAGTCTCTCATCATCACCTTCACTATTAGCAACCGCAGTGGAGTGAACACACATCTAGGATCTCACCTTCACAATGAATGGGCTCCGTTTGTTTCTAGTTCCATATAAACCCAAAGATACTGTATTGTACACAACAACTCAGGTGTCCAAGGGGACTGTTGGCGTGATTTAGGTATATTATATTAATAGTTTTCAATTGTAAAAGACTATGCTGTTAGAAACAGTCTCAGATTTAACACTTTGCTCTGTTTCCTTTCCTTGACTTTGGTGGAAAACAATGAGAATACATTCTGCCATTTCAGTGTTATTCTGGACACGGTATAAGAAGTGCTTAACGTAATGTGGGTTTTGCCAAAACAGAATGCCACACTAATGATGTACCCCACAGAGGGAGAGAGAGAGGTAAAAGAGAAAATAGACAGAAAGTATGAAAAAACAAGAATGTTTTAGAAAAAGATTTAATGAGAAAAATGTTTTATCTAAAAGATTTTAGATTGGGTTTATTCCCATGTGTTTTGGGGTATGTGTGATAACAACATTTTTTAGCAGACCTTTTTTCATCAGAACTTTTTTATCAGCAAATGATTTTTAAGATTCTCAGATTTTAAACCTGGATTTACTCATATTTATTTGTTTTGAACTTTTGTGTATTTATTTTGACTGTATTTGGGCAGATTGTTATGTCTAAGTTTTTCTTATAGGTATTCAAAACATCCAATTTCATAAACTATGGGTTATGCAATGATGTTTTTTCAATATGAGGTTGTAGTTGCATGGGCTGTATCATACAGATGTAGGCTGTTTCAGAGTGGGTTTTTGCACTTTTTTCAGTTCCAAACTGTTGCATGCAAGCCATAGTCATATCAACTCCACAGAAACCTGGTGTGGATTTTGGCCACATGATGCTGTAGTTTTGTCCTATTCATTTTAATATTTTTCATAAGGGCATATTTAGCATACATTTACATCTTGCAAAATTAATTTACTGTATATATATTTTTTTCATAAGTGCCACATGTTTATCATAGTCTGTAATGTCTTGTACAGACCCTGGGTGGATGTAATAAAAGTGGTAACTTTAATTATTTGTTTTTATCTCATTTATGTGTTTGGATATAAAAGTATGCTTCCTCCACATACTCAGATATCGGCCCTGGAAAAAGTATGTGTGTGATGGGGATGAGGTCGGAGGAGGGGGTGTTGCCAAATTGTGTGTGGGTGTAGTGTGTGGTAATGGAGTAAGCGACCTAGCCCCAAACCCCAGCTACACCCCCCACCGCCCCCCGTCAACCCAAATCCCACATCCCTCATGCTTCGGTGCTCCAAACAGGAAGTGAGCTTGCATGTGCCAAGCGGAATGTGTGACGCAAGCTCCAGCCTTGAAACAAAAGCTCAGGAAACAGCACCACTGGGGCTAGGTGACACCATGGAGGGAGGAGACAGAGAGAGGGAGGAGAGGGGTCAGGGAAAGAGAGAGAGAAAGAGAGAGGGTGGCTGGTAGTGGGAGAGGAGCTGGACTGGCCCCAAACCGTATCTGTTTACCACACCACAAACAAGGGCTGCCACACACAGATACCCAAGAACACCAAGCAGGAGGGCTTAGAGATTTCTGAGTTTGAAAGGAGGAAAATATCGCCCTGCTCAGCTATCAACTCACTGAATTGCATACAAAGATGGCTCTCCTTTGGGCTCTGCATTTATGGATGGCCACACTGTCACATGGGATTTCAGTTCCAACTCTAAAGTAACCCTATTCTTTTCTAAACATCAGGGCTGCCAGTTAAGGGCATTTTACCTAAAATGTATTCAATTTTTTTGCACCCAGGGAAACGTTCATGGTAAAGAGATTTTTAGGTTAAAGAGTCAGGGTGGCTCTTAGGACCCTCCGTTATAACCCTCCATTGTTTTTACATTTTAGGGTATTTTTTGGGACTTCTTTAGGGACTCCTACAGACCTGGCAACCGTGCCCAGGGATAACCTTCCTGTTCAAGTCCGATGTGCACATTCTGGACGGAAACTGAAACTGCTGACTTGTGAAACGCCAACACTGCTGCACATGCACAGCAAAGATTTACTCCCGAAATGTGTAATTTACTTAAATTAAATCAATCATTCACGGTTTAGCTCATCTCTTAAGCTTACCCCACAAAGTGTCACCTAATAAAAGTATCTCACTCTGTGGAGAATTACTGCTTGGCATTTGGCATTGCTGCATATGTGTACAAAAATGTTAATTATGGGCAATACACTTTTTTAATCATGGTACATGTTCACATTTAATGTTACACATAACATTTAAATTTCAAACCATTGTTATTTTTTTACAAAAAAAAAAATATTGTAGCACCTTTAACATCAGTTAACTTGTTTAATTAATTGAAATATATGCCTTTATTCAAATGTCTCCCCTTTAATTTGTTAAATGTATTCTTGTTAACTTTTATAAACTTTAAGAACACTTTTTTATATAAATTATGTATATTCCAAACACTGCTTCATATTTATTTTACCTTTTCACAATACTTCTACTAATGTTACTACTACTACTACTACTACTACTACTAATAATAATAATAATAATAATAATAATAAAAGTAATAATAATAATAATAATAATAATATGGCTATTGAGTCCAACGGCAAGTGTCTGCGCAGAGTACAACTTAACAATGTGCTTTCGCTACCATGCACTTGGTATGTTCACTAAATGAAACATTTTTTCTGGTTTCTTTCTCCCTGAACTGTATAATAATATATTATGTATAATGCGTAATATACAAGCAATGTTTTTCATTAGTTAACTGACAACTTTTAGCCAAGAAAAAAGGCAGCTACAATGGAAAACCATGGCAACCATTCACACCTGTGTTGTACAGTACCCGTCTTGGCCGCAGTACCGACTGTATAAACAACACTTCCAAGTATCAAGTCCAGTCGTACAAAATAAGAAAAAGAATATTTAACAATAAGCTGGATAGAAGCTTGCATTGTTAAATGTAGATGGAATAAGACAACGCAATCATGGCTTGGTCACTCGTTAATTGGCCACTCACACAAATTATACAAATCCATATTTCATTGGACGAAACGCAAACACATTCACAATAGTTTAGAAAATATAAATAAACCGCGGCTACTTACTTCACCAATGAAGTTGCGCGTCTACACTGTATTCCACTGACAGCAGCAATTTATTTTCTTTATCCTCAGATTTATTTTTGAATAACCCTAACTGCGTCGCTGGTTTTGCGGAACGTAACCCATACAATTTATGGAAATAGTAGAATGGTCCACACAGAACTGCTTCGAGAGAGGTGAATTACAGTGTTACAAAATTGTGCTCACTTTCTTAAAAAGTCCAAAGCGGATCGTGTCACATGACAATTTCGTGGGTTGTGCTTTGGGTGGGGCGGGGCGACACCCAATGGGAGGTGAGAATCGGGTCGCTGTCCATGGCTGAGGCAAGGAATAAAGATTGTGGTGATGGCGAGGCACGGCATCTGCTTTACCTCACATCAACAGGAAGCGGGCGAGATCTGTGATGTGTGTTTGTGCGAACTTAAACCTCGTAAAGACGCTTCGTGTGTTCTTTCAGAGCACCTCGGGAGTTCTGGCACTCCATTTTATCGCCCGTGGGTGTTTCGACCGCGCGTTGCGTCTAAAACAAAAAACTGGAAGCTTCGCTTCAAGTGGGAAATTGGAATTAATTGAAAGGAATTTGCCTCGATTTCCAACTATCTCCTTGAAATCCCGCGGGCAGGCAGGGTGGCGACGGTTTTTTGTGATAACAACAACAACAACACTTTGACACTCCTTTTCAGTGAACGTGGAAAGACGTTGGTAACACAATCTCTGGTTGGTTACCACTGGCAAAATAGACATCCACCTACCTGCCTCTCACATTGTTTTCCCTATGAAATAACAGAAAACAGGTGTGTGGACCTGTATGTACTGCCACTAAATTACTGAAAAGAGGGAGTGCAGGCTAATTTATTTTATCATTTGTAATTTTCCTCCTTTTTTACCTTTGTTCACACACATTTTTGTAAACTTAATCATTCTGTTAATAAAGCTTCTTGTTGTTTTGTAACAAAACAAAGATAGAAAGTATGCATTTTCAAATTGTTCATAAGTAATGTGTCCTTATTGTCTACAATTCTTAAAACACGGGACATCAAGTACAACATCATACCCATTAGCGCACATGAGTAAGAAGGGCCTTAGCTCAACAGGGAACACGAGAGTTTTAAGCATATTTTATAATTCAATACCTTAAGAAATAAAATACAAGGATGGGGACACATTGAATCATATTGCCACAAATAGTTTACCTAGAGCTCAGATCTGCCCTATGAAATGTATTGACATACATTAACTATAACTGTGGCAGTTCTGAGCGATTACTGTAAGTCAGTGATGTAAGTCATCTGCAGGGAGGTACAGACAGTGAGAGATAATCCAGGATCTGCCCTTTTATAAATGCTTACAGGGGCCATGTTGGCACACATGGGTCTGCATGGACATCAGAACCCCCTGCCAGCGCTGAAGGGAAGTCCCAGATCACATCATACGCTGGCTCTCACTAAATCTGACTCCACGCTCTCCCCCACAAGAGTCTTTCCTCTCCAGCAGCAGTGCTGTGGGCCTCTGCATTTTTACACAGTGAGATGATCCTTTGGCAGAGCTCACATACAGCACTGTACGATGCGTCTCTCCCTGTCTCTGTTTCGTGCTTCTTCCCCTTCTTTAATTCCCTGGACTGGATCATAAAATGTGTGTGGGGGGGCCTCTGGGTGGCTAACATGGAATAAGTTCCCTTTGGTGGTAGATGAGAGTCCTGAAGCTAGGGCTACTATCTGAGATATGCCATTACCAGCTATGGCTGTAGGTCCACATTGGCCAAGCAACAATTGGTCCATCTTAGGGGGAGTAAGACAGGGGTGAAAATCAGAAGAGTTAAATGTTATCTCTGTATATATACATTTACTGTATTTCTGCCTTGTAATATTTTCAATATTACAGCAACATATGAAGAACATTATTACCTTGAATAACATAAATTCAAGGTAATAAACAAACCCTTTGATTGATTCTTTGTGGTACCGCCCAGTCAGTATGATGTATTAGAGTCCTGGGTCAGTTGTATTGTTTGGTGTTCTGATTCATTTGATTTGATAAAGCTGTGCTCAGATGATCGGTTTAATTTTCTATGTGATGTTGTCCATGATCAGTGTTTCTGTTTAGGTGAATGGTAACCCAGCTAACAAGCGTACGATGGACCATTAGCAGCCTCCCATGGGCTGGGCTGCCAACCCACCATAATGCTACTAATTAGCAATACAGCTGACTGTTAACAGGCTGTCAAGGTGGAGCAGTCGACATGAGCATTAGCTATTTAAGAAAAAAGCCAGTTGTAATGTCAATTTGCAGAATATTTTTGTGCTGACAGCTGTGGTATACAGTAAATGACAGTCTGATAGGTACTTTCTCTGTGGGGAAAAAATCATATTCTGCCCTCATATGTTATCAAATGCCAGGGCGGGCATATCTTATCAGGCTCATCATACTGGTGTTGCTCTGTGGAAAAAAAACATACCCGTATTATCCATTTTCACTTTTAAGCCTATAAATGTAATGAAACTTTTTCTGGGCTGACAATGTAAACAGCCTCCCTATGTTAAAATCAGGAGATTTGGCAACCAAATGCTGTGCAGATTGTGTTTTGTTATAAATATGATTATACATCTACTTTTCTATAACTATTGCTATTTATATGGTAGCAAGCAGACGCCATTGCCTTCACCTGGCTGAAAAGCTGTACTAGTTAGAATCAACTGTTTAGTGTGAAACAAATATGCAGTAGTATTTTACTTTTTGGAGCCAGGGTTTTCCACCTCTGGTAGTGATGTTTGATCATATTCCCTACCAAGTCCACAAATGGTCAGGCAACCTAGAGTCAACCTAGAGTAAACTTGTTGTTTTGAGTAAAATAATTATTCAGGATCAGTAGCCTCCCCTTTTAAAATGATGTGACATGTAAATACCTCTGTTCCTAGATCAGCAGATGATGTTTCCTTTGGTCAGTTGAATGACACAAAATCCTCAGACCAGCCAACCTGGCCAAGAGCATAGAAGTTAATCTGAGTTGTGAGACTGCTGGAGTCCAGCCAGAGATCTTGTTATATTGTATACCTGTGTCCAAACATCAATGTATCTGGTTGTCTAAGCTCTGAGTTCTGTGTAGGCTGTCTACTAAGGGATAGTACTATTGGTTGCCTTTTGCAGCAGTTTTTCTAACCATTAAGTATGGTTGTTGTTAGTGTGTGTTGTAAACAAAGACCAGTTCATACAGCATATAATATAATATAATATAATATAATATAATATAATATAATATAATATAATATAATATAATATAATATAATATAATATAATATAATATAATATAATATAATATAATATAATATATTTTGCTTGTCTTTACCATGTATTTCTATGAACTTGTCCATATTGAAGGTTGAGAAAGGTTGTCATGCTGTACTTGTCATAATTGTTATGATTTCTAGATATGATTTACTTGATTTGTTATACATTTTAAAACATATTTGTTTTTTATTTGCATCTGTATTGGCAGTGGAGAAAGGAGTGCCTCACAGTGGGTTGGTTGTCCTATGGGGATGAGGGGCTGGGAGGACAGGTAGAAAAGCAGAGGACTGGCAGCACAGAAGGTCCAGTGTCAACGTATTGTCTCCTGTTAGGCGGCACAATGAGGAGCATTCCAGGGATGGGTTTGGTCCCCATTGTATAATAGCTTCTGCCCCAGAGGTGCGATTCTGACTCTCAGCTGTCAAACACAATTCTGCTACAGTGCTTTGAACACGAGTGTCAGTGTTACTGGATTTCACAAAATCAGTCAAGTAAAAATGCAAAGTAATACTTGTTCCTGGATGGATAATCACATTAGTAATTCAGTACATGTTCAGTTTAAGACAACCACCCCCTTATTCAGAGAACAATTGGCACTAATATTTTTTGTCAAAATTGACTATGAAACTTGACTTATAGCTATTTGCTGAATGTCAGCCTGAAGGTTTATTGGAATCCTGTTCATGTGAGAGTGAACTGGATAAAATCCCAGGTGTCAGGTGTCAGGAGAGGAAATTGAGCATCTTCACGTACCTGTACAGTAGGCTATCTACTGCACTGGCATGATGTCTAAACACAAAAAGAATCAAAACAAACCCCATAACGGATGGGATACACTTCAAATGTACAGCAGTAGCATGCATTCCACAAATTATCTGCAGCAAAACAAGATATATGTATCTTTAAGGATATGGCTCCCACTATTCAGAATGTGCTTTGTTGAAAAGCCACAAGACCTCTATGAACGTCATACAGGGACAGATATTGTTTGAATCATTGTCATGGTGAGGACTGAGCTCAAGTTCTCATAGAGGGTTTCAGAATTTCAGAACCACAATAGAACGTTCTGCCAGGTCTTTACTTGTTTATCATTACAGACATTATGGCCCAGGAAGAAGTTCTGTTGTGTAACAGTCAGAAGCAGTGTGGGGACAGGAGATTAGCAAGACAAATGAGGAAATATGATCAGATTAGATGCCATTTTGATGGAATAGATTGGTTTGGTAATCCTCTGCAGATTGTATGTTTGTGGCAGGTTATTAGATTTCTCCTCTTGTGGAAAATTCCTTCAAACAGGTTATTGCTAAGATTGAAAATCCTGGTCAGCAGCTGTGAGAGATTTTTTTGGCAAAATGATGTATCCGTCTATCCTTCAGTTGGATCACTTGGCAGATTTTTGGTCAGTAAGTGTTAAAAAAAATAATGATCCATTCTAATGATCATAATAATGATGTGGAATATGTACACTTCATAATAACATGTGATATGTGGGCATATATAATTGGTGGCTAGTTACACCCTTCTACATGAAGGACTTTTTTCATTGTGAGATAACTGGCATTTTTGCATGCCTTTGAAGAGTGTCTTAACAATGCAAATACTGTGGCTGGCATAGTGGAATGTATGCAAATTGTTATCTACTTTGTTATTTACAGCATTAGTCTCATTATTTAATAACCACACTTTGTAAAATTTTTTTCATGCCAAAATATCAAACTAAACTAAAAGGTTGTAACATAGTATATGACTTATAATGACTTATGTAAGCACACATATTGAGGGGAATAACACCTTCTTCATGCTGCCTCTGCTAGAGGGAAATCAGTTGGTGCTCATCCAAGCTGTCTGCAGGTGAGGTCTGCCAGTGCAGGTCTGGGTGTGATCTTACCTGTCTGTGCACACAGCAAATTCCCTTTGTGTGAGAACCATGAAGCCACGACCACAGATGATAACCCTGTCACAATACCAATCACATATATCTGAGGTGATTAGCAAAATGAATTATAGTGTTATTAAAGTGAAATGTCAAAGTCATTTCATGAACCCATATATGTCTCAGGGTGAGGTAAACAAGCGGCATCCCCAAATGATCAGTTACACAGATACCTGGGAAACACTTACAGACTGAACCCCTCAACAGCTGTGTGGATTTGCTACAAAATAGTTCTGGATTAGACAATTTCCTTTCCGCCATTTTTGAAAAATGGACAACACCTCATTTTCTGAAGTCAAAAATATTGTCATATACTGACATATCATTTGATGAAAAGGGTTTAATAGTTCACATGAGTGCATTTTTATGAGTCCTGAGCTTTGTGGTAACAGGTGTAAAGTAAAATGTGCCATTGTACAAATGTCAAAACAAAGGTCAGACAAGAATTCCAGACAGGATATCTCGTTTCCAATTAGCTGGTAGCAGAAACACTAGAGTTGGAATGAGAGAGTATGAGGGCATGGGGGCTGGCCCAGTTCCAGCATGCATAGATTTCCAGTGAACTGACAAAGGTAGGTATCCCTCTTCTGAATTTCACAAGAAATAATACATGGTGGAAAAAAGTGTGTTTCTTGTAAATGCAGAAAATGTTCAGTAAAGGAATCAAATCGTTTGAAATTCCTGCTCGGGGTTTGACTCAAGTAAGCTATGGTAGAATCATTAAATATGTAATCGTTAAAAATGTGTGCTTAAGTATGCATTTACATTACCCTTTATTTAATATGAAATATTAGATATTGTGAAATCTCATAGTTAATCAAATAATTGTTAAAAACAGTTAAATAATTTCCATTCTCACAACTGGATACATTACCTGTGAAAACTGTTTCAATGTGTAGTTTGACATATTGACTAATGTACTCTTTAACAGACTAGAAGCAGTTAAGATGTTGAACTTGAAAGTCTGAAGCAAACTATTCATTCGCAAGAATATTTATTCAGTTTTGTAAACATAGGCATAGCACTCCTTTAGCATATGATGTTGCGATTTCCTTTTCATGTTTTGGTCTCATGATCACCAATGCATCAGAACACTGATAACAAGCTGATAGTGCGGATGGCTTTGTTCTGCTGGAGCTTCAAAGCAGCTTCATGGCAGCCCGACCAGCACAGATAACTCAATGTGCAAATAATAATAAAAAGAACAAAAGCATCATGGTATCCGTAGTCCATTGTAGAGGGACAGTGACATGCCATGTTGTCATTCTTGGGAGAAACAGAGCCAGTTCTGGGAATGTTCTTCAGAAAAGTGAAATGAAGACAGGCAAGGTTCAACCAGGTTCTGTTGCAGAGAGGTGGGACTGAGACGAAGCAATGCAAACAAAGCTGGTTTTCAAACTGGCTGACAGGGAGGCCAGAGGCTGCCAGGTGGCTTATTCTGCCAAAGCATTGGCTTTCTGTGCAGTAATACACATTCTGATATCAGATTCTTACTGTACCAGTGAGGACAGGGGCTAGCAGCCTGTTGGGTTCATAATAGGTTGAAGAATTGTCAAACGTGTGATGATTGTAGTTGGCTGGGTTATGCCTATTTTACTTTGCAATAGAAATGCACCTGGTGGATACTATAGGTTTGAGTTGATATGCTTCGTATATGCCTGTATACCCATGACTGCACCGAGCATGGAATGATCCATTGATGAAGCTGGTAACCTGTGTAGTCAGGCCTGATGTCATCACCTTCCACTGGCTTCCAATAGCAGCCATCATAAGATACAAATCCCTGGCCTTGTCTTGTCTTTGGGGTAGCAAAGACAGGAACTGCACCCTCCTATCTGTTATCTATTATCAAACACCACCCTCCCTTCCTGAAAGGGCCCCTCATCTCGGTCAGGTCTCCTTTCTATTTTGGCCCCCAATGGTGGAACAAACTTCCTGTTTAGAATGAGGATGACAAAATATTTTCCATCTTCCACCACAAACTGAAAATATATTTGTTTAAATTGCATCTTGGTCCATACAGCCCTGAACTCTGAACACCTAATATTATCTCACCTCTCATTCTGTCTATACTTGTTTGTCCTACCCTAATGAGTGCACTTCTTTAGGTCTCACTGGATGTGAATGTCTGCAGAATGCCTGAATATAAATGTGAACGTAGTAGCCCGTGTTTTCATATAGTCATGTCCTGAATTTACCACAGGTTGTGGTATACATATAGACACACTTAGTAGCTCATTTTGTAGTTTGCGTAAGCAGGCTGTGGGGACACTGGCTGAAACCAAAAGGAACACTGTGCCAAGACCCCTCTGGCAGGCATTTGACACCCTTCCTCCTGGCAGTTTCTCGACACAAGGTTGGTGTGCCAAGCGGGAGGCAGCTGACAGGCTATAAATCCCGAACCTTTAATGTGGTGCCTAGCTATGCCAACTGTGAAGACGGTCCTGGAGGATAGGGAGGGAAAACTG
This sequence comes from Albula goreensis, assembly GCA_022829145.1. NCBI lineage: Eukaryota > Metazoa > Chordata > Actinopteri > Albuliformes > Albulidae > Albula > Albula goreensis. The sequence goes on from CM040763.1 coordinate 16,386,644, forward strand.
GGCGGTGCCCACCAGGCAGTACACTACAATATTTCAGCTCTCAAGCGAGTACAGAATATTCCACTGTACTGTATTGCATTATACAATATATTACTCTACACAGTATTGCACTATACAGAGAATGTATCGCACTGTTCAGTATTGCACTATGCAGAAAATTATGCAAGACCATGTAATTTATGTGCTACCATATTCAACTGTTTTTGTGTGCTCTTTTCTGTTTGTATGCTGTACATTGCACTGTTTAATGCATTGTATAACATATAATTTGAATATGAAAATTAAATGAATAGCTAAGCTTGTTTCAACCGGTTGCTCTTGATTTTTTACATCACCACGTTGGCATAACCCATCATCACAGTTTTTATGAATTTGTCCTTTCAAACTGTAGAGATGATTTACTAAGATCCTAAATAAAGGATGTGCACACCTAACATATTTGCATGTTATCATTTTACTCATTGCATTTTATCAACAAACAATCATTACATAAATGAATACAGTTGTGAACAGTCATATTAAAATGAGGGACAATGTGTGTTTGGAATGGTTCTGTAACTTCATTTACAAAAAATATACTGTAGGATGGATGTCTCTAAGTGTCTGCCCAGTGTAAGACATTTCACAGAACTGAAATGGCCATAATTATAGTTACCTGCACTACTTGCGCCATTAGCATGACATGAAATTACATGTTCATCTGATATGGCTTTTATGTTGATAAAGTTTTTATTTGCTTTTATTATTCGCTGTTTGTTACAACAAACATTGGATTGCTTGTTTGATTCAAATACTAATTACTCTTGTATTCTCTTACACAATTTGCTTCAAGATTACAATGTGTATATTTTGACTGTTCATGATGCCTGTACCCACAAATTCTATTTTTGTGTATTGTGAGTGTTAGCTAGAATGAGCAAGTTAATCAGAACCTCTTGTTACTTAGTCATCCATGATATATGGTAATGCATATTCTAAACATGCCCAAATGCAGGACAGTGATGTGTCTGCACTCATCAAATGGTACAGAACTAGGGACTACTATGCAGGAGGATATGTAGCGGGGAAAACTGAGCTACTTGAGCATTGCTAGTTTAATTGCTAGTAGCTACAGAATGTAAGTGCACCATTTATCAAGTAACTATGCGTAACAGTAATGGGGAGTAAGTATCAATTTCAATTAATTAAGGATTTAAAGTCTAAACTGTATTTTGAGGTCACTTTTACCATTATGTAATGTTAAAACTCAAACATTCAAACAGGCTGGGTTGTGAGTTATTCATATTTCTGTGGTTATACTGTAAATTCTGCTGTAAATATGAACAGAAATCTGCTTGGGTTATTAGCCATTGCTATTCTGTCACAACACCAAGAACAGCCAAGGAACTCATTGCCCCATACCCGATACTACACTAAAACAGTCATCATCTGCTGGCTGACATCATCTGCAGCAAGGGTGGGGTGGTGTGTACAGGACAGTAACATCCAGTTTATGGGACAGTAAAGCACCCCTATAACACCATGTAGTATCATTCAAGAGCCAAACACCATACCGCATGTTTCGGCAGCACATGAAGGTCGGCTCTTTGGAAATTTGACATCAGCTTCATTCCCAATTTTGAACAGTTAAAACCGTAAATAATCAATGAAAAGTTTTAAGACTGTCAGAACCCTCTGCTGCCATTTGCATGCCACCACATGGGGCCCATTTTGTCAGGTGCTTGATGTTTGTGGTTTGGGAACTTGCATGCCAACCAAATATACTCTCATTGCTTCAGTACTTCTCCATTTTTGTTTGTTACAGGCTCTTGCTGCCTGTGACTTAAGGTGCAGGCTCAGTGGCAGTTTGTGGTAGAGAGGTGAGAGGGTGGAGGGAGGAGGTCAGGCGCTACATTTTGGGTGTGCCTCTTGTTGCTTGGCTGCCTGAGTGTTTGCTTCTTTAGTATACATCTCTCAATGGTATTGAACCATATATCTATTTGCATATTAAAAACTTGAAACTAATAGTTGTTCTGTGTCCTGTTGGTATCACATTTTTTTACCCACAGGGATAGACCTCAATGTAGCAAACTAAGTCAAACCAGACCCACAGACTTAACTGACTTCATAGTAGACCATGTGAACTATTTCCAACACATTTGAAATGTGGTAGTACAGCACACAGATCATCCTGTCTTCCAGTTCAGCTAAGGCATTTTGGTGTCCTATGTTATGTTGTGATGCAAAGAGAAACATGCTTTTCCTTTCTGGAAATTTGGACATGTATTTAGTCAGTAGTATAGCAGATCAGAATATGCCCTTATTGAAGTAATATGTAACAAATAATAACATGACATTGAGGGATCAGAAATACAATTAGGCAGTAATTACATATGATTACCGGTAGGATAGGGATTTCAAATAGAGATTATACCCTGCTTAACATATAAACAAGCAGACTGTTCGCTCTATTATGAGGTATTTGTAAGAATTTATTTGTTGTGCTGAAACTGATGAGGGTGACAAAACCTCTTCCTCGCCTTGAGCGTTATTACATAACACACGTGTCCCGACGGAGGAATCTGGCACCGCCACAGAATACATTAATCCAGGATATTATAAATCAAGCTGTGGCAAGCAGTGGAAAAAATTGGTGGAACATGAGAAATGAAGAACGAGATGGAGAACGTACTGTAGGAGAAATGCTGGGTCAGGCTCTACCAAGCATCTGTAAAATAGCCTTGTGAGAGCCGTTGACCTTGCGCGAACTTGGCACCTCCAGCTAACCGCTCTCTGTGAGGCTTCTCAACATGCCCATACCTCTCTTTTCTCCCAGAAAGCGTTTGTCTGTGTGAATGATTTTTTTTTTAAATGAATGGCCACCTGTAGGTAATCTAAAAGCATTGTTTTAGTGTGGCACCCTTTGAAGTTGTTAGTCTGCTGAATGGTTTCTGTTTATTATTATTATTCTTCAGAGATAATGTACTTGATGAATTAAACTCTCAGGGACTTTTACATATTAGGTGTGGCATAACAGGACTCACAGGGATGGACTGTTGTACACACCTCCATTTGGGACATTGAAGGGGTAAAATAAGGAGGAATTTCAGCCAATGGCGGCAAGTGGGTAAGGCTCAAACACACATGTTCAGTTTTCAATACACATCTCATTCCACTATTAGCGCTGTCAGGACCAATGAACCATTGATATAAATGGCATTCAAATGGTTTCGCTTACCCAGCATAATCCTGGTAAAGACAAACTTTTGCAGGGATGAAGGCAGGAGTGTTTTTTTGCTGGAGAGTGTCAAGGAATCCATGCTGAGAAACAGGAATACACTGAGCTCATTTTCTTCAACTCTGTACCACGAGAAAAATTAGTGGCTCAGTAAGAAACAAACATTGTCTCCATCTCCCTGATTAAAGGGCAACCACATGGAATGAGGAAACAGTGAATTTAAAACACTGCCCTCTATGGGTCGGAGGACTGTCATGCAGCATCTATTTCAGCTCTTCAGCTGGGGCTGAGGTCAGCCTGGAGGACTTCGCAATGGTGATGAAGTAGCCCTCATTGGGTAAGTCAATAAGAATCAATGCACTGATATTTGTATATGTCTCTGGGCCTGCTTTGGGGTAGATTTCACAGGAAGCTTGAGTGATTCTGATGGGGCGCGTTACGAGCATTTCCTGTCAACAAGAGGCACTCTCTCTCCTGCCTTGAGAGGGGCCCACTTATAAAACACAGTTTGTATATTTTAGAAAGTTTTTTTTAATTTTAGAATAACATATCTGTTATCATTTATTGAAGATATTTGTGTCCCTAAAGTAATGAATATCTAAGCCTTACTTAGATTTACCATACTTCACCTGAACTCATCCTAGTAGTTAACATAATTCATGCATAAATTCCTCTTACAGTGAAACCCGAGTCCACATATACACACACCTGCACACCCATGCACACGCCTTCATACTTGTACATCTATTGCAAATACCATAAGATACACAAGCACAAATTTTACTGCTTGTTTACTTGCGTGAGTACAAAGAAGGTCAAACTGGGGCTGAGCAGAGAGATTGTGATTCCGATGCACAATAGATGAGTGATTGCGAACATCAGCCACACAATCTGATCTGGTTTCCCATGCACCCAATTCTACAGAATGTAAGCTCACACGCCTGTTTGAGAGAGCAGTGCACCAGGAATGCATCTATTGTGCCGAGACAGGTTTGCAGATCCGCCCCAAGCTACAGAAATTAGATCTTTCTCGTTAGATCTTGGAAGGAAAAACAATGACAGAGGAAAAATATATTTATCTTTAAAAAAACATAAAACACTGTTTGCAGCGCAGGAAAAATATTAATCTTGGCCGGCTGGGTTGTTTATTCTGCTAAGGGTACTGGTCTAGTTCATGTATGGGACCCACAATCTGATCTGCAGCCCTGGTAGGCAACCCATAATTGACCTTGGTAAACCAGGGATGGAGGGAAGTAGTTGGTGGGGAAGTCTATTTCTCACTATTCTCCATGACCTCTCACTTTTCAATGATGGAACCACAGACTACCTGCAAACAACTGCACACAACATGTCTTCCTCTGACTCTCTGTGCAAGCTCAACTTGTGAAATGCTATGTGAGAAGAAGCAATAGCTTACATCATTGTTTCAGGGGAAAGTGTTTCAGGGGAAAGTGTGTGCATGTCTGTGCTCTCTCAAATTGACAGCAAAAGCTGTCGTAATGAGCACAGCTTGTGAATACAGTTGGATTTTTCATGGAAGAAAAAATGGGGAAAGCATTGAAAATGCTAGTCTGTGAATTTCCTCCCATTAAAAGAGCGTATATGAAGACAAAGGGACACATTCTGATCCTTGGTCCTCCTCAGGAAATTATCGCCTGAAGAATTCAACATCGTCAACATAATTTTGCACCATGAACCAATAACAGGGTGCTACAGATTAAAAAATAGTCACAATGGGGCACAAAAAGGTGCATAAAATGATTTTTGATTATAAAAATGATGTACATTTAAAGGAGAAGATCATCCATTTTGACCCTGAATATTTGTTGTACCTTGTTGTAAATGTGGCACATGTCTCGTAGTATATCCATTTTCCAATTGCCACTGAGAATAAAGTTTGTTCCATTTGACAAAGCTCAGTCTGACTTGTCTAAAACTACATCTCCCATAATGCACTGACTATGTGAGGGTTGGTGGTTTTGGTAATTTTCTTTGGGGGATCCCCCTTGATCCTTGGCTGAGTTTGGGCAGCGTCAGAGGAGGTTTACCTATCATATTGCCTCACATCCAAATTTGAGATGTCAGTAATCCAACAAAAAAATTTAAAATGCCAGTTTGGTGTAGTGTAACTCGTTGCTGCAAGTACAAGGAATAACAAAAGGCCATAGCTATCCGTAAAAAAAACATTCATCAAAAAACATAAAATGCGCTTAATATAGTACTGACACACCAGTCCATAAATATACAAATTTGTATGTCTGAGAACAAAATAGTCCAGGATATTAATCTTGTGTCCCCCCTGAGGCAGTTACTATAGTCAGGCAGGTAGCAACAAAACATTACATATTTTTGTGATTATTCAACAAGGAATTTGGAATAGCAAAAACATCATTGCTGTTGGGCCCTTGAGCAAGGCCCTTAACCCCACATTGCTCCCAGGGGGGATTGGCCCTTGGTTAGCCTAATCAACTGTAAGTCACTTTGGATTAAAGCATCAGCTAAATGATGATGATGATGATGATGATGATGATGATGATGATGATGATGATGATGATGATGATGATAATGTAATGTAATAAAAAATCAGCACCCATTTATCTGTGAAACCTACACCATCTTGTAGATCTTTAGCAAGCACCACATGGTCTTTGACATCCAGGATACCATTCAAATAAATTGGGTTTTTTTTTTTAATCTAGCTACGCAATCCAAAAAAAATGCTGTTCACACAATACTTTTTCTGATAACACACACCTTATCTCAAGGGAGGTCAGAAGACTGACATTAATCCTGTCATGACAATTATTGAACTTATTTGTATTAATTTTCTTAAATCTCAATAAGGATATGACATCTATGACATGATTGATGGCCCTGCTAGACCCTCCATTTGTTCCAGGGCATCTGCTCCAAGGTTCCAGGTATCACCGTCAAGCTTGGTGAAATAGAAAACACGACTGGAAATGCTAATGAGAAACGTTACTGCCATTCTTCCTTCATTTGATGTTATCATTCTGTTTCTGTGACCCACATGCCTCAGTACTGAGTCCCATCTCTCTGTTTCACTAGTGCCTGCCTGCCCAGCTGTTGTTTTTGGGGCTGCTTTGTTCTGATACTCCCAGCTCCTCCTGCCGCCCTCGTTCATGCTCATCTTTTTCATCTTGCGGGTGTGCCTATTAACGGAAACAAGCCCTTTTCACAACTTCTCATATCTTTCCCTTTTCCTCTGTGCTGTCCCACCCTTCCTCCAACTGTCACTCTGCTCTGTTTGCATCTCTGTCCACCGTGCTACACCCTGCCTGAGCATCCCACCTGGGTCCTCATAGGGTCAGGGGTCAAAGGTCAGGGAGCGGAAGGGAGGAGTAATGGGAGACTGGACAAAGCTCCAGTTTTCAGTTAAATTCTGACAGTGGGAGGAAATGATAATGAGAGCTGACATGAGTTAGTGTGACATTGCCGTTAGCAAAAATAACTGAAAAACTGACTGGCCGAGGGCTTTCAGGGTAGTCATTCTTTAGCGGAGGGGACACTGGCCAGAGCAGAAAGTACAGGCACTTGGTACAACTACCACAGCTTTGTTTTGAACTAGTTTATCAACATTGATGCATTGACCTAGCTAGCGGTAACCTTCACTATTTCATCCTTTAGCTAGCTATCAAGCGGCAAACATCTACATAATCTTCTCACGCTGGTCCAACACTGACTCATGGCTCCAAGTTTAGACATTGGTGATGTGATAGTAATATATTCATTTTCACTTTAGAAATGTAAAATGTTTGATATCATGCAAATTTAGGCTTTAGGTGTTCTTTAAGAGACTAGCCACAAATGAATGTGAAGGGCCACGCCTAAATTCCTTTCCTCTAGACCACACCGATGAAAGCTTTACACACCTAAACCTGTTGGCACCCCTGCCATTCTGCACCTGACTTTTTGACCTTTTTTGTTTTGCTGTGTGTTTTCAAGCACAACATGTGCCGCAATGGCTTTTTGATTATGATGCTGGCAGAGGAAACATAGGTAAACAAACACACAGGTGTGGCACTTGCTGGAAAAATACATGAAATTGTGTTCCCCATTATAAATCAGGCATAATATTAACTGACCAAACTATATTAAAGAAAATGATCACAGGGAATAGGAAACACTGGAAAATAAAAAAAACAGAACTTCTGAGTTTCCAAGGAAATGTTACCAATACTCGTATAGAGTTTTTATTGCTGACCCAGATACTTGGAAAGATTTACTATGCTTCCTTCCACTCATCGGTGTCATGATGTAATTCCATAGAAACACTTTAAACAAGATTTTTTTTTTTGGAGAGGGGGAGTGGTTGTTTAAAAAGTGCATTTTGATGAAAGGTTGCTGAAAGAAAAATGACTTATTGCAGTGAAGTAAATTATAATTATTTTTACGATACACTCCTTTCTACATTACTTTAATTGGGTCAGTTTGTGCATAAGGACTCCCTACTCGAGACTATCAAATAATTCAGAAGTTACTGTGTCTGGTAAAATTGAATCACCTGTGAGAACAGAAGCCAGATTGCTGAGCCACAACTATGTGTTTGTTGACCCACATTTTCTTTGCTGGCTTTCTGCTGGTACTCAATCTCTCCTTTACGGAGACATTGCTGGCACTGTTACGCCTAAAAGAGCGCAACAAAACAAAGTGTGTAAAGGTCAGGTGAGATGCCAACAGAGTCAGGTGCTACAGTGCTTCAGTTGCGTGGTGTAGAGGAAACAGAATTCAGCAGAGTCCTTATAATGGCCAAGTGACAGTCCCATGACAGGACTGTATCTAAGAACAGGAGCGAAACAAACTTTACCTTTATGCCTATCATTACTTTCAACCTGTTCCCATTTATCTTTCTTGATTAACAATAAGACAATTAATTCACGGAGTAATCTACACCAATTGATGAAACTTTAATGTCATGAGTTGGAACCATAGCATCAATGCAAAGTAAAGCGGAACAATTTTCCATTGCAAATGCACAATCTAAAGACACATAGCTTCATATTGTATATGACTGATTTTTGTTACCTAATTATGGTATCGAGGTGTTATTGAGTTATGTAGTGTTCGGAAAATGTCTTTGTCCTGTAAAACTATCAACCCAGATATAACTGTAACATTAAATAACAGGTATGACTCATTGAAACAAACAAAAGAAAACTGCCGTATGATCACACAAAGCAATTAGAGGTAATTAGAGAATGGTAATTGTCTGTAAGGTATGATGTCCAACCTTGAATTGTCCTCAGGCTAGCTAGGCTAAAGTAAGTATGAGCAGCATTTATTTAGAGACAAAGACATACTCCATTTTCCAGTGACACCTATGCACTTCTTTTCATTGTTTCTTTGCCACCCCCTGCTTCTGCCCTCAACATATAGGTCTGGTTCAGCCCAAACATATGGTCATTCCATAACACGCAACCACTTTCAATTACTAAGTCCAGCAGTCATTGGAATCAATAAAAAAGTCAAAATTTAAAACATGCTTTAATATGTAACTGAAAGAATGTATGTGATGGTGAAGGCACATCTACCTATCTCTCTGTGAATTCCTTCTGGACTATTACTCAGGCGGAATGCTATTTTCCAAGATTTTATGACTAATTACCGCAGACTGTAAGTCACCACACCTCCATGATCCACACATAAACATGACTGCTGAGTGAAGCGAGAACTTTTATTGTGTTTAGCTGTTTCATTTAATTTAATCCGATAGAATGTGCATAACTGCGACCCCCTGGTGATACTTAACCACTTGCTTGTGTGAAACAGTCAACGCCCGTAAAATGACATCATCCCGCCTCACAGCCACAACTGAATTTGAGACAAAAGGGGTAGGCCACAAACGCTCCAATGTGCGTATGCAAATAGCAAAGGAGTCAGCTCCCTGCAATGCTGTGCTCCACCCAAACTAGGTTGAGGATCTCAGACCATGATGCAAATGCAAACATTTGTAGCTGTCGAGTGCATGGTTCGTCCTTATCAAATGCACTTATCAAATTCCTGTGGCTGTCTCACAATGATCAAAAGAAATTGGAAAAAAACTTGGCCCGTTCAAAGGAATATGTTTTGTGATGACTGTATTGCATTCAGCTCAGCACAAGTGAAACACAGTGATAAGGAACGGCAAGCCATAGCCCAGTTCAGTCCCCTTTCCATTTCCACTTCCTGCAGTGGAATGTCTCAAAGGACAAAACATTTGTTTAGAATTGTTGTTCATCACCATCACCATTCATTGTTCTTTTCTTTTGATCTACCATAAATGTAAAATATGTCAAGGGCCCAACACAGTGAGTTCTTAAACGATTGGTTTTCTGTATTGCCACACAGCATACTTTTCTACTGACAATATTTTCAACGGTCAATGACAAATACTGAAACAGAATATTTCCGCTCATAACGCCTGTATTACCATGGCTAATGGAAGGTGCTTCAGAAGCAGATCCCCTTCTTTCCTCTGGGCTCTTTCCCCGACTCAGGAACATGTTTCTTTGATCAAACTGTCATTCAAACAGACATCTATATGTATCATGTATATGATTTCAACTGTATGGATATTTATAGAACAGGTCAATCAAAGCATTGTACAAATGGTCAGTATATAACATCTGTGGCCGCTATCAATGTCAAAGTTTTATAACAAAATAATTTTGTTGGGTAGAAGTGAACAAAAACACCAGTACTTGGCTTTAAAGTTTGAACACTGGTTTGAAGATATGGCCATGACAGGAAGTCCAGATTTTTCTGTTGACATCTCAAGGCATTAAAAGGGATTTGTTCAAACCTCCTTGTGTTTCTTCCTCATCCACCTCCGAAGCCTGGCCCCGCTCCACACACAGACAGTGACGCAAAGCTGATGGCCCAGGGGTCTGGCCGACTCCCTGTGCAAACAAACGCCAACCTCTCGCAGACGCCTTGGAAACACAATCAGCTCAAAGCTGGTCTGCGAGGAGGTGCGCCCCATTCCTCTGTCAGCACACCCCCGCGAACCGACACTCCGACGGGTGATCAGCAGCCCCTATTCCGCCACGCAAGCAGCCGAGGTCCTTACTGCTGCGCAGAGGACAGGGAAATTCAGTGTCACTGGAAAACATTTGGACATTAAAAGCGCTGTAATACATTGTATGTGATTTGTCGTTCTCAGATTTGACGTCCTGATCACTGAGATCATTATGAAATATCTCTACCTGTATTTTTCATTGGGTCTATGGAATGATGTATTCATAGTTAAGTATGATTAACTGAAGTAATTTGATTGAAGGAAGGATCATTGATATTACTTCAACATGACAGCCAGACATTTCTGTGTGTGGTTTAGTAATCCAGCACCATCAGTAACCTGAGTCTATGAAGCAAACATCTAGGGTGGAGGTCTGAGGAATTGTTTTCTGTTGCATGCTTACAATACCATCCATGATGACCCAGATAAAAAAGACTAGGTTGACCTTTTGCATACAAAAACAAGATGTTGTCTTGACATGTAATTAAATACTTCAATATTTCCCCAAATGAGGTCTTTCATTGGCTGTAGCTCAATTAAAAATCACAAAAAGAAAGCCTACTGCAAAACAAGCTGCTATTTGTAATGAGAAATCTATCCAAGCTAACCTGCTTTCTGTTGATTGTAGCTTAACAACATCTAGTGCAATCCTGCCATTTGATGACCTAACTGTTATTCCTGACCCACTTTTGCGTCTGCCCGAAAAATGAGGGAAGTGCAGTTAAGGTCACCCGCCCCAACGAGAAACAGGGTGGAGTGGACATGTCCGGTCCCTCCCAGTCAGCCTTACTCATCCCTCAAAAATCATCTCATACTCTTCTGAGTATTATACAAACAACCATTCCAGGGTAAGAGTGCCTGCAGAACTGAGACAGTGTGATGGGTTGATTTCGGTTTCTGTACAGAGCCTGCCTCCAAACACTTTATTTTCAACATCTAATCTTTTGAGATTGGTATTTCCAGTCATTCATTAAGCCTATATGGATTCCATAACTGACTTCTCCAGTTTCAACATGCTAATCCATAGATTACATTTGAGCATGTTAATTGTCATGCATGTGTAAAAACCAGTTCTGGGTTTTACCTTCATGGAGACAGTAAAGAGCGATGACATCACATCTCATGTCCACGCTAAACTTCACAAACATGAAAACAAATGATTCAGGAGAAGTTACTACAACAGATATGACTTCTATCGGATATAAACATTCTTGTTCTTGAGGCTTTACTGATTTTTTTTTAATCCTCTTTTATTTATATCAGTTGTTCGTACTTCAGTAAACTGTAATTCCGTTTAAGATGAAGCACAGAGTGATAATACTGACCTTGGTATCATGTGACCACTCAGTGTACAGGAGGAACTGTGACCCCCTACAGAAAGATCAATGGGTCTCTTGACAGATGCATCAAGGTTCAAAGACCCAGGTGGCCATCCTAAATCTGCCAACACAATAAGGTTATGTTAGTCTAACACATTCCACATTTAAACATCCAATAACCCAAAAGTCAAAACATGGACAATTGCACCCTAGCACCACAGATGGCAAGTGAGTCACTGTTAAGATCTAGTCCAGGCAAGGATTGCTCAGATAATAATAGTAAAGTACTTGACCTAGTTTTTGAAAAGTGCTGTTTCTGTTTGAGCAAACAGACTTTTTGAAGACTTTTTGGGACCCTTGCCAACAGGCACTTAAGCAGTAATTTGTAAGGGGTGATTACACGCATAGCTTTAAATGGAAGCAATGAGCAACAGCTTGCTCAAGCAGGTGTATTTCTTTAAGTTCCACTGTCTATGACTGTATACATGATAACTTCCACTAAAGGATGTGCTTAATCACAAACCCATGTTAAATCTTGAGCAATCCATACTTAAAAAAATCCAGTTACCAAATTTCCCTGCTACCAGGGTTCTCTCATTTTAAGACTTTCCCTTTGCCCCTGGTGGACCAATAAAAGATTATGATGCCAGGCACAATAGAAAAATTTTTTTTCAAAAATTACCTATATCCAGGTGAAATTGTTATCAATTCTGTCCAGCGCAAAACGGCATTCCAGCTGTAGGTTTGGCCACTGTGCCGAGAGCAATGTATTGCAGTAATGTTTTTCTACCTCAAAATTAACGCACGTACAGAAACTGAAAACACACAAAAAAATCCGTGCCATCACATGCTTACCTCTTATGTTGAGGTAATTGCTTTCATGTTTGTCTGGTCCCTCCTAATGATGACGCGCACGAAAACAGCAAAGACACACATTCCATCAATGTCGAAATAGCCTGTTTGTATGCAGTCAAGTACAATACCCGATACGCAGGCTTAATTTAAAAAAATGTTTCAGATCATTTTTGTTAATTGCTGCCTTTATATTTTATGTATGTTGTATGTTCAGGTGATCCGTGATGATGGCTTGTGTTGACATTGTAGGCAGTGTTGCTGGCACATTCGGTAGTAAAATAAAGGGACATTTTAATAAAGACATTTTAATGTTACAGTGGGCCAGTTTCTCTAGAATGTGTATCACGATTACGCACGGACAACAGGATTTACTATTAGTTTAACGTATGTTATAGCTTCCTTTCCTCTAGTGCGTTCGCCGTACGTTTTGAGCATGCGACCCACCAAACTTTCATTTGTTTTTAAACGTCGTTTCTTTTAGGTGACAAGTTGCGTGACTGGCATTTCTGTGTTTGTTTGTTTTTCCACTAATACACACTGAGGTCATCTGTCATCGCCTTGCAGATGATGTTTTACATAACTTGTTTTCAGCTTGGGAATTTTTAAAAGCCATTTAATGCTATCAATAAGAACAATACAAGTGGATCAGAAAATTCATGGAAGTCTTCACCTGCGCTTGAAAAAGAGGCTTGGTGACACAGTTGAAAACACACTGAAAGCAGCCTGACCAATCACCTGCCGCTATGGGAAGTTGTTGCCAAGGCAGACGCCAATATATTTATCACGCGAATATCCAAAAAACATCTTGGTACTGTCGAGGTTTTACAATGTGGAAATACGCAAAAAAGCAGATCTGGGTTGCCTCATACTACCGTTTTCAATAACTCAGAAGTGAAAACGACGTGCTCTACAAAAAATGGCATGCTTGCACATTAACAACATCAGTAAATGTGCTGGTATGTTTTCGTTGTCCTCAGAGTCTCAAACCTGTTCAGTTTCAGTTTAGCAGAGAACAGAGGTTGTGGAAACATGGGTGGCAAGAAAGATTCATTGTGAGGCTATCAGTCAAATCAGGACAGCAGCCCTTTAGGGCTATTTGGCTGACAATTTGTTATTATTGTCTTAAACATCTAGGTGGAAAATCGTGATTACCTAATATGAGGTTAGCTAGGGGTGGATGAAATCAATGCATATACAAATCATATCTTGATACAGTCATTATATGTTCCAAAATGTCTGAGAATAAAATATAGCTCATTATATGTGTTTACCATTTTCACTGCTGTTTAACACTACTGATGATCTTCGTTAAGTATGCCAAAAACTGCTGAGCCCATTGTAATCAATGCTGTCAGCATGTCTATGCTGTCACTTTAAAACAATGGTTTCATTACGATGAATTATGACACATAGAGGCTTGCTTATACATGTATATTTATGTTTGACTTGAAACTGTAAGAAAGTCTGTGGTTGTGTGCGTGCAATATCTCCAGACTTTATGAATGGCCTTTGGTAGATAGTATAGCCCTGAAGCTAATACCACACATTGTGCACTACCCCTGCTGTCAATAACAATACCAGTCTGTTGCTGAAATGTTGAGATACACCCTGTCTTTCCCCATCCACTCCCATGGCCGCACCTGCAAGAAGTGTCTATTCCAGACACACCTAACCATCTGATCTTCCTGGGAAGATACTCCCTCAATAGAAATCCTAAGAAAGGATTTCTAGAAATAGAAATCAGTCCATCTTTTTTTTTTTCAGAATGGGACCTGGGCTTATCACAGTGTTCATTTATCCACAGATTGGCCTGTATTTGGCTGTAGACTCCAGGAGTGTCCAACACTGCAGGGATCTGTCCTCACTGTCCACACCCACTGCCTCAAGATCAAGGATGTTTGTATCACTGAGGAGATGCAGGTGCAGTATGCTGAACTATTTAATTACTCATGGGAATGGGAAGTGCCGAAACCGTACGGTCGCTTTTTATGAAATTTGGCACACTGATTCGGGAGGCTTTGGATATCAACTGAACCACATTTCATGTACCTCCTATTTTTTCTCTAGCACCACCATCAGGTCAAAGTTGAACTTACGTTTCACCGCATAACTTTTGACTACCTTGACCAATTTTTACAAATGAGGTGTCTATGGATTCTTTGGGCTGAGCCGAGAAACCATGTGAGGTGGCTTAGAAATAAAATTCTTTCAGATTTGTATTCTGTTTGGGTTTGTAGACTTCCCTAATGTACACATTTTTTCATCTCGCAATTCACTCATCCACCATTTTGATTTTGTAAAACGACAATTTTCCTGTGTCAGTGAAAGATGCACAACCTGTACATGTGAGGCCCCTTCACCCCTGTTTGCAGGCATATTTCATATTGTATTCATATGGCAAACCATGTACAAATTGAAACAGATCATAATTATCAGGGGTTAGAGTCAGACTATAGGCCATTACTTTATCAGGTCATTCAGATATTAAAAAGGCTTTTATTACATCCTCTCTCATATAATGGGGTCTGGAATGTACCATGGAGCATATACTTGCACATCAGGAAACCAGGATCTACAGTGCCTTTATAAAGATCTTGCACCATCTAGTGGTCATTTGAATTTTCTCCACAATACTAGACTTTGTGTACATCCATCAACTTGGAGTGATTGTATTCCCATTTACTGTATTATACTGTGCCCAACATTTAACTTCAGAATATCTTTGACACATACTAGAAAATTAATTCCTGGAGAGCTACATACTCAAAAATGATTTTGGTGACAATGCAATGGCAAATTATCCAGTCCCTTGTTGGAATAAACATCTCATGTAAAACCGATTTGATGTTCACACAGCAAATCCTTTAAACAAACCACTTTTGAGGGGAACAAAATTACCATAATTCCTTCATTATAATGCATCCATGACAAATTGGCTTTATATCAAAGTGTAACACTTGCAATTATAGCATTGGGATATCTGTGCTAGAGAATCCAAACAGTTGCTGCAAACCTAAACATTTACTCAGCAAATTTTGACTTGATGAATGAATCAGATATATTTTGGACATTTCACGGGAGGTAGATTGAAACTTAGTATAATTAAGCCAATTAGTTGTAGCATGTTTTGTTTGACCAAATATGTTCAAGATCTATGTCCATGAAATAAAAGGCCCAGTTATTCTACAGACAGAGGAACCATAACTGAATTTCACACAGCCCTGTGAAAGCATTATTCACAGGAATACCCCACTGACACATTCAGTGATCCCCACACACCTCATACACTCAAATTCCAGCTTAACTTGGATCAATACATCTCATAGGACTACAGACCATGAAACCTTGGCATAGAATACACTTATTCATTGTAATGTCTCACCAATTCAAAACTTTCACTTAAAGATCTGAAGTCATGCATGGTTTATACTTTAAGTTCTGTGGTTTAAATGGTCCATGTTAACACCAGAGGCATCACAGTTAGCCCTGGATGTCTACTTTCCCAGGCAAAAATATCAATCCCTGACCGATAGCAAACTTGTGCTGTAAGCAAAGTTTCTGTCCAGCCTCCCATCACCAAAAGACCAAAAAGAGTTTGGCTACAGGCTCTAGTGAGGGTCTGAACTCAGGTGGCAAGACTGTTGGGTTTTTAAGCATGTGTGTGTACACACACTTTGTCATGACTCCTGGGAACTGAGGGAATGGACATTCAGAACATCTGCACCATTACTATGGATCTACAATCCAGAGTTCAGACCAGTCACAAGAAACTGAACCAAACAGCTTTTAATAAAACATGACAGCTTATGCTACAAATCCATTCTTACCAATTTCAGATTTCACCACCACATTGTAGTTTTGGCAGAGACTTATGCACTCTTGCTTCAGAGGAACAAGTTCCAAAGAAAGCATGGTTTATGGAACCAAATGTGCCGAGTACAGAAGACAGCTTACAAGTGCATGCAGCACAATTTCTGCATGAAGAGCTGGGTCTGCATTAGCCAACGCCCCCTTTACGTTTCCTCACTACCCAATCAGTTTAAATGAATACAACCTTAAACTGCGTTCATGGTTTTATTCAGCTGATGAGATGAACATCTGTACAACTGAAGGCTTTTCAAACAAGACTACAGTGTCGTAGTGCAGACGAGGAGACCGCTTGCTGTCAAGGAATTGGCTCAGCCTGAAGACTGCCCCTGTATCCATGGGTGTGTTCAGGTAGTACAAGCTCCACGATCTTCCGAGCTGCGCTCTGTGCGTCGGATCTAACCGGCCTTCTCCTGATCAATGGCTACAAAGACAAGCACAGGGTACACGTGCACGTTGTGCGATTACATCAGGACAGACAAGTCTACCAGTAACGTCGATTCAGTTATGCCAATATGCCGTTAATTCCCACACCTTACCTTAACGTAGGCGACTAACAAATCGTACACACTGACAACCGTCCCGCTAGCTACATCTAATTAATCTTTAATTCCTAGACGCATCAACTCACTTTCTTTTGTCGGCAGGGTGTTCTTTTCTGCGGTCTCGGTCTTCTTCAGCTTGCTCTTGTCAAACTTCTCGATTTCACTGACGTCGGGTTTATCTGACATTGTGGTATTGTTCCTATGTAGAGGGAAAAAATGAGATGTTCAGTTGTTTTGTATAAGCGAGTGCAGCGAATGTGGTCAAAACCGCCCTCCTCTCCTCTGCACTGCTCAATACTATGGGTTAAAAAAGCTGCTCCCACACGACAACCAGAACGCTTTCACAGACAAGGGCTTAGCTAAGGAGATAATCAGTAAACGCTGCACAGCTGCAATTTAAGATGCATTTGTCAGTGAAGACGCATGCTCTCGTTGGGCAATATACCTCGCCTACAGCAACATACTCAGAGACGATTACGGTTAAACACATAAAGAATAAAATTGGCGCTGGTGGTTTTAAGAAGTGGACAAACGAATGCAGAATAGCAATCACAATAAAATAAGAGATTACAAGCGAGCAGTGCCGAGTTCGGATCCCAGGCGTAAGTGGACGCTGGTGTTGCAGGAGAACAATAGGAAACCGCCTTGCTGAAGGGGCGCTTTATACAGGGGGAAATTGTGTCCTGACGTCACTCCTTAGCAAATTGGGCGTGTGAAGGCAAGCCAGCTTTGGTATTTTAAGCCTAATTGGTTAGTTTCGCCCTGACCTGTGGGATGGCAAAAAATAACTGCATTTTTTGAAAAATTGTCTTTACCAAAAACACCAAATGTAAGCTAAAATAGCTAAATGAATTGCTCCTTTTGAAGAAATATGTTATTTATGTTTTTCATCAAACCATTCTACTTCTCTGTGCATCCTGACTCATAAGCAGTTGGTGGTCTGTGTGATAGGCCTATATAGAGACTAAATAGAGACTAAGAAACATAATCAAGAAAAACCAATAAAATACCAAAAAGGCCACATTCATATGGAAGACCGATATCTAAAGACATGTATGCTCACTGGAGAAATAAAATACACATCTGAGAGAAAAGACTGATATTGGCATATAAAGAAACACTGTTACTGGCAGGCTGCAAAAATAATTGTAACAGCCTGCATGGGACAATTTTGTACAATTTATTTTATATATTATTTACTGTTATGTTTGACAGCCCAGATGTCATGACAAGAAACATAATCATGTGTCTACATTTTTATCTACTGTACACCAAGTATAATGGTCAGTATTACTTTTGGATGGCATCAGACTTGTTCCTGAGTTGTAATCCTTGCCCAGTGTTTTTGTCTGAATGTTCAAGCTGATATCCCATGTTTTTGCAGTTTCTTTCGTAATTTGACTCTCTCAATGTGTCTGAGGATCGTTGACTCGCACGATGAAATGATAAACAACGACGAGCCATTTTCAGTTGACCCGCTCCTTGAAATAAGCCACCCCCAAAAAAAAAAATATGAGGTGGAGGTTGAAGAGAAGTAGGTCATAAAACAAATGGCCTTATTCATGGCAGCAACATTATGCTTTGAGATCTAAGGCTGAGAACACAAAGCTCTGGGGATAAGAGGTACATGAGAATGGTTTATCTTGTACACTGTTAACATCCCTAAAACAGCTTATAGAGCAAAACCATTCCCTGCGGTTGGCTTTTGATTCCAAATTATGTTCTTATTTCATTGCATCTTTGTGACACAAAGGCATTCTATACCATTGAATGTTTTTAAACCGAGCTCTTATGTTATGTTATATTCATGTATGTAACATCTGAACTGAGATCGCCTAATCTGTGCTGTTACCACACACACCTTATCGAGCTACCGAGTAACTCACCTTCCCACACCCCCAAAACCTTGCACTCCCCCATCTGCAGAGTACTCTTTTTCCAAACGTTTGGACATCCTTAGTGCGACCAAGTGATGGTTGTTTTGCTACTGACTTTTCTTGTCATTGCCCTTTTTTTGTGGTCCATATCCGCAGTTAGCTGAGTACAATACCAACAAGTGAAGCTTACACCCAGTCACCGCGGTCTGAGGGGAATTTGACCAGTGTGTGCTGTCGTAGAACTGCTGTCACTTTCTGTTGCCATGGGTGCAGGGTCAAAGTGTCAGAGCTTAGTTACCTCAGTTAACAGAATGGGGCCTAACAGACGAGCGTATGACACAAAACTAGTCTTTTTTACTTGTAAATCTTGTAAAGTTTGTAAGTTGTGATCAGTATTCTTTAAGTAACAATGTACATGTTTTTAAAATTGTAAATAAGATGTGTAATTTCATTTAAAACACTACTCTCAGTAATCCGCCATCCGCTCTCTTCATCATCACTTTCCTCCTCATCCTCAACACTATGTCACTGTCTGCTCTCTTCATCGTCAATGTCCTCTGTGGTCATAGAGACCAAACACAAGAAGCAGGACACGCTATTACGGACTACTAGTGTTTTTCTCGACAAGACCTTTCATGCATACACATTTATAAAATAAAAATAAATAGTACTGCAATGCAAAGAACAACCCCAGTCAATTAATAACAGTTTCCAAATTTGAATCCTAACCTTTTCGGTAGTGCTTCACAGCAGCCATTTCTTGATCTTCAGAGATACTTCTCCTCTTTAGTCCTCTCCATTCCAATCTTCTTTCCTCTGAGGCAGATCCTGGTTAGAACAAAACAGGTGTAATAAAAGAAGATAGATTGAAACCTTTTTTTCTATGAGTGGTTCTGCAAAATTGTTCCTAGAACCTTCACAGTTCCAAGCTGTTAGCCTTTAGCCTCGTCTTATCCAGGTATGCCCAGTTGGGTATATGTGGCAATAACGCCTTTACATTATCATTATGCATGGATACATGTCAACTAGGCCTACTGCATTTTTGACCTACATCTTGAGTCAGAAGATGCTAGTAGTGTATTTAGACCCAGAGAAATGCTCATATTCCTACTGCCCTCTACTGGCCAGAGCTATGCAGTGTTACTTTACTCTGTTACTGTAAGCATGTATCTCACTCTGTGCATTGTAGTTCACTCTCTGCTGAAGGAGTCTGTACTTACACATTTAATAGACTAAAGAGACTCTGATCCCCTTTCAGCACACAACAAATGTGTTTGCAATTATGTACACGAATGAAACTGATTAAAACGTGAACTGTGATTCCCTTTCTTATCCTATAAAACCCCCCAATCTTACAATCAGGATAATCCATTTGTACTGTGTATGTTATCTGATATTCTTCAACTGTACATGCAACAATATGGTAGTCTGTTCATCATAGCTATCAACCAGTTTCAGTCTCTTATAATTTATTGAGATTAGGTAGTCATGGATGGTATATTGTGGCTGCACCCATTTTGGAGATAAAAAAATCAATATATTCTTGAGCCGTTTTTCTCACATGAAAATCTGAAATTGTAATGGTCATTAATCAGAAAACACCATGTGCCATTAGGATTGAGCTATTTGAAACAGTCCTTTTTTGCGTTGTATGTACGTTTCAGACAATCCATGCACTGCCAGCATTTCCTGTTGGACAGTCTCTCAGAGCTAAAGTGCTAAAGAATTGCATTAGCAGATTCCGTTGAATCAAGGCCATGACCAGGCCACTCTGGCTTACACATGAGTTGAAGTGGGGGGAACACTGAGTTCCATGAGGCGATTCCAGGCCTAAGAGTTCAAACCTAGCACACTCTTGTTTGTTATGGCCTGGTCACATGGGCAGTCTTGACCAATCAGCAGAGAGTGTCCATTGTGTGCAAAAAGAAAAGAATCCAACCCAAATCTGGAGTGTTGTGCATAACAAAGACCTGGAATGCAGTAAAACACTACAGAATCGCCCCTCCCCCACCCCTCACTGATGCCATTGAGAGAGGCAAAGGCAAATTGTCAACTTTTTCCCTGAGGCCCAACCATATATCTGTCACACGACATCCATATCATGGTTACAATGTATAATAATAATGTTAAAATCACTGTATATATTTTACAGTCCTGTTTGTCACATATAGAATGGAATCTGACACATAAAATCTGTTTCATGTTTTGAATTTCTGTTGCACTTATTATTGAATGCATAACCTGTCACAGTACATTTACAGCTTATATTTACAGCCTGCTGTTGTAATATATTTGGTGTATTAAAAGTACCTATTCATGCCATTTGAATGCTCATGATCTACAATTCCAAATTTAGAAACATTATATTTCAAACCTTCTAAGGCATCATTATAGTCTGTTTTCATTCACATTAATATATTTAAAAATATGTATCATTTTTGTCCATGAACTATCTATGTTTATCTTGTAAAACTGCATTTATATTGTTTCTAGCTTGTTTACAAGGGAGAGTGTCACTGGAATCTAGGGTTTCTTTTTCGCAGTGTGCCACATCACCACATGGGGGAGCCTTTTCCCATGAGGAGCTCTTACACAGCACACTCAAATTGGAAAGGACTGGTATGACAGGGGCATGTTCTTTGGCACTCCCACATACTTTGGTTTCCAACTTTGGTCTTTTCAGCAATGGATTGCTGTTACAGTCATTACCAAGAGATCTCTGTGGCATATCTTGGGAGAAGTGCTGTAGAACTGTCTAATATCATTCAAATGACTGCAATACATTCCCCAGATGGTGAGCTATCAACTGCCATTCTAATAACAATGCACTAATGCCTACATTGCCTGAAATACTACAACAAAATAGAATTTCTCAAATGGCAGTGTATGAATTAAGGACAAATAAGCCACATATATATATTTATAACCAAATGGTTATAACTATATATGGTCATAGCTGGCTAAGCTTTTTGCATGGAAAATAATAAATGAAACAAAATCTCTTTTTTTCATGGGAATTGTTTTCCATTTCGCTGAGGACCTTCTGCGGCTCCATCACACACCCAGGGTTGAGATTCCCTGGAGTGGTGAACCAGATGGTTGTGGGTTCACATGCCAGCAGGGACAACATTGTTACCAAAAGCCTTGCCAGGAGAAAAAAACCTGGCTGTACAAATGGACGATGTACAGTATAACCCATACATGAATGTGTCTGAGGAGAATAACTGCTCCACTGGCATCACTTAATAGAGATAAATTCCAGTTAATCACAATGAATGAATAAAAAGGTAGATGAATATGACTATATGACTCATGGCATATGGGTGATCCATTATGGAGGACATAAAACACTTCATCTCTTCCGGCTAGGCGAAAAGGAGACTGGAGGATTAGATTTAGGTTTATTACATTTTAAAAGGCATTAATAAAGTGTCTTCAAGTGTGTTAAGTTTAGTTGAGCGGAAAAAGGGACGTGTAGTTGTAAATTACTTGGTTAGGTACATTTAATACTGATAGCGATGAGCGTATTCTTTTCTGAAAGGTGTTAAATACATTAGCTTTGCATGGTTTACTATAGAAGCGAACACCGTGGGGGGTATTCACGACAAGGTATAAATCAGATCTAGAGGCACTTTAGGCCGTAACAATTATTTTTTTTTATCTATTTCCAGGGAAGTACTGGTGGTGAAAATTAGATGCGAATGGTAAAATGTGTTGCCAGGATGTGTGAAGACACTTCAGCAGGGTATGGAATGTAGTTGCCCTTTCTTGTCTTTGTTGTGTGTGTGTGTGTGTGTGTGTGTGTGTGTGTGTGTGTGTGTGTGTGTGTGTGTGTGTGTGTGTGTGTGTGTGTGTGTGTTTCAATGGGAAGATGAGGGCTTACCAGTTTAAAAACAGTCACCTGATAACCTTTATTTTATATGGTTTGTAAAAGCATGACCACAAAAATACCCCCCACCCCCGCCATAAAAAACACCCCCTCCTCATAATTTTCTTTAAAAGTAGTTTTTTAATGGTTGGAATACAGCGAAAAAGCATGGTGATTGTCTTTTTAAAAAATAAATCAATCCGATGCATTTTTTCACTTTCATCAGGTATGGCTTTTAGCAGGCGTTCAGTGTTGTAAACTGTCATACCCTTCTCAGGAAGTGTAATACTGAATTCTCTGCACATGCTCAGATCACATACCCCCCAACCTCACAGTAAAATTATTGTTTAGGAAAAATTTGGCAAAGAATCAGTCGTGAGTCGTGAACATCCAATATGTAGGATGTTAATACCTCAAACCTCAAAATGGCCTCAAACGTGCAGTATGTTTTATCATGCTCTCTGCACCACGGCAGAGATATACTGGGTTATATTTAGTACAAGCACACAGAGAGAAACCTGTATACTCTCTGATTCAGCATTTTTTCTGCTTGCAGCATGAAAAAATTAAATTAGGGAGAAGCAGTTCTAAGTCAAAACCCTGCGCAGGTGTGAATCCATTTACTTTACAACTTTATAAAAAGAGCACCTGAATCAAATTTATGGGGTGGTGGGAGCACTGCATAAGCTTGTGTGTGAGCTGAAATAAGAAATCAATGAACCTAGAGCAAGAAAATGTACTACTGTAGCCAGCAAGAGAACAAGCCAGATGAAAGCTTACATAAAAAACCTAAAGCTAACATTTTATCTGGCACAAGTCAAAATGGGGGCATTATGGGAGATATAGTGCATGGAGTTTTCATTCCTGACAAACTGTGCAATCCTGACCATCAACAGCCCTTGAATTAAACTTTGTGGGCAGACACCCATACTAAAAGCCCGCCTACTTAGCAAAGGGACACTTGAAACACTTCCTGGGGCAGCTTCAATGCTGTCGTTGTGCTCTCTATTGTCTTCTCCATTTTAACACTCTCTGGCATTATGCTTAACTGAGCCTGGACATGTATTCCAGGATTCTAAGAAACCCTATACACTTTAACACTCGGAACGGAGTGGCCATGCCTGTAACAGGCAAATAAACCCAACAGTCTGACGCTCTAACAGCTAAAGACAAGATTCAAGCAGGCCTTACACAGAAGGCACAATTTGCAGCACATGGCAATACATTTGCAACTGAGACACAACACATACACCTCCATCATTAGGAAGAGGCCATACTCCATAGACAGGAGAAAACACAAAGGGAAACCAATAGTGTGGGCATCGCTAATGTCTGCCCATTCCTAATCCTGAAGGCTTGCACGGTTTCTCTCCTGGTTTTTGGCTCATTTTCTGAGACATGGACGGTGCACATGGATCTCTCAGCAAACAGTTTCACAGCATCCAGAAACCATCACACACACTTACAACATCTTGCCAAAACAGACACTTCAGTTAAAAATGCCGTTATTTCAGTTTCTCAAATGAAAAGTCACTATGATGCCACTACCACAGAATATCTTTCAGGGCACCAGTTGTACGTATACAATTTTGGCACAATGTCATAGATCTTGTGAAATTAGGAGGTGACTGATATCTAGAACGTGCTGAATGTAATGAGATCATCAGCAAGGAAAAAAATACATAAACGCTATTTATAACAAATACGAATTACAAATATATAAATATAGGCTTGCTGTATTATTATTGTATTGCTGTGCTTTACTGATTACATTGGGCTGATAAAACAAAATAAGATGTCCTATCATTATTATGAAAAGTAAAATAAAAATGGCAACCAATAATTAAACCATGACAAGCAAAGATTTATCGAAAATTAAAGGTGGTTATTTAATTAAAGTGATTGATCAGCATTTTGCACAACATATAACTGCCTTATGAAGTACAAGAATGAGTATCTTCAACGTGATCTGCATAAATAAGCTTGCCATTTTTGCGGGGGGGACATATTTCACTGATGCACAACTGGCAGCTTGTTGGTTACAAGCATATGGTAATACAGAAGCCCCCACTGCTGGCTCTGAGTTTTCAAAACCTTTTTATACTCCATTTCACTTTATTTCGCCAATCACGATGTTCAACTCGTCCCTTTGCCACGGTATATTTGGTCTATTCGGATTAGCTCACATTAGCGGACGTGCTTCCTTAAGCATGCGCAGCCAAAGGTCTGTATTTATCTGCAGTCTACCAGCTGTGCAGTCAGCGATGCCAGAGGCCTGTTGGACAGGCACAGGCAGATTAAACCGCCTTGGTCATCCTGAGGATTTTTCCAACGATTGCATGAGGGGAATCCTCCCAGCTCAAGCCTCTCCCTTCCTGGGTGATTTTGTGGCCAGTAGCGTGCTGCCCTGAGGGACGGCCAGCAGTTGCAGAGACAGGATTTAATCCAGGGTAGAGGGCACTGCATCCTGCTGCTTATAAATCACTGTATTATTAGAAAGAGCCACAGCTGCATGCTCTTGGGGCTCAATCGGTTACAGTGTTACCAGGCATCTTTGTGTTAACGTATGTAGTTGCGCCTTATGTATTAGATCCTCTTTGAAGAACATATGGTTACTATAGCTTTGCATGAATTAATGTGAAATGAGACCAGACCATAAGTTCTTTTTTGCCTGCCCATATGATCATAGGCATCATTTATGCTGACACTTTTTGTCGCTGCCCATTTCATCCCCAGCACTTTTCAAACAAACCGATGCCCATACATTTGATACCCCATGAAAAGCTGGACATTGCCAGTAAATTGTGTTTTGTTTTGAAATTCAGGAAATTGTAAAAAATCTTCCATTTTGGAATCGAGGTGCAAAAAGCAGCTTTGTATTACTTCATTTATCTCAGTCTTGTCCTGTGCTGGAAGAAAATATGGTCATCATAACAAATGAGATGAGACCACAAGTTCTTTTTTCCTGCCCATACGATAAGGTGTACACTACCAGGAAATCATGTTTTATGACTTGTGTCAGAATCATGCTTTTGTATAAGAATTATGGCCCCATGATGCCTTTTAATTGATGCCACAAAAATTATTCAGTGTATGCATGGCCAGGAGTAACTGCATGCAGTTGCATTGCATATATCTATATCTGTGTTTATATAATGATGATGATGTAAGAGACGATCTGGTGCCGTGATGAATCAGGAGATGGTCATCGTAGTGACTTTTACATCATTAACATCAATGACTTTAACCACAACAGCAGAGTGAACAGACTGGTGTCTCAGAGAGTAATGCCTCGCATTTAAAAATATATTCAGAGGAAAATGACTATTTTCAGTGCTGTATAAAGTTACTGGGTCAGTGCTAGCATGGAGGAAAAAATTAGGGAAAAAATGTACCTTTGATGAATGACTGACCATCTTATATTTTCTAAAAAGCAGACTTTTTGCAACTTTTTCCATTGTCCTATGGGTAACACCAAAAAGAGTGTAAACACGACAAACAATTAACTAATTAATTTAAAATGTCAAAAAAGCCCTTCAATAACCCACAGGATAGAATAGCAGACTTCTTTCTTCAATAAATATCCTTTAGGGAATGCATTTATAAATTCATGTATAAACGATGAGATTAGCTAAACTTACTTTATCTAGATAAGTAATCCTGTGACACACATACACAGACACACAAAAGAAAAGTTTGTCCATTTTAACATGACCTGCTAGTGATGAACCAGTGCCAGAATGAACGAACAATGTCCACCTCAGTCTAGTCGGCGCTGAGGCGGGAGGTAGTCGGGTCCTGTAGGAAAGCAGTCTCTCTGACCCGCGGCCGCCTCAGCTCCCAGGTTTCTCCAGCAACAGAAACCAAGGAGCTGCCAGTGTATGACAGCAAAAATAAATAAGTAAATAAATATTCCTTCACGTTTAAAAGTGAAATAAATAAACGGTCCAAGCTTTTGGATTCAAGTCTTGTGTGTTGGGGGGGAGGGGTGTGGGGGTTGGACATTGTGCAATTGCTGTTGAGGGGAGCTGCTATATTGTGCAC
Organism: Albula goreensis; assembly: GCA_022829145.1. NCBI lineage: Eukaryota > Metazoa > Chordata > Actinopteri > Albuliformes > Albulidae > Albula > Albula goreensis. Next base: position 16,413,254 of record CM040763.1, read on the forward strand.
AAGTCACTTGGTTTTTCTCTTTGTTTGTATGGGTTAGAGGGTGAAAAAATGATTTGGTATCTATATAGCACAGTGCACTTGTGTATCCTGGCGCCCATAGTGAATGACTATGCGTTAATAACAGCTGCAAATGAATGTGGACCTGTGCCAAAGAATCGCCAAAGTCTCCAGTCGAGCCCCTTGTGGTGATATGAAGACTTAAAAGTCCATTTATAACATTAAAGTGGATGGTGCATACTCCTGACAGCTTCTATTACTCAGCAGAAAAATTAAAATGGGTTCCAAACTTGTTTCAAAGAGAAGCAAGGCCTTGAGCACTGATTGACATAATTTATTTGATGTGACAAAGTGCTGTTTCAGAGAAAATAGATTTTTTTTGTTTGCATATGCGCACAGATATGCATTGCAAATTATTGCCAAAAGCAAATCACTAAGCCTCCTGATAAATAACTCCCTAACACACACACACACACACACACACACAACTAATTGTGTCGATAGGCACTCAAGGCCTTTATTTTGAAGACTGTTTTTGGAATTGGATTCACTCTTTCTGCTGAGTAATGGCTTTAGAGCAAGCAAGTTCCATTTAAACTAATGTCACAGACAAACTCTACTGTCTCAGTGGGGAAAACAACCTACTGGTCTGAGTGAGGTATTTCAATTTCTAATATGGTCATCTGTGTCACAGATCATTTTCAAAGGGTTCAAAGGTCAAAGGTGAGAGCTGGAATCATAGAGAGGTGACGGTGCAGAAAAGTTGTGTGAGACTGAAAATGGAGGTGGTGAGGGCGGTGCACTGCCTGGCAAGTAGCTTTATGCTGAGGTCCTGGCAGCTCTCCCTCCCACTCGCCCTCTCAGCCGCCCGGGCGAACTCCCCATACGCCCCGGCAATCTCCCTCAGGGCGCCCAGAGTCTTGGCCTGGCGCCCGTCCCCACCTGATGAGCGCAGGCAGGAGCAGGCCAACCGCACCAGGGCACGGAAACTGTCGGCCAAGCACTGCAGCATCTCGTCGGGCGTCTGGCCAACACGGGTCACCTGCTGGCAGCCAGACATCAGCTTGCGCGCCTCAGCGTGGAGGAGCCGGCCACCCTCGCTCTTGGACAGGAGTGTCTCGCACATGTCCTGGCTCTGGTCCTGCTGCTGGCCCTGGTCACAGGGCACCCCCTGCAGGAGCATCAGTAGCTCCTCCACATCCCGCTGCAGGGAGGTGAACCCGCCGGGGAGCCTGTAACGGCGGGTCCGCAGTTGGATGAGCGCATCCTCTGGGGGTGTTGCAGGGAAGCCATTGGGGGTCTGTGAAGGGGGTAGCAGGGGGCTCAGCTCAGAGGTAACACTGTGAGTAAGGGGGCTCAGGGAGAAAGAGGGGAAGGAGGGAGAGGAGAATGAAGAGGGCAGTGGGGATGTCAGAGGAGTTCCTTCGAGCCCCTGTGTCCGGCGGGAGAACTCGTGCACCGTCAGATCCTCGTCAAACCCACTCCCATCCAGATCGCCACTGAAGCAGTTGGTGTAGACGGTGCGGCACCCACAGGCTTCCCGGTGACCCTGGTTTTGCACCAGGCCCGTGGCCGAGCCACACCCAGGGCCGGTGTTCCCACTGGGGCAGGGCTGAGGCTGCTTGGATTCACACTGTCCAAAAGACCCTCCTGCTCGCTTGGGGAGCCGGTTGTCTGCTGTCCTTAATAAATGGCTGCAGTCAGAAGCTATATGTGGCCCCTTCTCCTTACCCAAATGTGATATTGGCCCTTGGCGATCAAAACTTGAATCCGTATGTCCCTGGGTCTCTGATTTGAGACCAACGTAAGGGGACACTGTGTCCTCCTTTTCTTTGCAGGAGCTGGTGATCAAAAGATCATCTGGTCCGAGGCGGGCTTGTGCATCTGGGCAAGAGTTTGCGTCAGCCGCCGGCTGTGCAATCTTTGCATCTCCTTCCAGGACCTCCGTAACCTCAGTGGTGCTTTGGCTGGTCTCTGACAACTCTGATGAACCTCTGTTCTCGTCCTGGCTGCTGTTTCCCTGGGAACCTTGGGGCTCCTGAGGCTGGGACAGGTACCAAGGAAGCTTCTGGATCTTCCCCCGCAGTGTGGAGGAGGAGAGACGGCCCCCTAATGTTGAAGGGCATCCCTGGAGGTCCAGACTCTTAGGCTCTTTGGGTGAAACATTGGCCCCTGCGATGGCACTGCAACCGGTGTTGTCAACGGTGTTTCCACTGGCTTTACTGCTGGTGTCCCCACTAGTGTTGCCACTGACATTGTTGCTGCCTGCATTGCCACTGGCATTGCTATTAGTGTTAGCAGCTCCAAGAGACTCCATTTCAAATCGTAGAAGATTCTCATAGCTCAGGGATATACCATTTTTCAGCAGCAGGGCAAAGCAGCTGTTTCTTTTCCGGTTTTCAAGGCGGAAAATGGGGGGAGCGGGCTGCGGCTCAGGCTCCTTATTGCTTTGCTGCTTTTTTCCGGGCCAGGGGGTGCTGGGCATGGATGAAGGGGGAGTAAGCCAGGATCGGGGTCGAGGCGGGACCGTTGGTGCTGTTGAGATTCCACCCCTCGTCTTCTCCGCCCAACGGGAACGTGATGGTGACAGCTGCCCTGGGCTTCCTTCCTGCTTTTCTGCTGCCTGTTGTTTGGTGATAGGAGCATTGGTCATGCTTCCCATCTTCTCTGTGACACAGCCATCACTCTGGCCTTGGTTACCCAGCATGTGGTGGGAGGAGGCAGACCCTTCCATAAGGGGAGCAGTAGAGTTTTTGTCCCTGTTGTTTTCCCCTTCGCCACCACTGGTCTCCCTACTCTCTGTCTCCACCTGCTGGCGGCTGTGCGGTAATGAGGGAGATGCCACAGGGGGTTTCCTTATCACAGTTTTGACCTCCTTGTCCCCAGCAATACTCGGCTCTACCCCACTAAGGTCAGGGGTAAGCTGCTTGGCCTTTCTGGGGCTTCCACCATCACAGGAACCTACCGACTGAGAATGCAAACTCTGGATGGGTTTGGAATCCACCAGTGTAGGCTCCCCTTCTGAATGGCTTAAGGTGGGAGCCGTGGGGCAAAGGTGTGATTCTGAGTTATGTGTCCGTTCCTCCCTGTCTGTCTGCAGCTCCTGTCCAGGGAAGGACACTTGTGTCGTGAGGTCAGTCTCTATGAAAGAGCGACGTTTGTGGCACTTTTTCACAGAGGGGATCGGTTCTGTGTTTCTGCGACCTTCCCTTCTCTCGCCAGCTCGCTTGTCTTCCATCTCTCCGTCACTTGCCCTCTGTGTCACCACCATGATGCCTCCATCCATGCATGCTTCTATAAACAGAGATTATGATACAAATTAATGTCATGCTAGAACCAGTGACTCACCTACAGACTTTCTTTACCTCTGGGAATCTACCAGTTTATCTCAAGTCAATTATAATGGGTTGGCACTTCTAGTAACAATGTGACTATGATAGTACCTTTGATTGGGACACACCCAATATATTTTACTGCTCTATGTTTCCTTCATTTGCAATCACATTCTGATGTAGCTCAGGAAGAGAAACTTTAACTTCCTCTGAACATTTTTAAAATAACACCTAGACTTTCATCTTGGAGGCCTGAGATTTAACTGCAATTTTTTACTTCCTGTTGTATGTAACAATTTATAGCCAATGTCAGTGTTTCTCCAGGTCTTATCACAGCATTAACTAGTAGCACTGCTGATGACCAGCCAGCAGGTGTCAGTCCTGCTAGAACGCTACTTCCAGATGGGCATGAACATCCAAAGATATTTTACAGAGATTACAACCAAAGAAAAATGCCTTCTATATTTTTGACCTCAAATATGGCTCTAAAATAAAGCTTTAGCCCAAATGTCAGGAGAATAGAACTGCAAATTGCACAGTGTAATTGCTGTTTAATTGAACAGAGAAACATAAGACTGATTAATAATGACAACTGGCCATTCAGCCCTTGGGCTGTTCAGCCAAATGGTAACATGTTTCAGACTGCATATTGTGAAGAAGAAGGGGGCACAGCATGTATGTAAATCCGGAGATGGACATCCCAGCATCAGAAAAGCAAGTTCTACCATGTATTTGTTCCATCCATGCACTAAACTAATCGATTTCACTCATTAGCTCCGCCACCTGACTGAAGAGTTCTGATAATTAGAATCAGCCGATTTAATGCATGCTAGTACACACCAGTACTTCTACTTTCTGAAGCCGGGTTTTCCATCCCTGTTCAAATCCAATTACCTGTCAGCCAGGTCACTTTTGATTAGTAATGCTATTGCTTAGGCTCATTGATATTGCCTGATCCTTTTCCAATTAGTCTGTTGTTTGTTAATGTAAATATTGACTTTAATTACATCATGCAAATTAAAAACCTACCTGGACTGCATTAAAAGCAGTATCAGATAGGGCAAGCATTATTATCAAACAACCTATCTTATAGGATATAAACTGTGAGGAAATGTCAATAAAAATATTGGCTACTGTACTAACTGGTTGTGTTTTATAAGAGGCAACAACCCATGCACTGTCTGAGTAATTTATCTAATTAATACACAGTTTACTGCAGTTTTAGACAACAAATCTTCCCATTTAAATGCTGCAGTTCTCCCTAATATCTTCTTTGTATGTCAAAGTCACCATCCTGGGACTCCTCCATTCCCCAAAACTATTCAGTCACTTTCATTCCCAACAGCTTTTAGTGTTTTTAACCTACTTTCCCTTAGGGAGAAGATGCCTACTCAATTTTGTTTTTACATACAAAAGTTGAATGAATAGGCTTTCAGTGAGTATTAATTTTTAAAAGTGTTGTTGCTACCCAACATGAGGCATTTGGAATACCGAGGCAAACAGACCTGAGGTGGCCTCATCTGCCGGCACTGGTGGAGTGAATCTGTCAGGAGCGTCGAAAAACTCATCTTCAGAGCTGCTGTCCCCGTGAACAGACGGGGGCTGGGGAACGGAGACTGAATTTGAGCCCTGAGGAGGGGCCTGTCCTTTGACTCTCTGCACATGGCCGGGCGGGGTTTTGGCCGGAGCCACAGGCGCTGCTGGGCGTGGTGTTGGAACATACGTTGTAGCGGTTCGGTGGGTTGATTCCCCTGTAGGCGAGCAGGTGGTCCCTCTGCGGGGGCAGGCCAGAGCCCAGCTGCTCCTCCTCTTCCTCGCTGGCCTCTGGAGGGCTGGGCAGGCAGTCGGCCATGCGGGACAGCTCAGCGAAACACAGGGAGGGGTCTTTGTCGTAGTCGATGTTGGCGGGTCGTGGGGCAGCAGCCTCAGTCTTTGGCTCAGGCGGTGCTGGCAGCTCCACGGGGGTGGGATGATCCACCTCAGGGTTTGACGGTTTGCCCAAAGACCGGGGCACGATGTCATCCTCCATCATGGCATCCATGGAGTCGCTAGAGAAGCTGGCATCGACCCGGGAGTCAGTGTGGCACCAGTCCGACAGCTCCAAAAACAAGTCCTCGTCCACCTGCACTTTAGTCCTCATCTCATTCGCCCCTCCTCTGGCCTCCACACAGTCATCTGCCGCTTCTGCTGGGGTCTCCTTTCCTTCCATCTCTTCCTCTGCCCCATTCCCTTCTTCTTGTTCATTTTTTGGCCTCTCCACGCTTGTCTCTGTCACCACCTCTGTGTCATCTGCAGGGAGTTCCATGTCCTCCAGAATGTCGCTGGCAGCGTCTTCCTCAGTGGACTCATCAGAATCACTGCAGACTCGAGACTCGTAACCTTCAAACGTACAACAAAGCACAGAAAGCTTCCCATGAAACGCCTTGCAAGAAGGAGTAACCACATTAACACAAACTTAGTTTTATTTAATACAACTTATCCTTTTGTCTCATATTTCTGATACTACAGTGTGGGAGTGGAGGAAATTGGCTCCAGGCCCAATAACAGAATGGAGTAGACAGGCAATAAAAAAGGCTCAAAGCATTTAAGCTCAAGGAATCAAGAGCAAGTTTAAATAATTAGTTATTAGGCACAAGTGAACCTGCAGGCAACTTAGTCTATTTAGAATTTTAATGAAGAAAGTGTTTTTATTATTCCCATCCTTCAAGCCATGCATTTGTTAAGCATGGCCTGATTAGTGTTTTTCCATACTTCTAAGGGTTTATTTTCCCGTTCTGCCCTCTCAGCTCCATACCTTCCTCAGCTGAGATGCGCTGGCCCTTGGGGTTGCCGGCCAATGGGATGATGGACTGCTCCGGGTCCGCCTGCAGCTTGCAGTAGCCACTCACCAGGCAGGACAGGTCTTTGGCAGCCACAGACTCCATCAGAAGGGTCACCGGCTGGAGACACAGTGAGCTCAGTGAGGATCGACAATGACAGCATTTTAAATGAAAGGGGGTCTGATTTATCATTGCATTTCTCAAAACGGATTGAAATTAAGATCCAACACTCAAGCTGCTTGCATGTTTTAGTGGTTCTCAAAACTCAGTCCCAGTGAATCTCCTATGTATATTGGTGTTATTTTGATTTGCTAGGGTTGTTCAAACCATGTGATGAAGCCTACTGTATTTGTTTCTTTAAAATCCTTCAACAAATTGCTTAGCATCGGTGTCCAAAATTGAAACAAATGTTGGGATGACATTGATTTGAATAGTATCACTACAATGGTCTAATTAAGAAATATTAACATCTCATTACAGTTTGCTGTTTGCAACAGTATTTGAAATGAAAACACTGAATGTAATGTACACAGAATACACAGTGATTCCCCAGACTGTGTTTAAGAACTCCTGCTACTTACTACATTACACCATGAAGTACAGATCTATTCTGAATCTTTATATATATATATGAATATATATATATATTAATCATCTCTCTCATTATATATGTGTGTGTGTATATATATATATATATATATATATAGCTGGGGTTCTTAATTGAACAGTTGTCGCAATTTTACCAATGATCATTTTGCAGCACACTACTGTCTTCCCCTTCATAATTTCACAGAATTAATTACACGTTAAATGTCTCTAGCTCTGGGGTACAGTGAGAATGTAGCAATGAGAAAACAAAAGCCAGGGAAAGTGGATATGTGAGGCAAGTACAAATGATCCTCCAAAGAATCATTCATCATTAAAGCATTCCCCTGGTTCTTTTTAAAGTGCAGCATGCTTTCGGAGGAGAGCTCGGAGCCTGCAAGCACAAAGACTGCAGGACAGCAGTGCCCAGATTTCAGATGAACAATCCTAGGATTGTAGGTCAACTTTAGTGTGATTGTGGGTGAAAGGTATGGTGAATTCAGGTGACCCTTACCTTCATATCCTGCAAGTAGATCTTGATCACGCTGACCTTCTCGGAATCAGGCATCAGCTCCACCCGGCTGATGCTGTTGAAATCAATTAGGGGGGACAGGAGGTTCAGCTTGTGGTTCACCACTTGGCTTATGCCGTACCTGGCCCCCACCAACAGATTCACCATGGACTCTCTATCCTGGAACTGATAGGTGCAGGAGAGAGGGGGCACAGAGAGAGGTAAACAGTCAACATAAACTTCAGTTAAAAACACTGTCACTAAGGAGAAGCTATCCCGCATAAAGAATGGCCAAGTTCTTTGGGAATGGCAACACCAGGTTATACACCAACCTGACATCACTGTGTGCATAAACAGCTGGTTTTCATGAATGTCATATGTATTAATGCATAGGGCAGGTTAAAAGGATGCATGGTGAAGACCTGCCTTGATTCAGTGCTTCAGTCAAACAAGTTGCATTAAATGGTCTGTTCTTCATTACTCTGTCTTGTGTTCGGAGTCATGTAGCTATATATCATATAGCATCAGCATTTTCACCAACTGACAGGTTACTATTTAATGTGACAGAATTTGACAGCCCATCCTGAATTTGATTAAAGGCAGAAATCTTGAGTTACAGACTGGAACTTGCTATTAAAACTGTCCTTTGCAGGTCCGACTCCCCTACCATCATGGTGGCTGTGAAGAACTTTCCCCCGTACGACATGAGGTCCCAGAGCTGTAACAGGTAGTTCAACCTGGCCTGGGCTACCGACAGCACCTGTGTGGAGGAAAGCAAGGGACAGGTCATAGTCACAATCTCCCTGAGTGACACAGTGTGTGTCATCGAGGCTGGGATAGGGAATGACTCACCACACCATGTTTCCACATTCAGTCTATAGTATGCGGGAGGTATCAAGTCTATATGCTGCAGTCACAAGACATCAGACTCTCTGCTGACACTGAGAGTTCTGACACTGTCATTTATACCATTCAATTGACAGGATGACGATGGAAGATTATCAATACTGATTGTGGGACCAGTGCCTCTTTATGTTATTTACTGTGGATAATCATTATGATGGCCAAGAATCCAGAATCAAAACCATGCAAAGCCATCTTCTACCCCTACAGTCTGGGTTAGAAGAAAGGTTATGTCTTGTATCCAAAATGTTACAAGTGATACAAGATGTATGAAGAACTTCTTTGCATTTAGGTATTTGGATCCAAATCATCATGACCGGAACTCTCTAGACTCAGGGGATTGCAAAATCTATAGCTTATTTGATATTCTATTACATAATGTTTTATTGTGAAGGCAAATAGGCAAAGCCCACAGTGTTGACAACTGTTGAGTGTCTGTTACCTTCTGCCTTGGCTCCAGAAGGCTCTGCGTCTTCTTCATGTGATAGCTGATGGCCTTCCTCAAGTCCTTCTCCCTCATGTTCCTCAGCAGGGTCGGGGAGATGAAGTTCTCAATGCCCCAGTCCTTCCTATCAGTGGACAGAGGCCAATAAAACTGGGTCAAATAAACTCAAAGAGCTCAGTTACACCTGCATTGTCCTTATACTGCAGTGATGAGGTAGCATAACTGCAGTGCATTGCAAAACATCATGTCGGTTGTTTGACTTTTCTTAACACAGATTGAGAGTCTATATTTTTAAATATAGACTCATAATTTGACAATTGATACAGCTGGTTCAAAATCAAAAATCTCCAAAACAGTGTGTCTTCTTATACACAGTGAGAACAGGATATTAGGCTAATCTGGGCCCATCATTTATACACAAGGTCTTTGCACAACATGGATGATATGTACTGTCTGACATTAGATAAATGTATTGCAGTGTAAGGCCCCTGGGGAATGATGCTGAAGCACATGAAGCGTGTGGTATTTGTCAGCGTGATGTGTTCTGGCGTATTTGCAGCCGGGCACTCACGTGATGCTCTTGACGGATGTCCTGTGCGTCTGCCCACAGCTGTGCAGCCTCTCCTGCATGTGCAGAGCGGCCAGGCACAGGGCCGTGTTACACTTCATCTCCACGGCGAAGCGCTCTCGCAGCACATCGCTGACACTCTGTGGATACAGGGAGCACACGCCTGACTCCAGCTGCCATTCCGGGCCCCCCCGCAATGACAAAGGTCCCCGTTTTTTCCTGAAAAACCCCACAATCTCTGTGATACATGGGAACTGTGCTCCCCTGACAGCTTGGCCATCCTCTCACCTGCAGGTAGAGGTACTCGAAGGCCACTGGGTCGTTGTGGAACAGGTCCAGCGGGTCACGGGGCAGGAAGCTCACTCGGAACAGACAGCGGTAGTCATGGGAATCCTTCCTCTGCACGACCTGGTGGGCGGGGCATGGCAATGGAGGGGAGGGGTATGTAACTGCATTTATGGGTATGAAGCAGACAGTTTTTCATAGTACTCTATAAACCTGTTTTATTGATTGTTAATTTGTGTTCCTTTCTCTATGTTTGAGTGTGTGTGTGTGTGTGTGCTTCTGTGTAAGTGAGTATGGGTGTGCAGGGAAATATGGAGAGGCATCGATGTGTTTTGTGTTTGGGTATATGTATGTCTACATGTGTGTTAATGACTGTGTATGTTTGTGTGAGTGACTAAGTTTTTGTGTATGAGCGTGTATGTGCACACGTGTGCATGTATGTTAGTGCTTATGTGATGGTACCTTCTGGATGATCTCCTCCTCATGCAGCAGCAGCAGTCTGCTGATGCTGTACTGCTGCTCCAGCACAAGGGCGAAGTGCCCGATGCAGCGGATCGACAGCTTCTCCTTCAAGGTCAGGAGGATCTCCTGAGACACGGAACGACAGTGACTGTCACAACAGGCCCACAGCTCGAGGGAAATACCCCACAAGCCTGACATATCATGGACTGCTCAACGCTAACCCCCGTCCCAAGCCAGACAAACACATTTTAAAATCCCCACCTCTGGACTTAACCACAAACAGTACTGTGTGAAATTATTTGTGCTGCACTGCCTTTTGAATTCATCCCTTGTGGCTGGTCCAGAAAACCACAGAGCACACTCCTTGGTGTTTTATAGAGGTGTATTTTGGCCCTGACTCTGATGTTCAATGCCTTTCAGAGTATGACAGTATTCCATTACTCATGTGCAATAAGCTGTGCATTTATGCCTATTTTCTGGCAGGTAAGTATAGGCTCAAAGAGCCAAAATGGCTACCTCTCAACTTATTCACCAGGCATGCCCACTGTTGTAGCAGGAATGAATAAATCCATAAAAAATAAATACCTTAACTGTGGTTGTGGCCTCAAATTTGAAGGCCTTTGTTTGGCCATTTTCCAGGTACACCTTCAGTACATTGGGCAGGAAGAGAAGTGAGTTTCCCTAGAGGTGGTAAGAGATTAAAAGAGACGGTAAACTAAATGGAAAAGGTGAAGTGTCTAAATATAATACAGATACTTATATGTACATCCTCAAAAGCCTGCTGCTCTTTGTTTAGAGGTAAAAAAAAATCACTAAACAGTTAATATGGTAAACCTGATTATTTTATTAACACCCGGACTAAGGGCATTCAGCTAGCTTCCTAGTGGTCAGCTATGTCCAGACCTGCACCTGTACAGTGTCATCATACCTCCCACTAGCAATAGAATGCAAAAATACACAACCTTGTCATTTTAAGATTGTCTATACCTTGTACCTTGTCTTGATCACTTTCAGGTAATACAGATTATAGTGATGATTTGATTTTCAGTACGTGTTTAGAGATACAATGGAGAGATTGAACTTTAAAATGACTAAACACAGGCTCCTTGCAATGTCAGCAGGATGATGGAGTATTAGAGGCAGAGACCCATGGGGTTGACAGCCTTACCTGAGCGTGACCATTGACCACCACTTCTTCAGCGAAGCGCACTTTAACCGGATTGGACCTCAGACGTGCCCTCTTCTCTGCTGTCATGAAAGAAGACTTTGGGCCCTGTGTGACAACATAAGAAACATGGTCAATCTTCTTTCCATCAAACACATACACACACACACACACACACGGGTTTGTTGAGGTTATCTCTGAGCTCAGCATACATTTGATTATGCAAACTTTAATGAATGTTACAACAGAGCAGTGGCACATGGTAACACACTTTCCACTGCCCAAAACAGCATGCATTTGGGCCAGAAATGAAATCTTCATCAATAATATCTAAGTCCTTCATAGCTCATTTGGTTAAAAGTAGGTCAAGATAAAAATAGCTGAAATAAACATTTATGGACAGCAGACCAATATAGTTATTGAGAGATTTCTTTCAGTGTTTTTTTCAGGGTGAATAGACACTTTATCTCTTACACAACAGTCATTTTTATCACACATTCTTATCCTGAGAAATTATCAGCATATATTTAACAACACAAAAAGTTATACACAAAGCGCCAGGTCTCAAACAGTCCAACAGGTGAGGGAAGTAAACTAAACAGCGCCAGGTCTCAAATAGTCCAACAGGTGGGGAAGGACTGTTCACCAAATGCCTATACTGGCCCATCTCCCTGCCAGGGAGTCAGGGCAGATACTCACTGTACAGTGTCTAAGGACAGTCACGGTCACAGAGTCCTGCAGCTCCCTGGAAACAGATACAAACACGAGATTCCATTGGATGTTTCCTGCTTAAGAAGGGACCAATAAAACTAATGCTATGTTTCTTGCTAGGCTCCACATTGAAGCCTAAGTGGCAAAAGTAATCAGAGCTTTTATCTTTTATTGCCCCTTCCAGCAAAGATTCATTAGGAGAACATGCTTTAATATACAACACATTTAATGGATTAAGGGGCGCATGTAACTTCCAAAACCTATGAAAATATATCGTCACCACAGATGGGATAGAGTAAAAGAACACATCTAAATACTTGTATAGTTTGTCCTTTACAGCACTTAAAAATGTTCTTTCTTTTTTTCTACATTTTTCTGTATGTTGACTCACTGTCCTGAGTTGTCTCTGTGGACTGGAGTCTCAGTGAGGCATTGCACCAAACTATTTGATTAATCACTGCCTTTCCCGAGCCAGCAGGGCTTCTCTCCGTAGTCCTGAGAGTATCGGAGCTGGAAAATCTGCTGTGCTGCTGCCCTTTCTGAACCATACTTTAGCAGCATAGCTTTACATGGCTGAGTAAATATGTGACTTCAGTAAGCAGAGTTACCCATTTATTATAATGGTTTCAACAGTGATCATAAAGTCTATGCTTTTCCATGCTACATCTTAGCTTTATCAAAGGGTAATAGAGAAACGCAGGGAAGGATGGAGAGATAGGTTTAGAACATTCTTTGAGATGTAATGACATGACTACAACAATAAATGGGACGAAACAGTGATGACACAATGTCTGTCAGGCTAAATTCCTTGAGCCTGCAGAACTGAATAAAGAACAGTAAGCTTTCATGATTAATTGGCCTCCAAGGAACATTAGCAAAGTCTTTTTGACAGTACATTGGTTTCCCTTCCAGAAAAAAAGAGGACTTAGTTCACTATATGGTCTGCCATACAGACTTAAAACAAGACCCCCAGGCTTGACAGTATTCTGGCAGAAACGTTTAACAAAATGGAGGATGTTGTAGAGCGATCTATCTTTACATTCTGGAGTCGTGGAGCCATTTACAGTGATAAAGGTGAAGAATCCATCTGTGCTGACAGCAGGGGCATGTTGCTGCTAGCCGCAGCCGGTAAAGTCCTGGCGAGGTTGATGCTCGACAGACTGGCGGACAAGGTTGTTAAAGACAATCCAAAATCCCAGCGTGGTCTCAAAAGGCAGAAGGCACTGTGAACCTGATATTCTTAGCTATGGCCCATAGAGATGCAAAGGCATTTGACTTGTGTCTCCACCCTTATCCTCAAAGGTATCATTGTAGGCATTTGATCTCATAAATCATTGGACAAACAGCTGCAATGGGTGAACAATTATACCATCAAGGATTAATTAGAAAAGGCTTGGCAGCACAAGCCAATATTATGACACAGTTAAACAGAATAGTCAACAAAGTGAAAAATTAACACACCCACTAAAAGCATAGAGTGCTACAATAATATCTGATTCATGGATATGATTTGTTTTACACCACAAAGAATTTATAGTTAGAAAACAGACAAATGACAACAGGCCAGCATTTCAAATATGGAAAAATGTCAACACTATAAACTGTGCCATAACAAAAGTAGGGATGATTGCCATGGTCACCCTTTACAACCCTGTCCTAGTAGGACAAAATTTATCATGTTAATTATCAAAACTCAACACTTATTTTAACTCAACGCAGCATCTGAAGTCCCTCCAGATCATTAAGTCCTCTTTTGGGTTAAAATGCATTAATGTTAAAGTGTTAAGTGTTCTCTCCTGTTGCTAATTTTCCCTTCAGGGTAAATGAATTTGGATGAAGTCAAGAAGCTGTAATTTTAATACAAATAAATATGTATTCTGAATGAATTAATACGTGAATAATCAATAAAAATTCAGAGGGTAACAGGTATTATGGTTATTTTAACCATAAGGTTATTTTATAAATGAAACCCAGTGTAGACTGGTGATTAGTGGATGTTTTTCAGTCAACTTTGGATTTATTTATTAGGAGACTATTTTCTTTAGATGACAGAAGCTGTCTGGACAGAGCAGGAGCTTTCAAATAACCTCAGTTTAGACTGTGTGTGGGGGCTCACCTGATGATCTCATAATAGGGTGTATGAGAGTGGGAGTGGCTAAGTTGCTGATTTCACAAAGGGATGTGGGGATGTGGGAGTGGTTTACCTGATGATCTCTGCTGCCTGCTCAGGGGACATGTCGTCTGTTGCAATGTTGTTAATCTTCAGTAGCTGATCACCGGGGACGAGCTTCCCATCTGCTGGGCCCCCTAATACACGGTACACACACAGCATACTAAACAGTTTAATGCAATTCACTCATAGACATAGATGGACCCCCGATTTAGGAGTGCAGACAGAGCAGTAATTTGTATTATTTTATCATCCTGAATTATATTAAGGTCACGTCTGAACTGATAATTTCAGAGTTGTCAATTTGGCGTGCTTGTGATAACTCATTGTGCTTCTTAATTTTTTTTTCTGTGCTCAGTTCCCAGAAACACTAACGAGAATAAGAGATCAAAGTACTGTCAGCTGTGCAGAGAGAAGCATCGGTCTCTGGCTCGGAGCCGTTTCAGGTCTCTGCATTTATTGCCTATTTATAATCATTTGTCTCCGTGCCAAGACGCAGACACCATGAGGCCCTGGCTTGCCAAGACCTCCCTGATCCTGCTCACTGGCAGGGAATCTTAATTATCAGACCGCAGCGCAGGCAGGAGCTCCCATTGGGTATTCATCATCCGATTCTGGGGGAAAGTAACAGAGCTAAGCAAGCACAAGTGTAACTCTGAGAAAGCACAGGCCAAGAGCACCTGAGAAGAAAGTGATGACAAAGAGGTTTTGTTTGTTTGTTTGGTCGTTTTTTTTTCCTGTTCCCCCCTTGGCATTTTAGAGGAAGAGAGTGCCAAAAGAGCGCTAATTAAACGTGTCCTTACAGGGGGTTCGATGGCGGATTTAAAGGGAAGCAGGCCGGAAAAGCCATCGCAACTCTACCCCAATTAGCAACACCGTGACCAGGAACAGGCTTTCTCTGCTTTAGGGTCCCCTTGGCTTGGATCAACCACCCATCCATGCCAACAACTTACCCACAATGCCCACAACATGTGCAGTTAATCTGTTGCAAAACAATGTCCAATACACCAAAACAAATATTGAGGTCCAGGACTTCAAATGAACATTTGTAGCTAATGCACCAGAGATGTTCATCATTTTTAATGCTGCTATCAGTGTTTGATTTATTATAAGTGCTTATTATTTTTTAACAATTTTAGTGCATAAACTCATTGACACCTGCTTTTCCAAAAACAATTTTGCTCCACGCTAATCATCAAACCAAATGGACTGGCTCTCACTTCAGTTAACCTCCACCAAGGGTGACAGCATTACACCATTAACTGAGCAAGCAATGCTTTCAACAGAGGCCCCTTGACTCCTACTTGCAGAATAATGGTACCTAATGGTGAGCCATTTGTGTACAGTATTGATTTCAGCTAAAATGTTTTTGTCTTTTGGTATTTATTGCTGGTTGTGGTCACTCACACATGTAATTGATTTTAACTGCTTGAGTTAATAAACACAATATGTGTAGGGACCTCTTTGGTAGACCTCTACAGTGCTCTGGATCAATGAGGTTTTCAAGAGCTTATGAGGAAATCGTCCTTCAGAACATCTCCTGTCCCTAATCTATTCAGACCACCCTTCAATCAGGGTCTGTCATCTGGGGGCCCAGAGCACTACAGCCAAACATGTTTTTCAAGATTTCTGTAAGACTCTGATAGTCTGTGAAGTGTGGAGGGAAGCTACACTGGTTCGATCAAGGTTTTGTTTTGTCTAAGGACAGGGTTAAGAATGTGTTTGGCTCCAAATACTGAAAATATTTAGGTCCTCCAGATCTGACTTGGCTAAGAACAATTTATTCTCCTGTGACTGGTGGCTAAGACACTCCAAATATGACTTAAAAAAGCTCCTACATGGATTTATATACTGGTGATATGTTTTTTATGATCATCAGCTATTGACTTCCTAATGGCGTCACCACTATTGTAAACTGTGTTTCATTTAATTGGACCAAAACTTTTTTTTTAACTCAACAATTATGTGTTAATATATGTTAATAAATTTTACATAAATTAATTTAAAAAGTAATCATTCACACTGACTATAATTTCATGCAAAAGTATGATTTACATAAGGCAAACAGCATCTGATAACACAGTTATAAGTAAATTTCCAGAGGTGTATGAAGGAGTAAAGAGTACCTGCAGAGACATCCTTCACCAGCAGGGGGTGCTGGTCAGAGATAGTAAACCCATGGGACTCCAGCAGTGAGTCATGCAGTATCTGCACTGTCACCCTGACGGGGAAGTTGTGCTGGCTGGATCCGCCCGACCCGCCAGACCTGCCGTCCGCTGATTTCCTCTCCCTGCGGACCAGCGGCGACAGAGAAGGTCACTCCAGAGCCATCAGTCAATGAGCCAGTCACTGGGACACGGCCCTCATTATTGCACATGCTCTGTGTACTGTGACCCAACGCATATGCAAACAGCAGGGCAATGGAACTCACCATACTCATTACTATTAATGCAGTTAGCTGGTAATCTCATCTTGGACAATTTAACATACAATCAAAAATCAAGCAAAATGTAAACATGCAAGCAGGTTAAATAAATTATGCAAATACTGTGAGTATTTACATATACTAAAATGGCATCACAGTTACCATGCCAGTACCTTGTAAGATCGCCATATTGTTTGTGATAGCAATTGGGGGATAATTTCAAATGGAAACATGTGATGGAATATTTTCAATAGAATATCATATTTCGTGGGTAGGAATATTAGGTTTGAGAGAATTATCTAAAATAAAAACCCAACAATTTATCTGTAATTTAGAAATGCCACCACAAGTAAAGAAAAACTGAAGAATATTAAATGCTGTGTGAAATCCATATGGCTTTAGGGGGAAAAAAAATAATCATTAATACTGAGTGCATAACAATAGAGAGCAGTCACATTGATATGCACACTAACTAAAGTGGTATTTCAGATACAGATACACAGATAAGGCAATTTATATGCAGTTTAGAGAGCAGCTTCCAGATTTCCCTCAGGGAAGACTGTGTGACCCTGAATGCCTTTTCAAACAGTGAAGGTGTGACACCATTCCAATACATTCTTCCTCTGTCACAGGCCTCGCTGCTGTCAGCATGCCGTCTGTCTTTTTACAAATAAGATTGGTTGAGACGTGTCACATGGGGAGTTTCCCCTATCTGTGGAAAGAGCATCCTACATGCATAGAGGAAAGCACATAGAATGTACAATATGCATACCTATTGGCCTTATTACCATTAACACAAATTGGTTCACTGCCACAGTTACCAAAACAACACTGGGTAATGGCCACCTCGAGACTGTGGATGTCATCAAGTATGGACAACTCTCACAGGTGCACATGTGTGAGTTCAGGTGATGGCTCACCTGCTGATGGAGTCCCGGGAACGCCGTAGCCACCGGCCCACCACCTGCTCCACCCGTCTGGCTCGGCGGGACGGGGACCTGCTCCTTTCGTGCTCCTCCATTTAACTGCTGGGCCCAGGACGGGATGCAAGGGACGAAGGACACAAAGGAAGACGAGGACGACAACACAAGGTCATTACTGTCAGGTCTGATTTTCCCAGACACTCACCACACAATTGTGAATTTTTGAAACAGCCCAGACAAGGCGGGACAGAGAAAGGTCGTTGGTTTTAATTAAATAGCAGACAGGGTGGTCAGCAGTCCTAGAGGGCAACTCACACTAGATTCACAGCACAGTGTCTTCAGCATTCACAATCAATACACAGCAGGGAGGGGTTTCATTTATTTATTTTTTCAATGTTTGCCCCTGTTGATTGTCAACATTTTCTGAGACTATGTTTAGGGTAATTTGTGTGAACCAGCACACATGAAAGATAAACTCATTCCCAAAACAAAATTTTGTGCTCTTAACACAGGACCCTGACCTGGCTCTTGTGACTGGAATACCTGATAGTGTCTGAGTTTTGGCCAGACAGTTGTAATCAGAAACAACGCACAGCTGATTCTGTTATTGATACTGTAATACTGATAATTTTGCTATTCCACTAAAGTCGATCTTTGAAAAAATGTGAAACTACATAGAATAATAAGCAGGAAAAGCCATGTACCACCTGGCCATGTTTCCCTTGCTCAGGATGGGACCAAACCTGGCCTGTTTGGTTCGTAACTTTAATAAATGATTAATAGGAGACATTGCTCAATGTACCTTTTCTATCTCAGAGAGTCTGATTAGACTAGTGTTATGCCACTTCTACCCAACATACAGCCTATAAACAAGCCTAAACTACACTGAGGTACTGCAGTACTACAAAATACATCCACCAAATAAGAAAGTTGGTGAGTTTAACTGAAGAACACACATACATGCAGAAACACAGACACACACAATTTTGACACAGAGATGTTGTAGTGCATATAATAAAAATAACTGAGTAAGGTCAGTGGACAGATTGGATAAAGCAGCAGACAATCCACAATTATGATCAGGTGAGTTTATAGCTCATGTTGTTTCTAACATTCATAACAGGAAAACTGCAATCCCAACAAACATACTAAAGGCCTATTACAATGTCACCTCTGTAAATACATCAGTACATCCAAAAATATATGTCGCAGCAAGTAGGAATTCATTTCAGGGGGAAGTCACAAAATTGACCAGTCTAACCCAAATACCCATATTTTCACTGACATGTCAATTTTCAGTATTGGCTCATAATACATAATGTATGTGACAGATATAAATAGCTTGAAAATGTCAGAATGAATTAAGTTGCCAACTTGGCCTTTTGTTGTTATGCATACTCCATATGCAACTCAACGCTGGCGGCAGTATTCATGATACAGTTTTTTTGGCATCAATCAACAAACAGACTCAATGTTTTGAGTCTTTCCCTGCTCAACATCTGTTATTTAATGCACCTGAGATCACATTTTCAATTGCTTTATACAGTTGAAAACATGGTATGAAAAATATTATACTGAGTATTCCGTTTGGCATGACCCACACACAACCAGGCCTTCCATAGCCGCTGTCCGCAAATGACACATGATGCAGAATTAATGTATGGATGGAAAGACCCACATACAGAAATTAATAATTAAGTAATGGATGAACGAATGATTGACCCATACACACACACATCATTATGAACACACTGTTTCATATGAGTAATTCAAAGCCACTGGGAGCCGGCCTGCAGGCACCAGCAGGAAATCACTGTGAATGGGCTTTATTGATGGTGCTGAGCACTCCAATGGCTATGCATCCACTACCTACACCCAGCCAGATCTGCTCCTGATCCAAAGATATTAAAGCTCCACTCTTACTTAAATTACACCTTCCATTCAATCAGTTCACTGCTGACAGCCTAACAAGCTTTATGAAACAACAAACGGATTGAGCTAGCCAGTGTTATTAGCAACTCGCTAGTTTCACCTACCGGTTATTATGTGTTGTTTTATGGAGGGCAAAATGTTGATGGACTCAAACATTGTAAACGCTGTAACAGCACCCATTACAGTCTTCACAAAATACTACTCTCTGTATCATTATTCTTTGCCATCACAGCGATTCAGATGACTCACACCACTCTACTTCCAGTTATGAAATCTTACGGACATGCAAGAAAACCACAAAATGACAGTTTTAATTACAATGTTGACAGTCTTGATCCATATCCAAGCACATGTTATTCTCTTGCCGTCTTCATTCATTCAGATGAAAAGAATGACTCGATTCCTCCATTTATGGGATGTTTCAGTAGTGCAGAAGAGCAGAGGAGTGTCCCTAAGCTCTTCATTTATATATGAATCTGTCTTACATGGTCACTTCTATACACCTACACAAGTCAAACAACATTAAATAAAGAAAAAAGGAGCCCTGTTCTTAGAAATGAGGACTCTGAGTGCTTTAGTCACTTTTTATTGTAAACAATCAGATCATGTTCAGAATTTTGAATCTGTGAAATTATTAGCATGCTAAGAAATAAAATTCAGTAACTGGATGGAAAAAACAACTAGAACAAAAGTAAAGAAAGGAATTAATGATCATTATTTTAATGGACAGTCTTGGACAGTATTTCCATTCTATCCAATTTATTCCATTTACAAGTCATTTAATTGATATCAGATAAGAACACTTGACATGATGTGGGATTTTATACTGGTATATTCAGTATAAAACATTGTAATTCACATTCAAAGGGTAAAAAAACAATTGAACTACATTATGGATATTAAGAAAGGTATCAGTGTTTTTGTTTCATTTACATATGTATGTATAGTTTTATTTATTCTTACATGTCTGAATGCTTTTTTTCTTATCCTATGTGCTAAACCTAGTGTTTCACTGAACATTCTCCCATGCGTTGCCATATTTGTTTTGGTTGAAGTTATTGGATTAGTGAAAATGAGGGAGTTTAATCCAATTTCCCACAATGCCTATTCATCTCCTGCTCGGGGACAAGAAGTTCTGTACGCGGCAGCTCTAATGGAGGAGGGAGAAGCTGAGATTCAGACAGATCAGAAGAGTTTTCAACATGTCCTCTCCATTTCTCTCAGTCTTCCATTATGTATATCTCATGGTTTGCATGATCATATATAATCTAACCATGGTTATTTCATAAATTATGTTAATTACTATGCTCATTTTGTCTTCATGTAATGACAACAGATCAAGCGCACTTCTGAAAACAAAATTAAATCAAATATCAAGGAAAGTAAGAACTTCCTTTGTCACAGATAAGTGTACAAGCACACACACTGTAGCACATATGCACACATACACGCGGGCAGAGCCAGAGACATCCAAACACAGACACATGCAAATACAAACACACACAGGCATACAAATCTCCCTGTGAGCGCTAAAGGGATAACGCTGGGTATTCAGCAGGCTCTTACAAGGTTTTAGCGCGTCACCCCATTGATCCGGATCAGAACAGCTCACCTCAGCGTAGCCTTCGCCAGCGGAGGGGGTGGGGTGGGAGGAGGGGGGCAGTCTGAGTCTGAGTTCCTGGACCGCAGCCCCACCCTTTGACTGCACTGTCCACCTCTTCTGGCCCTGAACGACACACTACCAAACAGAGCTTCTTCCGCTGACTTAATGTGACTAACCTAAGACCTGTTCAACATCTCCAGAGCTTTGTAAGAGCTGACATCTAATACAGTTATGCAGTTCGGGAGATAAACACCTCGGAGTCCATTTATCTCTGTAACGTCCCTTCCTACGTCAGATCAGATGGCCAAACCGAAGGAGCCCTTTACTGCTGAAGCAAGGTTGGCTCTCCCGGCTTTGGTTGTGCTCTGTGTCCTACTGGAGAGTACCTACCACCGTGATGACAGCAGAGCTTGTAACTCAATGAGGGTTAAACCCAACGCTCAGGTGAAAGCGATGAGCAGCATGCAAATAATATAACAAATGAGTCAGCCTGTGGCATCACGTAAAGGCAATGAAATGTGACCACATACCATTTAGTTTACAGAACAGCAGTTCAAATCGACCTGACCCTCCATCTTTGTCTGATCATTGGTTTTCAGTCATGATTGACAGGATCACTATCATTTGGTCTGCACACTCATACCTTTTCAGGCTTTGTTTTTATTTTTTCTGAAAAAATATCTGCAGTACAACTCGAAAAGATGTTTTGTTTACTGTTGAATTCCAGCTCGAAATAAATCTTGTTTTTTTGTATTTACTAATGAGCCCCAAGTGTTTAGTTGGACACAAGCCAAAAAGAATCTTGGGCAAGGCCTGTCAATCAAAGCTGGGCATACCCAATCAAATGCTTTCCTAGTATCTCATTTTTTGTCAAGACTATGCTAAGCACCTGTTAAAGATCCATCTGGCCAAAAAAAGCATTCATACTCATACACACACCTTCCCCCCTCTTTACGTTGAGACATGCCCGGGTCAGGAGAAGATGGCAATTTCCTACATGAGCTGCCTTCTGGGAATGTTGATCCAGTTTTTACCATGGTTACAGAGGGTTAGCTGCGCGGTGTGCCGGAGCTGGGGTTTTCGGAGTTGCGCCGTGCCGCAGTGCTGAGTCAGCCCTGCTTGGCCCTCGCCTCTTGGCACCCGCTGCCCCCTGCCGACTCATTAAACCGCCGGAATGACACTTAAATGTTACAGCATCTGATCGGCTATGCATTAATGCACGAGCTCTGTGGGAGAAGATCCAGCGCACGCGCCGTTCTGCTGATCTCAGGAGGTCCAGCGTCTCCATGATTTACCATGCAGATTAGTGGTCTGACACACCACTGACAATTGACCCGGGAGGAAACATTAGCATATTGTTCCCATCCGAAAAAACACACCCCTGTTACCCACAAGGCATGGAGCATGAGTGAGGACATTCAGTGCAAGACTGAGCCTGATAACACATCAACAAGAACACATATTGTTCATTCATTTAAGAAAGTGCTGAACACTGCATACTGCAATATGAGATAGGTTATTGTGCTAGTTATTGAAAGCTGAGGACTCCCATAAGCTCTACCTCAATTCTGCTGAATCTGGGTTCCATCTCCTCCTGGGTCCCACCTTCTATATTTGCTATGAGGACACACTTAAGTACTCTATGTACAGTGTTTATGATGTACATATACTGTGGTGACAGCTGTGTTGAAGTGGGACAGAACTGTCCTTGACCTGCCAGAGTCAGGGTGAGTTTAATCGGGCCATGGTTCCTTGGTTCACCATGTATTAGCACTTCCTACAGACCTGCTAGGCACCCACAGTGATCATTGAATGACACAGCTGTTAACATCTGGTAACAGTAAATAGCAATTCTCTCCTGCAGAATTCTGCCTTCAGTTTGTATTTGATGCCACTAACAGCTCAAGAGTCAGTAATGAGACTGTAATGAAGGGGTCGCATTATTTTGATTGAGCCACCCCCTTTTCCAGTCAAGCAATCACACCCAATTTGTTTAAGCATGTTTACTGAAGACATGCCCCACCCCCTCTGAATTTATTACATGTGAACTCATACATCACTGTACTGCACTGTACACTGCACTGTACGCATTACACTGTGGTCTCAATGAACACACCACACAAACAACACTTGACATTACTGTTTGAGAGCTTTTCACTTTTGTATCACCCAAAAAAAAATGTTATGGCTATGCCAGCAATGCTGATCTGCTCATTTTCTCATTTCCTAAATGGAATTGGAGGATTAATACAGAATGACTTGCAACATTTTTTCTGCAACGGAATGAACATGCCCCCTTTAACAAAAAGTGCCCTTTTGTCTGTAGCTTTTTCTTTTTAATCCTCATTGACCATGTGAATCTTAAAATAGTTTAGCTGATAGGTGGGCAGAATCTCATATAAAAGGCTATTGCAATATATTGGGGAATATTATCAACTCTTGCCATCCAGAGATTGAGACTGACCATATTGAGTGCTACCTATGTGAGATGTCTCATGGTTCTAATGGCACAATGTTGGCTCTATATTGCTGAATGACTCCAGAATATGAAACATTTTCTTCTTTAAAGCTCTGCTTCCTCTCCTATTCGTGAAAGATGGAGCTGGTGCTAAATCAAGGTGACAGGGAGTTTACATGCGCAGGTGTGGATTCTAAAAACTAATCAGGCAAGTAATAGGTGAACTGAGCAATTTTATTACAGGTCACATTCAATCAATCAGCAGCCGATGTGGACCATAACCTTGGAAAATACAGAAATGGGTGTTCAGCGACACTGCTCTGGAATAGACAGTGAGCCTTAAACTGGGGCCTTGTGAGCGTACACTTCTTGAGGCCCAGTGCTACAGACCACACAACGATGGCGGTGGTGTTTGCTCACCTAAGTGCGGCCTGCCAGTTCAGGTGGCCCCAGCACAAGCACCACTTAGTAGCCTCATATGTCAGCTGCTCTCCCTCATGTGGATTGGCCCAGGAGTGGTGGGGTTCCGCCCTTACGCTCATCAAGACCAATCAGGATGGCCCCTGTTGACAAAAACAACAACCACAACGTTGATACATGCAGTGTCTCACACCTGGCATAGACAAGACTGGGAATTCATCAGAAAGCACATAATAATTCATAAAGTGACCTGACAAACTGTCTGCCTTAAAAACGTGTAACTGAATTGAAGAACTCTTGAGGAAGGCCGCGAGCATTCTGTACAGTTTAACGCATGAGGTGCCAATGCAAAAAGCAAATAAGGAGATGATTTCTGAGATTGCTGGGATATTGCACACATTAATCTGAGATTAATTATCAGAGCACGCTCTCGGGTTTAAACCATCAAAGTGGACCCCGGAGAGTCTTTACTTCCTCTGTGATGAAAGCTTTGCCTTAACATAGTTGTCATTTTCAAACTGAAAAACACAAGAGAACATCTCCCCCACAGTCCCTACATACGGGTCGAGTCTGGACCATAATGGTGGATTGGAGCCAGTGGTGTGAGAGAGCACTCAGAGACGCATGGCGTGCTCTGCAGAGAAATGCCCTGCAGCTTTCCAGCTCTCCCTCCATGAATTCTTGATGCTGCCTCGTAAAAAACATTAGAAGCTAGAGAGAGAAGCGGGATCCTTTTTCCATATTTACTATGTGCTTTCTCAAAGAAAAGCACTCGGACAGAAGAATATTTCCTCATGAGGGGGAATCCCGTGTTTCTTTCTGTAGCCATTCTGGGTCCTTTGGTTGGTGCTGTAAAGGAACCTTGGTTAACTGATTCACATTCAAGTGAAAAATGTTTACTGATTCCAGCAACCATGGAATTTTCCGTTTCACCGTTATAGATACCTACTTTACAATTAGCATTATCAGATTTGCATCCAAAGCCTAAAGTGAGATGTAACCACTGTCACTTTATTGGTCTCCACCTCTGTTCTTTGTTTGATATTGAAGCTTGTGTCACTAAACCCACTGCCAACCCTGCAAGACACTGAAGCAGGATTCTAAAAGCAAGATCAATGATTTCAGTCTGGGGTGGCCCCATGACACTGAAATCATTGATCACTGTTTTAGAATGAACTTTGTTTTAGAGTCATTCCTGTTTTGGAGCTCTATTTTTAGTGTTATCTACAGCAACATCCCAATTATTCAGTCTTCTTGGTCTATATCAAAATACCAGGAGGGGAACCATTGTTGTCCATGTTAGGCTTAGTTTTGCAGTTTCTGTGAATTCAGGCAGTGACTATTTGAACTCTTTCAAAAACCTTTTAGGTCTCTGTTGTTGCTGATATGACCTGGTAAGATGCCTTTCATAATAGAAATACATTTGTCATTTGGCAGACACTTTTAATTTATTGCGACTGCCAAGAGTCAAATCGACTTACAATAAGTCATAATTAATAAGTTGCAATTAATATAAAATGTCAAATTTCCATTTAGTGTTTCCATTACTTTGCTTACCCCTTGTATTTTCTTCTGCCATGTAGCAATCAATTGTAACTTGATATTTTAGAAGCTTATTCCTCAATTCTTCAGACCTCCACAGATTTTTTGGTCCTAAATTTGATATTTTCCCAAGGAGTACAGTCATAACACTTATATTTCACATTTTTACAGTTTTTATCAGACACTCTGATCCACAAGGACTTACACAACTTACATGTTTTTGGCACATGCAATAAATGTTTTAGTCTGAAGTATTATTTTGAAGTGATTCAAGTTAAGCACTCTTGCGCAACAATACAGAGTGCCCCACCTGGGAATTGAACTTGTAACCCCTGAATTACAAGCCAAGTCCTGTAATACCCTGCCACCAAAAACCACAAGTCCAGACAAAACAGACAGCAAAAGACCAGACCCAAACCTACATCCAGGAAAAAGCCACAACGGAACTGTACAAAAGTCACAGAGAGCTGATTCTAAGTTGCATCTTGGAAGAATCCATGCATAAGCGACTATTAAGTACCCCTCATATTAATGGAATTCGACAACATGTTGGCAATCAGCCGTTTATCTACTTGCAGGTCAGTGCAACCCACTTGCTCCATTTTTACTTCTCTTCATGCAGTATGCAGGTATCAGTCTGCAGGAACAACCACCTAGCTCCTTTTGAAAGTATATAGACCTTCTAGCAACTACATAGAAATGTATAAAAGGGCTGAAACATCTGAAACAGGGTAATCTTATCATAAACTGTCAATTGCTTCCATTTCCATGGCTGCAAAATGTTATAATTTATGTTTATTGAAGGAAATTGGCAGGAGTTCATTCAAATTTTGATTATGTAAATATCGAGTAGGAGTACATGGGAATATGAATGCTGTCTCTTTTAGAAGCCTCGTCCTTATTTTTAAACATTTGTCATAATTTTACTTTAAGCCTGGTAAATTAGAAGTGGGATTTAGGTCTTAGGTAAGGTTTTGCAGGGATAAACAATGTGGGGTTAGCAGGACACTTTACATCAGAGTTTGTAAGTAAACCCTGAATTTCTAATCCTTAATGCTGAAATTGTACAATATCTTTATAGATGTACTTCTATGTTCTGGTAAGAACATCGTTTCTGTGATAAAGGGCAGACTTTTTTTAGCACCACCTGAAGTTTGGAGATGCTGCTACAAATTCCAAAGACCATGGAATAGCTCACACATTTTAATTATGATTTTCCAAAGATGCAATAAAAAAAAAAATCGAGACATTTGTAAACCCAGATTAAAAAAAAGATCAAGTCTGTAATGAAAATGTTTTGTAAGGCTCTATAAACTCACATAACTGTCTTATATTGTACTCAAAGTATTGCCCCCGTAAAAAGAATAGACTGATCTTGGTAGACAATGCATTATAGATTTTGCTAAGATTTTCCCATTGCACAAGTGGAAGGAAATAGACTCTATTCTTTTTTAATACTATACAATAATAAAAGCACTTATTGTAATGGTACAGCAATTAAACCTTGAACATAACAGAGTACACCCTTATCCTATGAATAATTAAAATATGTAAGTAACAGATCTTTAATTAGTTCATAAAATGTCTGATACACCTCAAAGGGCATGCCATCCCAGGCAGGGGGATTTTCCTGGGCTAAAATTATT
Organism: Albula goreensis; assembly: GCA_022829145.1. Lineage (NCBI taxonomy): Eukaryota > Metazoa > Chordata > Actinopteri > Albuliformes > Albulidae > Albula > Albula goreensis. Next base: position 16,440,156 of record CM040763.1, read on the forward strand.
TAATTGCCAAGAGTTGCTCATCCTCCATAAGTAGGCTTTCACAGAGCTGAGTGTGTATGAAAGTTTAACGTGATTTAAAAATAAAAACGACACTGCAGCATGCATCATTTAGTGCAGCTGGCGGAGAATGAAATGAAAATATCTCAGCACAATGTTTTACTTCTGCCAGGATTCAATCAACGTCAGTTTGAGTTAATGTATATGATATGAGTTCAATTAACTATATGGGTGAGGATGCTTTAAAATCAACACTTGCATTTAATTGTGAACCAAATTTAAGGACAGATGTTATTTGAATCCCAGCCTACCTCATTTAATACAGCAATTAGTGCAGCAAGAATTGCACCATTTTTGTATCATCAAGATAATGAATATTCCTTTTAATTGTGTGTCTGAGTTGAAAAATTAATTAGTATCAATCACATTTAATTTTCTCCATCCATCTTACTTTATTTTCATTATATAAATTACTTAATCTTCCTTGAGTAAGACAGACAGTTGCTGTTTCTGAGATTGAAAGCCTTCTGTCTTAAACAGCACAAATATTTAAATATAGTAAAAGCTTAGAGATTTATGGAGGGGGCCAGATTGGGGCCCTGTGGGACAGTGATCCTGTGAGCTGGGGTGCCACGGTGACTCATCGTGTCAGATGTTGGGGGGGAAGCTGAGGCTCATTCATCAGGCCCAATCTGTTCTCCCTTAGGCCCCAGCACACCGGCAGCCCCCCTGCAGGCGGGGCTGACCCACAGACCGCAGGCTGCATCAATAATGCATGCGCCTGATGCAGCTACACCTCCAACAACTTCCTGATACACCCGCCAACATGGGGGATGGGGGAGAAGAAGAGAGGGAGAGGCTAAGAAAGACAGAGAGGGAGAGAGAGAGAGGGAGAGGTAGAGGCTGAGAAAGAGAGAGAGGGAGAGAAAGTGCAAGGTTGAGAAACAGAGAAAGGGAGAGAAAGAATAAAGTGATAGAGGGACAGAGAGAGAGTGAGGCTGATAGAGAGAGAAAGGAGGAATGACAGAGACAGTGGAAAATCCTAATTCTGGTTAAGGGGGAAGGGATGAAGAGGACAGAGAGGGAGACAGTGTTGGAGAAATGCAGAAACTGAGGGGAGAGAAAGAAATACAGGGGGAAGGAAAACAGCAAGAGCTGATCAATGCAGTGGTAATAAAAAGAGAATTGTGAAATGTTTACACAACACTGCAGCGTATTCATGTACAAACAACCGCTTCATAAAGGAGTTACAGAGTGTGAGGGTAGAAGCAGGATGAATGAAGGGGAGATGGGCAGATGAATAAAGGCGTTTCTTTAGCACAATGGCAGTAAAAAGGGGTTGGAAGTAATTTATTGGTTCTGAAGGGCTATGCTTAAAACAGCAGCTGTGCTGTTAACAGTGATGGCATCCTTAAGTCAAAAAGGCTAATTTAACATCCAAAGTAAACAGAATGATTTCCATGTAAAATCCAAAAAAGTAAAATGATTAAAAAACATGTAATATACTGTATGATATCAGTATCGATTAATGTATTTGTCACAGATGTATTACATAATACATGCTATATAATGTTAATGCTTTACATTAATCAATCCTTATTATGCATCTTTTTAGAGTGACAGAACAGCAAGTATCCATTTTGAAAGATTAAATTCAAAATTTATAGGAACATTCTAAAACCAAACAAAGTTGGAAAGTTTAAAAAAATTCTTTAAAAATATCCAGCATTCTCAACCATGATACAGGAGTGTTACAGGGTCTTCTAGTTTTCTACTTTAAATTCCACTACCACTTTATCCACACTAAACCAGTTGAGGTGGGTTTTCTGCACAAAAACTGCTTTAATTGATCAATTAACTGCTAAGTAGCAACAGAAATACAGCCTGAGGCTTCCAGGGGCTAAGATTGATGGAACACTGTTGTAGATCATATAGCATGGCTCTTCAATTCTGGTCCAGGACTATAGAACATAGAAGTTTTTTTATTATTTGCTGTTTTTTTTTTTTACAAATTAACATAGTTAATTCATTTCACTTGTTTTCTTGAATCTGCACTTGTTGTGGAATTTTGGATAAAAACAAAAACCAGCTAAAATTCAGCCCTCCTGGACCTGAACTGAAGTCCACTGTCACAGAGGTTATCATCCAGACCATGATCTCATTTTTGACGCTGCAAATAACCCTTATCCAGAATGACTCACAAATAGTCTTTCTGGCGTCTCTTGCATTCACTAGCCCATTTGAAGGTAGGATTTGACAGACCAGACAAGGTTCTTTCCTGGAATGGATATTGGACTGGGGCAAAGGACAATGCCCAAGGGCAGACCAGCACACAGCGCTCAAATGTGTCCCACAAGGACCTCAAATCCCAAAGCACATCATGGTCCATAGTTCAGTGCTGTAGTCACCAAACCACATTCTCTTTTACGTGCCTACTCATCACTATGCAGCCAATAAGTCTACAACTCATGTCCAGGAGGAATCTATACAATTGTGACTTAAACAGGCCTGAAAGAAAGATGTTTGTGTCCATTATTTTGCGTGTGGCTGAATATTTTGTCCAGTGGAAAACATCACCTTCAAATTTCCACGTATTGTTTCAGGACTACTCTCTGATCAGCGCACAGAAATTTAGGAGCCTTTTGCACCTGGTTCAAACAGTAGTAGAGCTTTGCAGCACAATAACCTCAAACCTCCAATCACTCATGCTAATTAATGAAGCAAGATCGCTTATAGTAAACACTGTGTGTTTGTGTTAGATTTTCTTCCTGTTTGTGTTGTAGATAGATATACTTGTTTTTTTTTTTAAATGCAATTACACAGATGTACTTCACTTTCAAAAAAAGACGCAGGGGCCAAATTCAGGCCCGGATTAGAAGAGTAGTTGAATCTGGTACAACAGCATGGTGTCACATCAGACCTGATACCTTTGACAGGAGAACATATGACACACGCCATTATCTCCTAAGCCCCTCCACTTAGCCCCAAGACCTGCGGTTCAGGAAGCGGTCAGCAGTTGTAATCAACACTGAAGCGAAGGCATCCAGACTGACGGCCTGACTTCAGTTTTACTGGCTGCGCCAATCAAACCTAGACATATCCACGTCCTGTCTGACCACTGCTTTGCAGTGTGCTATGAGCAGGAGTTCTCCCATGCAGCTAAGATTGGGCTTGGCCCTGTCAAGAGATGGGGAACAGTTTGGACAGTGGGCCAAATCAATACTTTCAGTCAGGCCTAATGGGATGGTGATGTACAGGGCAGTGATTTTTACGAGACAGGTTTGAGTGTATTTGGAGCTGGCAGGTGAGTCGCCATTAGCACAAGAAGCACAGAAAAACAGGGTGGACAAAACAAGTCTATCACGTTAATAAATCAGAATAGATCATTATCCATACTAATAAACCACAAACTTTCAAAAAGACACTTGTAAAGCCAGGTAACCATTAGTACATGTAGATATTTTTTTCCTGAGAAACCAGCTGAATAAATCAATTACATTAGTGAGCTCATTGGACAGAATCAGACGATGACAACATGATTTCAACATAAGATATACACCTATCTACTGCGGATGGCTACTGACAGTCTCCAATGTCCTGAGGCCCATGCAGTTTGCTGTTTGGTGGGGAGGCCTTCATGAACATGACACGCAATTGCTTCCTCTGGATTAGAAAAGTAAAACTGTATTTTCATGATATTTATTCTTTTCACATTCCAACTTAATCTGCTCAGACTGATTTTGCTTCTAACTGTTGCAGTTGTGCTCTTAAAATTCATGCAAAATTAAAATTATTCTGTTCTGTTGCAAAATTATTCTGTTCTAATGCATTACATTACATTACATTACATAATGCCAATAATAAAGACTTACGTAATATAACAGAGCTATTCCAAGCTTTCCTTTAGTGCGCAATGCACCTACTAATTACTTGTCAACACAAAACTCAAGAAACACAACTCATCAGAGCCTTGTTTTATGAATGATAGAATGACTGAAAGGCATTTTGCAATGTGCTGTATCTCTCTGATCTCAGCAACTTTGAACAAACAGCCCTCTTCGGGCTCCTGTTGAGCATTTAATCAAACTAATGATGAATTATTCCTTTAAGACATCATTCAGGTCATTCTACATTTCACGGGCAGGTAATAATGACCTCTTAGGGCCTAAAGCATGGTCTCCTAGCATGATCTCATACTAGGGCACTGGTACAAGCACACCTATCCTTCAGAACCGTTTCAGTGCATCAATGCAGCCTACTGTCTGAAGGACTTTCTGGTCCAGTCCAGTTTTTATGTCACACCACTGTCGTACAGAGATTGGCCATTCAATGACTGTTTGATGGGGTATCACAGTGGATATAAATGTCCAAACTCCATAACACAAGGCACAGGACAAGGAGGACAAACAACTTTATGAACAAGTGTACAGGAGACTTTTTTCCTCTTTTGTGAGAGAGGGGAAAATCACCCTTTTCATACATCCAGTTACCAAGCAACTGATATGGATAAACTTTTGTGAATATACTGTAACCTAAACTCCAATGTTTTGGGGCCAGATTGAGCTCCTTTCTAACCACCCTCACCCCGCAAACCCTGGCTGAACTTTCCACCCTCGCAGGGCCCACGGTTTCCCTAGCGACAAAATCCATCCATTTATAGCCATTCATGAATCTTTTCTTCTTCTCTGATGATCCAGAAATTCCTCCTCCCACCCAGGACCCCCACCCTCAGGCAAAACGGAGAGCTCAGTTCCTCTCAGTCTCTCTCCATATCACCGTGCAGTGCAGTCACACACCCTCTGCTATTGTACTGTGGTGTTTCCCCGAAATGTAATTAAATCTTCTCTCTTGCATCCAGTCCGTCTGCCCGAGCAATCAGTATAATGAAGGCGCCGCTCTTTTCATCTCGGCAAACAACTCGCGGGGATAATTTCTCGCTGCTGCGCTAAATGTAGACGCAATTAAGAGATTAAATACCTGCAAGGGTTCTGATTTGGTGACTTGTGGGAATTTCCACAAAAATTCAGGTTCCCCACTTTAGGACATCAAGCAACCCAGATAGATGTTCTTTGAACTCCGCAAACTAGGTGTGAAATACTGAGTGAAGTACAGAGGGCCTGGAAATCTAAAACTAAAGCAAGCTATTCCCAATATTCAAAACCCTGCGCAGCTACACACTGATTTCGCTAACCAGCCACCCAATGATTCAGTTTAAGAGGTGGTACGACACTGAGGGCCATAAGCATGTCTTTCTTGAAGTGCCAGTACAGCCTGTTGTAGTTTTCGCCTGACCACCGCAGAGCAAACAGAGAGGTCACCACAAAGGCCCATATATCACTCATCACACTTGCTGACAGCTCTTTATTGCACCTGAAGTAATCACATCCACAGGACATCAAGTGTGTGTGTGTGTGTGTGTATGTGTGTATGAGTGTCCAAACAAGATCAGTGACTAACAATTTATTTTAAACACAGTTGTGCAATTCTTGAATATTTCTAGGACTACAAAAATGTATAGGAATCTATGTTTGCAAAATAACATAATGTTTTAACAACTGACACTGCAAATGGCATGGCAGATACTTGGACAATCCTAGGGAATAGCCTGCCTGTCTTACTACAATGTTTTATTACATATTTTGTACCAATCCAAATGAATTCACTTTTTTGGATCTATTAGTATTTTACTCTGAGACTAGACGAGTTATCGAGTGATAAATTCCTTTTTTGCTGAAACAGGACGTCCATGTGCCAATACTGAATGGAGTCCACTTGGTTAAATGAAGGCGCGTCATACTGTTAGCTACATGCATCACGTGGTCTGAAGCGCACAACTTCTAATTCGATGTCATATTAAGCATGGATCCTTTGTTGTGTTCTGAATTACGGTAAATATAATATGTCTAACAATTCGATGTTGTTATTTGTTTTAATTTAAATATGTTTGATTTGACTGCACTTGCCAACCAATTTAGCAAGTGTAGCGAGCCCGATCCAGCTACAGAATATCACAAGCACAGAGACTCTGACAGATCGCGTGCTGCCCCAGTTCCATGAAGCATAGGCTTGGTTAAGTGATAAACAAGAATTCATTTGACGAATAATTGCGCATATACTTCTTTATTCAAAATGTATCCGCTTAATAACCTATGTCTATAAGCATGTCTGTCAAGTAGATTGATACATTCTGACAATTTGTTTTGAGCCCACGTCGAATTTTCGACTAAACTTAGATATTTATGATAATTAAAAAAATAAAAAGGAACTGTTTCTTTAGCATTGTCCGACTCTCGAGTGGTCGTCAGATCTGTTAACATCTACGACGCGATGCACTCGGTAAGTAAAACCAAAGTAGTCTTTACACAGACAAAGGACATGGTCAGCCTTTGTCTCTATCTCCGATTATCTTAATCCGCTATATATTTATTTTATTTTTATACCTCTTCAGCAGAGTCAAAATGGATAGCTGCAAAGCCTGTGTCGCCCAAACGATTCGTTATTCAAAAAGTATTTTAAGCGATACTACTAATCAATCTACCTAGATAACTGTTCCTTAAATCAATTAAGAGACGTAGTGCTACACCCTTAATTTCACGCAAATCAAGAGAAACCTCTTCTAAAATTATTTAAACATACAACCACAAATTTGACTCACCTCGTGTTGCTGAAGGAAACTGATCCTAACAGCCAGTCAGTCTACTAGAGGGATAAAGCGAGGGGGGATGATAGATCCTAGATGGCCAAATCTGTAGAACACAATCCGGGACGGGGAGGGTTGACGGCAATGAGTGTAGACAACTTATCCAGTCTTAAGATCCGTGCCAGAACGAGACTACCCTGTCTTGCGTACTACCACGATGCAACTGGATCAATAGCACGTGCAGTTCCCAGTCAGAGACTATCGGGTCTTGTTATCTACTTACACCCATGGCAAAATATACAAATATATGTATTTCGGTAGTCCTGTAAAAAGTAGTGAGGTCACCATAAATCCCGTTGGCTATAGTAAAATTTAAAGATACAGGTCAATTTAATATGCAAATCTCTACGATTAAAATAAAGCCTATTTATGTAATGTTTTGAAACAGACATTAAATCAACAGGCCTATATATTTTTGTCATTATAACCTTTACAGGCATATGTGGTTAGCATAATTTTTCAATTATGATATGGTTCCCCAAGTAGTGAAATAAATCAATTAATCAAACTGTAAATCTATCTTAAGTAAATCAATATATCAGAAAGTAGCTTTGCCCAGATCCGTATTAATATTAAGAAAAAAAAAGGTATTCTGATTGACTCATTTTTTTAATCTTTTTGGCATTCCAGTAGGCTTAACTCAGTCATCTGAAAAGGCTACATTTTTGCTTTGCATAATTAAAATGCTCATCTGGGTACGATATTATTTTAGACCTACAGTAATAAATCAATTTGAATTTGCCAGCTGAATGGGTATGAGCATAATTGGTAGGAAAGAATGATAATATCCTCTTCTTCTTATATCATCATCATCATTATTATTGTTGTTGTTATATTTTAGTAGAAGCCAAACGAATAGGTGAAAGGGCAGATGATATGTAAGTGTCGCCATCTACAGGTGCACCATTTGACATGTTTTTACGAAGTTACCCACTATCACATTAACTACGGTACTGAAATCTGGGTCGCGGAGATTTTTTTTTTTTTTTTAGAATTTCACACACGTGGCATTTAACGGATTAGTTAAAAATTAACCAGCAAAACATTTTTTCTATAATTTTAAAGAAAAATGATCTCCATTCCGTTTATTACACCAACATCCACAATACAGTAGGGTACAGTGAAATCAATTTACAGTTAAAGATCTTCCTGGGAAGATGCATCGATGCAGTTAAACGCTGGAATGGAAACAAAAAGACTTTGTTGAAAAAGTGAGATGTCATCGGTTTGTTATTATATGAGATTATTATGTATAGAATAATACATTATATCATATTTCCAGACTTGGAACATGTTTACAGCAGTGGCCTGATTGATGGTATGTCAGGTCTTGGCAAAGACATAGACTAGCTATAAACCTTTATATTTGAATATGATATGACTAAATAAGTGAAGGTGTTCTATTGATTTGTTAAATAATCAGCTAAGTATGCATTCCAAATCATTTCCGTCCATCTTTTAAATGTTATCATACTGTCTAATAAGAAAGGACTACTGTTAATTATATATCTTGTCTGCATTTGAATGCCTGAAATATGCATGAAAAAAAAACTAACAAAAATATACAACTTTGATATGCATGCGTGGTCTGTACGCAGCTATGTTAGATAATGACAGTTCCAAGGTCTGTAAAAGTGTTGGCTTGGTTTTACTTCACGCTGGACTGCAAGGGGTTTCTATTTTGCTTCGCCTGGTCGCATTTCGTTCAGTTGGTTCCTCTCGACGCTCTGTAAGGATGGAAGTATTTCCGATGCCAAAGGTTAATCCCCTGGCGTTTAGCTAAATCCTTCGTACAGTCAAAAAAGGGAGGAAGGCGAACAAGCGAGCTAGCAAGCGAGCTAATGCGTAAGAATAGAGCTGTACATAGACACTCATTTCACATGTAATGTTACGATGCTCAAGATTGAAGGATTCTCGGGTGGATCCAAGGAAATGCAGAAAAATATGCGACTGTATATGGAGATTTTTCCAATATTATATATTTTTTTCTTCTATGAGTCAGGAGGTGCCAGTGGAAGCTGTTGGAAACACATTCATTTAGGCTACAGAAAGCTTGTCAGTACATCAAGAGATGCCTCTATGTATTGACTGTAGCTTAAAGAAGGTTGTAGTTGTCATTGGTAACTTGCATTTAATCCTAATACCGAAAATCTGAACCTCGAGTGCTACACACATTGCATTAGGATTATAGATAATGTTTATATCGTTTATATGTTTAATTTTACAAGGAAATCCTTCACTCCTCCATGAACATGCTATTGTTTTAACCTGTTCTATGGTTATAGGGAGTATCTGTGACGAAAATTGTCCAAACACATCACCCTTAGCTTGCCTATCTCTCCTCAGTTTGCACTTAACCTGACCAGGGGAGATACGTTTTAGAGCGCTCCAATAAATATAGCAACTAAAAAACTTGAATGATGATTTAAACATTTTACAAAAATGAATGCTGTTACGCTCTGTCAATACAGTGATGCAAACCATTTTTTTTGGTGATGTATTTTAAAGTTTTTTTTTTTTTTTTAATGAGTTTCATAGAGCTTAGCGATCGAGCTGGTTTGCCCGCTAGCTTTCCCCGTGTACTGCTAGCTAGCGGTTTCCATTTTAACTTATTACGTGCTTTTTCATTTCTTACATGTTTAGGTATATGAATAAGGAAGCTGACCACTCCTCGCTTTGTTTTTATGAATTTCGCGTAGGTGTTTGTACTTTCTGAACCGTGTTTTCTCGAACATGCGGTTACATTAATTTTGTGTAAAGACAGCAATAGTGTGTAGCTGTCTATTTATAACTTAAAATGGCGTTCCCGCCAATTACCTACGACATTTCTTTTGCTAAAGCTAACGGTGTTTGTCTAACTAAAGGGCGGATGCTACAATTTTTCCATTGTATGTCTTCTGGTATAGATAACTGCAGTGTGTATGTTCAGAAGAGTGTTATATATTTGTGTTGTCATTCCTTACCATAGATTTCCTTAGTCTGCATTGAACCTGACCAGGAGAGGTATATGCATAAGGAAACTGACCACTCCTGGCTTTGTTTTAATAAATGAAATTTCGCTCAGGAGAGAATAAAGGAGATTGGCTACCATCCTGGTGTCCTGTGGTTTTATTTGAAGACTTCACACAAGGCTGCTACACATACATGAATGGACATACACCGATCAGCTATAACACTGACAACTGACAGGTGAAGTGAATAACACTGATTATCCCGTTATTATGGTACCTGTCAATGGGTGGGATATATTGGGCAGCAAGTGAACATTTTGTCCACAAAGTCGATGTGTCTGAATATGTGGGTAAGTGTAAAGATTTGAGCGACTTTGACAAGAGCCAAACAGTGATAGCTAGATGACTTGGTCAGAGCATCTCCAAAACTGCAGCTCTTGTGGGGTGTCCCCAGTCTGCAATAACAACCTATTAAAAGTGGTCTAAGTAAGGAAAAGCGGTGAACTGGTGACAGGGTCATGGGCAGCTAACAATGGGCACGTGAGCATCAGAACTGGACCACGGAGCAAACGAAGAAGGTGGCCTTGCTTGCACTTGCTGTACCAAAGTCTGGTTTGTTAATCCTGACAGTGATACTGAGTTTTATATGACTTGAATAGACTACAAGTCCCAGGCTTGTGTATCTATGTTTTGTTTCAAATGTAGTTTATTACCTAACAACCACAAATAGGATTATTTATGTGTATTTATTGCAAGTTGTGTATAAGTGTGTAGGGTACAGTACTTTGAAATACCCTAGTATTTTCATATGGTGTAATCTTTGTCTCATCTGTTGTACATTTTTGCTCACTTCACAAATTGTTCTGTGTGTGGGCTCTTGTAATATACAGAGGGAGCTGGAGAGATAAATGATACCAAAGGTTGGTGCTTCTGTCTTTTATTTGGTGTGCAAGGTGATCATGCATGCAGTGTTCAGTTGTGGAAAAGGTTATAATGAAACTATCATTTTACAGATTGCAGAGGCACATCATGCCATGATACAATGAAATTGAAGTGAACACCTTAAGAAAAAAAGTTTCCGGTAATCTATCAGTCTGGACAGGGCTATGAAGTGATTTGTGGAACCTCTGGGAATTTACCAAACAAAAACCAGATCCATATTTTCCAAACAGATAAAATAATGAAGAGTTGGTCATCTTCCTAGGACTGACTATTGGGCCAAAATCTCAAAGTGCATGTGTAAAACTGGAATTTTTGCAAAGCATGCAAAATCCAGGGATGTTCATGTCACCTCGGGGAAATACTTCAACAGTATTGCAGATACCACAATGGCAAATTCTGTTGTACCTAAGGCGTGTCACACAAATGTATTATAACTATGCACTTTACTGTAATTATTATAATGTATTTATTTATTTTCAGCATCATTTAATATTGTGAAAATTTTATAACAATGTCTGCTTTGAGGAATGGGAAAGAGATCACCGAATAAATACATAATCAATACATAAACTCCTCCCTCTGCCGTCCAATCCTAAAATGCAGTCATCTGAACTCGGTGTCGGGGTAGATGAGACGTACGCACAGCTTACGTGGTACAATATCTATCTTATATCTTTAATTTTATACACATATATAATTTCTAAAATCATTTATGCTTTTGCCAGGAGCTGGGTGCGGAAGAAATGAAAAACGACAAGGGAAAACTGTTTGGGTTCAAATGACTTTGACGTAACTGTTTACTAAGCTAAAATAATGGAGATTATTGTTCCATCTTTATATACTGCGTCCTAAAAACTAGAAGGCAACGCGGTTGCCTGTGTTTCTAACAGCGGTACAAAAATTGTGCCGTGGTTTCTTGTGAAAGGTTGTGGTGGACTACAAGAGGACCAACAACGACATCTGCCGATACGAAAATCAACAATAGCAGAGCCGTCAACAACACGGGCAGATACCGTAGCAGCGATGAGAAGACTTCCCCCGGTCGAAAAACACATTTGATGGGAACTAACATCCACCCATTCACTTTGTGTCACAGAACGAATTAAGATATCTGAACTACTTGGTGATTCCCAAGTAACTGCCCGGCTGAACTAAAGTGGATCCTCCTCCCCTCTTGACCTAAACGAAAACGTCTTTCCACGTTTTAGAAGAACAGTGGAGGAGATGGCGCTGAAGCATCGGATATAGTCCGAGGATTTTCATCCTGACGTTTTGTGTTCGGGTTGTACCGTGGCTGAAATCCAGAGATTCGATGGAATTAGGAAAATATGACAATACATTTGTCAGTCTCACAAGGTAAGTCATTCTGAATGTACCCGCTACACTCGTTCTTGATTGACTTTCTAGGCTGCTTGGAACATCTGTAAATATTTCAGAGGGACATCACTGCCAAAAGTCTCAAGGTTACGGAGATATGCAAAGAGCAGTTGCTTTAGCCAAGCTCCCACGAAAGACACTGTAGTTGGCTTGTTTGATAACAGACGTCCTCAACGGTCACAAGGTCGACTTTTTTGTGTACAGTCGGATGAAATGACTTCCGAACCATTTTTGGAACACCGTTCTCCTTTTACGTTTTGTCGCGTTCACGTGTGGCATCGAGTAACTCCCATTAACCTGTTGTTTATCTGGAGCGAGCGCTCGTACCAAACAAGTGGCATTAAAAAATCCATTAGTTGTTGACCACCAGCTGACATTTTTCATGGGCTAAATGCAGTGAAATATTTAGCCGTATTTGTATTCTGCAAAAAATAATAGTTTGCCCATGTCTAAAGAAAATTGTGGTTTGTGAGGGAACAGACAGTCTAATGTTTGCCAGCGAAAAAAAAGTCATTCATTGGCTTATTTTAAAGCATTGCCTTTTAATGAGCTCATTATTAAGTATTTATTTTGATATGGCTTTTTACACCACTGTGGTGGAAAGATTTTTTATAAGTCTTACTGTACTACCATGATGAGAAAGAGCTGTGTTGTAGCTGTCTTATACAACACAGTCAACAAAAGTAGAACAAACCTTAACCTTGGTTATTGTTGGGTTTTTATTAGCCTGGTTACCACAGCAGCAGTTTGTATAGGCTATGGCAATGGTCATCAAGTTTTGTCCAAGAGTCCCCTGTGTAAGCAGCTTTTGTTTCTGCTAGTCACTAGATACATTAAGATTGTTGAACACACGGATAAGAACTACTATCATTTTATTTAACTTAAATTAATATTAACACAGTGCAAGTTTGGTTCCGTTATATACTTCTAATTTCCTTATTGTCTATCAAATGTTGTAGTTTCAGATGTCTGCATTCTCACTGAATACTTCACTGATCCAAGTGTCTATATATAATTTAGTCAATTAAAATGTGCCCCCTCTAAAAGAACCTGATAGGACAACAAAAGAATGAAAGTATTCTGAAAGTATTTGGCATAATTGGTTAAATCAACCCTCACCACATTCAATGTGTCTAATTAAAGGCAATTAACAGCTTGTTATAGTTCATGGGTAGCAATTGTGGTTGGAATGAAAACCAGGGTGGCCGAAGGACCAAACCTGACGACCAGTGGAATAATGCACCAGTGTGAAAAAACACTCTAAAAACTAGCCTTATATATCTTGTATGTTGAGATTCAGATGAAGTATTTTTTAAATTATTTGTTGAAGGGAAAAGGTGCTTAGGTAATCATGTAAAACAAACATATCTGCATTTGTTTACTGAAAAATGAAATGTAACTTAGGTACTACAATGTGAAGCCTAAATCTGTGACAGAGGATGACAGCTCTGGCTTCAGAACGCAAAAGTCCTACCATGTATTTGTTCTGCCCATTCACTAAACCAGCTGATTCTAATCAGCACAGCTCTTCAGCCAGGTAGATGAGCTAATTAGTGAACTCACCTGGTTTTAGTGAATGGGCAGAGCAAATGCATGGCAGGACTTTCTGAAGCTGGAGTTGTCCACCTCTGATCTGTGATCACCCACCCCCATTGCCCCTCCCCCAAATTCTGTTGTCAGTGTCTAGGCTGAGACTGGCATGATGGAGGTAGCTGGTCTGCCAGTGGAGCTATGGCGGCTGATCCTGGCCTACCTGCCTCTGCCAGACCTGGGCCGCTGCAGCCTGGTGTGCCGAGCCTGGCACGAGCTCATCCTCAGCCTGGACAAGACCCGCTGGCGCCAGCTGTGCCTGGGCTGCCCAGAGTGCCGCCACCCAAACTGGCCTAACCGGCCGCACCTAGAGCCCCCGTCCTGGAGGGAGGCCCTGCGGCAGCAGGCCCTGGCCAGCCGCACATGGACACGAAACGGGCCCGAGCCGGACTCGGCTGCCTGCCTGTACCTGTTCCGCCGCAAGAAGGACCGGAGGACGTGGCGCGTGGGGGCCGGGTTTGAGCATGAGACTCTGCGGGCCGCACTGTCAGTGGTTGGGGCGTATGACAGGGTGGTGCTGTTCCCTGGGGTGTACGAGGAGCAGACAGAGGTGGTGCTGAAGGTGCCTGTAGAGATTGTTGGCAAAGGGAAGCTGGGGGAAGTGGCTCTGCTGGTCAGCATTGATCAGCAATGTCCCACCGCCCGATTCTGCAACCTGGTCTTCATGCCTGCCTGGTTCTCCCCTGTGGTCTACAAGGTCAGTGTTGATCTCTGAGAGGGCATTATATGGGTGCATTTGCTTATGTTTGCCCGTGTCTGTGATGTTTGCGTGAGAGTGAATGTAAGTGGATGTGGAAATAAGCATGACAAGGGCTTCTTTATTTGTGCCAATGTTACTCTGCAGAATGGATCAACTCAATTTTCATTGTCATATCTCCGAAGCTTGTGCCATCCCTGTTAGTGTTTTGAGCAAAAACCTTGTTTTTCACCCTTGCTGTGCTTTCTTTCAGACTTCGTCAGGCCATGTACAGCTGGACAATTGCAACCTGGAGGGGGGTCAGCTTCAAGTGCGGGGCCCTGGGACCTGCCAAGCCCGGTACTGCTCCTTTGGCCAAACCAGTGGGGCCCACTTTCAGGGCGTAGCCCTCAGTTTGTTGGAGAGCTGTGATTTCTCTGGCAGCGATGCTGCTTCTGTTACTGTGGAGGGCCCGCCAGTCTCAGAAAGGAACTGGGCCTGCAAGCACCTGGCTGCCCTGGCTAAGTCCTCCACAGCGGCTTTTGTGGCCACTGGCTCGGGGGCATCATCCTCTGATGGCACACCGCCAGAGGGAGTGGACGGGTGCCCAAGTGCCCAGCCCCCTGGCGCAGATGTGACTCCGGAGGACCTGTGGCAGAAGGGAGGGCACTGGGACATGGGGAAGTGTGAAGGGAGGGGGGGCAAGGAGGACTACGGGGAGGGCACTGTGATTGGTGACGGCTGCAGTGAGAGTGAGCCAAGTGAGGAGGAGGGAGAGGGTGAAGAGGAGGAGGAAGAAGCAGAAGACGAAGTGGAGGGACGGGAGGACTCCAGGACAGCACCTTACAAGCTCTCATACAGCCATCACGGCCTCACTCACCTGCTGGAGCAGTCCTCCGAATCCTCCACCTACCCTGGGCCCCATGGAGCCCCTCCTGAGCTCCGGACCCTCCAGCAGGAGCTGCAGCGGGACCGCGAGGCCCAGGCTCTGGCCAGCTCGGTCCAGGGCTGCCTGCTCCGGCGCTGTTTGTTCCGGGACGGCAAAGGCGGGGTGCTGGTGTGCAACCAGGCCCAGGCGTGGCTGGAGGGGAACGTGTTTCGTGGCCTGACCTACGCCGTACGCTGTATCCAAAATGCAAAGGTGCCGGCTTCTGTCTCAGTTTAAGGGATGACGGATGATGAAAGGCCACTCTTCTGTGTTTTTAGTAATGGAATTGGAATGGGGAGTAAATGTGCAGAAATGATCATATCATCAAAAGATAATATTAATGCACTAGTTTCAGGCCCTTGTGTTGTCTGTAAAGAAGTCCAGGAGCTATCTGTACAGCTTTTGTGCATCTTGCAGCCACAAAGACAGACATCACTCACTTACATACCTGTTGTTCCATTTTCCTGTCTGACAAAAAAAACTGGACTGTATGATTCTCTGATTAAAACTCAGGAAAATTGCCTGACTGAATTGAGCATGTAGAAATCTGCCACATAAGGACCCCTGGCTTGTTTCAATTTCTTTTCAATTTCAAATTAGGTTTGCATGTTCCATGAAAAATTGCAAGGTAAATTTGATCTTATTTTTCAAAGAAAAGCCATCAAGCCCATGTGGAGATCAGTTTGTTCATAGAATATGAAGGCACAAATGAATAAATTTGCACATTGCTCCAGGTGGAAAGACATGAAATTCTCCTGTTGATAGAGGGTATTGGACAGTCCCTGAAATTAGCTTGAGCTAAAATGTGCAGTAATAATTTTCTATGGTTTTGGTGACACACAAGAGCATCTAGCTGAGTCATTTGTCCATGCAGTATGTATTTTTTCTTGTTCATATATGGTGCTGTGTACCCATCTTTCTCTTGTCTGTTCATTTACTTGTTTCTGATCGTCA
Organism: Albula goreensis; assembly: GCA_022829145.1. Classification (NCBI taxonomy): domain Eukaryota; kingdom Metazoa; phylum Chordata; class Actinopteri; order Albuliformes; family Albulidae; genus Albula; species Albula goreensis. The sequence continues at coordinate 16,456,271 of CM040763.1, forward strand.
CACCCTCGGTCAGATTGTCATGCTTCGGAACGAGGTGTGCGGGTGCAGGGCATCTGGCGTGTTCCTGCGCCTCTCTGCCCAGGGTCTCATCGCCGAGAACAACATCCACTCCAACACCGAGGCAGGGCTCGACATCCGCAAGGGAGCCAATCCCATCATCCTGGTAACATATACATGAGGCACGATCACACCCCAAAGTCCATGCGTGGAAATACCGCAGTGTACACAAACAAACCCCCACAATGGGGATGGGGCGGATTTCTCATTGTTGTAATTAAGTGGATAACACCCCAGAATATCAGTCCAGGCAAATTCCGGCAGTATTGTTTCTTAGTGACGACCCTTTTCAGATAGAAACTGACTGCATGGTCTTTACTTTGAAATAGAGGCAGAACTAGAGACTTGGAAGATGTAGTCTTAATGGAGGTATGTCATAGTTAATCACAGGGAAAGGAGTCAAATTATAGTGATTTCTTGGAGGGCTTAGTGTCATGGCATAGCTTCACTTGAATAGTGCCTGTTTTGAACTGCTGTCTTGAAGTAATTAATTGCGTGCTCAACTCATATTTCTAAAGAACAGTGTGTCTCTGGTCTTCATCATTTCTCATCTCAGCGCGCCCTCTCTTTCCATCCCTCATTCCCCTTTTTTCTCCCTCTTTCTCTTCCCACAGTGTAACCGAATACATAGCGGTTTGCGTTCTGGAATTGTCGTCCTGGGAAATGGGAAAGGTTCCATCCGCAGCAACCAGATCTATGGAAACAAAGAGGCAGGGATCTACATTCTGTACAATGGGAACCCAGTGGTGAGGTGCGTGTATGTGCATGCTTGCTGTGTATACATGTTTAAGTAAAAGGTCTAATGAGGTTTATGTTCAATTTGAGAATTCATTTAAATTCTGGTCCAGATCTGGTATGGCTTTTGTATCCCAGAGCAGTTAAAATACTGTTGTGGTTTTGCTTTTTCAAGCATGACCAAGTTGATGTGGGTTATGCTTTTTGTGTGTTTTTCAGTGGGAATCACATCTTCCAGGGTCAGGCAGCTGGCATTGCAGTGAACGAGAATGGGAGGGGTCTAATAGTTGGTACGCATTTGTTGATTGGTTAACAACGGTAATCCATCACAGTGGCTGTTTCCCGCCCTCCTCCTTTAATATGTATCAGGCAGACAATCTACTCTTCTTCTGCCTCATTCATCTCCTTAACTTTCCTAGACACACTCTGATGCAGTGCACTCCTGCTGTAATACTCAGATCTGCTCCTCTAGGGCTGCTGTTCTTTTTAACATTTCATAATTTTGGAACTGTGAGGGGATGCTATATTGCTTCAAAAGAGTGGTAAGTTGGATCAAGTTCTCAAGTCTGGCTTGAATAAAAGCATGTTGACTCTCACTCTGGATATCTAACACTAGAATTCGCTTTTAAGTACAATGGCTGAAATAACTAGTTTACCTCATAACTTCTCTCTATTTCCTCATAGTGGTACAGAATAACAATACAGATAATTAATATATTTATATGCTGAATTTCTGCCTAGGAAAAAGTTACCCTACTCTGTTGTATTCTACTTTTAGAAAATGTCATCCGGGAAAACCAATGGGGCGGAGCTGACATCAGGAGAGGCGGGGACCCGGTGCTGAAGAACAACTTCATTTGCCATGGCTACTCTGACGGAGTGGTGGTGGGAGAGAGGGGGCGTGGCCTCATCGAGGGAAACCACATCTACTGTGAGCACATCGCCGTGAGCACATATCCACGCACTTGTCCTCATGTCTGTCTGTCTGCCTGTCTTTCTACCAGACTGCTTGCTTTCCCTATCAGTTTATTTCGGGTGACTACATATATTGTGCATGTGCAGTCTGTCTGTCGGTCTGTCAGTCTGTTTGTCTGCTTGTCTGCCCAGGGAGACCTGGGTTCATCAAGGGAATCGGCTTCTACTTTGAATGCACCACCTGTCTGTCCATCTGTCTGTCTCTTAGGGGCTACCAAGCTGCTGCATCTGTGAGTGGTTTAATGTCTGTCAGTCTGTTTGCTCTGGGAATAAGGCCGAGTGGCGGGATGGGGAGGTGTGCACCTCTGTAATGTCATTGCATGTTCATATTCACCAATAGATCTAAATGTTGTACTGCTGTGAAATGCATGATGGGCAGGGGGAAGAGGAGTCGGATGATGGGCCTTCCCGTCTGTCTCCCCAGGCAACCGGGGCTGCGGTGTGTGGGTGATGTCATCCAGCCTCCCTCAGCTCTCGGGAAACAGGATAACGCATAACCGCATCTATGGTGTGGCGGTCTTCTGCCGCAAGGACAGCCAGGGCAGTGGGCGGGGGGACGGATACCTATCTGGGCAGGGAGGCGTGGTAGGGGGAGGGGCAGGTGGAGGAGGAGGAGGGAATGAAAACTTCAACGAGGAAGGGGAGCTGATGGCATGGGAGAGCGACCTGGACAGTGAGGACGAGCGCTTCTCGTCACGGCGACCAGTCAGCATTGCACTCGTGGAGGGTAACTGCATCAGCCATAATGGAGGTGAGGACTGTTATCCAAATTCGAGGTGATTCCAGAACATGTGATCTAAGATTCAGCCAGCCTGAAGGGCATTACCAGTGGATCAATTTAAAACGTAGCTTCATCAGACCACCATCATATGGTGGATGTTAGTCAGAACTACAGTGAGAAACTGTGATATGAGGACGTACTGTATTGTCAGTGTATGAGCCATTCTACAGTCAGGAACCATTAAGCAGGTAGGCTGTAGATCAGATTACAGTGGCAGGGTTAAAGAGCTTTTAACAGTACTGCTATTATTTCTGTCAGAGCCATAGGAGGAGGAGAACAGTGGTGGTAGGCAAGGGTATCAGTGCTAGCAGCTCATTGTCACCATGGTTCTGTCCGTGTAATTCCCCCCTTGGCTTCCCTCAGCGGTGGGACTGTACGTGAAGAGCAGCGAGGCGCTGAACGCAGTGGGTAATGCGGTGCACGGCAACGGCGGCGCGGGTGTGGCCCTGCTCCAGAGCGCCCAGCTCTCCCGCCTCGTCGGCAACTGCGTTTGCTGCAACGGCCGCGTGGGGGTCACTGTGGCGGCCGGCTGTCGGGTGGAGCTGCGCGGCAACGGCATCTACGACAACGGCGGCCCCGGCATCAGCTCCCGCGGTGACGGCCAGATAATGGAGAACGACGTGGTGGGGAACCGGGGCTGTGGGCTGCAGCTGAGGGAGGCTTCTGACATCAGGGTAAGACAGGAACTGTGATGGGCATCTGGGACTTGAGTCGATTTTAGTTGTCAAAGTTTACTTTGGGGATGTTCAATTAATTGTATGCTAATCTTAATATCAATTATGACTTGTGCCATTCCCTAATCATGAGAATATATGGTTACTTCTTTACTGTTAATTCTTATTTTGCACAAATAAAGCTTCTGTTCATTTCTCTGTACTGCAAATTAATGTATGAAGGAACATAGTCCAATTGGAAACATTATAATGTTGATTTGGAAGTCTGTGAGTTTCCTAAAATCATTTGAGAATTTTGCGTTTTACTTACTTTCTCGTACTCAGTTGTGAAAGTATTTGATGAAATCTGTCATTTCTGATTCATGTTCTCAATATCTTTAAGAATTAAGAATAGTGTTTCTGTCATAATCCTGAAGCTCTGTTTCTCGGGTCTCTGTACTTCTGCCAGGTGTTGAGGAACCGTGTTCAGTCTGTGCGTGGGTGTGGCATCATGGTGTTTGAGCAGGTGAAAGGGGTGGTGCAGGAGAACCTGGTGTTTCAGAGCTGGGCCGGCAGCACCAAGCCGCTGCTTCACCGGGACCCCGGCAACAGCGCCTGCCTGTTGCTTAACAACACCTTGCTGGCCTTTGACAACAGAAGGCAAGCACACACATGCTAATTACTGGCTTATGGTGGTCATGTGGCTGTGTTTACTCTTATCTCCTACTGTAGGTCCCATTTTTGACTTCATTTCCTGAGACCACTGTCAAACTTCATAACTGTCAAAGGTTCATAACTGATTTTGATGGAGCCTGTCACATATAAATCTGTTCTGTCCATTTCTCTCTTTCTTGCTTCTCTTAGTAATGGGCAGACGGACCCCCTCTGGGTCCTGGAGAATCCCCCTCCACGTCCCCAACTGGAATGCCAGTCCACCAGTGCCCCCTCGGCCCCCCCTGCCCAACGAGGGGTGACCATCGCAGCCAGGATCACAGCCAGGGTAGAGAGCGGCTGCCATAACAACGGCAGCATCTTCTGCACAATCCTCTGAGCTGTAGCTGCACTCGTAGTCTCCACCTCCCCTTCTGCTCATGCTCAGTTTGCTCCAGAGGAATATAACCCTGCCGTTTATGGGCACAGATGTGGAGTTATACCTCACATCTCACTATAGTGGTGGAGCTACAGCCCTCTGGAAAGTGCGGAACAAATCCAGGATCATGCAGAGCAAGCGGAGACCATGAGGATGGGATGGGGCTGTTTAAGTGAGACGATCTATTGTGAAGGAGGGTGTCTGGATTGGAGCACCAGAAGTGCCTGTCTATGACTGCCCCACATTTATATCCAGGGCAGTGCTGTCACACGTCCATTTCACTGCTTCAAACTTCCCATGATGCAACTCTGAGCCTGCCTCAATTACATGACTGAATTTAATTATACACTATCAGACCTGAACAGGTACCACAGACCACTAAACCGCGATATCGCAGCCATCAGTATCCACTATGGACTGTGAGAACTCTGTTGACTTGTATAAGCTGATAAGCATTTTATAACCATCTGGTAAGAATTTACTGTTTCAAATTAATTTCAGTGATTTAAGATAATATCTCATCTGGTAATGGTTGGTGTCACACTTTAAGTTGATCACTGTAAGGGGTTAAGTACAGCTTTACTGTTCTACAATAATCATTTAAATGTATCAAACAATGCTATAACTTGTCAGTTGTAGTTTTTTTTTTTCTTTTCAGATTTCTGGTTTCAATTACCAGCTCTTGTAAAGCTTTTAGAACACAATTTGATATAATGTTTGCTCATTAATATCCTTTTATTAATACCCTTATTACCAGTGCGGGATATCAGTAGCAATTTAGCATTATCAGAATGATACAGCAACCAGTAACACTGGTTCCAGTAATACTGGAGGTTGCAATTTGACCTCCCCTACAATGAAAGCATTCAGTGAAAACAATATGTGTGTGAACAGTGTATATGCAAGGGATGTGCTTGTGTGTGTGTGTGTGTGTGTGTGTGTGTGTGTGTGTGTGTGTGTGTGTGTGTGTGTGTGTGTGTGTGTATGTGTGTGTGTGTGTGCACGCACACATGCACGCGTGAGTGTGAGGAAGGGTTGGGGTCAGGCACACATGTAGAGCAGATTACTTTTTAAAAAGGCACTTTCTGAGTGGCTGAATAGAAGCCACAATGATTTCTTGAATCTTTTCAATTTTTGAAAGGTGCCTACATTTTTTGGGCTTAATGTGATTATAATGTATTCACAAACTCCTAGAAAAATGTTAGCATGATATGGCATTGTTTTCTTCACCATTATCTCCATAGTATTCATGTTATAATGTGCACATTGGATATGCTACATAATGAATTATTTACATTAACTGTTGTTCATTTTATCACATGCAGTCATATTAAAGCACTTTATTGTTTGTTATAAAGAAAATGTAAAATGCATTTGCTTTTTACCCAAAACTAGCTTTTTGAACATGTGTAAAGTACTGCCCAGCATTGCCAAGCTGACTTTGTTATCGTTAAAAGTAACCGCCAATGTATGGTCATTTTACAACTAAAGTAAACTAACTCGGTGAATCTGCAATCCTCCTACTGATTATAACACAGTTTTAATAACTGAATTGTAAAAGTCTCAGATTTTTACATGCTCTTCAAAGTCTACTTAAATCTTATGTATTTTAATTATATTTTAAACTTTTCTCCTCCCCTGACAAACTAGTACATCAGTATCATTTCTTTGTGTTCATGTATCATTAAAATATACCTTAAATAATTGTATGAGGGCATACTCTTATCGCAGTACAATATTTGTGATATAAACACAACATGACTTGCTTTTGTACACACATACATACATTCTGTGATAAATAGTTAACCAAACTATACACAAGGTTAAATTGGAAATTGGGATTTTATTTATAGTTTTAAAATCACATATATCTTTTTGTATGTCAATGGTACATATTAAATGTAACACAGATGCCATGTAAGACAATGAAATCATGGACTAGACAGATATGGAGATATGGAGGCCTAAGAATAAAATATGTGCAGAATAAAATTTTATCCTCCCAACTTTTCAGGAAAATGTATAATTTTTATTATCAGAGTGATAATCATAATTTGCTAAATGTATTTTTCTATAACATGCAACCCAGCGCCCATCTGCCAGTCTTATAGATAATCATTAATAGAATTTGGTACACAACACTTCAACTTAAACTGTAGAAATGACTAACAATGTTTAATTTTCTGAGGGGCTAGTTTACAAAAAGCCTAAAACGATTGAAAGCAACACAAAAACCTGCAAGGAAAAATAAAACAGGTGCGTGGAATCCATAGCCAATTAATCTCTTTATTAATTAAGTGGTGAAGAGGACGAAAAGACGAAGACATCGCGGCCCTCCAGGATCCGAGTGACACAACTGCTTAAGGTTTTTTTTTCTTTTCTTTTTTAAATATATATATGTAATTTGTTTTTGTTTTTGCTTTTTATTATTATTTATTATTTTTATTTATTTTTACGTGGTTAAGTAATTGTTTCAATTTCAGTTCACATCCATCGTCCAGTAAGAGTTTCCAGGTGAGAATTAAGCATTGTTTCCTGTGCAGTAACGCGATTGGTTGATATTTTCGGCCTATATATTCTCACCAGGGCGTTTCGGTTATGTCGTAGTTTTCAGGGTGAAGTTGTATGGTTTGAAGTGAGCGGGTATTGCGCTCATGGCTTGGCAACAGAATAACCAACCTCTGTTCGTGGTATTATTCTTATTGATTAGCGATGCAGTGGCTAAAGCTCACTTGAGTAGCATGTATCAATACGATGGGAATTTAGGTGGCGAACTCCTGCAAAATGATGATGCACAGGACACCGTTTATGCTTTCAATTATGATGATTATGATCAGTCTGTAAGTGACGCAAGAGTAGAGTGGGGAGAAAAGCCAACCGAGGACTTTTCTGATGGTAAACTTGGAAAACGATTGAACGAGGGTGTTCAATCGAAGAGTCCGAGTAGGACCACTGTTCCAGAACTAGTACAGAAGCAGCCATTGAGTCTGTCACTTTCTTGTAATGACGAGCGAACGAACTTATCATTGTCTGCAGTATCACAGGGTGGAGGTGAGTAGGCGTGTAAAGGTCGCCCTGTACACCGTTGCATCCTTTGTATGGATAAATTTGTACTACCAGATGTCTATCTCTGAAAGTTGATCTGGCGCAGCCTCACATTGAACTGTGTTCCGTAACGTTTCCTACTCTCAGAACCCCGGGGGTTTATACCAGCTGACATTCTGGCGGCATGTGGCGTTGTAAAAAAGAAATCCTCACAAGACGCCCTTTTCCCTATCAAGGATTGTGATGTCACTCTTTCGGTGAGTTTTTGTTTTGTGGTGTGTGGGGGAGTTTCCCCCCCCTCTAAAACATAAATGATGGGTAGCGGTAAGCAAATGAAGCTAGCAGAGTGTGGTAACGTGTTGGGCTGTTTGCCCTTGCATGCAAAACTTGTATGCAATTTTGATTTGAATTTTCTATTGGCTGCCTAACTTTGCTTAAATTCCAAATCCCCTTATTTCTCGACACTTCAGACAGTATACTGAAGGTCTGGGGGGTGGGGTGGGGGTGATTCTATTTCTGAGGAAATATTTGTTTCAATTGGGAACCTATTAATCCCTCTCCCTTGCTATTTTAAGCAGTATGGGTATTGCTCCACAAGAATGAAGTATGAGGAAGATGGAAGGCTTGCTGAGATCACACTGCCCTGTACTGCACATTACCCTGGTCAATCGAGTGCTGATGACACTCCCTTAAATGGGCTATCCTGGTCTGACCTTCTGCAGTCTGATTCTCCTTCCGATGCCCCTCGTGAATATAAGTGCAACATTCCCAGCTGGGACACTTCCGCTTCACAAACCGGTTCTCTATCCGATTCTGATAATTCAGATTCCACAGGCCCGAGCTCGGATTGTGAGTACAATAACCCTACGTTGCCAAGCCTTGAATCAATACTGTCGTATGTGGCACTGAACTCTCCCATCCCTGTCTGACAGTGTACCACAGGAAAACCTGTCATTTCAACCCAGCTCAGAGGATACCTTGTCCTCCCACTGGGTTTCCACCAAAATGTTCACCAGGCTGCTGTCTTGACCATGGTGTTTGCTACTACCCCATGGATGGTAATCTTGTATGATTGTGATGCACAAATTAAACTTGATTTGGGGGGTGATTTTAACTTTTGGACTAATTTTAATTTTTTGTCCTCTTTCCCCCAGAGTGCACATTAGACAAGCAATTTGTCTTTGTGGTTCAGAAGCCTACTGATTACAATCTGGACCTCAGAAAGCTTAGAGCTGGTGACTGTAAACCGGCAATTTTGACCAGTACATTTGCAGTCTTTATTTTCCCTGTCACAGCGTGTGGGACTGTTTCTTATGTGAGTAAGAGCTGGATTTTTGAGACTACAGTGCAGTTGGTTGTAAACCTACTACAATTGGCAGGATTTGGGATGCATGGTTATTACAATTGCCATGGTCTTGGACTACATCCTCATCACATGGAAATGTGTATATATACCATGTTTCAAGCTTGAGCTGCAGCCACAAACGTGATTCAGATATACTTTTGATTTTGGTGAATGTCAAGTGTGTAATTTTTAAAGTGGATTTGTGGCATTGGAGAATGCTTTTTGCTATTGGCTTGCAGTGTGTGTGTGTGTGTGTGTGTGTTGATGGACCAGTAAAACATTTTGTAGATTTTTATTAATCACAACTTGAATGATTACCTGGACATAATGGCTTTTTAATTTTTCCAAATGCTACACTTAACTAGAACAAGCCAGTTGCTATACAACAGGAATAGTTTGACCTGAGGATTCACTACTTGCACCCCCACCACAGGAAACAACAGGAATGACCGTGTACACCGTGGAAGTGTCAACCCTCATAAGCACATCGATCCCTGTATTTGGTGGAAGGATATCTAGAGAAAAACAATATAGGTGACTCCTCCTTGCAAATTTCAACATGTCCTATCCGTTGTCTATTGGCACCAATGTAATCTCGAACCTTTTTGTTCTGTACAGGTTGATTTTGAAATGTCAGTACCATAAAGGCCAGGGGTCCGGTTTGTCTGGTCTTCTTGCCACTGGCTACATGGTGAAAAATCCACAATATCCAATGGTCCAATCTGAGGGAATCTTTAGGATGGTGCTTCACATTGCAAAAGGTTGGGTGCATGTGTGTGGTGTTTGACATGAAATGGTCATGAAACTACTTTGCTTCCCTCATTTTTTTTTCCTGTACCCCCCCCACCCCCTCTCCTTACCTCCAGATGGGACATACACTGATTTCTATCCTCCTAATTCTCCACCCTTGGAGATTTTACTGGGGAAGTCTGTGTTCCTGGAGGCAAAACTGATCTCTCCTGTTCCAAAACCCCATGCGGTGCTGCGGGTAATAGACTGTATAGCCTATCCTCGGTCTGCTACGAGGGCACTGCTTCTTTTGAATGATGGGTAAGGACTCAATGGAATGCTGGAATTTCAAATGTATGTGATTTGACACTTTACAAGCTTTGCTGATGCCTTGCTTTCAGATGCCCCAACCCTGAGGACCCGTTTGGTGTGATTATCCACAAAGTAGCAGGCAACGATCAAATTCGTCGTTTTGAGGCCAAAGCTTTCCAGTTTATCATTGCGGCTCACAAATACCTGAATGAGGAGGTACGTCATGGCAGACTTCCAGACTACATTTATGTTTAAGTTCTGACTGGCAGGCATTTTGTCTAATTCAAGTTTATTTGGCACCATAAAACCAGTCTACATTGAACAAATTTTGGTTTAGAAATTCTTTATTTTACAACTTGCCAAGATCACTTCCATGTGAGTTTGGTATTAAACTCCTCAAAGCTCCTCTCCTGCTGGAAACCCCATATGTGCCCCTTCCAGCAGTATTGAAATATTTCATGGCATGGTACTTCCAAAATTTCTTGATCTAATGACAAAAGGAAAGTGCTGCAAGTGAGCCTCTCAAACTGTTTGTTTGTTCAGATTGTCAACTTGAAATGCTTATCTTTGTATAAGTAAACAATCTGCATAATTTTAAGAAAATGCATGTCATTGACTTTATGAAAACTTTGGTGTTGTAAATGCTGATGCTTTGTCAATGCTGTCTCCCCTAGATATACTTTTTGTGTTCCATGGAGCTGTGCTTTCCCAAAGAAAAGGTGTGCAATCCTGGCTGTTTTTGATGGTGTGTAAACTGTATGTGGCAATGATTGTTCCTAGACTGGCAAACTACCTTGTCTGTATGTTTTAATATTAACCTGACAATGTTTCCTGAACCATCTATTGGTGTGCTACAAAGGCACTACTGTACTGTGGTTTGATTTCTCTGGAATGCTAATAAATCTTCAAAATAACTCTGCCTCTTGGTTTCCTTGGCAACACCAAGTTAGGGTGGGTGGAGCTTTCTGGAAGGGTCCATACTGTTAAGAGTACCTGAACCTTACCTGTTGTACAGTAAATTTGGTGCAGGAACAACTTGGATGTTACTAATGACAACTTGGAAGCTGCATTCCCCCCCCCCACAAGAGTTGGTCTGAACTTGTTCCAACATTCTGCTTGCTGGGTCTGGTTGGTTGGGTGACCCCCAAAGTGGTCATTTATATTTCTGATACACCCAACATGGAAACTGAAGGGGTGTGACTCCTTGCACTGCAACATGCTATGCAGACTAACTGAAGATCTAGTTGCATTCCTTTGATTTAACCCTGATGTGCAGTTGTGCATCTAAAACGATCTCTGCTAAAATAGCATGCTCAGTGGTATGCTATTTGGAATGCATTGTGACAAAGCTTTTTACTGTATTGCATGTCTTTACAAAGGCTTCCCTTACTGTCCTAAATGTCTGCAGCGTTGAAATCTCCGAACTTTTAGTGGCAACAGAATTTAATCATGCGAATATATTTTTAGTTGTGCATAGGCTATAATTTCGTAGATGTATATCTAACAATCATACCAAGCTGCACCTGCTTGTATGCTCCTGATAATGGGGGGGCTGGGGCAATTGCACTTTTGCTTTAGTCAAAAGAGACTGCTCCAGTCAGACATCTGGCAGTATTTTCCGCCCGTCACTTGCGTACAACTACGTTGGTTGTCTGTTTCCCGTTCCGTTTTTCCGGGTTTTGTAGGAAAGGGGGAAGGGGCTTCCTTCCTTTTTATATTCTGTTTTGACTCGCTCCGGTTTTGACTGGCAACCTTGCACCCCCAGAGGTTATGGAAATAGGGTGATCTTCCGTTTACTGCTAATATGTGGACAATGCACACAATCTGACCATCACGCGGCCTTCAAGGCGCCGAAAACGAAATAGGGGAAAGAAATTGTCGTTCAGGTAAGTTAGCTTATCGATGAGACACTTCCCAGATGCAGGAAAACTGGTCACATTCATCTCCCCGGGATCTTTGAGTAGCCAACAACACGCCTGCGTGTGAATGGCTAGACAGAGAATGAATTGATTATTCATGTTAGCTAATTAGCTCACTTCAGTCGTGTATGCTAGCTAACGTCAGCTACCCGCTGATGCCTCAAATTGAGCAGAACATGCACGCTCGGACTTCATGTTATGTACAGTTTTTACTGTTGGTTGGCATTATTTAGTTCGTTTATTTGACCATGGGGACTATTTTGGACACAAGCAGTATAACCAGTTAACGAAGCTTCATTTGTTTCGGCCTTAAGACTTATGGGGATTTGATGTGATGTTAACGATACCCAGTCGGGAAACTCACAGTTCCGTAGATTAACTGGATGGCTAACGTCAATATCTAGGCATTTTAGCCATCGTGGCGACAAAATGGGCCGCATATCATTACTTTCAGGTAGATAACTGCTTGAAAGCCAGACGCATAAACAAAATGTCGCTGATGGCATGGGAGCGAGTTCAACTACTAGTTCTGGCGAACGTTAGCTGACGCATGTGCTTGGTTTCGCATGGACAGTGAGTTAAGTTTGTTAGCCAGATAAGTTAGCAGCAGCAATAGTTCGAAAACGAATGTGTCAAACCAATTTAATTTCAAAGCTTGGAAACCATCGTCTAATTATATACGTCCGACCGTTTAAACTCGTAACAGTTAGATATGACTTCTGTTCATTGCTAGCTTTGCGACTGTGAGCGTTTTCATTTACCTACGAAAGAACAGAATAGACAGTTGGAAAATCCCATATTGCATTCTACGTGCTACGTTGTTTATTTCACATAGATACATAATCTATGTCGGTAACACGTCCACGTCCCCTGTAAACGCTTGTTTTATTTTGTTATATAATATTGCATCGGTCAAGATTAATTTTGACCGAACCAATGTAACGTCACCCCGATTATGGTTGTCTGGGGCGAGGCAGCGGCGCCCAGACTGAGACACGTTACCTTGAATAACCCGATTCTGGCCACAGACAGATACTGCCCGCTCAATACCTCAATTCCTGACAAACCTTCGCCTGTTCAGATAACTAACACTTTAAGAACTTGTCGAATTACTATATTGCTGGAATGATTTCGAGGCGTAGTTCTGGAGAACGAGGCAATTTTTTTTTGCACGAGTGATTTGCTGTTTCAATGGGCGAACAATGCATCATGATGGCGCATGCGGTTTAAATGAATAAATGCATCGTGTCCGAAGTGCGGTCCAAATGGTTGTACACCTGCCCTGATTATTATTCTGCTTCAAAATAAAATATTCACACATCATAAAAAAGCAGTCTTTTTAATGTTTTGATACTAGTTACAATTATTGATTATTCGTGTCCTCTCATGTATTTTATGATCAGTTTTCCCCACAAATTTGTCGATCTTTTTGTGTCTTTTAATCAGATGTAGAGAAGGTCTGAGATAAAAATGACAGCAACGTTTAGAGCTTCTTTTGTGTTTGTATGTGTGCAAGTTAATCAAACATCTTCTGGTGTGGAAAAGTTATTTTTATTTTTGTTCTTAGCATCAAAATGGTAACTTTGACCAAAATGTTCAAAAGAATGACCGATGACACAAATATGAAATATACGCAAATCACTCCATTATGCTATAAAATTCCCCACCCCACTATAAAATGACCAGTAACTGCAGACATGTTTGGTTGCAGTCATTGTATAATGATACTGTTGTATCCAGTTAGTCTAAGGGGTTGATTTCTGTGTCACATGTGGTCATTGGTTGTTGCATAACATTCTTTAGTAAATGAAGTATCACCATTGTGTGTCATTTGATCATGTAGGTTCCCATTTATCAAATATTAGGATTATCTGAAAATCTGAATACACTGGGTGTAGAAATATGCAGAAAATCAGACAGAAAATTTCACAGTACTATAAATGCAAAATGAAAAGTGTTGCATTTATGCATGCATAGAGTTTACCCTGTGTACAGTCTTGAGATATACACTTTTAGACCTATACTTATAGCCATCCAACCATGTATCCCCTTTTTCATGTGTATATGCATTAAGATGTAGCCAAGGAATACTTTAAGCAACAGTGTTTTCTGGAACTGCATTAGGGGGTTCTATGTGAGTTTGTTTTTGTTGATTGTTTGTGTCACCGCTCCACCCTGTCTGCTCTGGTTTCTAGGGCATGGATTTCCCCGGGCACTTTGACCAGATCTTCCAGCAGCTGAACTCCCAGCGCCTGCATGGGCAGCTCTGCGACTGCGTGATTGTGGTGGGCAGCCGGCACTTCAAAGCTCACCGCTCCGTGCTGGCGGCCTGCAGCACCCACTTCCGGGCGCTGTTCACGGTAGCCGAGGGCGATGGCAGCATGAACATGATCCAGCTGGACAGCGAGGTGGTGACAGCGGAGGCCTTCGCCGCCCTGGTGGACATGATGTACACATCTACGCTGATGCTGGGAGAGAGCAATGTCATGGACGTGCTGCTGGCTGCATCGCACCTGCACCTCAACGCTGTGGTCAAGGCCTGCAAGCATTACCTGACCACCCGCACTCTGCCCATGTCCCCCCCAGGGGACAGGACCCCCCACCACCACCACCACCACACAGAGCAGCAGCAGGGATCTTCCGGCAGCTCCCGGCTCCAGCGCTCCTTCCTGCTGCAGCAGCTCGGGCTCAGTCTGGTCAGCTCGGCCCTGGGGGGGATCGATGAGGTTGGGGTGGACCGCGGGGGTGGGGGGGTGGTGGAGCAGCGGGCCTCCTTCCCCATTCGCCGGTTCCACAAACGCAAGGCCTCCTCTTCGCTGATGACCCCTGAGGACCGGCTGCGACAGAGGCCCCGCCCCCTTGTGGACCAGGAGGATCCAATCATCGCGAGGGTTGGGGCAGGGGATGGGGGTGGGGAGCTCTTCTCCCCAGACTCCCTCAAAACAGACGATGGGCCGAAGCCAGAGAAGGGCATGGTTGCTGAGGAGCAGAAGTATAGTGGCAGTGTAATGCAGGAAGACGCACAGGTGCCCAGCCAATCAGATGGCGGGCGAGGAGGCGAGCAGGTCACACTCGAGCCCGGGGCAGGAAAGGAGGAGCCAGGTGAAGGGGTTGTCATTAAGGTGAAGGAGGGCGGGGAGGAGGAGGAGTCACAGCAGATGCGGGTAGTGGTAAAAGCTGAACCCTTGAGTTCCCCTGAGCCGCCTGATGAGACCAGCGATGTCACTTCCCAGGCGGAAGGTAGTGACCACGTAGAGCCTGGTGCAGACAAGATCGAGCTCAGCCCAGAGAGCAGCGACCGCAGCTTCTCCGACCCCCAGTCCAGCACAGACCGCGTGGGTGAAGTAAACCTGGAGGAGGGCGGAGCGGGTGGAGAGGGTCCAGGTGGGGATGGAAGAGGAAGAGGACCAGGGGGTGGCATATCAAGCGGCAATGACAGTTTGGACAGCAAGCAAGGCTTCAGCATCTCCAACTTCCTCTGCGCAAAGGGCTTTGATGGGCCCGGCTCAGCGTCTGGATCCATTGGGGACGATAACCTTCCCAACACCACGACTGCCGAGTGCCGCGGCCCTGGGAGGCTGGCACCTTCCTGCTGAGCCCAGAATCGGTAAACGGCTCGTCTTCCACTGCAGCGCACCCCAGCTCCCATCATCCCCACCAGCACTTCCTCTCTGGTGAATCTCACCCTTTCGGTGACCTTCACTCCGACACCCTCTTCCTGCGACCTGTCCAGGAAGGGTTAGGCTACCAGCGGACCAGTGCCGACCAGTTTGCCCTGGACTTCCAGCGGTCAAGCCTGGGCCTGCATTCCCTCGCACGATCCGCCAGGGGTGGCGGAGGTGGAGGAAACTTGGGGTTCCCAGGTTACCGTCGCATCGCGCCAAAAATTCCTCATAACGGGGGAGATGGGTCCCTGCGCATGGACAGCACTCAGCTCCAGGATGCTGCTTCTTCCTCCAGCACTGCAGGGGGCGCCCTGATCCTGAACGGGGTAGGGTATGAAAGCATGGGAGGCCCACATGGGGCCAACCAACAGCACCCCCTCAGTTGACAAGGGCCTCGGCAGACGTTCTGTCCAAGTGCAAGAAGGCACTGTCCGAGCACAACGTTCTGGTGGTGGAGGGGGCGAGGAAATATGCCTGCAAGATCTGCTGCAAGACCTTCCTGACCCTCACAGACTGTAAGAAGCACATCCGCGTGCACACGGGCGAGAAGCCCTACGCCTGTCTCAAGTGTGGCAAACGCTTCAGCCAGTCCAGCCACCTGTACAAGCACTCCAAAACCACCTGCCTACGCTGGCAGAACAGCAACCTGCCCAACTCACTCCTCTGATTGGTCACCAAAAAGATAATGTCACCCCATTGGATAACTGGAGGCATTAAGTCAAATGACAAGCACTGAGCTAATATGCGTGAACTGTTGGTTTTTTTTTTTTCCGACTCTGAGTCGTACACTGTTGACTGAAATCTTTAAAAGAAATGTCCTGCCAAGATGGAAGGATTATCAGCCTAAAAACACAATCAGTTTGATGGTAGTAGGTCAAATGTGAAGCACCTTTTTATTTGAGCTATTTGAAATTCTCAAAATGTCTTCGATGGAGACGCTTAGAAATTGGGCTGTAATTACAGGCTGTTGGCACTTTGCCTTTAATTTTTGTAATCATGTTGTTCAGAGTTATAATTCTAAATTTATTATTTTTTTTTACACATTTGAATTTAAAATAGCTGATCGTCTGGAAGACAAATGGGGGAATTTTTGTAATTGCAAAAAAAAAAAAAAACTACATGAAGCCCCCGTTTTCTTACACATATCCTCTCTAGGTATTCATTAGACTGGCTCTTGTTCTTTTATCTATTAATCCCTTTGTCAAACATATGACAAAGCAACATTTTGAAAATTCGACCCAAAAACCATGGCAGTTGTCTTATTCGAACACCTTTTTGAAACCTGTGGAATTTCTTTGGTCATCTGATGATTATCCGCAGATTTTGACAATGGAACAGACCAGAATCAAGGAATACCCAAATCATACTTCAGACTAGATCATCATGTTCTTCCTCCTCTACAGTGAACTTGCATTTGACAGAAGAACTGATATCTCCCTGCAAAGTGGTATAAGTGGAAAAAAATGAAAACCTTGATTCAAAGGTGCAACCTACTTCCCTGTATGTCTCCAAGATGTGTAAATACAGCAAGTGTACCAGTCTTCTGGGTTTCATTTTATTCTTTTTGAGGAAAAATGTTTTGTGTGATTGTGCTATTTTTGTTAAGTGTTTGAATTTGTCATCATTGATAGACCTTGAGCTTAACGTTTTGATTTCCTAACACCAAAAAAAAAAAAACAGTCACAGTACTGCATAATTTTCTAAGCAGTGAATTAACTCTAGTTTTACTAATTGTTAAAGGTTTATGTAGATAGAGCCTGATAAGATGATCAGGAATGTATGTCACTGAGCCTTCTTCAGGTTCTCATTGTCAGTGTTTTTTATGATTTTTAAAAAGTTCCTCCGGACTAACTTTTCCCTCATTACTTGACTAAAGAAATGAATTGTAGTTGATCACGTTGTTTTAGAGGACATGTTTCTAGGACCCAGTTATGTAAACTGGGATGTTTAACTTAAAAAAAAAAAAAAAAAAAGTCCCTTATGAGTCATTAAATTATGACGATAAAGATTTCTAGGTGATCTTTCAAAAGATCTGCTAGGTGAAAATATGCATTTCATTACAAGTGAGTAAATTACGGTAAAAGTGAAGTTGAGCTGACGGGATGGGAAAGTGGAAGGATGAGGACCACACACTGGTCATCTCACAATGGATAGTGACTGAATAGAAGAAAATGGTGGATTTTTGTTCCATTCTTTACTTTGAGGTTTTTTTTTAATGCCCTTAGAGCCGATCAGCTTAAGCTTTCATCAAGTGAAGATTGGTGCATATTGTGACAAACGTCATTGTCCCTGCAGCTGCTGTATGTTCATATGGGATTGTCCTGAGAAAAGGGTCTTTGACAGAAAGCTGAAAAAATGAATGTATTTGAACTACTATAATTATTGTGTTTGAGATAAGCTACCTTATTACCTACTGTGCATCATCTGAAAGTGTGTCTTACCCTCCACTAAGCCAAATTGTGTTTGATGCAAGTGAAATTTGTAACCAGAATTCTGATTAAGCTGGGTTGTGACCCATAACTATGGTTGTGCCTGTCATTGTTCCGACTGGTTTCAAAACTGCTGTTTAACAGTTTCTTTTTCCCGTAAGGTTGAAGCAAAGTTTTGTTTTATTTCAGTTTCCCCTATCTTCTGCTGTGAACCAGCAAAGCTCTTGGTTGCCTGAAGAAACTGCATTTGTCTGTTACCCCCTACAGGGTAAAACAGGTCCGGCTGAGCATGAGTTTACCTTTAGTAGAACTTTATATAGCTTCATTCATTCTTTACAATAAATGTAATATGTTTCTATGGTCTCCAAGGACCTGGGCCGGAGAATACTCCAATAACTAACAAGAGCTACAGTTTAAAACCCCCAACACAGTGCTGAAACAAGTAGCTGTTCAATAGTCCATACTAATCTTTTTTATTTAATTTCTTCCTGTTTTTATTCTGTAATGTGTTTGCAGTACAAGATCTTAGACTTCTGCGAATATGTGGGAGTGCACTATATAATATTTATACAAGCATAGCGTATAAACATGGCTAAAAGTTGTGTGGGAAGAACATTAGTTTAAAATGGTGAATTTGACATTGCTTATGAAAAAGAAAGTTATTGCCTTACAAATCTCTGAGCTTCTGAAGCTGGAGATATGAAATGCCAAAAGTGAAGAATGGAATGCTGTCTCCTTCATACACTAAGTGTTTTAATTCATAGAAGATTTAAATGTTTACTTCTTTGTAGAAAAAAACGAAATGATGCAAACTGTATCGTGTTTCATTTGTTGTCCAAGCTGGAATAAAGTACACAAACAATTAACAGTTCACTTGTAGTAATTGATTGCAGCCACCAGCCATCTACATGAAATGAATGGAAACTCTTTAGCAGCATGTTAAATTAGGTTTATATTGACATGACAAATGATCAGTCTAATAACCGCTACATCCAGACTGTGAGGCATCCTGTGTCAAAATACATATCACCAATTGTTGGAGTAGGTCCAATGCAAATGTATGCTGGGGAAATGTAGTGGAGGGATTTACTCAGCATTCTTTGGGAAGAACATTGGCCTGATTTGTATTAATATACATCTATATCATTGAACCGCAATGCACCATGGTTGAACGCCCATCTGACTATTCCTGTAATGTAGCATGGTGGTAACTGAGCCACCCATGAGAAAAGATAGTATAACCTCACCAACTATTTTTTGATTACACACCTCATTAAAATTCCTTTCTGCTGGCTGTGTAGGGAAAAATTGGGACAGCTCTTTTCAGCTGAGCTCTTTTCAGATTTTTTGGTGATTTTGAATTTAGTTCAGTGCCCTTATTGAGAAAAATGGTGACTCATCTGTGTGGCCAAGTCTAATAACACCGCAGCAGGGCTACGGTCAGCTCGGCTGTGGCATCGGTCAGTACACCTGGTGTGTACCTAACTTGTGTCCCTCTGCAGAGAAATGGATCGGCACAGACATAAGTGTGACAAACATAAACACAAGCAAATTACAAAGTGTATGAGCAAAATGCAGAGTGCTTAAGAATGTGCTTACAATGCAGGAAATCGAATAATGAGGAGCAAAATTATGGTTTCTGCAAAATTATAACATTCACTTGAGGCACATTCTCACCGTTTCTTAATTTCATCCAAAGCTCAAATTCTAGACATAGTGCTGATTATCCTCAGGTTGGGCCTTTATGAATAAAAACAATAAGGGGTTTTCATCTTACAGCTTTCTAGTTCACAAATGCTGTCTTCAATGACACTAAAAAATGCATCAGACTTCACAATACAAAGTGCTCTGTCAAAGCACTGGAGTAATATAAATGAACACCGAATACAAAATGTAGGTATGCAACAATACAACAGCAGACAGCCTGGCACGCTGCACTAAAACTAGCTTGAATTAAAACCATGACAGCAGTTAGCAGACCTGCAGTATCCAGCACCTCTGCGTTCATATGGTCTGTGAGCAAACACAGCATGCCTTGGACTCCTGCCATGCCCTTCAGAAGTTCAGCATGTGTGAATCCCACATCAGTACCTCAAACCTGGGCATGTAACGGCAGAAAGGAGACCTGTCCCTTCTTAATTTCCCAAGGAAGCCCATGGTTTGTTACCTGGAAAGAAAGATGGTTATTTCTACATAATGATGTGGAAATGTCTCATGAGAATTGCAAATTTAGGAGGCATAGTATTTTTTCACATTTTGGAGGCAAGAGAAGATAAGTAAGGTAAGATAGTAAGATTTTCATACACTTTTCCCCATTCACTTCCCTTGGAAAAATTTCTAATGACTAGTTCTAAATTTAAGAGGCATCCTATTTTTCTCCTTATGTATTTTTTTTTCTGCTTTTTGGATGTCTTATGTCTTGATTTTATGCCATTTATCTTGGTTTTCATGATAGTGAAATACTTTAAGAGAAAAAAAATTAAGATTTTTGTTGCATCCCATTTACTTAAGACAACTGGAAATGTGGATAGTTTTTCTCTCATAACTACGTGCACATGATGTTCTATCATTTTAAAAAATCACAAATTTTTCCCAGTTTTTGATAGATAGGAAGAGACATGACAAAATAAACATGCATTTTCATGATTGCCCTTGGGAACTTTCCAGACTTTTTCTTTCAGACTCTTTTCAGGTCTGGGGCATATCTGTGTGGTCATGAAATTTGAAAAAATAGCCAAAGACTTTTTTGTTTGCATCAAACGTCAATGCGTTTCTAATTCAAACATTTACTCCAGCTTGTGACAGGACTCTCTGTTTAAAAAACTTGGGGAAAGAATCGACTCGAAATCAAACTGAAATGACAGCAGTTTAAAAACAGTGAGCCGGTGATGTGTCCCTCCAAGTATACGACAGCCAGAGCGCATCAAATTACTACATGGAGCGTCCTTTTTTCTTTTGTGTAGTTTAGAGCGCCACTGTGTGTTTAAATATGGTACAGTCCTCTCAGCGAAGCAAGTATTGGAGAATGAATATTTGCAGAAACTTTAGCAAAGCAATCTAGATAAAAGGTAAACAAACTGGACAAAAATCAGGAGTCCTACTGAGTTCAAGAAACTGTAAATTATGCAGAATTCATTCGTCACATCGTATTATCTTTTAAAACTAAGAATAAAGTGCCTACGGGATTGAATTAAGTATCGATGTGGATTAGCTCAGATGCGAAGAGTAAATAAACAGAAACGTGGTATGAACATGTAACAATAATGATAAAACTGCACTAGTATGTACATTTTATTTCCTGTTTTTAGAAATGTACATTTTGACAGGTGCATAATAGCATATAATGTATAAGAGAAATTAATGTCTTTGTCGTTGTAAACTAATATCAATAAGCAACTCTTGTCAAACTCAGTTGTTGAGTGTATACATCTTTTACATTTGCAGCAATGGTTTCAATGCTATAGATATAGAATGAAAGAAATGAAAGTAAATCATGTACAATCAGTAGAAACAGTATCTGGAGGTTTGTATTCTGTCTTAAAGCCCTCATGAAAAAGATTTTCCTTACAATATTTTATTTAACAGGTAGGCGGTAGCAGTGAACATTTTCAGTTAAATACAATGTGATATTCAGTTTTTAATTCAAGCTAGCAAGGGAAGTGTCACACTTGGAAACCTGGTAAACCAAACACATACAAAATATATTACAGTATGAACTTTTAAAAAGATGAAATGATCAGGAATACTTAAAACATAGTTGATCATTTAAAATAGGAGTTTGGAAAAAGTATGGCAGTATTACAGCTGAAGGCATGGAATCTGTTAAGATATTACAAATACACATAAATTGGTGATTACAGAATCTTTGTCACCTTTAATGCTGACTTATAAAACATACTTGTGAGGAGTCCTCAGTAGGTGTCCGAAATAAAATATTAATGGGAACCCTAAAGTTATTTTTCACAGTTAAATAGATATTGTAACCATCATAGTAGCATTTGTCAAGGAGAGCAGATTGGTTGTTGGAAGTAGGCTCAAAACAGAGCTATCTGAAATCACAATGTCAGCCCTTTTTGAATAGCATTATGTAATAATATAAGCAGAGGTAACTCTCCCACGGAATTACAGATGCTCTATTTGAGACAGAAGGCCATTCCAGAATGACACATGTCAGAAATGTTTGATTTGGGTTGATCTCATTCCCATCCAACAACATTTCGTTGGTCCTTCCTTTGTAGAGTTTGGTGGAGTTCCTCCCTGACAGCCCCTGGTGAGAAATGATAGTGACACCATGAAATGTATAACAAGCTATATATACTGTATGAACCACCAAAACATTTCTAAAAAACCTGCTTTATTATTATACAACCTTACATTAGAGAAGATTTAGTCATAAGATTTTTAAATTAGTTTTAGCCAATGTATCTGCTTTCTTCACCTGTAAGAAACTCAAAAATGGCAAAACATATTTTTATGGGTTTCTTTTTACAATGCAGGTGATATATGTGTCTTTTAGGTTTATATGTCATATGATTTGTACATATATACAGTTTATATCCCATTATGTTCACCTTTTTCAGGGAAGTCTGGAGTGAGGTATTCGCTTTCCTCCTCCCTGGCTTTTTGGGCCAGAGGTGGGTATGGCAACAGGGCCTCTTTGGTCTGGATCATGGGTGCCACTCTGCCCAGAGGGATGTTTTTTGGTAGCGGACTCTTCGGTCGTCCCAGTGGTGAAACACTCGACCTGAGCGGCACCGCTGCCAAATGAAAAGTCACCAGTGGTTGCTGCCATCCCAAAACCTTGCATGCTACCAAGGTCATCATCAAACTAGCCTATGTGTGGGAATCATACCATCCTGATTTTGCTTATCGTCAGAAACTGAAAACTTTATTGAGGAACAGTGTCTTACCTATGCATGTGTCGTAAGCCTCAGTCTCGATATAAGGTTGGAGGCAGGGTAAGGTTTTCAAGAAGTGATCAACAACCGCTGTAAGACTCGGCACTGTCACCTGACCAAGCAAAGCAAACAAGTTAGACGCTTTATTGCAAGAGCTGAGCAGAAATAAGTGTTTTACACCGTCTGTCCAACAAAACGTTTCCCTTTTGTTTCATTATGTTCAGAATACAGATTGAATATTATGGTTGCCTTTTCAATGTGTGTAGAACTTATTTTGTGACCAGGACCAGTATGGTTATGATCACGTACCGGCTTATCCAGTTCAATGACAAATCTGGACTTTTCTGACCGCACCCTGAAATGTTTCATTGCTGGACCACTATAACAATGCAAAAGAACATTAAAGCACAGGTCAGTTCAAATGCATGCAGCGTTTCGAGTTCCTAAAACATTTAGACCAACATCTATTCACTACATGCAAAAGCATATCTCTACAGCAGAATTGCAAATAAAAATGGTGTGTGTGTGCGCACACACATATGTGAAAGCGCATATTTGCATGAGTGTGTTGGCATGTATATGATTAGTATGGTTATAACGCAGACCTGTTTATGACCTGTCTCACTGTTATGGCGTAGTTGACGTTGTCAGTGGCTGGGCGGAGGATAATGCTCCCACGCTCTGGGTTCATCTCCAACATCTGCTCTGCTTCCTGACGGGAAACAGAGAAGAAACAACTGGGGTGGGGGTGGGGGGGGTGTGTGTGTTGGGGGTTGAGAGAGACGAGACAGAGAGCGACAAGAGCTATTAAACTTGAAACTAACTCTCGGTTTGACATTCAGATCTCACAAAAGATCATTTAAAAAAAATCACAGCAACACAAAAACACATCTGCATAGCCAAATATAACAACTATATCAAAAGAAAAGTAAAACTGTTCCAATCAAATTTTAGCAATCTGTTTAGCAATCTGTGACATGCAGAAAGACAGTGAGAGAGACATTATAGGGTATATGGTACCAAGCCTGCAGTCACTGGGGCTTTTGGTAATAAAATGGTGTCTGCCAAATACAGACCACAAATTGGTGTCACAAAGATGCTAGCAGAGGGGCCCGCCCACCTTTTATGTGGAACACACTGGCTGAGTGGTGAAAGAGTCATCATTTCTATGCAGGGGGGAAAGGTCATGTTTTGGCCACTCACGGGGGCACATGGCTGAGGGTGTCATCGTAAGCCTCAGTAGAAACAGAGAATGAGGGAGGGGGGCAGGGCCTCTGACAGCAGGGGTCACTCAGGATTGGCTGGATGGGCCGTGAGGTCCTCTGCCGCTCCTGCTCCAGGACCTGCTCCAGCCTCATCATCTGGCCTGGGAGTAGTTGCAGTGTGCAGGGGATCTCCAGCTAAAAAAGGCACAAGAAAACAGTCACGTTCCTCCTTTCCCTCCTCCTCCTCACCAATATCACCAATAGACAGACTTCTGGTTATACTACGCCAGTGGTCATGTCTGTTTAGACTGTTAATAATCACACCTAAAACTAAATCACACTGTAAAACTAAAACCAGGAATGCTCACAGCTGACTGCACAGAAAACTCTCACTGAAACTTTCTCGTATTATTTATTAACACAGGGAGCAGTTGTTTTGATGTCACAAATCAAAAGAGTAGATGGGTTTATGGTTTCTTTGACATGATCAGCATTAAAAAGCATGACTATGGTTGATTGATTCCATATACCGCATTCTTGGGAAATAATTGCTTTGGCTGTTCAGCACAAATGAAGTTCAATGGAATGAAACTGATACTTTGTATTCACAATTAAGTAAATAATTTTTATACATACTCTTGCCACAGTCATTATGAAGCTTCTCCATTCTTCTGCTGTATCTGGGTTATCAATCTAAAAAAGAGAACAGAGAGTCACCTTAGATCAGGATGACAGTATATTCAAGCTCTTGACAATCTTTGAAAAATCAAATTTAACCTGTGCATTACTGCAGCCTGTCCAATGATAGGAATCAGCATTAAAATGGTATTTTAATGTTTATAAACGGCACTGTTTTGAGGCTAAGATGACCTCTGACCTTCAGCTGTATTTCTTCATGAAGCAGTGTTAGGGTGTAGACCGAAAGGCAAGTTTTGGTTCTGGGTGTATCAACGACCATTGCCCTCAGGTTACATAGCTCCACCTTCTCTGAATACTGAAATAACAAAATGTAGACCTCAAAAACAGTGGAGAATACATAGAAGAGGACCCAGATCAAGACATGGTAATTAAAAGGATAGCTGATTGTTAAAAGATAGTGCTATGATTTCTTTGTCAGTAGTACCAGACTCTGAACTATATTGTGGTCAAATACCTAAAACAGAACTGCTGAACTCATGATCCATAGAGTTAAATGATATTCAGCTCTTACGGTATCTTGAGTATCATCTGCGTAAAGGAAGATGGTGGATCCTCGTAGCTCCCCAAAGAACCTTTTGAAGTCCTTTAAAATGCCAAAATATACAAACTGTTATTTAAATAATTATGTTTACTTTTGTTAAAAGTGAGACCATTATGTAATATCATTTAAATAAAATTCAACAAGAAGAATGAAACATGCTATAGCTATTTGCTTATAACTCATATGCCCATATACGTTGTCTGAGGACCTGATAACTTCACATCATTCATCACACACAAATACCGGTCTGCATTGCCTTTTGGTATTATAATCAGCAACACCATCATTGTAGATATATTGTTACATACCTCTACCGGAAACCTAAGAAGATTTTTTTTCTCCAGAAAGGAGTATGGAGGAGTCAGTATAAACTACTAATGTATCTAACCCTTTTCTAACTATCACAGACGAGCCAAGCTTCACTTACCTTCTCTCCAGTGTACTTTTTGTGTAAATATCCAGAATAGTAAAGGGGTAAAGCGGTTATCATCTGTCTCCTCTTACTGAGAACTCTGCCTGTAGAGTTAAGGGCTGCCATAGTGCTTCTGTTTTAATGTTCTTGTTTGCAAAACCTTTTCTAAAGAAAATGACCTTTGTGATTAATGAAAAGGAAGTTGCCATGTGCATGTCCATCAGTAACTTGTAGTTGGGACCAAGCTGTGATTTATTTTGATAGGGCAATTTAGCCACCAGGAATGAGGAAACAGTTAAGTGATCTGTAGCAGGGAAAGCACCTCTATCTACCTGAACTGCCACTAAACTTTGGACTGATGCCCCTTGCCGCATACATAGCTGAAGTAGGAAGGAAGTAATTGGATAATCATTTTTTTCAGAAATAGAGCCATATTTATGACCAGTCACATGGTACGAGGGGATAGGGGAATAGCACCGGGGGGAGAGGGTACTAAGTATACAGGGCCCAGGGTTTGAAGGGGGCCTCAGAGTGGAGGGGCCCTCAGAGTCTGCCTGTGTACAGGGACCAGAATTTCTAGCTACGCCCCTAACAGGGGAAGCCAAACAAATAAAAAGAAATAGTCCACGAATGCAGCAATTGCACAGCAGTTAAGTTCAACTGTTTTGTTAAAAGTGTGACATTTTATCTAAAACTTCCCCTATTTTTTAAGTTATACATACACAGTATGCCCAACATCAGGGGGGACTGTCCTGCACCTGCTCTTCCCTGCTGGAAACATTGTGCAGGCTCCACACAGAAACACACATTATGCAGACGCACACACAATCGTGCTCGTTGTGCCTAAAATGTACCCACACACAACTCAAAATGGTAAAAATAAAAAACTACGAAACACATAATTTTTACTTGTTGTGTTACCTACTCATTGCAACTGAGAACTGATGCTTGAAATAAAAATGTTTTTGCGTTTTTTTCCAGCACGCCTTCTGTAAACCATATTAAACTTTATAATTGGATTTTTAGTGAAATTGTTTATTTGAATTCAGTTGTTTTAGGACATAGAGTGTAGGAATTGCTTGGAATTGCATTCTGTTTTAGACAGGTGGCATCCGGACACGGGCTCTTGGCACTTGGATAGATCATACAGTAGATCCGCTGACGCTGTCGTCGATAACGAGGCTAGTGGGCAGATCCGGAGCGACCGTTGCTGCGGCTTCAAGATGGCGGAAGCCCTGACAACTCAAGAGGAGCTGGTAAGATCACAGTAGCGAAGGACCGACAACCTCCTTCGCCAAATCTTTTACACTTTCTGAAAGCTTAAATGTAGATATTTTCTTTGGTCTCGGGCTTCGTGTGGGTCTGAGTATGCTGTAGTTTGAGAATAACAATCTTGTCAGGGAGGGACAAGGATGGTGCCCGGGCCTGTGCTCTTGTCTCTGATTGCCTGAATCTCTGTCGGTGTCATAGAGCCCCGTGAAAGGCTGGCTTTGTACCGACAGCTAGCCAGCATGTGTAGCGCTAGCCATACTTCACTTTAATGTAATGTTGAATATATGAGGGAACGGAGGAGGACTTGTCAATGATGAAATGCCAATAAGCAGTGTTGGCTATTCTTACAGAATTTGCTGG
Organism: Albula goreensis; assembly: GCA_022829145.1. Lineage (NCBI taxonomy): Eukaryota > Metazoa > Chordata > Actinopteri > Albuliformes > Albulidae > Albula > Albula goreensis. The sequence goes on from CM040763.1 coordinate 16,483,393, forward strand.
CTGCTGTCAGATTTCCCAGCTTTTAACACATGTTAATAACAAATCCTAGGTAGGGTAGCTTCACGATTTCGTTATTCTCACGACCATGAACGTTGCTGGCTAATGCTTGTTAGCTACAGAAATAGGATCATACGGTCAGGTTTTAATGTTTAGTGAGGTCAGTACCGTCGAAGATGTTTTTGGGGTTATGTGGGATAATATAGTTGGCTTGCTGTCTCGTTTATTAGCAGCAGCCGAACGGAATATGGGCCCGGATTGTGAAATTGCTCATTAGAAAATATAGCGAATTGCAAGGTATCAAAAACAGCTATTGCCTATGATGTATGGATGTTGCTGTCAAACAGAGGTAGCGATAAGGTAGCCAACGATAATGCTGGTGTCAACATTCACCTCAAAGTATTACCTAGATAACTATTGCTAGCAAACTTAGTCTCTGTCATTTTTTTGTCATTGTTAACAGAAATAGTTGTCTTTAGTATATATTGCTTAGGTGTGCAGTAAAGAATTGGAGTGCGTTTGCTAGTACGTGCCAAAGCTAAGTCCCACTGCCACGGTGTTTTTATTATGTGTGCCATGCCTTGCTTGCTCAGTCTGTACATTGCTGTCTGGCCAACTCGTTAAATCGAGTGTATAATTACTCAGTCTGGTCACGGTAAACAATCGTGAATAAATCAAATGCAATTATCAAAGTGCGGAATTGGAGAAGGATAACGTTAGGCAATAACTGAGAAGAATGTGAAGGCAGAACCATGTCCCTCCTTGCACCTCCTTAGTTACTTGGCTGCTGTAAGTTACTCATAATTCGGTTGCACCCTCCTTTCCTGCTTAGTGCTCTCTGGTCGGGCGCTGGCAGTAAACGTTGGTAGATTTCACTGATGTTCACATGGCATTTTAAGCCTTAGATTTCGTCTGTTGTTGCAGCATAATGTAGCCACACTGCGCAGTATGTTGCAGCAGGTCCTGCTTTCCCATGTCTGTACAGTATTGCTTGCAAATGAAAACGACAAGCAGTCCTGTATTGATTGGAATGCCACAGTTTCATAGTCTCCTGCCTTACCTAGGAGTCACGATATACAACGATATAGGTACTTTATGTTAAGGGTGGTAAAAACCAAGCACTGAACTGTGGGTCACATGGCTAGTTCTGAGAAAGTAAAATCTCTCCGTGTCACGCCATGCCTGTAACTGTGGCTGTTGTCACCCGTCCACAGTGGCAGACGAAAATATTTACACCTTCCATTTGAAACCCTGAGACGCACAGACATGTCTGGCTTAATATAGCCTCCAAAGACTAATTTAACCCTGCAGTCTTTTCAGAGATGGTTTGAATCAAATGGTTATTTGAGAATAAGATTAAAAACTGAATCATTTAAAGCTGGTGATGTTTTGTCAAGTACAGGAATTGTTTGTTCAATGAAAGCAAAGCTTTCTGTAATCAACCTGCGTGTGGGTTACATTGATATGATTGATCAAATAAAACTCCCCTGTGTATGGATATACTTGTAGATTAATGTCAGAAGTTAAACAGCTGTACAGCTGTTCTGAATCAATTCAGAGACTGAGGAGAGGTAGAAATCTGAATTTCTGTTGAAGACCTGCTTTATTCTACAGATAGTGTCAAACTTCAAACTCATATCTAAGAAAGTGGAGACTGATGTTTAATCTGTCCCAGAGTGGTCGCTATCACTTATCATCACCATGATAAGCTGACAGGATCTGCTCAGGTTTGGTGGACTATGACTAGTAAGGATGATTTTTATGATTTTGACAATATTGCAGCTTGAATATTCAGACGAGCATGTACTCAAAGGTGGAAGATGGTCAGTCAGTTAGCCTTACTGTAATCCATTAGCAGAAAATAGTGACAAGTATGAATTTCTAATTAATTCTTTTTGGCATCTTTGTTAGAAAAGGCCTTAGGATATAACTGGAGAAAGAATGACTTCTGCAGTGAATGGATTTTAGGCAAGATTTATTGTAAGAAATGGTAATGAGCAATGCAGATCCAATTTGATTAATCAATCATGAAAGCTTCACTGCTTATTCATTTTTGACAGACAAGTATGAGCTACAGACATTCATTTTTATATCAGAACCCAGCAGAGAAAGCAGCCTAAGCCATCCTTGCCCTGAGAACAACTGGCTGAGAAGTAAGTGTATCTTGTGTGGCTAGTCTCTACGCACGTTTTACAGCATTTGCTTAAGTTCTTTTAATGCCATTGTAGGTGACCTGCCACTTGACACTTGTCTTCCACTTGTATAGATTCCTTGTGTGACCCCACCTCCCTACACTGTCTTTAAAAAAGGGTATCTGTTTTCAAAAGTCTGGTCACATACCTTTTATGCCAGCTGAGGTAGTGGTATTTTTATGGTTTCATGCTTTTCTTTTTCAGGCATGGGTTTATCCTTTTCGTATTTGGGATTTGTATTTTAGTACTGATCAGAGAACATCACTTGCATCAGATGTTAGTTATGTTTTAGTGCTTTAGTGGTACTATTTAGCATTAGTAATGTATCACTAACCCCTTACAGAAACCAGTACACATGAGTAAGCAAAAACAACATTCCCGCCAAGTACAGCAGTAATGCTCTGATATGCATATAGAAATAAATACTTTAATCAGAGATGTCTCTGTATTTAAGGTGGACTTTCGGGACAGTAGCACGTCCATTTTCAGTCACCAATTGGTTTCAGGGTTTGTTTACATTTGGGGCTGCATTTGAGAACCCTCGCTCAGAAAGTGCAGAGGTTGCTCAGGCTCTGCTTTGCCAGCCTTGACAGAGCAGGTGCTGCTGCTCAAGTTGCCAGCTTGTGGAGCGTTTGCCAGTGGCTTTCTAATAATGTATTATTTGGCTTTGGTTTGCATAATGAATAGTGGTCTCATATAAATAACGCTGCTATCGATTACTGGAGTTATGTCGCTTCTCTGTTTAATTCTTCTTAAAAAGATACAAGAGCTTTTCCATTAAACACAGAATTTACACATGTGATTCTGCTCATTGTTGATACCTCACCATTAACCATTAGCCACTTCACATAACTGACACTTTTCTCACTCAGTTTAGCAGTGGTATTTTCATTGGTTGCTTTGTAGACCTTACTGCAGGAAATACATTAATAAATATTATATTTACTTTATTACATTAAATTGGGAGGAAAATAGTGATACTACAGAGAACAAGGCATATAGAGTGACAGCATTAAAATAGGTTAAATGATTTTAGTCACATAGACACATCATTGTAAACAATTCTTTAGATACTGCACATGAGATATTAAATACAAATTAATAATTTGATTAGGGTAGGTCTACATTCCTCCTAGTGTGATGGAATCTGGGAACATTTAAATAATTCTGTGGGAAATTCATACGGTCCGTGCCATTTCAGTTGGGGTACCTATTTTAGATGCCTACTGTCAGCAAGCCAAAGCTAACATTGGTCAGGAGAAGCTCCATTCTATATCCATTTGAAAGGCAGGGGAAAGGTAGAGGGAAACCTGATCATTGCTTCAGTTTCTGTCTGTCCCGTTAAAAAATTGTTTACTCAATAATTCCTTTTGAATAATTGTTTGAAGGACTGTCTGTGTTCTTACATGCACCTGTCAATGGCTTGGAACTATGTATGCGTTTGTCTCAGGTTGATTGGCTAGCGTTAACAAGGGCCAGATACTTAGCTGTTGTCACATGGTTTAAACACAAGGGCAGCTGTCAAGTTTTCAAAATTTATATCCAAGTAATGTCGGGTGTTGATAAGCTAAACAAATTGACAGTAGTATTTGCTTTTGCACACTTTGGAATCCTGAACAAAAGGCTGCTTGTTGAGTTTGATTCTTTTCGCTGAGTTTTATAAGGCATAGTTTCATGGTGATACTTGTGGATACAAGTGGATACGTAGTTCTCTGCTGGGTGCGGTTTTAGCCCAAGTGCGGTCATTTTCAAATCCCCTGGATCAATTAGTTTACAGAGATGGATTCAAATGGGGTTTGACATCTTTCAAACGGTATGCACTATCTCATGCAGATTATCTGTGCAGCTCTTTTGGGGCTTTCTGTAAGACTAGAGCAATTTGGGGAAAAAAAAGTCCTCATTCCTTTTCTACAAGCAAAAGTGTATCAACAGACTCTCCTTTTACTTGCATGAGAACAGCATGTGTTGACTTGCTGGAGCCCAGGCACAAATTCAGGAATCTCTTCATTATTCTTGAGGAGGGAGAGGGAGTGCATTCAGTATTCATCATTTTTTTCTTAAATGAATCTAACCAAACGGAATTAAATAGGCTAATGAATTCTTGGTAGCTTAGTTGTATATATTGCATCACATAGAATTCTTGCATGTGCTCTCAAAAATCCATGGACATACTGTCATTTGATCCTCCTTTTCCTGCTTTGAAAATTTCTGGGCTAAGTTATTTTGTGCCTTGAATTAATTCCTGCGATCCTAGACTGGCAGGCCTCCCACCTCAAAGTCCTCACAAAGCTTGTGTAATGTATAGGCCTACCTGCTATTTTAAACTTCAGGAAAAGCATATCGTATTTTGAGTTTGTGTCCCTTCAGCGTTGCATGGGCAAGGAAGGTTTCTGGGATAGGCTAATTTTTTTATGATCATCACACAACCTGTCTAGCCAATGCCTAAATTAATTGCAGTGAAGATTTTTATTCGAAATTGCGTTTTTTTTTTCTCTATTTTGAAAGCTTGTGCGTAATAATAAAGCTGTTGAATCTCAAGCTGTAACTACAGTTTCCATCCACCTCGATTGATCATTTGCGACACTCTGTCTTTCTCATTTATCTGAGGTCCTCAATTGCAAGCGTGCTGAAGATAAAGCACTTTCTTCTTAACCTGCGTACAACAAAAAAAGTAGGGAAGGCACAGTGTCAGTTTTCCCCCAGAATCAGGGTTGTAATTGTACTAAGTGTGGGTGTCTGTGTTTGGGATCTTAGGCTGTGGAGGAGTTCCTGATAGAGTTGAGGAACAGGGAGCAGCACAGTGTGGTGCTTGTGTCCCAGAGCACGGCAGTCAAGTTCCTCATGGCCCGCAAGTTTGACGTCTCCAGAGCCATCGACCTCTTTCAGGCTTACAAGGTAAGAACCCTCTCTCTCAGCGCCTCTCAGTTAATTTAAACACTGGTTGAAAACTACAATAGGACAGTAGTCTATAGCAATTTTATTATGCAAATAATGATTCTAATCAATAAAGGATTAAAATTCCTGAAATTTGTGCGCTGTCATGACACCATTTACAGAATCCCATTGAAGTAGCCATTACCTTTACTTTGTGCTTTCACTTAGGAAACAGATACCATGTTAGTTTGTTCGATTTCAAACCAGCGATTTCAAGTCCAAGTGTTACGTGCACACAGACTTCTTTGGCCTTACCACGTAGACTATCTGCTTTGGTGATTATCACAGTAATATCACTCCACATCATGTTACATAACCTGTCGGCAGTCACGTAGATATGTTTGCGAACGCAGAATTTGAATATGAGAGCTGCAGGGACAGATGAAGTGATGTGACCAGGGTTGAACATTTCCTCTCATAAAGGTCATCATCTCCGCTCCTCTTCCTCCCCCGCCCCCCATTCCCTGGTAGGACGTGTTAATGAGGCCCAGATCAGCTTCAACACACGTCTGCACACCCACGTAGCAACACACCGTAGCCTGCTTCTGTGAAACTCGTTTGTTGAGCCAGTTAGTTCATTTATCAAAATCTACTTCATGCGTTAGCTTTCTGCTGTGTGATCAATAAAAAAACTCAAATCGTTCCTCTATGGCAGGTTAAGCGGATTGACCATTTTCCTCATTCTAGGTCATTTTGTGATGAAAACTTAAATGATTGCTTTAATTTCATTTGAAAATCTGGTGGCATCCAGAGGAATTGGTGTTTCGCTCAGTAGTGATGCAGAGAGGAAAACAGACCTGGCTGTGACGTTCCACTGTTGTCTTATCCACGTGTAATCTAAATTGATAGACATCTTTAACCTTGTGATATCAAAGCCATAATGTTGATATAAATAAGAAACTTATTATTATTATTATTATTATTATTATTATTATTATATAGCCTTATTATTGACCCTGTTTTTCACTTCAGCTGTCTCCTTTCATTGTCTTTCTCCTCTCACAATCAGAATACCAGAATAAAAGAGGGGATTTACAATATTAACCCAGACGAAGAACCTCTACGGTCAGAATTACTGAGTGGGAAGTTCACAGTCCTCGTAAGTCCTTTTGTAACTTTGCCCTTCCTTTTTTAAAAGTTAATTCATGATTTATTAAAAGAAGCGAGCATGCTTATAAATATCCTTTTTGTTATTTGCTGTGCCCCATATTGAGGTCAGTGATAGGGAAGATTAAGCTCAGGTTCAGAAGGGAGGCGTTGGGTTGAATTCAGGTCATCTGTATTATTTTCAGACCAGTGCCAACCCTTCGTATCTGCACTGTGATTGATGTCATTATGCATGGAATCATTCAGCACTAATGTGTGCAATCTATCATTCTAACCTGGTTTTCTGCATCACAGAAACTATAGGGTGATAATTCAGTAGCCATAACCCTGATAAAACAAGTGTATATATGCTGTGAGTTCAAATAAAACCCTTTTAATGGTTTTTGGTCTTGGCCTGTTGGTCCTTAATCCTTCTGTGACATGTTGCTGCAGCCCCGGCGAGACGCTAAGGGCGCCGCACTGGCACTGTTTACCGCCCGCCTCCACAGGCCCGACATCACTACCCATAAAGCTGTGCTGCAGGCCATCATCTACCAGCTGGACAAAGCCATTGAGAGGTAACACTGGAGACATTAGTATCAGTATTAGTATTCGTAGTTATTATTGTTCATGTTGGGTCAGCAAGTCACTGTAGGTCAACACAACATTTTGTAGCCTGTTTTGAATTTCAGTATGTTATGCTTTTAGGGGCATTAAACTGTCACAAATCAGCATTCCATGCTTGTGATAAACCTTTGAAAGAGGTGGTTGACGGATGGATGGTAGTTGAAGGACTTTTCTCTAACCTCAGTTCCAGTTGCTCCCAGTGAATATACCTTGTATTTGTTCCCATCCCTCTCTCAGTGTCCAGACACAACGGGACGGCCTCGTGTTCATCTACGACATGACGAACTCTACATATGGGAACTTTGACTATGAGCTGTGTGTCAAGATTCTCAACCTGCTCAAGGTAAAGGGATTGCAACTACTACTAAAGGGATTGTAACTACCTGAGTCCTTTACTCTCAGAAGCATTGAACTCTGGAGCTCATCCTGTTAACACTGTTCCAGAGTGTCACCCAGGGAAGGAGGGAATGCTGTCAGGATGTTCATGTGTCCCCCCCCCCCTTCATAAAAAGTCTTATTCCTGATAATGTCTTTGTGAACTCAACTTTGGGACGAAGAAGCAACTTTAAGAAGCAGCTGCTGACATCTTGAGGATAATTCATGCTTGTCTGAGAGAGTGGGAGTATTTGATTGTGTACCTCTATTTTCCCATTAAGGGAGCGTTTCCTGCACGGCTCAAGTGTGTGTTCATTGTTTCGTCTCCGCTTTGGTTCCGCGCTCCCTTCGCCGTCCTGCGCCTCTTCGTCCGGGAGAAATTGAGAGAAAGGGTAAGCTCACAACAGCGGGCATCATTGTCATTGTCAATGCTTCCCTCCATTTTACCAGCAGCCACTACTTTCTCAGGCTCTCTCTCTCTCTCTCTCAGTGGTTGGTGTGGTAATATTCTTGATCAATGCTGTGATTCAGCAACATTTCATAAGTCTCACTCACTCTTTTTTTCTCCCAGCCTGAGTTTAATTGTACTCATATTACAAGTCAATAGCTGAGTGTGTTCTATTTATTTATAGCAATCTTTCTTCTTCTCTGCAATTCCTCTCGGTATCATTAGCACCAAGAATCGGTGAGAGTCAGGTGACTGTAGTATTAATTGTTTGTTTTTTTCATTTTCCATGTTTTGGCAGTAGGTGGTTGTTTAGTCTTCCCACAATCAGCCATTGACATGGTTTTACCAGGCCAGCTGTACTGTTGAGAGAAGCTCCTCTTACTGGCAGTAACTGTCCTGGAAACACCTGTCACAGGTTTATTTTCACTGTAGTGCACTGAGTGCTTATTTCAGCTGGTAGTTGATGTTTTTTGGTAGAAAAATGTAGAATCCCACATTCGTTCAGCTTTAGTTCCCATTGCAGCACAGATCTATTAAGGTAGATGAATGATCTGTAGGCATTACTCGTCTGATAGTGGAAGCCGATAGTGGCATTAGGAAAATGCAGTGCACTGAAGAGGCAGCATGTAACCCTGTGTGTGTGTGTGTGTGTGTGTGTGTGTGTGTGTGTGTGTGTGTGTGTGTGTGTGTGTGTGTGTGTGTGTGTGTGTGTGTGTGTGTCTCTCTCTGTCTCTGTCTCTGTGTGTGTGTGTGTGTGTGTGTGTGTGTGTTCTCTCAGGTATGCACAGTGAAATCCCATGAGCTGGCCTGCCACATCCCCACAGAGTCCTTGCCGGTGCACCTGGGCGGCTCCTCCCAGTACAGCCACGTGGCTTGGATCCAGGCCTGTGTGAACTCCAGCCAGGCTGGCCCGCAGAGGGAGAGCACCGGGGGAGACTGCATCGGCAACCTGCTTCGCTCCTACTCCCTGGAGCAAAACACCACCACCACCTCCACCCCCAACACCACCACCATGCCTGGAGATGGGCTCAACTCCAACTGCGAACGTGCCGACAACGCCAACCTGCGCAATCACTACAACCGGCAGGGCAGGACTAGTGCTGAGCCCGACGGGAGTCCCCGCCACCCGCCCGCCCCCCATCAGAACTGGAACGGCTCGGCGCTGATGCAGGGGGGCCGGACGGCTGGTGGGAACCCGGGAGGAGGTGTGGGCACGGGCCCAGGCCTGGCTGGGAGAAAGGGCGGGAGCCCCAATGCCAATGGGAATGGGCCTGGTCGCCAAGCCCCGCCTCCACAGTCGGAAACTCCCCCTGACACGCCCCTACACCACAAGCATGATGGCGGGGTTGGGGGAGGGGAGGGAGTAGTCACAGAGTCTGGAGGGCATGGGAATGGGGATAGCAACAGAGTAGTTAAGGAGGAGGAAGAGGTGGAGGAGGAAGGTGTGCCACCGCTGCCGCAGAAGTCTGCACGCCCTGGTGGCGGCTCTGGCCCGGGCTCCGCCCTCTCATCATCGCCCGGCGAGGGGCTGGAGCCATCGGTGCACATGCCCGAGCCTGGCGGCATGACCGTAAAAGAGCTGGTGTCACATGTGAAGAGGAGGAGGAAGAAGGGCATCTACCAGGAGTACGAGGAGATCCGCAAGGAGCCGCCTTCTGGCACCTTCCACTACTCCAAGTAAGAGCTCCTCACCTGGGAATGAAAGAAGGAGGGGGAGGGAGGAAATGGATGAGGGAAAGTACAGAGCCTTTCAAAGAATCACAAATATGCAGTTGCAACATGCAGTTCATTTATTCCAAGCACTTCTTGATTATATGGATGCCTCCAATGAATCACTGCCAAATAGTGAAACTTGAAATGTTTTAGCATGACTTACAGCCTGCTTGTAGAAAATTCAATTCATATTCCTGTAGTAATGCTTAATTTTAGGCAACCAGGGGCTCATGACATGCCAGAATCATTAAATACCTCAGTAGGGGATTGACTGCTGTAGGGGAACAGGGAAGCCCTACTTAAACTCCCTTAGGGATCATAATACTGTGAGGTACCTTTTTTGTGATTTACCTTTTGCATTAGCAAGTAGGGGTCTATCACAGGGTAGAGGTCATGTTCAAGCGGGAGTAAGATGAAGCTAAATGGATTTAGCACCCACGGTCCAGCGTGAAAGCATCAGCAAGTTTTTTCACCCTCTCAGATACCTGGTTTTTTGCTTCTGTAAGATGAGATCTCTAATGCCTCTTTCCTGTTTTTTTTTTTTTTTTTATCCAGGAAGCCTTACAATCAGATTAAGAACAGGTACAGTGACGTCCTCTGCCTAGACCAGTCTCGGGTGAAGCTAAGCATACTACAAGATGAAGATGACGAGGTACCAGTGATGACGAATTTCATAACACATCACATGCTGCTTATTAATTCATATGTACTACCTTCAAAGATTAGAAGTCACTGTAAAGTTTTGTTTGTGAATGAATGCCCTTGCACTTCCACAATCATTGTCTGAAGCTGGCCTACTTAAAAAAAAAAAAAAAAAAAAAAAAAAAAAAAAAAAAAAAATAGAAGTGCAGTATCGCTTTGAAAGGGGGTGACATTTTGTATGCAGTAATTATTGGAACAAGCTTTTAGACGGCCTGACTTTATTACATTTTTTAAAAGCAAACGGCCGCATCGCTTTAGATATCAGGTGCAGTAGGTATTGTTTTCCCCAGTTTGACGATGGATCTGTCGTTGTCATTGCAGACGTCAGACTACATCAATGCGAGTTTCATGGATGGGTACAAGAGAAGCAATGCCTACATTGCCACTCAGGGTGAGTTGTGTTTTACTTATCAGGGGCTGGACTTGCACAACAGCATTCAGGAGGGTGTACTCTTAAGATACATTCTCAGCCCAAACAGTTTGAACTTGAGTGGACTTCATCTGCAAGATACAAAGGTTATGCAAGTCAGGAAGGGAGAGGAAATTATTACACCACTGTTTAATCATGCATCACCCTTAAAGTGTAACGAAACACTACAGAATAGCTTCAGCTGTTGCACACAGAGTAAGACATGAAACCTGGTCATAATCTCACAATTTCTTTGAAAATATGGTAGTGTCAACATTTTGCTAGTAAAACTATTAAATTCTGTCTCTTCCAGTTGAACATATTAATATTCTTTCGCTCAGATTCGAACATAGATCAGTACTGTAAAAGTGGATCAGGGAGAGTCTTTTGAATCTCAAACAATTGACTCATTTTCCAGTGTGCGTTGCTATATTGCATCCAGCCTGTGAGATTTTGGAGTGTCCTCGAGTACTGTATCACAGCACACACTTGCCCTGCCAACCTCTTGTTCTGCCCCCACCTCTGACTCTCTTCCAACATAGCACAGGTCATGCAGAAAACCTGAAACCATGGGTGAAATTACACTTTCAAGGGTAGTAGATTTGCTACTTAGCTGTTTAAGTCAACTCACCATTGTTTGTACGATATGTTTTTTTTTTTTTTTTTAAATAGTATCATGAAGAAAGCCTCCTTGCCGTTGGTGCCTGTGGCACTATTACAGTACCAGTGGTGTATATCATGGAGGACGATACTCACCACTGGCAACATGTGCCAGGACATGTTGTCTGCGTATGTTTGTCTGGCCTTTCAATGAAACATGTTGCTTTCTGTTTCAGGGCCTTTGCCAAAAACGTTTGTCGATTTCTGGCGCATGGTGTGGGAACAAAGGGTTTTAATCATCGTCATGACAACAAGGTAACACGTCTAGCCAACAAGTCTGTCTTGTTTTGTACTGCTCAACTGATGTGGAAATTGAAGTGTGGGAGCATGTATGGCACACTGCAGGTGATGTAATGGCAGGATCGTCTCTGACGCTGGGTGCGGAGGCCAAGTGAAAAGGAACGGTTCTGTACGGTTTCAGGGTAGTGGAGCGGGGCCGGGTCAAATGCGGTCAGTACTGGCCACTGGATGCGGGGCGCACCGAGGACCACATACACTTCCTGGTCAGGAACGTCCACATTGAGATGTTCCAGGACTTCAAGATCTCTCACCTGGAGATTTTCAACCGTGAGGTAAGGGATAACATTCACCGCTTACCTTGTAAGTGATTCAAGGAAGACATCCAATCCAGAACTCTCATTTGTAATGGAAATAATATTACTAATAAGAAATAATAACAGACCGCATTTATATAGCACTTTTCATCTCATGATGTAAACATTCTTCATTGTGAGAACTCACCTCATTTACCACCAATGTGCAAGCATCCACCTGTGTGATGTCCGACAACGGCAGCCATTTTGTGCCAGACCGCTCACCGCCCCTCAGCTGAGGTGGCGTGGGAGGCCATTTGGCTCAGGGCATGCTCAATGTATTCTCGGTTCACCCTGCCGGTGCACAGCACTGGCAGCGATCATGCCCAGTTTGAAAACAGGCAGGCCGGCGAGGTGAGCCAGGTGCCCCGCTTTGATCAGATGGCAGAAGCGGCTCAAAACAAATGTAATCCTGGCAGGTACATGCAGTGTTGGGCGAGGCTTCTGATTTCATACCCGACCAGTGTTCAGATGAACAGACTTATTCATTTTTGGGACAGGACTGAATATATATGCTTTGTATGTCCTTCAAATGAGAACTGGTAAAAAAGAAAACAATTGAAACACTAGTTTAAAACGTGAACTTCACTGATTTTAAGAGTAGAGAGTACTGTTCAAACACTGAGATTGTTTGAACAGTACAGTGAGAAAAGTGGAATGTTCAATGACTTGGTATCTTCGATATTTGTTGTTTCTTTGACATTGGGACAGATTATTCCTTGATTTGAGCTGCACACTTTACCCTTATGGGTTCTGTGTGGTGATATGAGAGGGCATATCCCATGTGAGGTAAATCAAACATACAGCTGTCACAGTGGAAGAGGTGGTGAACCAAACTTTACTTTAAACGTATTATCAGTGCAGGTCCTCATTCCACCACTAGATGGGGATATAGAGCAGCAGAACAGTGCCATGTTAGGAAGCACATTAGCAGAGAACTCACACTGAGTTGTGATAATGGAAAGGTGATGTACACCCTGGCATCCTTTAGGCCGTTCACAACTCGGTACATTTTGTGTTTTTAGTGGAGATATGAGGCATATGAAAAGATTTTTCAGGGAATATCCTCAAAACCACATCTATCTTTCTGAGCGAAGCACGATCAGCAGGGTTTCCAAATTTCTTTTAAACCAATAACACTCCCTGCCCTGGGGACAGAAATTAAATAGGCTCATTCGGAATGGAGATTATCTGAAAGTGCATTTGGAAGAAAGCCTGCGGATTCCACACCCAGCCGGTTGAGTATCTCTGGCCCAAAGCATAATGTTTTCATAAAAGTGTTTTATAGATAAAGGATTAAATCGTAACTGGTTGTTTTAGGCCTTGTTTTTGTACCTTATTTCCAGTAATTCATCAGATGCCACAGCGGTGTTTGTTATTGCAAGTGCTTGAAATAGGCTTTTTATATGCTATGTTTGGATCACATAGTGTGGACAGTGCATAACATTGGGTTCGTTTTTAGTTTAAGTGTAAATGTTTCCAGCCACACTAAAAGAGCTTTTTTCCCCTATTAAAAAACAATGAATGCGGTGGTAATGTACTGCTCAAATAAAACACGAGTCTTTGTTTGATAATGCCTTGTATTTACACTTCAGTTAGCTACATTAGATACATGCTCTATTTGGCCTCTGACTCCTCTTGTTTTTTTTTTTTTTTGACTGCTGAACAGACGGGGGAGCGACGGGAGGTGGCCCACTACCTGTACATGAGCTGGCCGGATTTTGGTGTGCCCAAGTCGGCCTCTGCCATGCTGGACTTCCGGACTCAGGTGAAGCAGCACCAGGAATCAGCGTTCCGGGCCATCTGCAGTGACTGGTCCGGGCCTCCAGGAGGCCCCCCAGTGGTGGTTCACTGCAGTGCAGGCATTGGAAGGACAGGTACTTATCATGCCTTTGCTGTCATGATCTTAGTCAGTCTTTAAGTTAATTTACGTGTGTTATTTTAAGTAGTACTTTTTAATTGTTAGAATAAGCTTTGTGTCTGAGGTACAGGAGTTCAAGCGGATTTCCCTTAAAGAGGTCAAACAAATACAGTATAGCGTATACCCTCTGGCTGAATGTAAATAACTTTGATGAATTAAAAGAGCAGACACTTTCTGGTGGCCTCATAAGTAGCAATGTCTTTGTGTGAAGTTGTTTGGTCTGTGTCTTTGTCCACCTAGTATCTTCACTCGTCCTGTCCCTTCCCCTGCCCCAGGTACCTTTTGCACTCTGGACATTTGCCTGTCGCGGCTGGAGGACATCGGGACGGTGGACGTGAAACAGACGGTGCGTCGCATGCGAACGCAGCGCGCCTTCAGCATCCAGACCTGGGACCAGTACTACTTCTGCTACATGGCCGTCATCGAGTACGCACAGCGCCGCGGGCTGCTGGCGCCCGTGGAGTGGTCCGACACCGACCTGGAGACGGACAGCGAGTGACAAACCGCAGCCGAACGTGGGGGGGTGGGCAGAGCATTGGAATACAAAGAGGAAGTTGTGGCTGAATGTGGGATGGGGTGGGGTGGGGAGAACCTCTACAAAAGGGGTTCAGGACTTACAGGATCCCAGTTGCTGGAAATCGGACTGATATGGTTGGGAGAAGGGGGGGGCTTCATTTATTCCCCCCAATAATAAAGACTGTAGAACTCTGTCAGTCCTTCAGATTCTCCATCTTGTTTCAGGAGGAAGTGGAAGTGTCATAGGAGTTTTATATTGACTTGCACATGTGATTAATGGCAAACTTGAAAATTGACCCTCTTTTGATTGTTTTTATTTTAGGATAATTTTTGGGAGTTCCCCTCAAACACTACATCTCCTCTCCCGCCCATCATTAAAACCCAGCCTTTGAAGGAGATGTGTGTTAAAAACGATAGAAAAGAAAACTTGAACATGATTTTTAAAGAGAATTTAATTTGACTGTTGGTCCGGTGTCATTCTGTGTTCTGTCATTTTAGCTGTCTGGTTTTTTTTTTTTTTTTTGTATTATATATATTTTGTATTATTGTTTTAATTTTCTTTTGTTCATATGTAAACTAACCTTAAAGCCAAAGGTATTGCCTTGAATGCTTGGATGTCCTCTTGAACATGTGTGACAAAAGTCAATGTATATTCTTGTACCATACATTTATATATTGTGTATAACTTTTCAGAAAGCCTTGTTTTAATTTAATAGACTTAACATTGTATATATTACATGTGTATATACACAAACACATATGAATGAGCATATTCTGATGGGGGGGAATTCAACAGAACCACAAAAAAGGTCAGGCCAGAGTGTGGTCAGGTCTTTGCTTTTTTTTTTTTTTTTTTCCCCAGTGTCTTTTTTTTTTTTTTTTCCTCCTTTACAGACGTCCAAAATCAGCCTTAAACAACTTACTTCAACGTACCTTACACTGCCTCTCTGTATCAAAGGTTGTTTTTCTGGAAATTTCAGTTTGTTTTCCTGCTGGAGTGATTTTCATTGTTTTCCGTTTCCTTGTTTATCCATACTTTTCTGACACTACAATGGCGCGGTGTAACGCCTCTGTGATCGCACTGCCACCGATTTGACGTGCCTTTAAGCTCCTCATAGCACAGTGTACATACATGCATTGTAGCAGTTGTCCTAACCTAGCATACCAGATTTTAATTTTTGGAATCTCAGGGGTAAACTTCATTGTTGATAGTGTCAAAAAGATTTTGTTTTCTGGGTTCACCTCTGGTAATTATCTTTTTTTTTTTTTTTTTTTTTTTTTAAAAAGTATATAGTTTTTTTGTATTTTATATACTGTATTGTAACCTATTTATGTGGCTTTGTAAAACTATGACAGTATTCATAATTAATGATTGTTGGTACGACGCCTGATACGTAAAACAGATTTTATTTTGATTTATTTGATAAAAACAAAGTTAGAAAAACAAATATTTTGGAGGTTTTTTGTTTTTGCTTGGATTACATGATGTTTTTTGGGAGCTAAAGACCGAATGTTTCCAAACAATGGAAAAGTGAACATTATTTGTTTGTTTTTGTTAAAAGCCTGTTGCAAATTTCGTCTTGTGCAACGTATATTCGTGTTGGGTTTCTGGACTCCCAAACATTGTCTGAAAACGCTGTCAAAGAGAGGAAAGCACGAATGGCAGCAGCTTGTATTCAGTTCTTAGTGATGTGATGGCTTGGTATTTCGGAGCACAGGAAATGAATGTTATGGAAACCACAGCCAAGACAATACCATAACGGGACTGTGTTAATCCTCCTGTTAAACCCAGTCTCAATGAGAAAGACTTGATTTAAAAAAAAAAAAAAAAAGCAGACCGGTCATTTCTAATCCGCATTTTAGGAATGAGTGGATCAGGATCTTAGGCCGTGGTCTTATTGGTCAGCTGTTCTGTGCTCAAGCTGAATATGTGATTTAAGATGGCCTTTTCACTGAAGTCTGCTTTTAGTGTCATAGTAAAAAAAAAAATTGATATTATTCTGAAAAGTTGTGTGGATGTCTTCATCTTTGGTCTGTTGTGATTTATATTAATGCATGTATAATTTTATGTGTTTTATGAACACCTGAATGTAAAACATTTGATTCATCACTTTGATTTATACAGCCCACCTTCAAGAATAGTATTATTGGACAAAATAACTAGATTTTTCACAAAGGCAGTTAGGAAAGGAATTCATGGTGTTGAGTAACTGGCCAGCCAAAGCCTCACAGTGTGACTTTTGGGAATTGTTGGTACATTGCAGGTAGTTTTCCTAATACATCATACATGTTTATGGATCATACATTTTTATGCTGTGAAATTAGACCTGGCATTACTTGCCAGACCTGGCTCCACAGCTTATTATTTACATTTTCATTACAGAATCAACATGATGACCAAACCTTCCTTCCTTGTCTTTGAAATAATGCCAACAATTTGTTTTCACTTGTGCACAGAACTGCCAGAAGGTAGATGCTTAATATCTATGTAACATAATCCCATTTTTAGACCTAAATTCTTCTAGACTTTTTTATGTGGCCAGCAAGTGTTATGCGTATAGTCTTTCAGCATCGATAACTCTGCAGGACTAAAACACCACCCGTCCATGATAGCATTCATGAACTCATACTTTATTTAATGGAAGTGGAAACCACCATTGTAGGTTTAGTTTTGGAATATCACATAAACGGGTTGGGATCTGACAGAGAGGGCTATGACACATAGTGTAAATATGATGTTCCTTAAACCACTGGATGACTACTCATGGTCTCTGGACAACGGCATCTTCATCTTGAAAGACGCCCCTTTTCTGCTGAAACAAGGTGATAAGTAAATGCCATTAAATAACGATTGACATCAACCTTACCCTGCCCCTAAG
Source organism: Albula goreensis (assembly GCA_022829145.1). Classification (NCBI taxonomy): domain Eukaryota; kingdom Metazoa; phylum Chordata; class Actinopteri; order Albuliformes; family Albulidae; genus Albula; species Albula goreensis. Next base: position 16,500,445 of record CM040763.1, read on the forward strand.
GGGGAGGTTCTCAAACTTCTGGGGGGTCTAAGAATACACATGAGTAACCAGGATTGAGTTTGAGAACCCTTGCTCTAAAGAGCACATCCATCACACTATAACTGAGCCAACTTTCACTTTAGGACTGCTCCTGTATTTCCATTTCTGTCTTGCGCTAACAGAAGTAACAGCTAAGGATTCAGTAGTTTATTCACTGATGGATTTAGGAGAAGAGCATAGTCCATAGCAAGTAGTACAAGTTCCAGGCCCTGACAAATGTTGGAAGTCTTCATAACATTATTATTACATACTGCAGTGTTGCATGCTTGGCCAAAAATATTCAAATTAAAGGATGGCACAATTTATATTGGAATTGACTTTCCACATCATTCTTTCCTTTACTACATAAACATGCACAACTGATGATTTTTTTAGCTTTTGAAAAGTTTACAAAATACTAAAATTTGTTGAAAAACCGGTTCCAAAAAGTGGAATTTTTGACACTGGAGAAGGAGCTTTTTGGAGTTTTTCTACAAAAATTATTTGGGTTTCAAATAATCAGTTTTTGCTGGCCTGTATAGGAAAGATGCCCAAAAAAATTAAACATTCAGGGCCATGAAGTAAGCAGACAGTCAAACAAAACAAATGACAGTTATGGGGAAGACATTCCTTGGAGTGCTGTTGCAATAACGCTCACAAACTCATGGGAGGGTCTGTGATTTTTTGTCTATGGTGCAAAAGGCATGTACAAAAAGATAAATGTAAAAAAAGGACAATTGTGGATAAAAACATCTAGTTTTCCTCAGTTAAAGTGGTACAATGTCTTTGTAAAAAAACCAAAAAGAAGGTTTTCCTCCCAGTTGCCCTGGAGGTGGAGTCACCTCCTGATAAGTCCCGCCTTCCTCCAGCTGACCCGCATGCAGGATGCGCAGCAGGCAGTCCGGTAGTAAGAGTACACACACAGGCTTGCCTGAACCACCATGTTGCAGTTGTAGTACATGTCCTGGCAATTCTCATCTGAAAGAAGGGAAGGGGGAGAAACATTATCTCAGAGGTAAATCTGAACATTTTACATTATCCCAAAGAATTATTAAATTACAGTTAATTTTGAGTTATAACTTAGTTATTAACTGCATATAATCTGCTCACAACGTATTTTTTAAACATATTTTTATAACCATTTCCTAACTGCAATATGACTCTTGGTGTTCCACTGACAAAATAATCAATATTGCCATTAGCCACTAAAACTCAGTGATTTGATGAGGAGTATTTGAGTAATACCGATTTCTGGGGTGCAGGGGTGCGTGTTGCACTCCTCACGGTCCTCCGGCATGAGGTAGGGGTCACAGGCATTGCTCTCAGTCAGATCGTCTGTCAAACAGCGCACCTCTCGAACCTGGTACCCCCCTTCACAGGAGCGAGAGCACTGCAACAGAAAAGTGAGCACTTCACCTTTGATTCGATCAGCTCTCAGTCTTCTGCAGATTCAGCCTTGAACTCATAATGCTAGCATAATGAGTATTATTGAAAGCTGGTAAAAATATCCAAAGGAGACTGCGGCATTATTGAGTGCTCCAAAGCATGAGGAGTTTAAACTTGATTATAATGCCTTTCCTAGAGAATTTAATACACTGTGTGTGTATCTCTGTTTTCTACATTTGAAAGTATCCACTGGTTTGCACAGAATATTTGCCACAATATACTTTATAGAAGACCCCAACAGAGGCAAATTTAAATCTCCTTAAATGCAACCCATAGGTCAAAAGTGGCAAAGAAAAAATCCCTTGGAAGAGAGTAGGACAAAGTAGGTTGGCAGAAATAAGCCTTGAAAGAAACCTGTCTTTCTCTGACCTCTTCAGGGTCTGAGTTAATAACGATCAACAGGTGAATAACGGTGAAGCAGGCATACTATCCCTTTAAAACGGTTTTTGTACGGGACACTCACAGCGCTCCACTCCGTGACGTACCACTTGACGCCACACCTCTTGATCTGGCAGGGCTGGGTGTCGGGGGGGCGGGGAAGGTGGGTGCAATCAGAGGGGGCGGTCACCTCAAAGCTGCCGTTGGTCTGCAGCAGACAGACCACACTTCGGCCCTGCATGCCGGCCCCACACTCTGTGGAACACTGACAGATACTCACACTTACAGTACAGAAGGGCACAGTTTACATCTAAACTGCACAGCACATCTAAATATTTCTAAATTGTGTCTGGATTTCTGGTTTGTTTTGATGGGTAGAGTGTTGAGTTAATAAGCCTGGTGTTCTGACCTGCCCCCATGGTCCAGTGTACCACTCTGGCTTGTGTTGGCATGGGCCGAGATCACAGGGCATCACGTCCTCTGGCCTCTCGTCCTCACAGCCGTCCAGAGGAAGACTGCTGATGTGGTTCATCAGGCAGACCACCGACCTGCTTCTTTGGCCACCTCCACACTCCGCTGAGCACTAATGGCAACAAAAACATCCCCAACATTAGGAACAGCTCCCACAATCCACCAGGCCCTGATAATATCCAAACTATCCATTCATATTCATGTAACAATCCCCTGTACCCTGAAAACACATACAATAATGACTTTTAAGTGTTTTGTCTTAATTTTACCTTACCTAATTTGGCTTCCAGGTTTTGTGTCATAGTCAGTGTCATAGTCAGTTGACAACATGGATGTTTCTAGAAATAGGGACTGGTGATGCCTCTGGTTGACAAGTATTTTAATGACTCTGAATTCCAAACCAAACTTTTTTGTGGCTGAAATCCTAAAGCAGAGTGGCACAACCCCAGAGTCTGTCTTGGCCTCACCCTGTCACTCCAGCGGGTGAAGAACCAGCTGCGGGCACATGGCCCCATGTCGCAGTTACGCACGTCCTCCGGACGCAACTTCATGTTGCACTCCTCGTCCGTCACCACATCCCCCAGGTTGTCCAGACATTTGACGTCCCGGGTGCGCTGGCCCACCCCACACGGCACAGAGCACTGCGGGAGGAGGAGCATGGGGCAGACAATTAAGAACACATGATATCAGAATGGAAACAGTGTTTCAAAAGTGAAAGGGTCATGTAGTTTTGTGGTCTTGGGTGAATTTTTCTGGCATGGTTTGGGTGCACTTACATATCTACATTTAGTCATTTAGCAGATGGTCCTGTCTAGCGTAGCATACAAAAGAGCATACAAAAGGTTGACACAGCAGGCAGAGACAATAAGAAGCCACAACCACTGACGATCATTAACATTATTCATATGTCATGGCTAAGGCTGTGAAACTCACAAGTACAACAGATACCATGTTGGTTTTTTGGCCATTTTCTTTTATTTGATTTGTTTTTAGTCATTTGTCATGATGTTTTTTTATTTTGCCCCCCTCTAAGTGTACCTTTTATTTATCAGTTAAAGAAAATAACTTTCTACCACCTTTAAACACATTTTCAATCAAAGCACAGCTTATTTTTACACATCCCTTATGCCATATGGAAAGCTGAGTAGCGCAGTCTCACCTCACACAATGATTCATGGAATTAGTTTCAAAAATCAGCCATCTCTCAGCTGCCCAGAAATAATGTTTTATGAGAGTGGTGCAATTTATGTGGTGGGTGGTTATTTGCTGAGTCTGTAAAATATTTGTGGAATACATTCAAAAAGCTAGAATGAGTTGCCCCTGTCAACACTGTTGATGCAGAACAGTCCCTCTCCTGCTACTTAAACACTGTGAGTGATAGCAGGCACTCCATCAAGGCATGGGACCTTGCCATTCACAACTTGTACCAAAACAGACTATAAAAAAACAAGGCCTCATAAACCACACTTTCCTTTCACTCTTTGCCTGCTTTTCTTTTTTCTTTTACAATTAAGGAGGCTTTGAGGGGGCTGTTTAATCTGTGTGGACTGCTAGACTTGCCTTTATTTGTTAACATTACAAGAGTGGCATGTTTGTATGAGCTTGTTGGGATATTTTAATGAAAAAAGCCAACTTCAGTTGGCAAATTTCAGTAGGCAAGCACTAATTACAAAACTTAAGTTATGCCACTGAAGTTGTGCACGCTATTAAATTCAATCCAATGCCCTGTGACATTAGAAAAAGCACCACCCACATCAAGTCCTCCTCAGTCTCCAGTTCTGAACCCAGTCAGATATTTACGGAATATCCTAGAGCTATACTGGAGACAACACTATCGACTGCCATACTTCCATCAGTTCTGCACTGATTGACTTGGCAGAAAGGTATCTCATGGCAGAATGTGATCATATTCCTCCTGCGTATTTCCAGACACTGACGCAAATGTCATGGCTTACATAGGACATGCTGTCAACATATGGAGGCCAGTACTCTAATAAATGGCTAAATATAACATAACACACTACATGCTAAATGCTGGCTCACGTGGGCCCAGAGTTACAATAAAGTAATCTGTGAGAACATTAGGGACTGCACATCAGACACATAACAGTGTTTGATGGCTAGAGAGCAAAGCTGGTGTACAGTAGGCTTGTCTCACTGCTACTCATATTTTAAACTCTGGTGTGCGTGTTCATGCTCGTTTTATTTCCGCGGTCCCAGCTGAATACAAACCGGAGTCCAGTCAGAGCGGATTTGCCACTCACTGCAGATCTTCAGCTGGCAGGAGGCCGAGGTCTCGGGTTGCTCCAGGTGACGGCATTGCCGGGGGGTCACAGTGATGACGCTGCCGTTCCCCTGGGGCTGGCGGCACAGGATCTGCCGGTGCTGGACCCCAGGGCCGCACGGCTTGCTGCACTCGGACCACTCGCCAACGTCCCAGCTACAAGAAGAGACCCAATGAGCAAGAACCAGAACCAGGTGACCCTGGGGTACAAAGCAGGATACGTGTCACGTTAAGTCTTCACGATATTTGTCTACTTTCAAGATACACTGAATACATTTGATAAACTACACATTGCATAATATATTGTCAACAAAATCCATAATCATATACATATACAAGGGTAAGTGTGTGTTTGTTAGCGTGTGTTTCTGCAGTTTCATGTGGCTTCTCCCCACAGAAAGAACTTCAGATTTACAGCTCTTGCTCCTCCCAGGGTTTCACCATCACGATAATGAATAGTGTCCAATAAAACAGAACAACTTATGCTGATACCTGTAAATTAGAAACCAACTGACAACATAAAATGTATCATGGAAATATCTGCTTGTTTTTGCATGATACTATTTCAGACATCACCAATTCAGTGAAGACCCTGTGCTTGTTGAATGCCCAGTTTTAGTGCATAATGTTTTTCCTATGATTTCTGAAGAGAGTGGAGTTGATTAACTTTCCATTTTTGGGGAGTTTGTGGTTTGTGGTGGCTCCTTGGTTGCCTTGGATGCATTCCACCTTAGCTCTTTTCTTTTGTTCCTTCCTGTTGAGCTCATGTTGGAAGTTGGATAATTCTCTGGCTAGGACTGATTTACAATTTCTCTCTCTGTCTCTCTCACTCAAACACTCTGTCTTATATGCCATAAGAATCCTTACATCGCAAAGATTACATTTAAAGTTGGAAAGCTTGCTGCATTTTTACAAGCTTGAAATTGTAACATATAAGTCTTTTTGATAGTCATCAGAGTTAATGAGATCTCTACATACTGCTCATAATCAAGTCTAACTGTAGAGTCTCACAATCTGGGAAGCATCTTATCTACATACCAAAGTATAATGAATAATGGAAACACCAAATAAAAACGACATTCTAAAGTAAGCAAATCACAGTTAAGTCTGTAGATAACATTTCAATGTTAACACGAATTACCAATATGTTTCTACAACAAAATTCTAACATGTGAGTTTCTAAAGCAACATCGATGAGAAATCAGATTTTGTCCAATATTCCAATAGCTCACTATTCCACTAGAACCAGCTCAAATCTTAGACTAAAAATTATTCTGAAGGCAAATGGCAGCCCAATTGTATAGTAGTTTATAATCAATGAATTATTGGTTAATGTTTCTATTATTTTGTCTACCCTTTGTATTGTATTTCCTCTGCTGTTTTGAAGAATTATCAGTGCATGTAAGGATGGTGTTGTTGCTCATTCCATTTGTTTGTTGCTGTGGGGTCAGTTTACACACCACTTGTGTTGACTTATTTGTGTTCTGAATAGCCTGGAAAGTGTGGTCACCTACAAAGCAGGGCAGGGCTGGGTGTTGCAGTCCTCTTCCTGTATGACTGGGGACTGAGCATGCTCACACAGGTCTTCAGGAACCAAAACATTGGTCTCCAGCTCCACACAGTTGTAAATTCCCCTCTGCCTACCTATGACACCAAACACAGGAAGAAGGGGAGAGATGTGATAAAATATTTTTGAAAAGTTGTCTATTATTCATTTTATTTTATAGGATTTTATTGATGAGAGTCACCTTGTAGGAGTAAGAAAACAATTAGTAGGTGATATATGGATCTGACATCCAAGAGTATGGAAGTGTCTACTAGAAGAAATGTGAACTACACCACATTATGGCAATGTTGTAACTTCATACAATGTATGAGGACATCATTGACAGTCTGTGGGGCCCCAGAGACACAAATTGTATCCCAGAATCAATGTGTAGATGTCTTAATTTTGATCCACTTGGATCAAATGCATCAAGTGCTTGTGGATTTACCAGAAATTAATTCATTGGGTTATCATTCAGCCAACATCTGACATGACTTATGTAAAAGTAATGCTTGCATAAAGGTAGGTCCATAAATGTTATATAGCAGTGTGAACAGGTTGTTTTTTAGACATTACATTTTTATGATAATACCATATGGGTCCATTGAGACCTATCTGTTGTTCATAAAGATTTTGCTTATATACCAAATTTTATCATGTGGCCTATAGTGCCACCAAGTGGCTAGTCTGTGCCATATTTTACCTGCCTACCACGTCTACCAATTATGATCTGTCTTGTGGTGCCAATTAAAAGTTATTTGAGGTCAAGAGGCATTAAAAAGGATCCTCACAACAACATGATTGTTAGTGCCTGTTATGAAATGAGTGAGGTGAATTAGCAAATTATACAATGTTTGATGGATAGTGACAGTTTTCTGTGCTGTAGACCAGGGAGGCAGCCAAATTTTGCAATTGCTCATTTAGTACATTTAGTTAAGTAGATTTACAGAAGTGCGCGTGTGATTATGTTTACAGATTCTGCCCTACCATACTGCAGACCAGGAATATTTGACACTTAGAAGGTAAACATAATGATCTAGTGTTCATTTATCACAGGAAAGCCTTTAGTTCATTTTAAGACAGGGTGTCCCTGCTGTTTTGATTCCATTTCCTCATTGCTGAGAAACAGGGTCTTTGACGGTCACCATCCTTTGGATTTGGGAATTTAGCCAGAGCTTTGTTCCTTGCTGAGTTGTTTTTTTTTTTTTGGGGGGGGGGCTGTGCAAGGAAGAAGGAAACAAAAAGAAAGAAGGACTCTCTGTAACACCGAACCACTCTGTTTGTTGTGCATCTAAATTGGATCATTTGTATTATTGCCCTCCCATGGAACTTTTTATAGAATTTCTAAAATATTTTTCTGCTTAGTAAATGCATCACCCCTTGTGGAACTGATAATGCACCTTGGTTTTATTTGTTGATCATTAGTTAGCCCCCAGCTCTCTGCTTTCTATTATCTGTTATTTTGGTTATTATTCAAAGCTTAAAGAAGGCTTTACCACAAGCTTCCATTCAAATTTGGGAGAAGGCACACAGCAATCCCATCCAAGGTTTTTCAGTTTCAGCCAAGTAACACTCATTTTGACTGAGACCTTGGCTCTGCTTTCCTAGTTCTCCTGTCAGCAAAGGCTCTTGCTGGGCTTGCTCTTTTTTCCAAGCATAAAACGTTTTACATCAGCGCAGTGGAATTAAGAGATAAAAATCATCTGATCTGTAATGGTGATAACAGAGAAAACCTGTCTGTCCAGTAATGCTCTAATGAGAGTTTGCTTTTTTGTTCCATCTAAGTTCTTTCAGACCAAACTAAACACACAGTGTACTGTTAAAGAGGACTTTGCACAGAGTTAAATGGCCCACAGTCTTCAATAATAGTGGTTAAAATGCCTTTGTGAAATCACCTGCAAGCCACAAAGGTTTATCTTAAATGTCAGTACTGATTTGAATGAGCGCACATTGAGGCCACTGACAGAGAATATAGCAGATATTATCATAGAATCAAAACAGACTGTTACAGTAGCACTTGCAAAACAATAGATTGAGAATTAGACTCGAACTTGTGGCTTTTGTAAATGTTACAATCCTGTTCTATCCAACAAACAGCCTGCCTAGATTTGTGTGTAAGTATAGGATAATCAAGAGCAGCATCACTCTCTGCCAGACTCTAGACTTCCTGTCCCCAAGACTGTAACTCAAGAGGTTTCATAGGATGCTTTCAAAAAAAAAAAAAAAAAAACAGCAGGATTTTTTGCCGAAGTCTGTGTCTTTGAGAGTACTGTGTCAGGTTCACAGAATCGGTCTGGAGAAATGCCACTGGGCTCTCTCAGACAGGACAGACGCGGGAGGGAGTATTGACATGGGACCACGATAAAACATTTAATCTACCGATTCTTTCCTCAAACCCCCCTACCTCCTCCTTCCACCCCATCCCCGTGTTTGTGTGTGATCCACAGGGCATGACCACATCCAAAGGCAGACAGCGGGTTTGCGTTAACTTGCTGTCTCATAATTTTGAAAAAAAATAAATAAATAATAAAGCCCTCAAATAATCCTGAACGTCTGATATTCATTATCTCAACTAGATTTGAGTCAAATTGTAACTATCTATCAATTCTAATGTTGTCATAGGGTATAAGCTATGACATCTGCTGTGCTAATCAATTGTGACACTGGAGACACAAAACCTCTGTAGACCCAACTATGCAAACTCATTATCACATAATAATGGTGGGAATTACTTAGTCTTAGTCTTTTTGCGGGAATATATCTCATTATCTATGTTGAGCAATTCCAATAAACACTTTATACACAGTAATGCGTACCAGTAATTATTGGCTTGAGGCTGCATGGTGGAACTCATTAGTAAGTATAACCAGGCCTCCCTCTGAAAGGAAGCATGATATTAATTCCTCACCTGTCCCACAGGTGGCACTGCAGAGCGTGCTCCCAGTTCGTCTCCAGCTATAGGGGGAGAGCTGATCTGGGTGGAGCTGGGTACCAGGACCATTGGTTGTGGGTGCAGGGAGGAGGTCAGAGAAGACCTGGTTGGGGTGGACCCCGCCTACTGAGTTTCCATTTCCATTGGGGTCCAGGAGACTGAAACCTTCCCCTTCTACGGTATGCAGCCCCATAGTTCCCCCTGGAAAAAGAGGGACATTACTGAAGAACCAGATAAAGGAGGAGAGACGTGCAGATTCAGGAGGGGACAGAGAACCAGATGGAATCAGTTTGGTTCCTTTCTGAAAGCCAAGGAAGTGCTCATTCACAAATGAACCCTGATGTTCTACTAATCCTTCAATTCAGTAAATGCTCCAGCAATGTTTCAATTTCCTCACTCTTTCATCTCATTGGTTAGAAAGACACTCTCTTCTCTGTCTCTTAGTGCTGCGGTGAGGAAGAAAATCAGCTGGTTCGACAAGCAGGTCACTTGTCCCATGAGGACTGTTGGATGACTGTCAGAATGCAGTCAAGTCATAGTCAGCTCAGAATGAGAACTACTCATTCTGTATATTGATTTACTCTGACTGAATATTGAGCTGCATGCTGGAAAACATGTCTAAATCTCAGGACAGTCCAGAGAAACACAGCTTGTGCCTTTTAAGTCTGTTCTGGCAAATAACATCCATACTGTTGATCCACCGCTGGTTCAGTCCATTGAAGAATGCATACTAATCCTTTCCAGTGTAAATCCTGACACACTCACACACAGGCACATATGCACAAACATACTGTATGCAGTATGCTCACGACAAGGTCAAGTACCATATAGGCGCAACTTTACCCTGGGTTTTATACTGGACCATGAGAAGTGGTTTCTACTGCATGATATTAGCAAAGGGCTGTATCAGGGTAAAAAGCTACCCCATTCTCATTCACCACAGTCAACCTGTGGTCCTGTTCACATCCTATTCTTAACCACAGACATTAGCAAAGCAAAACCCCATTTACTTCCACCAGATCATTTAATTTTACTACAGTTTTATGTGAGGCTTGTTAAACATGTTAAATAAAGGGCAGATTCCATGCTTACCTAGGGGGAGTTTATGGGTGGGAAAGGCAGGCTGTGGGCTTGGACTGCTCTCTCTGGGCAGGATGTAGTGATAGGACACACTGGGGTCTGGCTGCTGGTAGATCACCTAGCATGGGAGCAAATTTAACCAAGTTTAACACGAACATGTCACTGAAGATGGTGGGCAATATAGCAAGAAGGTACATATACCCAAAAAGGATGAATTCACTTAATGAATGTATCAGCAATGGCAAAATCTCTAAAATCATGAAAACAAACATGTCTAAGAATTTCATCACTTGATCACCAGTCAGATCTTTCCCACAATGCACTCCCATGCAGGCAGAGCGATTCCCCAATCTTACGATCAATTAATTTTTGGTGACAATTATTTTGGCCATGGATCTCTGCTCCATAAGAGCATGCGCAGTATAAATAAAAATCTAATTTTAAACCCCTTCACATGTATGATGTACATGCATTGTACATACACTAAAACACTAACACTGAAAGATAAGGCCACAGCAATATCAGTAGTGCAATAGTGTTATCTGTTGCAGAGTGACATGACAAAAGAGTAACGAGAGACTTCAAGGAAGGTCAATACATAGTAAAACATGGCTCAAAGGACCAAAGGATTCAGACTATGTTGAAGTGACTCACGTAGACGTGCAGCTCCTGGGTGGTGGGTCCCAGAGCGGTGATGGACTCGCCTGCTTTGCTTCGGATCTCGTTTGGTCGGCGGTATGTCAGCTGAGTGCCGGCTGCAGAGAAGATGCCAGGTCTGTCAATGGCCCAGTTTCCATTGATGACAGATTTGCCATCTGGGGTAAGAAGCGCTGAAAAACATGAATGTCACATCAGAGCGTGTGTAAATTCAGGATTGAATGACTACTGCACAAACAGGACATGCATTTCTCATTAATGATGATCAACTGTTATTCATCTTTTCTTCACAGAACATAATGTTTTACTTACAATGGTAATATGAGAAACACTGTACAGATACTCCTACAGTACATGCATTCACTTTGTAAAGAATGCCATAATGCGAATAGTAAGACTGCTGTTGAACATTGAAAACAGTGCAAGGTCCAGACAATTCTGATGAACCTTGCAAATATCTTGGAAAATGTCCCGCAAATTTCAGATTAAATGATTAAATGTTTTCGTAGCTTCCTGGAAAAAGTCAAGCCATGTCAGGATACAACAGGGAATAACTCTATGCTCAGTGATACAGATGGACAAAGCAGGAAGGAAGGTGATGAGAAAGAGAAAGATCTCTTGAGTTCCTCTCACCCAGGTAGTTCCTGCTCTTGGTGGTCTCCTGTATTTTGATGTCCTGGGCTCCGAAGGGAATTTCCAGGATTTTGTGGTATCCCACTGACAGGGTGGACCGTGACCATACCCCACTGATCACATCGCAGGACAAGCCATCACCTCCACATACCCCACAGATGTCCGCCTCGTACCCTTCGCACCCCAGGTCCTGTAGAAGACACATATTCACCATAGAACAAGATTCCAGCACGACAAGTAACAATCCATTAAATGCCAAAATTTATACTGAAGGACCACATAGTCAGTACTTCATGGCTGGAATTTTCACAGATGAGACAAAACACCTGTGCTTCTGAAAGCATTCCCACTTCATTTGTATGTGCTTACTCATTACCTATTTACTTCTGCTTACTCTGATACTTGTAAAGTGATGCAGTTGTTCAGGGATTTTAAAGAGAGAACACATGCAGAACATGTGGAATGCTGATGGAGCATTAAGTCTGGACCCGGTTCAAGTCCATCCAGCACCACCTTTTGCCACCTTCTCCACAAAAAGGTATTACTCAGCTACATCTGCATCTTCTTGTCCCCTAGAAACTGTTATATTTTAATATTAATCTCCAGGAACTGGCACATATTCCTGGGAGAATGTTTGCTCCCCACCAAATGGCATTTTTCCTTTGTTGGCCTAAGAAAATATTACTGCGCCATTCAATCCCAAAATCCTCATTCGGCCTCAGTCCCATCAGAGGAAGTTAGTGTTCCTCTTAAAGAAAAAGCACAAAAGAGCTGAAAATGCAGCAATACGTTGTTGCTGGTAGTCAGACCTACAGAAAGAAATAATGATATTTCCTGAATATTGCAGATCTGCTTTAGTTATGAAGGAAGAAGATCATGAGCAGATATGAAATACATTACCCACATCCATCTAAACAAACAAACCAAAAATCGCTGCACATATTGCACTCATTACAAAGCAACATCCGAGGATCAGAAAGCGTTATGCAGAGAAACAGTTGGATAAGACTTCTTTAAGATAATAAGACTTCCCCTGTTTTATTTGAACTGTTGCCTCGCTGAAACTATCGATTCCACATGAGCATGCATTTTTATTTTGAACCACGAATAAACATGACTACAGAAGAAAGGCCTTCTTTCTACAGCACCAGTGTTGAGACATCTGACATAAGCTGTGAGTGATTTGTAAATTGTGCCACACTTTTATTTTGGCTAACCTTACAGTTTGTAATGTCAATCACTGCAGAATGAGTCCTGACCCCAGCATGCCGTCCGGACCTGGGGGAACTGTGTTTGGAGGGAGGAGCTGAGGGAAACATGTAACATGCTGACTGGGTTTCCAATGGAACTCTACTGTAATACTTTCGGCCTTGCTTACTCGGCTGTCAAAGATCCTGCATATAGTTGGATCCTACACATTTCTGCATTTGCTCTGAGCTCAGTCTCAGCCTCACATAGCCTCCATGATGATTGTTCTCAGTTCCATTGTCTTAGTTTGGTATTGCCATCACTCTGGTATAAATGTCATTTACAACTGTGGGTAGGTGTTGTCTTTCACAAATGTAAAAAGAACCAGCCAAAGTGGAATACATCCTGTGTTAGCTTCTATAGTGGATTAACAGCATAGCCTCAAAGTGCAGTCAACCGATGAAACTCTGCAGGATCAAAACCTTTTCATGTGTACAGCTGATTGATCCAATAGCTTAAGTATGATTAAATAGTTATTTTTGTGGTGCATCTGACAAGACAGTAAATGGTTTTGGGCTGGTGGTGGCACAGCCACTCCACACTCATGTTGTCAGGCGGTAACCAGCTCAACATGTGGAGCTTTCAATACAGCAATTATAGAATTTTGGCAGCATTTCCAGTGGATGTGTGGGAAGGGTAAGTGCCTTCAGATACACCTTTGTGAAAGACCATGAAGTGAACATGTACGACAGCTGTCTTTTGAAGACAGGCCAGACAAACAAATTATTATACTCTGGCTATAAATATTATAAAGAATCAGCAATAAATGGTTTAACGTTTGAATGTATACAGTAACATATGTCATGGATTAACACTACATTGTTATAATATGATCCATCTTTTCCACTAATGTAAGTGTTTTGTTCTAAACCACAGGGAGATTTACTGTCCAATTTAACTCTCCTCTGAAATCAAGCCAGTCTGCTGTGCTTTCTCAACAAATAAACACATACATGCAAAAGGACGGAGAGTAGGACTGAGTTGTTTTAACTCAGGAAGATGAACATGAACAGTGAAATAGTCATCTGAGTGATAGAATATGAAGATTTTAACCCTCTTAAGCATGGAACAATCTAGATAGGTAGTAATACTTGCATTAGAATGTAGTAAGCTACATGCTCTAAACATGAGTTACATTCTGACCATTCAACAACAATTCACAAAAATATGCTTTGCACAATTAGTTACATAACTTTATTTTTTTTATTTGAATGAGTGCAAGTAGGTGAGCAATTACAATTCATAGGACAGTTATTCCTACATTTGTATTTAGGCATTTTTATGACATAAAGCATGCTGTATTTTAATGAGAAACAACATTAACTGCTACTGGTTTTGAACCCATAACCTCATTGTAACAAAACCAGCTGCTTATCCACAACATGGCTTCTTTCTCTTTTTGAAAAGTTTTTACCAAAATATCTCTCTAAACTTTATATGAATGGCCATGGAATTACAGAATATCCAAGCCACATTAATATTCTTCAAGTTGTGCTTCTTATTTTCAGCAGTTACCTTTTTAGAGCTAAAGAAGTTGTAAATGATGTATGGAAAAAACACTTAAGCCAATTGTGTGTGAGCACTCCAGAATTTCCATCCAACACAGACACTGCTGTCTGCAATAGTAAGGCAACGTTTGATAGAGAAAGGGGTTAATTTTATCTTGAAGATGTAATTTGTTTCAGATGACCTCTTTAAATTCTCGTTAACCCCGTTGGTTGTGTGAAGTAGCTGTACTGTGATTGGATGCTTTGTGTTGCGCCAAGACTTTTTTTTTTTTTTAAACGTTTTAACATTTTGACCTTTTGGGCTACTGGTGGAGACATTTTGTTTTGAATTTTGTTTTCGGGTATTTTAGCCTGGAAATGCGTGCTATTTTCTTCGTGAACGGGCGAGACAGACTGAGTCAGAATATATTGAAGATTTTCATAGCGGCAGAGTATGCCTCTGAAATGAAATTAAACGACCTCAAAACGTGAGGTGTTGTGAACGTTCCGAAAGACTACGGAAAAGTGCTGTAATCACGAAACTTCGGCGGGATCGACGGCGCTGGAGACGTTAAGGTGCATTCCGACCACAGGAGGCATGGCTACTTCTGACAGACACCGTCGTCTATCCAGAATTTTCACGGGTGAGTGTGAGAAAACCAGTTACTGAATTCTTTTCTGTCTTTTTTAAAAAAAAATATGCTAGCTCGAATATGGGGGTCAAATTGCCACGAACGACTGTGTTTTATGTTTCTTTGAATATGTTGGTTTATTCTTTAGCATATATACCCTGTTCTTAAAAACAGGGTAAAGCACAAACTGAAAAATACACTAGGGTTAACAAAAATGTACCGGGAGGTTGGATAGGTTTCTGTAATGTTTGTTTTTTTTTTTTTGTTTGTTTGTATGTGGTCTTGAGAAATATTTTGTTAGGCCAAAGTAGCTGATATTTCACTAACACTTCAGAGTAGCCAATACAACTCATTTGCCATCTCAGTTGCTGTCTCTGGCCTCTTGACATATGCACTCAAAATAGGGTTTAATCTGGGATTTCACGGACTAACTAAAATGATCAGTATTATTCAAAAGTTTATCCCCTCCCTGCTGGCCCAGAGATTGGCAGAGAGACAGGTGCTATTCTGGCATGTATTCATTTGAGAAAGCAGATGTACTTGAGATAAGAAAGCTTTTAGTTTAGTCTCCACCAAAAACAAACTAAACTATAGTCATTATTTTATTAATACAAGTAATACCATAGGTAGTTGGTTTGTCCAAAATATACAGGCGCTTGGCAGCTAACATATTTGCTTTATTTTTAAGTTCCACCATGCAAAACAACAGACTTCTCTGATACTGAGAAAAACTATTTTAATGTCAAAAAGTCAGTATCTCTATTATCATCGCTGACACTACATGTGACTGAGACTTGCTATTGTAACTGCACAAGGAACTTAAAGGTTAAAATTATTCATAAATAAACCCGAGACAATATTGAAGCCAAAGCAAAAAGGTAACAAATAACTGTGCAAATACATAGTTTTATCCATGCTAATGTGCATTCTTTAATGTCCCTACAGTGTCAGCTTTGACTTGGCTTATGTGTGATAAATTGTGACTATTTCACATTTCACATTTTGTTCATATGGCTGCAATAGCTGCACAGCCTTTCTCAGTTGTATCTTTGTATAGTATCTTTAAAGATGTTAGTTTTTTTCCTCAGTGCCCTTGCCAAGTTTGAACTGACTTTTCTTCCTTCATCATTTCACCCAGTATATTTTAACTTGGCTGTCTGCAGGAATGGCACAAGTTACACTTGTTCAGGTTTACCCTGTGTTTGCCTGGCTCTTCTGCAGTCAACATGAGGGAGACACTATTTTCGCGTACCAAACTTTGACCAGAGGTGGTCGGCTGAATGCTGATTGACAGTTCCATGTCTGGCTGTATCCGATGTATACAACTGTGTGCCGGTGTTATTAGTTGCCATAAGGCCACAGTGAACCCCCTGTAGATGAGCCACAGTTTGACCACAGCTAAAACCATCTGGTGGGGAAATGGATTTGGATATTCAAAGTGCTAACATCAGCTGCTGACTGATGATACTGCCAGAGAATTGTATGTTAGATTTAAAGGACCAGCACTAGCTTCTCTTGGATAACAATAATTGGTTGATTACAGCTCAACCATAAATAAGTCGGAGTTGGTCTCTAAATAAACATTGGACTAATCAAGATATGTTTACTGGGTATTGATATGATTCCCTCAAGGAAATGTAGGAACTGTAACATTACATATAATTTGCCTAAGCCTGCTATCTGCTTTAAAATACCTAAACTGTCTGAAGATTAGTTTTTAATTGAATTGTCTTTTATGGAAAATTAATGTGTTTATAACATCACTTAGCATTGTAGGAGCATTATTGAGTCCATTTTTTGGGGCATATTTTCATGGCTTGTTCAGCGCAGAACAAGCTGTAGTTATACTGTGTTTCTTCAAATATTTGCACCATACTGTTCAAAACAGTCTCTGCAATTTGATATATAACAGTCACTCATGGTGAACAGCAAGAAAATGCCATTGCTCATTTGCAGGACATCAAAGTGAGAGTGAGTGTGCCTCTGCGCTCTGCACTGTGGAAAAACAATTTCCACTTCAGTATTATACTCTGTCCGAGACGAGTCATGCATTGTTTGATTTGGCCTACGCATTCATTCAAAGTAACTCATGTCCCTGGGCCTGAAAACACATTAGCAATCATAGAGTCATCAGGTGAGCAGGCCAGAAGGCTCTTCCTGAACAATGAATCCACAGCCATGGAGCCATAAACCATGTAAGTGCTACTAAACATGGAGGTCAGAGAGGGCTTAGAGATTAAGTGTTGATGCATGAATAGAGGAGAGAGATTGACTCACATTCTAAGACTCACTGTCTCACAATGTAATGAATTTGTCAAAGAAATTTGGCTCTTGTTTTTAAACAGACCTTGACGTCCAACAAGTTAAATCCAGAATGGCAAATGATTAAAGAGGTGCTTTCAGTTCATTTATGGCATGTTTACTTATTGAGCTTGAATTCATTTGAAGCTCTGTTTTCCAAGGCCAGTCAAAGGAAATGCAAAGCAATTAAAAGAGCATATTTGTGTCTGGGCAATGGTGCCAAGAAGTCTCTCTTGTGAATCTCAGGTTACCTTGACTAGTTTTGAATATGAAATGTGAAAAATTAACTATCGCCATGTCATATCCCCATTGTCCTGAAACATATCGTTGTAATCCCAAAACATGAATATTTAAATTTTTTGTATTTATGTAAAATGTTTAAATCCTATTAGAATTTGTATAGTGTGTTTACCAATTTCTTTTTTTACTCCCACAACAAATTGTCAAGAGATCTTGTTGTCTGATGAATCTGTTCAATAATTGTTGATAGAACCAAACTAGCATACAGAATAAATACATTAATTTCAGTAACCCTAAATAATCTTCAAAATATTTTTCCTGGAACATTTGACAGTGTCCTGATGTGACCAGTGATGTAACACTAGAAGTTTGCAAATTTCTGCAGAAATACAGTATCCAAGATTCTTGGTGATGAAAAACAAGCAATTAAACAAACCAAAGACTGCTTATTGCTGTTCATCTTTTCATAAATTTGAAGTTAACTTGGAGCTCAATACAATTGAGCTCCAAAAACAAAACTTACTTTCCGTCTGTCTACATTGTATTATTCATATATTGTAAAACATTTAGAAAATACATAAATGTGAGCGATAAGTTAGAACTACCAATAATTTTGCAGATTGTGAAACCATAATAGTAATCCTGGATTACATTTCACCAGATGTATTCAGTCTGAAACTGAATACTGAAATGAAACTTCATTACAGTATTCTTTTCACAGATGTACACTTTATAGGCCATTCATTTTCAGGAATTTATGGCAAATGTAAAGAGTTATGAAGTTTTATTTAGTCTTTCAAAGACAAAGGGCTTCAAAAGGAAAGTGATTACTTTCATAAGACAATAATAAATCTTTTTATGCATGCTTTGAATGCATTATGAATTGCTGAAAGTATCACTTCTTAGTTTGTGACCTACTATAAAATGTCATCTGGAAAAATTTTGCGTCCCTTATCAGATAAATTTGACAATATTTTTGAGAGTAACCTAATCAACCTATAACATGGCAGCACATTTTAATCCAACACTAAATTGCTGAGCATAAAGAATTTAAAACATGGCAATAAGTCAAAATAATGTGTTGGTTCTGCCACCAAATGTTCCATGTTGAGCACTTGGCACTGGGACTGGTGACTTCACTTATGCTAAAGCAAGCGAGCCATGAAAGTGGACGCTCAGTTCTCACCCAGGGCCAGAATGCTTTGGCTGTGGTAAATATCTGGTGTATACTGTGCGGCTTGTAAAAGGGGCATAATTACTCAACTTGTATTACATTAGTAACTGGTCTTTGCCACTGTGCGAAATCCGTACAGCTATGATTCAGCTCTGTGGTGTGCTGTGTCTGTCTAGTGTCCCATCCCCCAACAACCGCACTGGTTGTTTTTGTAAGACAAACGCACAGACATATGAACTTCTGGTTGTGCTTGAAAATGATTCAATAGGACCTAAAATCCACAGTGCTTTTGAAGTTAATTTTACCTTTATGTAGCATATCACTTTCCTGTACATTTTATAATCTGATAGTCATGCTTTTTGATGTCATGGGTGCTATCACATACATCTATGAAGGATCTCTTACATCTGGGAGCAAGTTGAAGGAGATGTCAGGGAATGGGCCCAGGTTCCTGTGTTCAGATGCTGGTAGATATTCCTGATCTGTCATCTCTCAGCTGATTAAACTCTGTGGCTGCAGGGAATGTGTGCCAACTGGGTGCAGGATTGTACAAACCCAGAACACTGTGCACTGATCTCACCTGATCTCACTCAAACTCTCACTGGCCCTCTCAGTTTCTATACGCCCTCCCCATGCAACACATGACTTGATATATAAATAAGGTGATCAAAGGTTGATCAATTAAACTTATATAGCACTTTTTTGCTATATGAAATATCTCATAGCATTGTTTCACAAGGACTTGATTTCAAGAAATCAGATTTCAATTAAAATTGATTTTTTTTAAATCAATTACATGTGTATAGCTGTTCGCATAAGTAAATGGCCTTCATTTCCGTGCCTTTCCCAATGCAACTTTCATCACCTCTCTCCAGTATCAAAGTGTAATTTCCCAATAATATCCAACTGTTCTTGAGTAATACAGCCCCTGCTGCTCTGTGTCATGCACTGGTAAGGATGCAGAGGTTTCGATTAGGATCTACAATGTGGCACATGCACTTTGGCTAAATGACTCGCCATTACTGGAAAGACAGTGAGTAGCAGTGTTGTCACTATGATGTCTGCATGACAAGAAGTAAATTTGCTCTGTCTGAGTATGAAGCGAGTTTTATTGAGTCAGTGCCCAAAGCTCAAACTGGGAATAGTGGTAAACGGCAACACCTAATCACTGCATTATTTAAGAATCCTGATTTGTACAGTGACAAGTATATCTCACATGAATGTAATTAACATCAATGAGATGTTTGTACAATCCAGTTTTTAAGTTTAACAATGTTAATTCAATGACTGAATTATGGAAATGTAGTTCATGCTGTACTATAAAATGTAACCATTCATTATATTTATTTCTTGCGTAGCCTTTACAGAAAGTAATTTGCTGGCACTTAATGTGAATTATGTTATTAGTTACTGAATAACAAGACTTTAATATTAAATGTTCCCAGGAATCTTTATTCCCATAGAAACAGTGTTAAATCTAAATGAACAGTCGTTAGTCAGTGCAATTTCATAATTCACAATCCAATTTACAATATTCTAATAGGAAATTATATAGAAAAAGTACACTGTCAGCGCATTCTCAGCTATTGCTTCAGGGATTTTTGGACACTTGAGCTCATGAACATTTTAAACTTCACTAAATAGCAAGACAGAAAAAAACACACTGTACACTAAATGTTGCTAAATACTTTAAAAAGGTTTTAAAAATGCTTCTAACGATATTAAACATATTTCTCTCTGTTAACTGATGACAGTCTCAGAATCCAAGAACTTGTTTAATCTTGATGCTCGAGATAATTTCTCCCACTAGAACAGTACATAATGATTAAAAACACTCTTTGCCACATTGCAAAATGTAATAGATTATACAGCACTATACAGCATGCCCATTTTCCATGTGCCTACTGTTAAGGAACCATTAGGTTTAATTGCTCCAGAAAGCCCAGCTCATACAGTGTGTCTCCGCATAACATTCCGGGATTATCCTAAGCAGTAAAGTAGTCTCTCCTCATGTGCCTTTTTCATGACTGTAACCTAGTGACCTGTCTTGCAACATCTTGTAACCTAGTAACTTATATTACAACATTTTGTCCTTAAGCCCAGAACTGTTTGTATTGACGTAAGAATGAAAGCCGTGAAATGCTCATATGAGCCCAAGTCCCAGCTATGTGTTAAATGAGAGGTTCAGCTCCTTACCTCTCCAGGTGAGCCGTTGAAAACAGAGTCCCAGGGGAGGGCCACCGAGTGCAGGCAGGACAGAGTGATGAGAAGGGCAACAAGCACTGTCCTCTTCCAGGTGGAAGCCATGGGGAGGGAGAGAGAGAGAGAGAGAGAAAGAAAGAGAGAGAGAGATGGAAGGAGACAGAGGTGGCTGTGACTGTGTGTGTGAGTGCACGTGTATGTGTGTGTGCGTGCGTGTGTATGTGTCAGAGTGAGAAAGTGAGAGCAAGAGAGAAAGACAGCACTCTTCTCCTGGTAAAGGGATTTGTCCTTAACTGATGGAAGTGTGTTGCCAGTCCTAATGCACTCACACTTCTGATTAACTGGCCCCTTCCCACACCCCCCCCCCCCCCACAAGAACCGCAGGCTCACTGACACACCCCCCTCCTCTCTCCTCACTCTCTAACTTCTGTCTCTTTCCTCTCAGACTTTCTTCCATGCTCTCTCTCTTACTTTTCCTCTTCTTGTACATTCTCTCCTGTTTCTCTCCTCCCTGAACATTCTGATTCACATGCTTAACATGTTGGCATCACCAGCTCCCCCTCTTCATTCATGGTACTGCATGGAGAAGAGGCATTACAAATATATACTACACTTTTTCTCCCGGAGTAAGGCTTTCTGTGTTAGTGACCAAAATTAAATAACCTAAAGAACAAAAGCCTGTCCTTCATCAGATTCCCTCTGCTTTCCTCTGTCATCTGTCCCTGGAGATGGTGGGAATTTGATTGTCTGCTGGGACAGAGAGTGCAGCGGCACATGGACGCTGGACCCCCCCACCCTCTGCACATCCCGATCCTGGTGCCAAAGATAACCTCCGCTCTTTGCAAGTCCTGCTGGGGTCTGAGGCTCAGTGACGGCCAAGGAAAAGCAGGAGCATGTGGTGGGGGCTGCCTTAAAACGCATTCATTTTCTCCCCTTTCACCCCTCGTCCTATCATTGCTCAATTTTCCTCCGTCCAGCAACAACTTTCATGTTTTCTTATGAATTTTTCACAAATGATTATTTTCACCAAAGTGAAGCCAAGTGTATCACACATCAAATGCAACGTCCGCCTGCTCGAATGCTGTAAATGTGGCATATGCGCCAGCCCTCAAAGTGAACTCTAAAAACAGGCTCTCGTTTTTAAAACACCTGGGGAGAAGTCAGAGAGAATGAGATGCGGAGAACGTGAGTCACGCGCAATACGGTGTAATAGTGGGTAATTTGTGGTTTCTGGCAATCTGTGCCTTCAGCAACAGTCCTGCACACAGGCAGTGACTGTAAACACCCGGGTGCCTGACTACTGCATGCACACAACAGACAGATCGCCAGACTGCATTCCTCAGAGCAGAGGACCATTGTGCATCACTGCAGTGTTCTCCGCAGATAAAGTAAGAGCATCAGTTATTCTGCATTAGCTCCTTTTTGCTCATAGAATTTGCTTATAGATCCCTGTTTGGATGTACCACTGTGTACCACTATTATGTCCTCGCACACATTCTGCCTCAACCAAGGGTATATGTCCTGGCAAACAATTGCTTCCCCTCTTCGTTCCTCTGTTGGTTAATCTCATTCTTTTGTTTTTAGCTCACCAGTGCTAAAAGGGGGGTATGATTGCCATCATACAGTTCCTTAAACTTTTTACTAAGACAAAGTACAGTTTTCTTGATTCAGACTATGAATTCATAAGTCATTTAACTTAGAATAATATTGATGATATATACAAACCGCCGCACAATATCAGGTGACCATATATGTCAAGCCAGCCATCACCATGTGCAACTAAATCACACTCAAGCCAATCAGCTTTACCTTTTATCCGGATCATAAGAAAAACATCTATAACGTCTTCAAATTAAAATGTAGATTTAAATACATTTTCACATGCATTCTTTATTATGGATTTCAGGTGAATAGTTCCCTAATTTCTATATTTTTACCAAGTTCAATCATTTAAGTAACAATTTGTGTTTCACATCCAAAAATGTATTCATCAGAAACTTTTATATGACGTATGTCTCTGTATGTGGCAGAAGACCAACATGCATGTACTGAGCCTTTTGGAAAACAGTGAGTTCATTTACACCACATGTGTGAAAAAGTCTCCGAACATCATTTTCAATCGGTCTATGAGTCATGACAAAGAGAACCGCTGGAGAAATGTCAGCTTTGTGTGAGAAATGGGGTTTGTTGTAGCAGGTGAACACTTAGCCCATTACTCGACAGGCCACTGCCAAACAAGAATTAGACGTGTATTTGAAACAAATAAAATAACAAATCTGAAAACTGACAGTGCTTGAGCTTTACCATGTTGCTAATGATACTTTGGTAGGTTGTTTCTGATATTTATGTTTTACCACTTTACCAATAATGATGCTCATGGTAACACAAAATATGTAGTTTTTGAAGCTTGTTAGATGAAAAGGTGAAAATATCAGTTTCTACACACAGTCTACATTCCCTGATAAGGGAAATTACATATTGGCAACCAATTTATTGGCCTCTCTAAGGGTGGGTTTCACCATGGCATGCTTACAAGATCTAAAAATTGTTTGACAGTCATGCTGGAGTAGTAGTACAAAGTGTTTGGCACAAATACAACGATTATGTCATCCTCTCACGTACTGTATGCTTCTGTCCGGTTGATTGCTGTAGACTACAGAGGGTCCTACTGGTCCTTTGATGGGGTGGCATCTTTGTCCAGTGATCTACCCATTATGATTGGGTGATGTCTTTTTTTTTGGCTGTGTTGATGCTGAGAGAACATTTGGGTTCATCCTTCTGCCAGGTTTTTTTTTTTCTCTGGCAAAGGGCCTTCTGGTTTTGATATGTAACCAAGACCACGTCTTGTCCTCAAGCTCACTTGGAATCTTTCAGCGAGAGTAATAAGGTGAAGATAGTTTTGACTTGTTGCTCTGGGGAGTTTTAGCCTACAGACAGTGCCTCTCATGATAAAAGTCTCATCACAAGGGTAAGACCTGGCTTTGTCCAGGGTTTAGGAATTCTCTGTCGCTGAATGCAATTGAGTTTTCCCCTGCAAGGTCATGGAAAATGTATGACTGTCTCCCCCATGAGCAATACTCAGTATTATCCAGAGTATGGAAACAACCTGTGATGACCTCATTGAAAGAGATGCTTGTGGCAAGAAATACATTATTCCCCAAGGTGTATAGCAAGGGAAAATACCATTTGCAATGTTAGAAGTAAAAGAAATAATATCTGTTTGATATATGAGAGGGGTTGCATGATTATAAACATTTGCTGTTCTGAAAGGAATAACAAATATTGTGTTTGAATTATGCACATATATACCGTATGTAACCATCTGATGTTGCAAATATATTTGAGCTATTCAATATAAAACTAAAATTAACACAAACCCTTGGTTTGAAAATAAAATGGCACAAGATACCACATGTTGCTAAGCTGGAAATGACACCTCACTCAGTAATGAGAGGTCTGCAGTTATATAAATTAACAGCTCTAAACACATATGGAAGCAGGATTTTTTTTTTTTTTTTTTTTTTTTTTTTTAAACTTTCTCTAATATTCACATTTTGGATGGTTTCCCCATGTGAGCCATGTGAATGTGTAATGTAACACTTTCATGATATTTTCAGAAATGATTTTCTCACTGCAAGATGAAAGCCGGCAGTGGAGAGAATGACACATTAAGAGAGACGTGCAGATTGGATTTAATCCACTTTGTTCACTCAGCTGTGTTCTGCTGCATTTACTGTTAATGCTTTGGCAATAGTTATGCAATTTTTTCATGTGTTGTGCCAATACAGGAAGTGTGTTTGTGAGCCTATGACTGTGCATGAGTGTAACACAAATGTAAAAGAAAGGACAGAGGAAAGCAAAAGAGAGACCTCAAAATCTCCTTGAAACATCTCTTTCTGTTTCCTGAGAGGATAAAGCACACATGTTAATGGTTGTCTGAATACTGGCAGAGATTATAGGTATGCCAGAATCTTACTGTAAATATATTATGATCTTTTTATCTGCCAACAAATACCTTCTCTGTTTCTTCACACTCCCACCATTTGAGGTCACTGGCAAAGCCACTACAATTTCTCATCAGTATGATCCATTTTTCACTGTAATCGCTTTTCTGGTTTTTATATCTGTGACATAAAACATTTAGAGAATGTTTTATAAGTTTGTAAATGTATCCATGTGTTCAGTATTTGATTAGGGATTATCTGTGTTTTTGCTATTTTGGTTCACTATACTTTACTCAAAACAATTATGGACGTGGCTGGAAGGGACAGATTGGCTACACTAAATTCCTAGGAACTTAACCAGGTGCTCTGATTCGCCAACGCTGAAAACTGAGAGCAGAGACAGCCAGTAGCAGTATTTCCACAACTGGGGCCTGGTTTAACTGGGCCAAAGCATAACCATGCCAGGGCCATTAGCCCAGTGCCAGAGACTCGGGACAAAAGCTCCCTCGGTTCCCCACTGCCAGTCCACAACGAGAGCAGTTTGGCTCACAAAGTCACACCATATCCTGCCCAGATCTATCGTGCCTAAAAGGAAGATGAATATTTGGTGGCAGGCCAGCAAGCCAACTTGAAACTTGTAGCTAGTTGCCAGGTCTCATACCAGACTGTAACTCAATGTTGCCTTATAGCTGAAGCTACGTAGGCTTGGACTGGGGAGGTATTTATAAGGTGATAGTGGAAAGGGCATTGGTGGGCAAAAACGGAGCAAATCTGCCTTCTGAACAAAACCAAAATCAGTGCCTCAGCACAGAGACAGACATAATGTATCGTAGACGCCATCTCTCAAATGAGACATTAAACCAAGATTATGACTCACAATTGGACAGCTAGTTAACCATCAAAATTGTTTTTATCAGAACTGGACAATATAGCCATTGACATGACAGTAATAATAGCGCATAGACTTTCCTTTTCATCAAATTATTTGGAGGCTGAAACATACACAGACAACCCTGCACAAATATGGGTTAATACCAGTACCACAACCAGTTATGGTTAATGAATTCCCATATTTGAGATATGTTCAATGCTGGCTTACTTGCTCACTTTTGCATCTGGCTCTTCTCTCTTGGGTAAAAATAAATTGGCTGAATAACACAGATGTTGATTCCAGCATGGCAGACTAATGTGGCTATGTGAAGTTCTCCAGAAACCTCATATCTTTTCTGTGTATGGTGTTTAAGCTTATTTGCAGTAATGAGTCTAAAGTAATCTTTGGTAATTCCCTACAGACCTTTGCAGGGGGTCATTTGAATGTTGTTATGGTAACACCACCCACCATTCCCTGGTCCCTCTCCCAAAGAGTAAAAAGAAAAGCCTCACCCACCCCTTTCAAGTGAATCAAATTAACCCCAGCTGTTAGGGTTGATTAAATGAGTGGGATGTGATTGGTTCCCTGAAAATCAATACAGAGGACATGTGGACAAATAAGCAGGCACATGGCTGGTCAGATTTCCCATTCATACCTGTTACAGTCAGTGCTGCTCACATTGCACGGTTTGACAACCCTAGTCTGAAATTTTTTATCAGTTAATGGACAATATTCAGCAGGAACACCAGGCGAATTTCAATCCAAATCATAATTTCAGTCAGAAAATTCAGACCATCAGACACCCTTTAGATGTGAACACCAGCTACAGCCCAAGATATACTAATTTGGAAGAACTTCCACACACAGATCATAAGACAGTTTTCTGTCCCCTCAAACATGTACTTATTTTGGCTATAATACACATGTATGATATCAGTCTGGGTAGTGCAAGGTGACATTGTCAACCTTTCTCTATCATTGGTATAAGTGAATATGTATGCACGTGATAAATCGTGCTGCATGCCATTAATCTGAAAAGGTCTTTTCTTTCTTGTCTGCTGTTTTCTTTAATGGCCGGTTTCTGAATAGAAAAGCTCCTGGGAAAAGGGGGCATCATTGATGCAACTTAGTAACAAGTGATGAAAGCCCATGTAGATGGGCGACAGATAGAAATCTCTTTGGCCTCCAAACAAATAAAGGCTGAGTGAACTGATAAATAACGAAAATGATCAAAATTGCCGGCACTGACAAGAGAGATTACGGGGTCGGACAGCCCAGCTGTTTACAATTTCAGGGCTCCAGCCTCCTTTTTTTATTTTTTGGCAACACCAAGGTCAGAAGAACAGAGGGGCTTAACCCTTTATTGAGATCCTGTTGAGGCCTGTGATCATCTCTGCCGTTACTGGTATTCTACAAGCAGTACTGCAGTTACCACTGTACCATGATGAATGGCTCAGCTGACCTCTAGGTGGAGATGTTCCAGATGAGATCATGTACGATTCATCCATCACAGCAAGTAGATTTGTGGAAAGGGCTCGTCTTCCAAAGGCTTATTGTAAGCCATTTTATCACATGATCTGCATTAGTTTATCCTTAATCACCACCCCAATATTTGTGCAGCACAATATATTTTAAGCACAGAAACGCAGTCACAGTTTGCGCTCAGTCGGACAGAAAGGCATCAAGCATGTTTTATTACTGCAGGATAGAGTCCAAAGAGCTTTAACAAGCTGGGCAGGGTGATGGAGAAAGACCACATATGGGTTATGCTTAAGTTTTTGTTGGCGTTTGCCAGGGTATAACCCTTTACAGCGCATGTAATCCAAAGCAGTTCTGATTTGTTTTTAAGGGTGAGGATTCCAAGAGCTGCATCAACAATCAGAGTTCATTGCTGAACTGACTGTCATTACATACTGTATCACAGATATGTTGGGTGGGAGGGAAATGGGACACATTCCCAACAAATTGGCAGAATAACAAAATAATTATTTTAAATTATTCAGTAAAACCCATACAAATATGTACTTGTAAACTCTCAGTAATCTTGCGGTGTTTTAAACCCGACCCTTAGGAGTGAATAAGAAAGTCCCCATTGCAACATCAGAGTAATTGAAAACAAATATAAATATTTTTTCCTTTGTTGGAGGTTCACAAAGATTATACATAATCAAACACAACCCTTAGTACACACGATTACATACAATCCACCAAAAAGGTTAACCATTCTGTGTTCAAAAACTAAAAATATAGACTATGAGATGTGTAATGGAGCTGCTAGCCTGCTACCAAATAGAATGAGAATTAGACAATGTACACAATCATTGTATGTAATGGAACATTCTAATATATGGAATTTTTGAATAAATTTCAATTGTTATGTTTCACTGAGCATGGGAAAAAGCTAAAATGTTTGAATACATTACAGTTGAAATATAGTTTATCATGTGCATTATTTGCATATGTTTGATAATTTAAACTTTTTGCATTTTCTTTTAACATAACTGTTTTGTTTTTTTCCAGCCATGGGGAAGAGTACTTAAAAGATTCCTTGCCATTCACTAAGAGGTTGGTTATATAGGAGAAAGGCTGGAAGGAGTCTGCTAATTTGGCACTGTGAGTGATTGAAAACCCTATGTATAGGATTATATTATTGTTGTTTAATTTTTGTTAGTCTGTGGTTGTTTGTTTTTGATACTTTTTCACTTTCACCTGCACATCCAGGCAGCAGTAAACACCTTTGGAATTAATTTTTTTTGTTTGGCTTCATGTTTGGATTTTTGTCTTTCCTGCTATGGGTGTCCTGTCACAAGCTGTATGCACTGACTGTATTTTACCGGCTATTAAACTATATTCATATTTCATTATTTTACCAGAGAAACAACAGATTGACAAAAGAAAAGGTACATGGGAAATTATATTGTATTCATGTATATACAGTATATATACAGTATATATAACACAGGGGTAAACTGAAGGAAAAGGTACTAAAAGGTGACTACTGATGGCACTGAAATGTAGGGGCTCACCGCTTCATAGACGGTGCCAAGGAATGTTCTTGACGGTTACGCTATGTGCCCACTTGTGGAGGACAATGGATCACCATGAAGTCTGTTAACCCATTAAACCACAAAGTTACAGTAGAGAGTGATAAATCCCCCTAGGTTATATATCAGACAATTTTGCATTTGTCTGATATATAAAATTGTCTGATATATAACCTAGGGGGATTTAAAGGTAGTCTGCAGCTGCTGTGTGTAATGCATCTCTAATCAATTATGGAGAATGCAACTGGATCTGGATCTGACAGTCATCACATCAGACAACAAATCATAAATTTACAAAAGAGTCAAGACATGGGCCTCAATTAAACACATCAGTGAATAGTGATTAGCGATTAATAAAACCATATATACCATCTATACCTCTGTTCTGCTTTTGTTTATCAATGAAATAAATTCCAGAATTCAATTTCTTGCCAGAAAGATGTAAAGTACTTACATGAACTGGAATACACTATATTGAGTGATTTTCTCTTTAATCATTTTGCATTTTATGTAAATATGTTTAGTGTTTAGGTACACTTTTTATGATTTACAACCCCATTTGTCAAATACTGTTTAAACCTTTCCCTTGTTGCAGAAACATGCCAAGTCTTTTACTTATAACAGAACTAAGCACGCCTTTATCGTCAACTGCAGTAGAATGGAAGCTGTGCTTTCCTCCATTTTCCTCAAGTTTCCTTTAATTAATTGGCTGCAACACTGGTCTTGTTTCCTCAATATATCATTTTCATGTAATGAAATGTTTAAACCTCATAATATAAATGGCACTGTTTATACATCTGTATATTTTGCGATTTGTCACACAGTTACATTTTGAGCATGAAGTGTTTGAGCACAGCAGGGCATATGATGGCAGCAGTCAGTCCTATTTATTTCATTCTGTGTTCTGTTAAAATCGTTGGAAGATGGGGTTATGGCCTAGCATGGTTTCCCATAGCGGGAACAGGCTCCTCACAGATGCTTTGTGAGTGTAATGGCATGTGGTTGGTTCTCCTAGTCACCCCATTGCTCTCCCCTGTGACAGTGGAAAGAGGAACTACATGGTGCCCCCTCAGTCCCTTTCGGTCCCCCTAGCCTGTGAATGTCTGTCTGCTTGGTCTGAGTCATCCTTCCCAGAACTATGCACCTCTCTGCTGGGAATGTGGCAGCCACCCAACACCTGCTCTCATTTACTCTGCTTGGTGGCTGTATTTCACACTGCGAGGGTGTGTGTGAGCGTGTGAGAGAAAGTGAATGTGTTTGTCCATGAGAATATGTTTGTGTGTGTGTGTGTGTATGGAGTGTGCATGTGAGAGAAAGTAAATGTGTTTGTGTGTCTGTGTCTTTGGGAGAAAGTAAATGTGTTTGTGTGTCTGTGTCTTTGGGTATGTGTGCACAGAGTGAGCATGTGAGAGAAAGTAAATGTGTTTGTGTGTCTGTGTCTTTGGGTATGTGTGCACAGAGTGAGCATGTGAGAGAAAGTAAATGTGTTTGTGTGTTAGACAGACACACAAGGTGGCTATGTGTAGGACTGTGTATCAGGTACAGTGTACCATAGGTGTGTGAATGTATGTGTATGACAGAGAGGAGAGAGTGCATATATGTGTCGGCACATTCAGGTGTGTGAGCAAAGTGAGTGGGTGTATGTGTCTCAGGCTAGAATAAATGTATAATACACTTTGTCTCAGTACAATGTCTCACCCTGTTCCTGTATTAAATCTGTTGTACTGTCTATTCAGCTCTTGATAATCCCAGGCTGTAGGACACACTGATGGTGTAGACAGCAGTAGTGAGTGAGTGGGCTGAAGAATGAGTAAATTCTTTCAGAAAAACAAAGGGAGGAGTTAACTGAACAGAGTTGCCATGCATGCACCGTGGAGTAAATAGATCTATAAATCATATTAATTCTTACCGGAAAGATAGCAATGGGGATTACTTCAAGTCACTTCAAAGGCAGCAGGATCAGTGACTACACAATTGTCATGCTCAGAGCCCATTTGGCCTTTATGTGAGCATTCTTTCTTTTAAATTTCAACACATTTTAGGCAACCATCACAAAACCACCTACTCATATCAATGCCAGGAAGAAAGCCGACAGGCACAGAGCCAGAGTACAAGGTCCCTTTTTGGAGTCTTGTGGATGGGGAAGTACAAAAGGATGGTGAACTTATCACTGCCTCTGTCCGGTGCCTCTGTCCGCCTTATTCTGTCTGAAAATCTGACTCCTGTCTCTCCCCAAGGTATGAAATTCCTCCTTTAAGATCCATCAGGTGGAACCAAGTGAGGACCCATCTTGCGTTTCAGAGATATGAAACATGCTACATACATTGTAAATTATTGTTAAAAGCATTATGGGAAGCTACCTTCCCTTCCTCATTCTTATGAGTGCAGTTTCAGACATTGACTGATTCTGTGCATTGAGTTTTTACCAGCTTTCTTAAGCCTGCAATCTTCATGGCTTCTGTATGTATTCAGGCCTACGTATTCAAAAGTTTTCAGTGGTGAGCTTCATATAGGAAAAAAATCATGTGCGGCATGCCGAAAAACCCCTCAGGGAATTAACACGTCTTTCTCTGCCTCGGTCTTGTGAGTGCAGTTTAAACGTGGCCTTTGGACTACACGTGGATTCACGTGGGTGGCCAGCCCATATAAACATCAAACATCTCATCCTTCTGTTAATTTTTTCCCCATATATTCATATTTTACAAGAACTGAGGCACAAGGTATTTTGATAGATGTGCACACCCCCCAAGAAAAAAGCAAATATGAAACAAACCAAACCGAGTTCTGGCACAGCACTCTGGAGAATGGCCAGTGGAAGGGGGAATGGATTCATATGATGGTAAGGCTCCATTTCTGAAAGATAAGAACAACGATACTGAGGCCTGTCAGGCCTCGCAAGGTGGACTGATGCCAGTGTCTCCTTTGTCCTTTCCATCTGACTTTTCCAGATGAATGTATGGCTTCCTGCCACCATGCTCCGTGAGCCCCAAAACACATAGGAGCAATAAAGAACCTAGCATAAAACTTCGCTACCCATGTGGAGCGGATTGTGGAGGTCAGAGAGTGGAGAGAGGGGACTGACTGGGTGCTGGAGGATGAGCAGATGTCCTTCCAGCATCCCAGTGTCACAGGAGACGGATAAAAACAGGAACACAATGGAATGCATCACAACACTGTGCTGCCCCTTCTCCACCTGCAGCTGTTGCAGGGGTTTAGAGAGTCTCACACTGCAGGGAGGAGGGGGGTGATGTGATCTGTATTAGCTGTTGGCTCAAAGCTGTAGATAAGACCACCACTGGACTCCTTTAGAGTCAGGGAGTTAATAGCTGTGCAATCAATAGGACAGAGGAACCACAAATATTTACTAAAACTTAATCAATAATGACCTCTTGATGTTGGTGTTCTGATATATTTATAGGGTATGAAGGATTCTGAATGGGATCATCCAGCTAAAATTCTGAATTGGCAGGGTCAACAAAATCTCAACAAAATTCTGCAAGATGCAGACAATTTCTTTGTTACAGTGAGGGATACATTTTGTATATCCTCTTTTTATACCATCAAGATTTTTTCCTCAAGTTCAAAGAACATCTGTTTACTAGTTTTAAATCTGTAATGTATCATTGCAAATTTATATACTTAAGGCCAAGCATATCATCAGCTGCAATGATCTGTCCAATGGAAGTCCCATATTAGTGATAGAAGGTGTTTACTTCAGATTGCTGGTAGAATATAGATAACAAACTGGTTAAACGTAGCATCTCTCATAACTATTTATGAGATCAAAATTTTACAGTGAAAGGAAAGCATACACACACATACACACAGAATTCTAAGCTACTTCATTCTGGTTTCTGTGGGGATCTTTTGATGTACACAGATTTCTGTAACAAAAACAAGTATTTCTCCTCTGGAAGTATTTTTCTGCAAATCGTAATCAAGGAAAATCTTGCAACATAGCAGCCAGCATTTGGGAAATGCCAAATAGCCAAGTTCAGTCAACCTCCATTGGAGCAATCCCCTGTAGGAGCATGAACAGTAACAGCTAGCGCAAGAACTTGAATGCCTTACACTTATGCGAGGACACATGCATACATACACACACCGATATCAACACACAAAAATCCCAGAATAGAAAGGGGGATGATGCGTGGTTTTCCAGTGGCACGTAGGAGCTGAGTGAGGTGGTGTTCAGACCTTTGGCAGGGCAGCTGAGGGAGCTGGAGGCCTGGCGGCAGGCCTGCTTCACTGGCTTCACGTGCTTCCCAGCGCTAGCCTCTGGCATCAGGGAAATAAGCACATGTCTAATAACCTCTCATTTAGTGAAACTGGCAGATGCGGGTGGAATCAATGCCCTGGACAATATCCCCCCTTCTCTCTTTATTTGTTCAGTTGTGTGGCTGTACCTGGCTTCTCTCAGGGCATCACATCGCACAGTGACAGCACCAAGCAGCGGGGGCTCAAAGTGAATGCAGTCCCTGCGCCGCCACAGGCAACTGCAAAAAAACAATATTCCCCCTGTTGCTCCATCCAAACTCCTTGTTAAAACGATGGCACACAGTTGTAGCTGGGCTGCATCACACAGTTGAATGGGTCCTCTGTATGGTGCACAGGTGGGATTAATGACACACAAATGACAGTAACAGCTTAGTGCTGTTGAATGAGTATGCCATTATCTGAGGAATCATGCTCCAGGCCCGTGCCTGTACCATACCCTTAACCCCCGAACTTTCCCCATCAGCTAAAACTCTGCTGCTACTGTGTGAAAGGGTACGAACACTGCTACTATATTTATGATAAAAGCACTATCATGAAGTAGGATTTCACCATTTTACTGAAACATGATGGTACCGCTCATGGACAATAATCATTGCATATGGTGTAGGTGTAACGGTTTAAATATGCTGCTGGTTTCAAACCATGGCCCTCAAAACAGGCATAATAGAAAATTTAAGCAAAGGTCTCCAGCTTAGGAAATTAACTTCATATCCAGGGCTGACATCTCAGTCTCTTTTGGAGACATTTATATTCTGCCAATATTCATCATTTGCACTATTGATGTCACTCTGGGTATTGAACCACAACATCCCTGCACACTTCACATTGAAGATGTAAGTAACGTGAAGGTGTTCAACTAAGAAAACTAATTGCACAGGTACTGCTTTTCCAGAGATTTTGCCATTTTCTGTAGCAGGCGTTCCTCCCTGGACTGTGCTAAAAAGACAGGACTTACTGTAAACTTGGGTAGTATCACAGTCTGTATCCATTTACTGTCTGGCTCTAAAAACATGTAAAATGATCGACATCAAACCTGTTCTTTTTCATGTGGTCAGATGCCTGGACCAGATAAACTGGCATTTTTGGTGCTGGTCAACAGTTGAAGCCATTTTGAAATTAGCTCTGCAAAACATCACTTTTTACTGTCATTTTGATAGTAGATGTCTGGTCCAGGAAAATGTGTTTTTTAGTAGTTTGACAGAAAATACCTGCCATTCCTAGGCCCAGCATCAGTTCAACCCCGTTCAGCCTCTGTGTTTTTACAATATTGGGTTATTATTGCCACAAATCATGAATAAAAACAGTGCTCTCGTTGTCAGGCTAACAGAATGAAATCTATCCATGTTTTCCCTTCTGGAAGATGATTTTTTTAGACTTGTATGTAATGGTGCCTAAGGTGCCATTGGTGTTCTGTCTTTGTATTTTTCTATTCTAAGCGCATTGTGGAGAAATGTAGTTACATTTTTAAATTATCATTGTATTCATTATCAAAGTCAACACAGTATATCAAGTTCTTCTGTTTCAATATAATGCATATTTATTACTCTCTTTAATCAATCTTATCTCTCATGATGGTGTATTTCAGTTATGTTTTGTCTTTTGCTGCATTTTATAACTCGTGAAAGATGATAATTGCACAATAGTACATGATATTTAGTGTTCTGGCATTTATTGAGATCAATTTATCATTTTTAAGTGACAAAAAGAGTTTGTTAAATTGGTACTGAAGAATCGTGAATCGGAAAGAATCTTGATACCGGTACTTGTGCTGATATTTTATCATGGGGGGAAAAGTTTGGTATTTTGTAGATGGCATGCCAAACACACATTAACCACACATATTGCTCTGTAAAACGGAAAGTCGAC
The DNA here is from genome assembly GCA_022829145.1 of Albula goreensis. Classification (NCBI taxonomy): domain Eukaryota; kingdom Metazoa; phylum Chordata; class Actinopteri; order Albuliformes; family Albulidae; genus Albula; species Albula goreensis. The sequence continues at coordinate 16,535,177 of CM040763.1, forward strand.
CTTTATGCCATTAATATATCTGATCTTGCCCCATTCATCTGTGTTCCATTTAGTCTCCTTTTATGTGTCGTTTTACAAGATACAAAGTTGGATCTTCCAGAGGAACATTTCAGGCCTGATACTCAGAGCAGTCTAAACTCAGTGGCGGAGCGTGACACTTCCACTGTTGCAGCTTGCGCTAGGAATGTTCCATGCTTCAATGCACACTGGCTCAGTCTCGTCGCAATTGCTCATATAATTGTGAGAAAAATGCGTTTTGCGTTCATTATAAAATTAAAGCTTCGGGGATCAGCGCACATGTAGTCTGAAAGGTGATGGAAAAACGGCTCGATCTGTGACAACAGCTCTAACCCATTATTTCTCCTCTTCGCACGGCTATAACCAAAGACATTTTTACAATCCTGCGTCCCATTCCCCATTTCTGCAGCTCCTCTCTAACCTTTCAAGTGGCTTATATCCTTTAAAAATGGATTTGAGGAGCTTAGCTGAATGCATTAAGCATTGACAGTGCCCATCCCAAAAGGGCAATCCGTGCAGTAGAACCGGGCCAAATTCTTGGGAGTTCAGTGTAGGATTAATAGAGTCCGCACCATGAAAAAAATACTTTAAATGCTTTACAGTCAAAAATGGTAAATATTCAAATTCAGGTTGCTTAATTGGCAGGAAACATTGTGAGCAAACATTGCCAAGTCACACAGAAAGAGATTTGTAAGTAATATGTAAGAAATTGAAATGGTTTGTTCCTCTGTACACTAAATCTGTTGAAACTTTGCCCCTCTGTGGTGGGAAGATGGTAATGCAGGAAAGACAAAAACATTGATAATATCTGTGCAGCATTTTGGTTAATTACCAAGGTTTTGTTTTGTGGTTCAAAGCTTGAATTAGAGGTAATGAACTGGAAGTGGTGTGAATGGTACCATTACTCCAGCTTTCTACAAGCTGGTGGCAGCATTCATGCACCAGGATGGATGCTGGAGGGAGGAAGGCCAATGTATCAATGGCATCTCCAGACACTTCAGCGTGTGGTGTTGCAGCCTGCGATCATTATCAGTTCAGACAGAATTAACTTATAATGAGCCACCGGTATGGCACCTGTGTGTCATGCACAACACAACATTGTTTGGTTGAGACACACTCAGAAAGCTTCAAGGTATATGAATCATCACAAATACTTTAGCATAACTCATACCACAGGGCATGTGTGGGAATGAAAATCCTGAGATAAGGTGGTTTCCCACAAGAGTTTTCCTCATTGACTAACTTCTTGTTCAATTATGGGGAGCCACAAAACATGAATTCCTTTGTTCTTAGTTAAATACACTTGTTTTACAGCAATCCAATAAATGTAAAAACTTTGCCTTGGAATTGGAACTGAATTATCTAATTCAGTTTTTAATTTTAAAGTAACACTGGCAACTAACAATTTAGTTGTGTTGGGTACATGCGATTACATGTTATGGGTGAATGTGGTACCTCTCTCTGTGTAATGTCATAATTGTGAGTTAATGCATTGGGCTCTTGTGAGTGATTTGCATGAGTGCAGCAATTCCTGGTGTGTCATTAGTTTGAGTAAATCGGTCTTTCGTGTCAGTACAAGGCTCACAAAAAAGGAATGGGGAGGAATGACAGCAAGAAGCATACCGTCAGGAACATCTGTGGAACAGTTAGCTTTCAGCATGCTGTGGCCAACAACAAACACAGGCTTGAGTTTGGTCACTGGGATGGAATATCCTCTGCGCAGTACTGAAAACTTTCAAATTCATGTTGTGTGTTTAGGTAGACATCAGTCAGCCTGAATATTCTATATGATGATGATGATGATAATGAAAGGGAGTTTGCTCAAATACCACTGTCTGTTTGTCCTTAGGTTGTAAGTTGAAATAATTCCCACTAGAGGGTACTAAAACTCAACAAATGTACCTCTACAGTAACTTGTTGAATGTGCAAGGGGCAGTCTGGCTTGCTTTGAATAAATGCCATCTTAATTGAATCTACTGGAAGATGAGAGAGCATAAACTCCTCCCTTCTTCATTAAATACCATTTAATATGATTTGTCCCAAAAAAGAGTTGTATTTTCAACACTGAGGAAATTAGAATTTTGATGAGTTTGTTAAATCTCTACATCATACTGAGATTTAACATATAATGCAAGAGTGGAGAGTGTCTGAATAAACACACAAACTAGATACACTCGCAAAATCTAAACACAAGCAGAAAGTATTTTTCCTGCATACATATTTACAATTCATGCCTTTATCTGAGGTGCATAATTTTATTTAGTACCTTTATGTAGTTGTGTAAAAATACTGATTGCATATTTGGATTTCTGCTGATAAGTGATGTTTGTCAGTTATAAACTGTCAATTCATAGAGTGCACAATACTGTGGAGAGGTTTTTTTTCTTTAAGGGACGTATGTGCAAGTGGGAATACATGCATGCATCACAGCTCGGACTTAAGTTTTATGATGCTTCAGTGTTTTGCCTGCGGCACATCCATTGTGCATATTCAGCTAACAAATAATAAGGCAAGACCTGCATCAGCCGGCCTTTTCCTCTCGAGCCCTGCAAAGAGGTGCTCATGTGCCATCGATTAGGTGTCAGACGGCCCTTTAGGGCACCACGGCTAATCCAGAATGACCGATATTGGCCGTTTGCCACCACAGTAAAATGATAATGACTGCTGATCAAATTGAAATTGGCTGATCGACAAAATGTGGAACGTTGTATGTCAGGGACGGAAACGGGCCAGTGCAGCATGTCGAGATGTGAGCAGCAGCGACTCCCCGCAGTGCGCAGATGGTGACTTTCCTGTTAGAAGACAAGCTAGCAGAAAACCGATTGTGCTCTTGCATTTTGTTGAAAGACCATCTGTGTTTATCACCCTTGTTATTCGTGTTATGTATGATGAATCTACAGAAAGAGCCATGTTAACACTGTAAGACACGTACAAAATTTCCTAAGTAGCGTAGTGTTCACAGAAATAAATTTTCACTAGCTGATAACATAATAAATTATTAAACGTTGCTTGGTGCTCTGCTCTTGTGTATGGTGTCAATCACCTTTATAGTATGACAACTATGAATGAATTCTTATATCCTAACCCTTTCAAATTGAAATCTTATTTAATTTGAACACACTTTTTTTTAACTTGCTGGTAAAGAAAGAACACCATATGGATATTTTTCAATTACTCAATAAGTTTTGATTGACAGGTTGTAACAGTCCTTACACCAAAATAACATTAGCGAATGGAACCCCAAGCACCTTACACACATTTTTTTTTATTGCATTGTATAAAATAATGCTATCAGAATACTTCAAATATGCCTATACAGTTTTTTTTCTAGGACTATTACGAACATGTGGATTGCAGATATTCAAGTCTCATAATTGTGAAAAGTGAAATCAGTAAAAAAATGCACCCAAGCAGTTTTGCATTTTGTCCTGGAGTAATGTGCCAGTGTATCCTGCAGGGGGGCACTGCAGGAGACATTGTCCTGAATCTTTGACTGAACAACAGGATTAACAAAATTATGAATAGACCTCAAGTCTGCTGGAGTATGTCCATGTAAACACCCACAAGATGGTACCCAAGGGCTACCGTTTGCGATGACGTGCCCTGCGTTTTAGGGGGATAAAGTTCTCATCTGGCGGGTACATGTCCTCGTGCTTCAGCCCCCTCTGCTTCTTGCCCTTGGACCCCTTCCTGTCCCTGTGCTTCCTGTTCCTTCGCTCACTGCATTTCCCTGAGTTGAAGGGGCCAGGGGTAGCCTTGCCTTTTGCAGCAGGCCTGGCTGCCCCTGATGGCATCTTTACAGAGCCCCTGAGGAAGTCCTGCTCCTCCTCCTCCAGCCTCGCTGCACCCACCCCTCCAGTGCGCTGAGCCATCGCCTCCCTTCTCAGCTTCTTGATCTGTCGCCGTTCCTTCCTCTTCTCCGGCCACGTCTTCCCTCTGCTGGGCTGCCTCTCCCACTTTTTGGCATTGGGAGTCCCCCCTTTAGCCTCCTTACCCCCTCCTCCTTTGTTCTTTTTCCTCCTCTTGATAGGCTCTTCTTCTTCGACGCCCCCTTGTGGATCAACAGTAAGTAGCAGGAGACCAGCTTCTTGCAGCTCTGTAAAACACCAGGGTGACAGGTCACATATAACAAAGTATTATTCGTTCATCGCTGGATGACAGCGGTGTAACAGTTCACACATATTAAACTACATCTTCCCCATTACTGGTGCATTACAAAGTGTCTACATTATAATATTCAATTCAGTAGGTAAATAACACAGATGGAACTCCTGTCACTCTTTCTACAGAGAGATACACAGTATATACTGAGAGAGTCACCTTTAGCTTTCTTCTGCATTCTGCTGTCCCTTTGGCTTATATCCTCTGGTGTGTCATAATGCGAGACATAGGGGACAGCCGCATAGATTCCACTGGACATTCTTCTGTGACTGCACACCTGTGAGACATGAATATGGTCACAGGTCAGTAACACTACAAACGTTCTATGTACATCGCAAATGGACAGGTCCATATCTACTCTGCCCTCATTAAGGTTCATTTCCAGGAAGGGGAACACAGGGAACAGGACAGCACTGGTGTTGCTCTGGCTCTGACACCCCTTCAAGAATACTCCTAGTTACCCAGCAAATCAGACATAGTTTGAACATGAAAAAGCATTCATCAACTATAAAAATCATTAAATAGTATTTACAAAGCATTAAAGACAATAGTGTGTATTAACTAAGCAACATTAGCATTATATACCACAAAATTAATTCAAAGTGGCACGTCAGTATTGTATTTTAAATGCATCAATTATCCGTTCATTTTCATTAGTGAATTCGTTAATGTTAATTTCCCTGTTACCTTTTCATGTTAAGAGCACAGAGCTAGCCATCTGATCAAAACAGACAGGCAATTCATACTACCAATTCCTGTCCTGACTCACAGTCCATATGTACAAACATTCCAGTGTCCACTCACAAAGCCAAAGTGTCCCTGTCTGGCACAGTTGTAGCAGTAAGCTGGTGTTCTGTGGGCATCTGTATGTTCTGGTTTCACCGCAGCTCCCGCCTCGATCTGAAAGACACAGTCACTGTTTTAACAAGGAAGCACTGAGGAGCTTGAGTGGGTCTGATGATCCCTTAATAACTTTATTAAGATGTGTAAGATGAGAAGCAGAATGGAGCAATCTCTGGGCACAGCTAGATGATGGGATCTAGTGAACTGTGAGCAAACTAACTGAAGTCTGTAAAAAAACATAACCATAAATTGTACTTTCATGCACTGCCATTTTAGTGTCATAAGTTGATTGATTTCGCCCCAGAAACAAATTCAGCAACATGATTTAGTTGTTGTTTTTTTTAATTATTTGAGAGAGGGAAATGATTTATTCTTATCAAATATATCTAATTGTTCCATTCTTATTTATTTGTTAGCATTTATTTTCCTTGAATGTATTTTACTCTGGATGGGGAAAGATTGTATTAGTATTTATTTTAATGTATTTTCACTCCAGAGGGGAGGGTTGTATATGAAGGATGAACAAAAGAATCCTGAATGATACAAATGAGTGAAGTTTAAAAAAAAAAAAAAAAAAACACAACATATATACACAAATATTACATGATACAGTATGTGATGTGCAACCCTATCAGTCAAAAGGCTTTACCTTAGTCACACTTTGCTATGTATTGTGGGAAAAAAGTGAACAGGCATGCACAATGCATGTGCCGCACTGCCCGCATGGCCTACTCCTCTGCATGCACACAGGACACTCCTGGAATTTCCTTGCATGCTTGCTATTGCGGGCATGGGCCCTTATTCCAGAGCGTGGCGTTGGCCAGTTGAGCGGCCGTTTCAGATCAGTACAGAGGCTACGCTAATGCTTATTTATGCCGTGCGAGTACGCCGCTTTCCATCCCCCTCTGTCGTCTTCCAAAGCTGCAAGATGTAAAAGCGTCATTTTATTAAATATAAAAAGGTCTATTATCAATCCACTTGAGGCTTTTAATGTAGTGATATTTCTCAGCATTTCTGGACACGGGTGATGAATGGAATAAACTATTCATGAACAACCAGTTCCTGAATCCTCTCTCTCTCTGTCTCTGTCTCTCTCCCTTTTCCAATCCCAATTTCTTTCTGTCTCTCTTTCTGTCTCTCTCTCACTCTCCCAATTCTGCTCTCTCTCTCTCTCTTTCTCTCTCTCTCTCCCCCTCTCCATCACAAACATTCGAATAATCTGGTTTTTTTTTAGTGGGACGATATCTGCCCATGATTACCAAAGCTATCAATATATAGGAGTAATAACCTGGGAGATAACATTACCTTGGAAAAAAGGGCCGTCCCCATCTGCCCTGGGTGCTGAAAGCTTTTCATGCTTCAGTAAGTTGGGTAAATATCGGCAGATAAAGAGCATAAGCCTACCAAAAGCACGGATTTGCTCTTAATGTCTCCTCAAAGTGCGGCCCCCCGATGCAACGATTACAAATTATTTTCTCCTAACGTCATTTTTACATAGCCCCCTTTTTTCCGCATGAGTAGTCTGCAGCCAAATGAATGAATGGCATTAAAACAGTTCATCATTATCGGAGCGGGACCTGGCCTCGCTCCCCTTTTTCTGTGGGACGGAATCTCCATCACAAAGGGCAGGAGATCAGCACCCTCGCCCCTCCCGAATGACCCCCACCACCACCCCCAGCCCCCAGCTCATCTCTGATGCAAATTGGCCTGTAGGGCCAGCTCCCCCTGTGACCTTGAGCTTCTCTTTATCAAACCATACTCTGGATTCAGTCAGCCCCCCCAACCCTCACATCTCATCCCCACATTACTACTGTGTGTGTGTGTGTGTGTCTCTCTGTCTGTGTGTGTTTGTGCTATTAATTAACTAGATTGCATTTAACCCCGGCTAAAAGGCGTCACCTTCATTGCTGGTGTTGTATTTGCATCTCTTGAATCTAAAAGGATTACAAGGCTTAGGCATGGGCTCTCTTAGGTAGGCTCTGTGCAGGGAGGGGGGCACACTGACAGCGTGTCTGGCACACTAACCATGCATTCTGTTAAGTTTACAGGGCAAGCTTTTCAAAGGTCGATGTCAGTCACAATGAAAATGCAATTGTGAAATTTACATTTTAATTTCAGAACAAATCTTGGTAGGAGCTAATAAATACCATTAGATTTTTTATCTTGATTCTTCAATAGTGATCGAAAGTCACATTACAGTTTGAAGAGGGAGGGGATTTCAGGCACAAACAAGAATGATTGTCACATATAAATTTTACTTAAAGAATTGCATTTAAATATGTACTACAAACGTATCACTGATTAAAAAGAAATTCTAACATAAAACCTGCCATTACATCCGACTAACAATGACTTGGTTACTGATGGTTACTGGTTACTGATATAGCTGTAGCTAAGGTATCACTGTTTACACTTGCATTAAAGTGCATGTTTTAGTGATACTTTCATTTAAAACGAGCTTAAGCCAAAACTTCAGCGCTGATGTCTGAAATATGACGTTATGCAACTCAGTAATATGATCCTGACTAAATAATGTCCTTTCTGACATCTATTCATTGATACCAAGGAAATGTTGAATTGTTAAAGGAAAAACAATAGTAGCTTGACTGAAAATGGCCAAAGTGAGCCAGAACCTCATCCTTCTGGCAGATGGATCCTCTCACTGTTTGCCGCACTGGGGCGCTGGATTTAATTCATCCAGGGGAAGACTGCCCTCACTTGGCTTATCCAGGCCATGTCCAGCTGCAAGCACTATAGTTGATGTGTAACCTGTTCCTGCTGTTCCATGAACGGCTTTTATCCATACACTGACCAAATCCAGTCCCCTTAGCTTTCAGATAGAAGAGGACGACATGGAAGCGTGGCTGCAACAGACACATATCATATATGGCATATTGTAATTGTAAAGAAGCTGGGTGGAATGTTCTGTGATGAAGATTAATAATAAGAACTGTACGTCAGGGATAACAGGAAATATGTTTAACAAATCAATCCTGAATATCTGCCAATTGCAGAAAGCCTGGTGCTATCGTATCTCTCCTCTGAAAGGTTGGCGGTGTCAGAACATACACAAACTGTGACTGACTCCTGATAAGCACACAGCAGTCATTCTAGCAGACATTAAGAGGAAATCGCTCCACTTATAACTGTCAGGTCAGACAAGCTGTCTGTGGTACATCTTTCAGTATAGCAGTAGCATAGTGTGTGTTCATTAGACTGCTCAAAAGCCTAGCCCACCCAAATGTACTTACAGATTTTACTCAAAAAAAAAAACTTCACCAAAGTATTTGGAAAAGAAATGCTGCTTCATTTTTTCAGTGACTTCAGATACCAACATGAACTGTTTTAGGTATATAAATACCTACAATGTATGGCAGATGTGTTGTCTGTTTAAAACGCTCTTTTTACAACTGAGAAACATTGTAGTCCACACATTACAGAAACACCAACTGTCCAGCACTCAGCTGCCTGTCTGCTTATTAACTTACTCTGAGTCTTGCATCATCCCCAAAGATCTTAAAGACCTGCCCTTGGTCCCATCAAAGCCAGGATATAAACAGGAGTATAAAATTCTCCTAACTACCCTCTTGCTCTTGCCTGCATTTGCTGACCTTCAGCTCTCCTGTCAACCCACCTGGTCCCTTAATTCTGCTTATTCTGGCCTGCTGTGTGATTACGCCTCTTCCAGGGATGCTCCATTGATCTGGACTTCCCTCCCCATTTCTGTCTGTTCTGCTGTCTCTGAAACCAAGTCACATCTCAAAATCCCCTCCCTCTCCCAAATTCACCCCTTCATTGTATCCTTTGAATAAACATTTGGCTTTATGTATCTATCATGACATTGATAAACAGTCTGTTTATGTTTGCTTGTCTCTTTCTGTCACCCGGTGCTCTGTTTACTGTATGTTGTTCATTATGTATTCATGTATTGTAATTCCTGGGTATTCTTTTTTTTTTTTTTTCCTAAAGACAGTATACAGTACATTTTGGCTTTGTGAGTGGATTTTTTTATCTTATTGACAAAGATTTTGTTGTTTGTCATCTTGCTTGCCTTCTACAAGCATTACGCATCTTTAACTGTTTACTTCTATATGTACTTGTATTATGTTTTTATTGTTGTGTTGAACCAGTGGTAGTAGTAGTAAATAATAATAATACAGGACATGGCCCAACATATGATATCCACAGAACAGAAATTACATGTATTTACCATGTACTTCATTGCATTTCGGGATGAGACTCAATGGGAACTACTTTAGCAATGTGCATATTTGACTGAAAAGTTACACTGCTCTGTAGATTTTTGATTAAGTGAACAAAGGAAACAGCTGGCAAATTATTTTATAGTTTTAGGATAAAAAAACCTATTAATTAAAAAACTGTATAATTGTCGTTTATTTGCTATTATAGAGCTAGCCTATTAAGCAGTAAGATTAGCTCCTAGTTAAGATCCACACTGTAGTGTGCACATCTGTGTGTGCATTAATGCGTGTCTAAGTTTGTTTGTGTTTCTGAGAATACACACATATGAGTGCATGCAAGTGTGGATGTGTGTCATTGCATATATGTGTGTGTGTGTGTGTGTGTGTGTATGCTTCTCAGAGGGCGTGTACACTCTTGCATGTGTGTTAGTGCACATCTATACCGGTGTCTGTGTGGGTTTGTCAGAGCATGTGTGCAGTCTTGTAAAGTATGCGTGTTGGTGCATGTGTGCGCATGAGAGTGAGTGCGTGTGTGTGTTTGTCAGACCAGTGACATTTCCGTCTGCGCACATCCATTAGCAGAGCGATACTGGAGCGGTGCTGATGATCCTGCTGCAGCACTGATACCGCGGCGAGCCCGTTCTCTTGGTGTTTTTTGGGGAGGGGAGGGGAGGGGGGTGAGGGTTTAATCAAACACAACACGAGCGGCCTGTATCAGCGTCACAGATTATCTACTCCACTGGGCCACAACAGCCCTGCTCCTGATTACGGCTGTTCTTTATTAAAGCACGACCCCAAGAAAATATTACTATTAATGAGAAACAGAAATGTAATGAAATAACACTTCCCCACCTGGGGGAGCCCCTGCCTGCCTGCTGACAGATACGCCAGCAGCAGCAGCGGGATCCAACACTGCGTATGGCGATGGGAACCGGTCACACTTTCTCACCCTATCATTCCCCTGCCCTTCCTCACACCTTCACAAGCATGCGATAACCACACTGCAAAGTGTTCATAAGTGAATGTCATTTTTTATGACGACTAATAGAGTGATATGGAGCTGAGAGTTTTTTTTTTTTCTTCTTCTTCATTGTGAGGTGTTATACCTTGCTGGGGGGTCTAATGTTGCTAAGGGACACTTGTGCTTCTTAAAGGGGTGGTGTCATGCCAATGAATGCAACATATACTGTACCATGGAAGACAACATGCTGTCATTGAAGGAAACATCAATTCAGCTGCGTCAGGATTCTACATGAATGTCAGGCTATCCATCCATTACCTGAAGGTGAAGCACTGATAAGTCATGTAGCAAGAAATAATCTGAAAGATGATTTTAAAAGATGATGAAAAGATGAAAAGGTAAAAGTTCTGGAAAGGCCTAGTCAAAGACCAGACTTAACAAGATTGAATAGTTGTGGTAGGACCTGAAATGAGCAGTTCATTATCCAAAATGCAGAAATGTCACCGAGTTTAAGCAAAGTGGGCTGAAATTCTGCCATGGAAATGTTAAAGATAAATATGCTACAGGAGGCTGCAGTCACTGTTTTTTACATTATATTCTTTCATAAATGATGAGTATCAGTATTTTGTGTCATTCAGATTCCGTTTTACCTAGTAATTACATTTGTCTTGAAGATCCATGTCAGTAATATGTAAAAATTCAGAAAATCATACGGGAGGCCAATGGATTATCACAGTGCTGTATGGCCTGTGAGGGTGCTCTCTGCTGCACATCCTGCCTTGGTGTTGTGCTAGTTCTGTGCACCGCATGTTTGCTATCCTATCTACAGTCTCACCGCCAGCCCTGTGGATCCAGAGACAGGGCACGGCCTGACAGGTAACTCATTACTGCCAAATTAAAAATCCGGCAAGCCCAAAAAAACAAAGCCCCTTATCAGAAGACCGGGTCTGAGGGCCCCACCCTCTTAAAAATTCATGCTGCTGCAGAGGAGTAAAGAGCTCATCTAAATACCCTGTATATTTTTATGCTCAAAGGTGCGTGGGGGTAACTAATACATATTAAGTATGTGTGAGATTCTGGAGCGAGACACTAGCTCATTTTGGGGGGTAATGCTGCGCCCCAATCAGAGTGGCACCAGCAGAGATGGGAGCAGTGTGGCATGGGAAGGAGGGGACAGGGTGGAGCCTGGCCTGGGTGTGTCTGCTAAACACACACACAATGCACACACTCTCTTACACACACACACACACACACACACACACACACACATGCATGCAGGCACACAAACATATACACAAATACACTGATACACACACAAAATGCACACACATGTGCAGACACGCACACAATCTACCCACTCACACACACAACCCACACACACACACACTTGGTAAATTATCTTTACACATTAGTTCAAACTACTAACTTACTAACCACAATCAGTGTGTGCAAACAGTCTTTGTGTAAGTGAGGGATCTGGGAAAGGGGTGGGGTCTTTGGGCAGCCAATGCATACATCACAGGTCTGCCCTGGGGGCCTCCTGCAGACATTCTATAAACATGCTACTGTTCTGTACATAGAATGGCAGGTCACACACTGGAGCACACAGGCACATGTACAAGTATGTATGTATGATAAGACAATACAGATGATGTACCTTTGCACACTGCATCATGCTCAGTGTTTACATTTATTTATTTTACAAATATGGGGGATGATTAAAAATGTATTTGTGCAAAAATATCTGTGAATAAAATAAACAGACTCAACAAAGCAGCATTAAATTAACCTTTTCTCCAATCATTTCCCCAACAACTGTTGTTATTATTATTATTATTATTATTACTAATTACTATTAAGATCTGGAGAAAGAACAAATATGGATTAGCAAAACTGATAAATTGAGATCAGGGGCCTTGTTTAAGTGAACCTGACCCTTCCACTCGAGTGTGTTTCGGTGCGTTGCACACAAGGCACCGTGAGTTAGTGGAGCCGCAGCAGACTTTACTGGAGACAGAGAAATTGGAAGGGGGGTGCATGGGAGCGGGTTAGGAGAGATTTTAGAAGTCCAGTGGCAAGATTTCAGGTTTCCTCCTGAGCCAGCTATGAATGCTGAGTCCATGGCATTATCGTGTTACCAAAGATTCCACCCCAGAATAAATCCCCTTTGTTTTCTGTAACACTCTTGTTCAGCCAGCACATGCATTTTCAATAAACTCTTGGGCTCATTTCTGAAAATCAGACTTTGCCTTATTCTGTTGCACTGGAATGCACTTAGACCTGCATAATGCATTAATGTTCACATATCCACATAGAACTGTATGTTGCAGCACAACTTCACTGCTATTCAGTGTTCAGTACAGACAACCAATGAACCCTTTTTAATTTGACCCTGATGAATTAATGTTATTCATTTTCCTTCCTGAAAGTATGAGAAAAGACAGATTTCTCTGTTAATTTATTATGATGCTTAAAGAAAAAGCACTGGGCAAAAATGTTTGAACAGATAAGTCAAGACAAGTTCTTTTAAATCTATAAACATAAAACAAGTCTGCAATTGTTATTAAAAGAAACATTATTCTCCCTAATTATACGTATTATTATTACAATGCACATCCATACATGGACACTGTACTGGCTGATGCTGCTGATCACTTGTTTTCAAACACACAGTACACTTATCTAACCAGTCTTTCTATTACTACAAAACTGAAAAACCAAAAAGCAATGTGATAATTCAGGTTCCTGAATGGTTCATATCCAAAGGAATCCGCACATGCTGGTACAAGCACATACACATATAATATGCAAGCACACATTCATATGCAAACGCGCGCGCACACACGCAGGTGCACACACAAGCCCACTCATCCACCCTCATGTACTAAAGCAGGTTTTCGCAAACGCACACTCACACATGCACACTTGGTCAGGCTCCCTCACGCAGGAAGCCCCGGCTCCTGGGCAGGATGGAGTGAATTTACCAAGGTCCAGATTCTCCTAAATGGAAATGCGGAAGACAGGCAGGGCGTTTGTGCGTTCCGGAGCAGCCGAAGGGAATGATAGCCTCGCTGCCGTAGCCCCCAATCTTACATCTCCTATCGGGGTCTTCATGACCGAGCCTCCCCCCTCTGTCCTTCCCTTCCTGTCTGTATTTACAGAGAGGCAGATGGGCTGCGTGTATAAGCCCAAAGCTCGGAGGCTTCACACCAGACGATAAAACCCTTTCAATTTTCATGCCAGCTTCTTCTTCCTTTGTAATTCAAATGTGGTGGAGAAACTGGCAGCTCGCAGGACTCAAAGAAGCGCTGCCACAAATACCTTGTAATGCTATCGACCCTGTCCGGCCAAGCAGGGAGAGCCCCAAATACATGCTGTGTCTGCTTGCGCCCTGATAACACTATCCGCCTTCTTAACTTGGGACAGGAGAGGAGAGGTGTGTGTGTGTGCGTGTGTGTGTGTGTGTGAGCATTTATGCATGACACGATGGGGTACCTCAGCGTGACCCCAGAAATTCTGGCCTTCCACCACACACATGAACGCATGTTGTGTGCTATCGCTAAATTATCTGCGAGACTGGACACACACATGCACTGCCATGTGCATGTCCCTCATACTTACATGAACGTACACGCCAACTAAATATGTCAGCCTCCACTTTTGAAGATAACAAAACAATAGCTGCACACATAGACAGTAAAAATGCAAAATGCGAAAAAATGAAATAAATAAAATGCTGTACAAAAAACATGCAGTGACAGCCATACTGTACAAAAATGCTGTAGAGGAACGCGAGGTAAAGCTGAACAGTTTTTTTTTTTTTTTTCATGAAAAAAGGTGAAAATACTGTAAATGCAAGCATGTTTCCCTTTCCTAATTTCATTTGAATTCTCCCCTCCTCAAGTTTGCGGGGGAGATAAACTCCTGCTATTGTGTCTCCTTCCTTTCTCTGACTTAATGTGTGCCCTCTGCTCTCTGGCTGAGATTTCAGTAATGTATGGAGAGGGGGAAGGAGGAATTCCGCATTGTGAGGAGAAGAAAGGAACAGATCGGCTTATCGCAGGCCATCGCAAAGTTCATTAATCAGCCTGGCTTTCTGCCCTCTAAATTGAAAGGTTAAATCATCTTCCCTGGGACATTGTTCCCTGCATCCACTCCCCCCTACCCCCCCCAGCATGGGCTCAGGATCAGTGTCTGGGCAGGAAGGAAATGGGGGGTTGGGGGTGGAAAGCAGGAGGATGAGTCCTGATTTGAAATGAGCTCTCTCCTCTCTTCACGCCTCCAGATGACCCCAGATTAGCTGTACTCCACGGTGACGGGGTCCTCGCTGTGTGTCCGTCATTGCTCGTCCAGACATACACATACACACAGACATACACATACATGCTCACATTCAAGAACATCTGCATACACCCTCGCTGAGATTGCTGGGAGCATCTTGCATCCCAAAGTGCATCTTGCATCCTAAAATGGTGTAGACATGACCTGATTATCATGAATGCACTTTAATTGAGAAAACATTATAAAGCACCAAGGACTTTAATGAATATTAATATTTAACCACACACTTAATGTTGTACAGTATCTGAGGTTTACATTTAAAGCCTCCTGAGACAGGACAGTAACAATGTGAAAATGAACCCTTGGGGGTGTTTACTGATCTTATGGGCCTTGCTTGTAAGTGTTTTTTATGGGCTTTCCATACAAAATGATGCCATTGAGTAACAACATCCATAATAGTCCTTAGACACCCTTCAATTAGATTTTTATTGGACTCAACTGTATTTGTAGCTGGTAGTGCAGGATGCGTAGATGTTTGAATCTGCAGTAATGCACAGGATTATGGGTGATGTAGACAGATACACTGTGCTGCCTATACAATGGTAATCTATACCTGTGAAGTCTGATTTACACAATGTAGGTGTGTAAGGCTTATTTGATTTAAAACATGCAATTCACGGACTGGTCTTGCCCAAAATAACAAAATCTGCAAGGCCTATAATATGGATTGTGAAACATTGAAAATCCTGACCTGATAGACAACCGCAAACAATCAAGCTTTATGCACAAACATTTCATATTATAGTCACACATGCAGAAGCACACAAACATACATATGCGTAGACACATACATACACACACGTACACACAATACAAGAATATAAACACAAAAACACACACACACACACAAACAAGCACATATCCACACAATAAAATGCAAAAACACATATGCATGAACAATACAACAAACATGCAGACACAACATACTTGCAAAAAACAAACAAAATATCCAACACTAACACACACAAACACACGCTCAGAGTCTGGTTTCACTCGGGGTACCGTTTTGCAGCGTCCCTCCGCTTCCCACCTCGCTGTAAACCAATCAAAGCTCGGCATTAGCCTATTTAATTGCTTCTCCGCACTGCCTATTAGCTGACAATTACCAGTCCATTAAAATGCCTAATAATTTTGCGCTTCATGTGGCTCAGAGCCATCGTGGGCACATTCATATTCAGTGCCCCGACGCGCCAGGGAGGCACCTTTGTCACACACTGAATGGGCCTCAAAGCCACAAGATGAGTTCCACTTCCCAAAGAAAGAGTCTTCTGACTGCAAACTCTCCAAATTGCACTTAGAGAGAGAGAGAAAGAGTGCGAGAGAATGAGGGAGAGAAACAGTGAGGGAGGGAGGAATGGAGAGAATTTTGAAATCACATTCAAATTCTGAAATGTGAATTATGTAGGTATACTGTATATTGCATATTGCTTATTATCATTGTTATTTTGCATGTCCTTGATTTGAAATGCTTTGGCAATACAAATATTGTTTTTATAATGCCAATAAAGAAAACTTGGACTGATGTGAAATGAAAGAGAGAGAAAGACAGCAAAAGAGCAAGTGAGCAAAGAGAGAGATAAGGACAGAGAAATATGTATAGAGAAAGAACTGGTCTTTCTGACCATACAGGAAACCAAATGAGATGGCACAGACCTTCTGTAAGAGGCACACGCACTAAAAACATACTGAAACATCCATAACCTTCAGTTACATGGCTCAGGATGAAAATTCTTGGATGAAAATCTTTCCTTTTAACTGCAGGCAGTTAATATTAACTGGGTAATAGTTGCGAGCAAGAATAGGAGTTGTTTCATGTTATTTAAGGACAGTGAGGAATGGGGCCCTTTTGAGGTGGGTTGTGAAGTGGCCATTTCAAAGTAATGTCATTGTCACTCCACCTCCACAGCCTGTTTTTGCTGTTGGTGACGAAAAGGTATTAAAGAACATGAATTTGGTAGTCTGGTGGGCCTTGCTGAACTAAGTGGGACTGTGGGACGCATGCATGCAGGATGTTACTCTGTTTTTATTTCTTGTCTAAAACCGATTGCCAAATGTTACAGTGGAGGGTTGTTAGTTTCTAGGTGAGGAGTGGTGAGGGTGTGTGCTGAGTGTTGGAGAAATGGCAGGCGGGCCAGACTTTGACCCTTGGGGTTCTGCTTTGTCCCCAGCTATGCTGGCCGCTCTGGGCTCCTTACGGATTCAGGAGAGCCAGTAACCGCTGAGTGCCATTTTGTGATGACTCTGCAGAATGGACTCTCAAATGGAAGGAAATCATTTTGAAGGTCTTCAAAAGGAACAGAAGAATAAAAAAAATCACTGAGGTGAGGATTTAGAAAAAAAATCTCTTGTTAAAAAGGGGGTGCGCTTACTTAGGAAGGTCACATCATGGCCCTACATGTAATAATAGCTCTTTCAGAGAGCCTATAATAATTTCAGACAGACCAGCACCAATGTTAATGCAAGCTGGTTTGTAAATACTGCAAGAAGACTTACATGAATATTCAAACTAAATAAAAATGTAACATATAATGTGATGAGACATAAATTATGCTAATTTGAATTGGTTATGAATACAAGTGTGTGACTTGTTTGTGATAGTAACACAGTAATAGATGTTATTATACTATTACATGACATAAAATAGATATTACTTTTCTTCTGAAACCTAAAATACAATCTTCATTGTATTGGTAAATTACACTTAAGTTAACATACTAATGTTTTCTATATTTTTCACATCCATACATAAACATAAAAAATATATGATAAAAACATAAACTGAAATGACTGACTTATATCAATGTTTCATAACTGTATTTTTGAAGTCTAGTAGATTTATCTAAAATAAAAATATCAAGAAAAAGGTCAACAAAACATATTAATGGTGGGCTGTGCCCAACCCTTCAGGATAATTTCTGAGGAAAAAGGAAAGCTTTCCAGTGAAAGGCATTTTAAGGTCCACATTTATTTGAATTTGGTTATGTTCACCAAAAAGGTACAGCTTTGAGTATGCGGGCATGCTTTCACACAGTCTGAGCAAATCTACATCAAACGTCCCAAAAAAAATTGTTCCAAGAATATGTGAATGAAGGCACTGCTCACACCAATTGAGCATTTTCTTGTGTGCAATTGAAAAAAGCTGACAGAACCCTTAAGATTAAACAATGAAGAGATATAGCACTGCTGCACAGTGCTAGTAATGGACTGGATTGCAATTTGCTTTCTGTGGAGTCAACAGCTCCTGCATGAGGGTCTTACAGCCACAGGAGGGTGCTCTAACACAGCACAGTGGCAAACATCTTTAAGCCAATCCAGTTCACATATTCAGAGAGAAAAGTACAAGTTGTACAGAATCAGGCAAAGCCGTCAGCCTGGCACAATTCTACCTCACTGCCAGAAGAACCAACTGCCTCCAATATCAGCTCATACTATGTTAAGACCACACCCTCTTCACCTCAAACTCTCCACCGCTTTCTACTACACAGTCAACAAAGGGTAGTAGCATCAACGGTTACATGCATAGGCTAAATCGTGGAATGTTTCACACCACTCAACCTTTCCAGAAACAAAACATCTACTGCTAGTTTAATAATATAGTCTCATTAAATAATGTCTTAATTTATAGGGTGCAAAAGGGTTTGGGTACAGAAGTGTACCCATTCACAGACCACATTCTTTTGACAATTTATTACAGATATTCAAAATAAAACAAATTAGTTAATGATACAACTGGCAAAGACAAACAGTGATGAAACTACCAACATTGGAATAAAATAAAAATGTTTAAGAAATAATACGATGAACAACCAACTGAAAACTTGAAAAATACGGCCAATTTCTTTGGAGCAAGGAGTGTAACGTTTTTTTCTGAAATATTTGATGGTGACTGGAGTACAGCGAATTTGTCCGGAGGGCATTAGCAGGGGAGCTGAAGCTTGGTTATGAATCGGTAGTAGTGATGCTCCTTTAAAATCCTTCAGTGCTCAGTGGACCCACAATGTCATCCTATACTAAAGAAACACCACATTGAGCACTACCTGTCTGATAAATGCTCATGACTGGGCAAACTGCATCACATTATAACTAATTATTGCACATAAAATAACCTCAATATTATTAAAACTTTCATAAGATGAAAAATGTTCTTTCATTCCAGGTGTTAAGCCTAAATATATCCTTACTGTACACTAGTGAGGTACAATGATCAAGAAATGAAGCTCACAACAGTGACCATCTGACGAGTTTAGATTTTCAGTAAAATTGGTAGTAATCTTAAAAAATATATAAAGTAAATACATTTATATTGTACTGATTCCTACATGTATAAATTGGAAATATCAGTGTATTGTTTTCATTATTGTCTCTTGTTTATTACTATAACACGATCATTTCAAATTTAATCACATGTATTGAATGAGTGAATGAGTCACAATACATTTAGTCTTCATTATTGTCTTTAATCAAATATATGAACAATAACTGCTGAATTACACAAAAGTATAATATTCTGAAAATAACAAATTCCATCACATAAATCTAATTATCAAAAGAAATAACCAACTTATTATTATATTCTCATTGAAACATTAGATGTTAGCACTTCTTCCCATTAACGCTGTAAAATTGTGTGTTTGTCATACAGTGTAGTACATTTGAGAATTTAATTAGTCATCATTTGAATATATGAACATATAAATATGCAAAACCATTTTGGTTTTGTATTTTGCACTTACCAAAACAATTATTTACACACTTAAACGAAAAAGGTAATATATAATGCAGTAGAAAATATTAAAAGTAAAACAACATAAAATGTGTTCCATAAATACCTAAATTTTGTCTTAAAGTGGAAAAAAAATATATAAAATAGCCACTTGTTAAATACTATTTGTTAACATTCTCCTTTTCAGAAAATTTCTGTTTCCAATCTACGTTCACATGCATCATATTTGGTTTTTCCAAAACATTTCCATTTCCAAAACATACTTGCTTACTGTACAAGCACATTTCCACAGCATGACTGCAAATCTGTATATTTCTTTGTCACTCAGTTTCACCCACCTAATCAGTGACAGAAATATTCCCACATTTATAGCCCCCATCATTTCTGTAGCATCATTATTTTATTTTACTAAATCTTTAAAACCACCTCTCTTTTTATTACTGGCAAGTCTACTGCCCTGCTTTACTCACTACAGGTAAAGTACATAATAATCCTTTAAAAAATGAATTATTTGTTAATTTTTGGAGAAGCATAAAGTGTATCTTTTCCATTTACAAACACAGTTATCATTATATCGCATGGGATTCTGAACAAATATTTTTGGCTGTTGATTTAAGATATTCTCACCTCATTCAGCTGGATAGGGACCCTAACCGTGTTAAGTAAAACAAAATGGAAAAAATCAACAATATTATTATTAACAGTTCTTTTACTGTTACTTCTCCTATATCAAAACAAAATAGAAATTAACACAAGGACCACCTGGCACAGATAGTAGTCAATTCTGCACTGATTGTGTTCTGTGAAACTTCAATGAAACACAGCAGGCCAGTGAACTCTTTAGGGTCAGGGAATATGGGTGCATCATAAAGTACACAACAGCATGGGCCTTGATGAAATGGTTGTATGCACTGTATGTGGATAATATGACCAGCAGCTACAGTGGCCGAAGGGGTACAGACAAGGAGGGGCAGAGAGATACATGCAGGGAAAAGGGGGGACAGTACAGCAAGTGTATTCAGCGTTTCCAGAGGGCTACAAACATGGGTTCAGAAGAATGAGCGATACAAACAGAGGGGTAAAGGCAGAAGGTCAAAAGATGACATGGGGTTTGTAACCAGCCAATGGGGTACAGGTAAGAGGTTAAGGAAGGTGGCAGTGAAATATGGGTAGGCTGTTAAGATAAAGGCACAGACAGGGGTTGAAGGAGGGGGCTATGTTGTACAATAGGTGGTCAAGAAGGGTACAGTGGAGTACAGATAGGGGGTTAAGGAGGGAAAAGTAGGGTACAGGTAGGGGGTTAAATGAGGGAAAGTAGGGTACAGACAGGAGTGGACTCAGGTGTACGTTCTTCAGAGTTACACAGGCCAGGGAGACAACAACTCTATCTGTTAGGGACAGCACTTTAGGTTCTGTCAGCAAGTCGGTACCCAGGGTGTCGATCGATACATACACTGATATCAGCTGCACTATCTTTGGTTTTCCACTGATACACACAGACACACACACACCAGCATATCACCAGTACTCTCCTAGGGGATGAATCAATACACAGAGACACAGATACTGTCACGGTGACAATCTACACCTTAATCTCAGACTCGGCCACTTCAGTGAAAGAGGAGCTGATAGAATCAAACCAAGATACAGATGTTGTACTGTAAGAACACATATGTACGCACAAACAAAGCAAACATAGCATGACAGGGCATTTCAGAAATGGAGGGATTATCAAATGCACAGGTATTAACTGTAGCAACTGAACTTGTCGAATGAAACGGTGAAAAAATATGAAAGAAATTAAATACAAAAACTTTAAAACATCTATCGGCAACATCAATAAAGCAACAAATGTTTATGTCTTCACAGTGCAAAAAATGGGAGGGAATCATGGTCAAAAACAAAAACACTGTCCCATACTGATACCACAGATTTCCTCAACATGTTTCCAAACGCATTACTTAGTGCTTGAAAAGCATTTTATTTTTTAGCTGTTGCAGTAATTTAGATGGTTGAGAGGTGCAAATGTGATGGCTTACTATGAATGTGTTGCGAAAATGCAAACCAGCATGGGATGAGAACACCCCTCGGCTTCACGGGCTAGGCTAGTTGGCAAATGGGTACAGGGACCACCTTTAACCAGTAGATGGCGATGTGGCCCTCTATTTCCTCGGGCAAAGCTGGCAGTTCCCGGTGCTGTGTTCTGTGCAAACATGATTTTTAAACAAATGAATTCCTCCTGTATATGGCATAGGTCATTAAACCCCCACCCCCGACCCCAACCTCCGTCTCTCGCCACCTCTTTCCTAAAAACACTGACAGGTAATAATGGAACCCATACACTTACTCCTCTATCTTTCCTTTTCCCATCTTCAGAGACAGAATTTCAGAAGGACTGCATGTAGAATGGCACCGAAACAATCTAACCTGGTTAGCATTAGTCACAGGAAGGAGAAGCAGGGATACATTGTTACAAATGAATACAACTGGTGAGAATCTGCACCCTGTCGATAATCCCAATGAAGGAGTCTATCGCTTTATTAAGGTCTTACAGCAATACAATACTGTATTTATTGTTTTCACCTGTGAACAGAGACCCCACGAAGAGCTGAATTCCTGTCGCTTGTCTTTTTTTAATACCCTATATTTCCAATGCACAATTCAAGTATTTATAAATATTGCATTGTGGTGTTATTACTATTTGTTAAAATGGAAAGAGTCTGGGGATGGCTGATCATCTTTAAAAAGGACTGTCAATACTGAATAAATAAAGCGATGAATAAAAATTATTTATACAATGAGTAAAAGTGCGGGAAATCGATAGACATAAATCTACCATGACAAAAATAGTTACCAGAAAAAAAGCAACATTACTTATGGAGAGCCAAGACAACAACTCTGAGTGCAAGTGATTTTTTTCCCAAAGTGGGTACTGTTCAAGGGGAAAACAGCAAATGAATACATAGGAACCATGTAAAGGGAACATTTCATTGTCTGATGCAGTAACAGCCTTCATAATGAGCACATTTTTCACTCATTCCTTAACCTATGATTATTTATAGGTAAAGGAATGATTGTGAAGCTTAGTAGGCAGCAGAATGCTAACATGGTTGTCATGGCTGCAATGGCAGCCAAAGACTGTTTGTGGAAAAGGTAAATAATGGGCTGTGACAGCAGCTCTTTGGTAAAACTTCTATATTATATTTTTTCTTGAGTAGGTTTTGCTCCTCTACTAAGCAAGGTTCTTTCTGCCAATCTGTGTCTCTTCACCAAACTCGAGCACATTTAGGTATCGGCTCTGGCCAGAGAAGTTTGGTCTAAACAGGCTGGCATGTGTGAGAATGTACAATAGAGAAATGTATATTTTCAATGGGAATACAATTATTCTTTGATATGACTTATACCCAGATTAACAACAATATACAACAGATTAACAAATAAAATTTATCCAAAAAAAAATTTACTACTGTGTTTTAAGCATGGGAAAGGCTCATGTCTGTCAGTAGAAATATTGTGTTGCACTTCATAACGTATTCCATTTGCATTTGCTAGTCGCAAAATAAAAGTAAATTTCTCATGATCACTTTCTGTCATGTAGGTCTGGGCATGACCACATGAACGTGACAAATCATGTCACACAAGTTTTAAGGTAAATTTAATTGAATAAACTCATGCGTTTTATTTACTAGCTAGCTTTCTTGTTCACTTTTACCATTAAAAATACCTGTTTCCATTTTTAGCCATTATAGATACCTTATAATATGAGAATAAACAAGGTATGGTAATTAAAAACAATTTCATTCAAAAATCCATCCTTAGAAAGCAAACACTTTCAATTTCAGTCATAAAATGGAACCAAGGACATAAAAGCAATGCCTCAGTTTACTGCTATTACAGTATATTACGAATATGACTATAATAAAGTTTAAAAAAATAAGTCAGTTTTTTAATCCCCTATCAGGATGCTTTTATAAGCACTAATGAGATGCAGCCATCACGCAGAGCTGGTGCAATGGGCGGTTAACCTCTGAAGCCCAGAATATTTCCTGGGTCACTGACGGCCGACACGTTTAAGCACTCCTTTGTGGTGCCGCGCCACACAGCCGAGCCAGGCCAGCGGACACCAGGTATAATTGTACCGTCTCTGCTCCTCTGCAGCCCTCTCCCACTCCAGCATAAATAATAATGATTCAAAAATAAAGAACGGAATGAGAATGTGTATATTTAATGGAAAAAACATAGAAGGGAAAGTGTGCCAGAGTAAAACGCCATTCTGTTTGTCATATGCACTGCATGTGTCTGACTGTATAGCAGGCGGTCACTATCTCATATATATATATATATATATATATATATATATATATATATATATATATATCTGCAGTCAGCAAGGCTGTCACAGAAACATGCAGGATACACCCGTTGCACTTTAAAATAAGAAAATAAAAAGTGATACAAATAGACTTGATTCAGTGAGTTTGCACCAACGGTTCCTGGAAAGCTGGAATTAGATGGTAAAGCTGGTAGCTATGGCTGCAAAGAGTGCGTTATGAAACTCATTTTTTTTTTTTTTTGGGATGATTATTGGGAGAACGCATTTACATTGCAATGCTGGGAAGTATTTAAAATGAAACTCTGCTCCCAAAAATGAAATGTGCATGATTATATTCTCGTATTCACCAATAAAAGCAAAGGAAGTCAACTCTGCATGCAGAAAAAAATTAAAGTTTCTGATGTGTAACTAATTAGAGGCATAAACACTGTATTATAGATATTAAAGTATAACTTCACTAAAAACTGGAAAATTGAATGTGCAGTTTCTTGTCTTTGTGCTTGTAAAGACATGTCAGTAAGGTATGATGAAAAGCAAATATCCAGTGCCAAAGCCAAAAAATCTCTTGCTTCCACAATATTTTAATCTTTGACATGGACATGTAAGATATTCCCTCTCAAAATATCATTTACTTCAAAACACACTATAGCCATCTTTTGGGAGTATACGATTGTATACAGTAAATACTACAGGAAGTAAGTATAGGAAACAGCAGCTCTGCCAAAAGATGAAAATTTCAACTTCTGCCATGCTACAGCACCACCTTCTCTACTGTAAGCCAATCGCTTGAGAGGAGGCGGGCTGCATCTCCACAGCTTACATTTACAAAATGGAGAAGTTCATCAGCGATATTCCTGTGCAGTCAGGTCAGTCACATGTTATCGACAATAGTATCATCAATTTATTAATCGTTCCATGCATATATTTTGCTGAATACTGGTAATCTCTGTATATAAAAGTTTTAGTAGCTTCTCGGTAACAGAAGTAGTTAGTGTTACATATTGAGAAGTTATAATTGTTACTTCTAGTTATTTTTTTAACGTTTAAAAACTACATTCAGATGTTTCGTCTGTTGTATAGAAAAAAAGAGCACTCCCATATTATTGACAAAATGAGCAAATATCAGGCAGAACTCTTGTTCTCATTCTAAAGACTCAGTATAGCTATTCAGTTATCTAAGGTACTCAGGAAGCTACAAATGGTAACAACAGAGCAGCAGAATGCAAAGCATCTCTTGCTTACACACTATTCTACCTGAACCCATTATTTCAGATTTATTTCTCTTATTATTCTTTTAAAGAGGCCTGTTTATGGCCTGTTGTTGAAAATATTCTTGATAAAAGCATTGCAATATAATACATCTCATGGTTGTATTTTATAATTCAGCAATATCATACTGTATCTACCCCTATCAAATAAGCACATAAATTATCATTTTATCTAGATACATTATCAATAATATCTACCACCACAATATTTGTATGGTGCTGGCTGTACATCTGCAAGATTGTTGGATAGCTAGATAAATTAGCATGTTAGGCAGATATTTACACATAATTTGCTTGAATAAGGGAATGCGTTACTATTACATATTACTTTTGGATATCTTAAACTGAAACGATTTCCCTAAAAATGGTCATTTATTCATATTCTAATTACTCAGTTGTTGCTGGGGGTGATATTTAATGCAATATATCTTTTTGTGGCTTCAGCCAGCAAGCTTTCAACTAATGTCGGGTAAATAGTGTTGAACAAAAGGCCACTACCATGTAGGAGAGAAACCAAAGTGGTGACACCGAAAAGTTTATTACCAAAATTGGAATCTTATTTTTTTTTTAATAATTTTGAATTTTATCAAACTTTTTTTGTGCCTGATCTCAGAAAGCTGCTTCCATCATAGTATCACCAGTACTCTTCAAGTTTTTCTGTGTTCATCTGCTGGAACCTTCCCTTCAAAATTAGATTTCTGTAGTTTGTCTGTATTGTCATGCAGAAGTATCTGTCCTGAAAATATTAAATCGTAAACTGAAATGCTGATACTTTTTTACTGTCTGTTTGCATGTTTATTTGTACCCATCAAGCTGCATTTATCAGTTTATACAAACCTAACACACTACTAAAATAGATTTCAAAATCAAAAGGAAGAAAAACTTGTTAAGCAGAATACAACTACAGGTTTTATATAGTCTGTATTTATGTAGTTCTGTGATCAAGAACATTTCTATACAATTTCCTCTAGCCCACGGACAGAAGGAGAGGTGGAGCCAGGCAATCTAGGCTTTGTGTGAGGGTTCAAGGGTTGAGCCTCGAGCAGAGATCAGAACCATTCAACGATTTCAAATTAACCAAATTCCTTCATTATAATGATAAATAATGAACCTTTGCATACAGATAACCACTATACAATCACAGAGGTGAAGAAGAATATTTCAGTTTACAAGGAAGTCATTCTGTCTTTCAATTTATCATTCTTTTGTCTCACTATGCCTATTCCTCCCAGGCAGAACATCTGACTGCCTCTTTGCAGGACAGTAACCCAACATATACCTGCTAAGCCAAGCTAGGCCCAAACCAGATATCTGAGTCTAAATAAAATTTTTCGCTGTACAAATACCAATGTAAGTAGAGACCAAAATAACTAATGGTGTAAGCATTATAACTAGTATCACAAGTCTTGGTGAATGTTCACAGAGAATGAAAAGGAAACAAAAAGCAGTCTAAGTGTTTTGCTGGAATCCTGGGGCTGTTTTTAGAGATGTGCAAACCTTTGTCCTTCAGCAACTCCACAGTCCCTTCTGTTCACAATTACATCACCTAAGTGGCTAGATTGAACCCAGGTCACGTTCCAGTGCCCTCTCACACCTGGGGAGATGAGGGGCTGTGACTGACAATATTCCTGGCATCTGTATCCTTCAACAGCTGCCAGCAACTACTGCATTCTATTAACATTCGCATTTCATTAACCCAGTCATCTTAAAGAGATTTACACACACACACACACACACACACACACACACACACACACACACACACACACACACACACACACACACACACACACGTGCCTGTGCACATGGAAACACACATGATCTGAATATTCCAAATAACCACTAAACCTTGCAATCCTAGCCTATCACCTGCATGCCACACCATTCATTTCAAACACCCTATACTCCCTGCAAGCCCTGGTCATCTCCTTCACTCTGTGTGTTATACTTTTACACGTTTTTTCACACACACATACACAATATACTGCACACCCTAAATAACCTCTGTATCCTGCACATTCATATTTAATCTGCACCACAATCATGCACTTGCACAGAAAACCTCTGCACATCCCCATTATGCAACTTAATCTAGAGCATAAAGACACACTCAAACACACAAGAGCATGCACTTATACTCTGCACCCAAGTATCATGTACAATCACAGAAAAACTCCGGACTCTGTCACACATTTAATAAAAGTCATGTTAGACAGATGGATTCATATGGAACAATAGCATGGAATTATATGGAAATCCAGGAATGGCTTTGTAGGCTTTTCGTGATGGCAGTGGTGGGTTTTAGAATGATCGGGGGAATATATTTTCCCTTTCATGGCTTATTGTGAACCCTCTGCACATTTTATGCTGTCTGTTACTGGTATCTGTGACCGGTCTGGAAATATTGAAAGACTCAGGCCTTGCAGCTCTCAAAAAAAAAAAACATTCCTCTATATCATCCTCCAACAGCAAACAACATGTGTGAGCAGGGGAAAGAAGAGAGAGAAGAGGGCAGCAGAGGAAGGAAGGAGAGGGGGGAATTGGAGATGAGAGGACAGAGAAGAGGGGAGAGGAGAGAGGGACAAGAGAGGGGAACCGATCTCAGCAGTGAACAGGTGCACAGTAGAGGAAGTTATTGGTGTGACTGGGATTAGGGAAAACAAAGAACAGGCTGGAGATCAGAGCCGTGTCACTGGAACTGGAAGGAACACTCCCTCACAGAGGCCACACAACTGAATGAGTAACACAGGAAAAGTCACCAAAAAGGAAAGTGCTCTGCTACCCAAGAGGGATAAAGAGGGTGACTGATAGGTACAAGCTTATAGGTGGCAGAGCAGTTGTAACTCCGCTTGTGAGATTCTCGGGTGGCACATTGCTGTTGTATCGTTTACCTGGAAGTATGTGTGGAAGTAAATGTGATATAGTTAGTGAAATGACTAGGTTCTGATTGACAAAGTGCCATAGGAAGGATGTGTCTGCTTCTGGTATCTGGGTATCTCCTCCAGAAGGATGGGGCAACAACAGTAATGAAAGCAGGTCAACCCAAACCACACCTGCTTTTCAAAAAAGCACTTTTTTGTAAATAAGCCAAAGAAAAGCCTTTTCCTTACAGATCCTCACTTCTCCCTGGAAGCCATATTTTACAAACACAGTGCATTGCAAATGTTTTGCACATGTGTGTACGCAAACAAAGTACATGCTTCCTTAAAAAGTGCATATCTGATATTATTATGGGGAGGGTACGGACACTGGGCAGATGCAGACCTTGGCATAGTCATAATTGTTGATGCATCTGAATAAGTCCCTACTTCTAAATGTTCAGTGGATCAGTGGCTGGTTGTATTTGATTCCCAGGCTGAGGGTTCAACAGCCCTGCTCTAGACTCACCACTTGGCCATTTCTCGTTGGAGAATGATCCTGGAATTATAGAAAAGTTACATCTCCATGATTGCCATTTGTTTAGTTTATTTTATGAATAGATCATGAATCACAACATATATTGTGTACTGACTCTATTTCATTGCTGTGTAATCCATTTTTTATCCTAATATGTATCATTAATGCCACATGACTGAAACTTGTCAAGTACAACATACTGGAATAAGTTATTTCTGTAATTTTTTGAGAATTTGGCTATTTACAGATACCAGGTTTTTTAAGTCACAAATGATATGTAACGGCATAAATGGCAATGAAAGGCACTATTATTGAAAATGCTGGCCAATGTGGAGTTTTTACCAACCTGTCTTTGCCGAGAGCTTGCCTCTGCCCCACGCCTGCGCTCTCCTCGGCAGCTCCACTAACAATCTTGCCTTTTCATTAGACAGCAGTGCTAATTAATCTCAAAAGAGCGGAGTGACAGACAGCGCAGTGACGCTGGCTCCACTGGCAGGCTGTTTCATGCTTTATCACATCTTTTAATTGACAAACAACCCGCTCTTTTCTCTTTAGCTGAGGTCTATATTTCAACGGTGGAGCAAGGAAAAAAAAGAGAAAGAAAGAGATAGGAAGAGCACTAGTTATCGCTGCAGATGTTTGGCTCTCCCGCGCCCCTGACAAACGCCCTGCTCAAACTGTCACGCTACCTCTACGCCGCCGTAGGCTCGCACCTTGGGGGACAAACCGCTTATTGATTTTCACCAATTACCCCTTTTCCATTCTTTCCCCAAAACAGGCGCGTGATGTCCAAGAGGTGGCCACACAAAGAAAGACGTGCATGCAGACAGGTATGCACACAAACTCAAAGCCCAGATTACAATGCTGGTGACTACTGTTGATGTGCCATATATGGATTTGAATATAGATATAGTGAGAAATGTGTAACCAGAGAATATGTACACACACAGGCACATGCTCATGCACACAAACTCCCATACACACTCACAGGTCACAAACATGACACAAACATGACACCACACACACACACACACACACACAACTGAGGCCTAGCAATCAAACAAACACTGAAACAGCTCAGGGTACGCGCACACGCACTTGCGTCCGTTCTCACAATGGTCAGGCGGGCACACCACACCGGCCCTCAGTCGAGTCTCAGGCGTCGCTAAACAAAACCCCGTCGGCCGGCGTGCTCATCGAGGGGATCTGTGTCAGTGTTTTTCTGCTTGGCTGGTCAATTTTAACACGAGCGTCGTGAAGCTCACACTGCCAGCACCGAGAGAGCAAGCGAGAGAGGGTGAGAGAGAGATACAGAGAGAGAGAGAGTGAGAGAGTGGGGCGGGTGGGTGAGCACTGAGAGAGAGAGCAGGGGGACACTACCCAGCCGGATACCCTGTTTATTAAAGCAGGCTTTGTGGGAGCAGGGAGGCGAGATTTCGGGGAACTAATCTCCTTGGCAGAGTGTCACAAATACCCTGCTGCTGGAAGCGTCGCCCGCTGTCGGAGGCCCCGGTTTATTAGCGGGGAGACAAAGGGGGAGCGACTGGGAGGCAGGTAGCCCTTTCTCCGGCAAATTAAATCCCAACTAATAATGCAAATGAGCTCCCAGTCAGCCCCTGATGTGCGCATGGCACAGCAACTTCAAAAAAAAAAAAAAAAAAAAAAAAAAAAAAAAAAAACAGTGACATGGTAACCCACCCAAGAAGTGATCCCTCCTGCAACCTCATTTGCCCTAATCCCGTTCTTAAAATTACTGGCTCTAATTTTTTTTGGGTTTTTTGGGCTTTTACAAAGATTTCTTCAGGAATGTCTCTCATAATTTTGTTAGTTAATGGACTAAACAGTTGTGTTTCTCCCCCTTCCCCTGCCCCCACAGCTATACATCTATCATATATTTCAAAGTGGAGACTTTTATAGGAATTAAAGCACCATATATAGCACATACACAAGAATGTACAAGTTATTAAGACTTTTGAATTTTAAACCTCCTGAATGTAACTGAACATGATACACTTAAGGAATGTTAACATAACCTACAATATATAAAATATGAGATTTGCAATCATATCTATGATACATTTAAATTTGATACACCAATTTGACCATTTTCCAGGGCTTGCATTACATTTTCTGTCATACATTATGCTGTTATGCTGTGTAACATATGGGTGGTGCATTTTTAGACATATTTTTAAAATATATGGTTATATACTGTTATTATATGGCACATTTTCAGGGGTGGAGCAGAGTCTATGTTTAAAAAAAAAAAAAAGGAAATACCTGCATATGGATGTGTGTGTGTATATAAAGTCCTTGATAACCACTACATGCTTTGTTCTGCATCATGTATTAACACAGGTGAGCCCCAGAGTCTCCAGTAACCCACACTCAACCTGGGCCGCACCTGGAGGCTGCTCCTGACCAGTGCTGGACACACAGGTGAGGCCTCAGAAACACGGACCATCATTTTTCCAACAACATCGAAAGAACAGTTGCACAAACGAGGTGAGTAGATTTACTCTCCTCAGACTGAGCAGACTGGATACTTTAGAGGCCAGTGTGACTGTGATGTGTGACTGCATCGGAATCATTTGTTAGCTACTTTTGTGCTGTACTTCTCCAAACTGTTCAATACTGTCTTAAACTCTGCATGACTTGAACTAATTCCTGCTGGCTAGCGAGCTATTTATATTCTGATTTAAAGAACAAAAACACAAACAAGCATACTAATCTGTGATTTTCTTGGCTCAAACAACTGACTGTAAACAACAGACACCCTTATTAGTGTAATAAATCATTTAACATAAAGCAGGTTTTTGTGTATTGAATAGTTTCGAATTGTTAATTTAACATGGAACAATGTGGGGATATTTAAATAATCAAAATGATTCGGGCAAAAGTGATCGTCACAAGTAAAATTTCAACTCAAGAGCTGTTAAAATAACCAAAATTATTGGGACGACAATTTTTCAACTAGGATCATGGTTCTATTTGTACTGAAGTACTGAAATCTGTACTGAAAAGTACATCTGAGAGAAGTCTTCTGTGACAGTTTTGATTTCTCCATCCAAAATGCTACTGTGCAATGCCAATGAGTTCGAAGCAGGCCGTTGTAGTGGTCGATGTGTACTGATGGATTTTTACAACAGTAGTACAAAAATCACATCAGGGACTCTTGCAGGACAGAGTCACAAGGAAACATGGAATAGTGGACATATCTTTCACTTTGGATTGTGACATTGAAAACATTCAGATAGAAAATCCTTAAACACTTACTGTTAGGTGATACTGTCTCCAGATGTCTGGGCAGGCCTAAAAATACAAAAATACATGTGAGAATACAGCCCTGGTTTCTACATACACACACACACACACACACACACTCACGTGCACATAAATGTGTGTGCACTTGCATACCAATTTACATTTTGCACATCACTCAGACATTGTTTTATGTACTTAAATTCAGTTTATTATATCACATTCTAGTGTTGATTGCATACAAATACACAGAATGGGAAGGTCAACTCAAAGAATGCCTAAACAAACAAAAGCGAGCGCGCACACACACATAAGAGTGCACACGCACACACAGTGTGACATGGCCCGCTGAGAGTGTGTCTAAACAAACGCAAGCGAGCGCGCACACACACATAAGAGTGCACACGCACACACAGTGTGACATGGCCCGCTGAGAGTGTGTCTAAACAAACGGAGGCACAAAGGGCCGCCCCAGTCACAGTCCCCAGTTGCTCATTTGCCTGTTTTGACACAATAACAGCCGACTACATCACCCCCTCCCCCCACCCTGCCTTTCTCAAACCCCACACCCTTAACACCAGTGGCAGTAGACTGAGGAGCAGTCAGGGGACAATCCTTTTTTTTGGGGGGAAGGGATGTACAGGGATGGAGGGAGAGCGAAAGAAATGCTTAGAGAAAGAAGGAAACAAACAAAAAGGAAGAAAGAACATGGAGAGAAAAGCTTCTCCAGAGACAGAGGAGGAGAAAGAGGAGGAGGTGGTGGAGGGGTTTGGGGGGGTGGAATGTTTGAATCGACCTCCCTCCCCACCTCTCCCCCACCCTTCCATTCTCTCTCTTTAATGAAATGTCCGCAAGAAGCAGAATGAGGAGGAAGCCATTAGGTAGCGCTCAGTAGAGCTGATGTTTATCTGATGACTACCGCCGCTCAAATCCTCTCCCTCTTTTTTTTTTTGCTGACAAAGGAGGGTGGGGGTGGGGGGTGGTCGGGTTGGGGGCATGAAGGAAAGAGAAGAAGCTTTCCTCGTTTGTGAAGACAGTCGTTGAGGGTCTGTAAGGAAAGCTGAGCTAAGGCAGAGAACAAGAGGGGCTGAGGACAGGAACTGTCTACAGGAACTATGACAGCAAGGTCAACAGTCTACTTTTCATGCATCTCTTAACATAAAAACAAATTATGTGCATTTAATTTAAAAATAAGAACAATGTATTTTAAATACATAAATTGGAATAAAGCCATTATTCATTCACTTGGCAGAGGTCCTTATCTAGGGTGTCCTCCAAAGTTTTGATTTCTGCATACTATTCACTCATACAGCAAGATATATTTTCAGAGCAATTAAGACAATGCTCATTGTTCAAGGTCACAACAGCTGTACAGCACCTGGAAACAGGGATCTCTGGGTTTTGAGCCCAACTCCCTACCCACAATACCACACTGCAAACTGCGAACCGCATGCTCAAACTTGGATATAGTGATTAGCCTGAGCGGTGGCAGAGGATGCGCTCAGCGGCAGGCCTTTGGTCTCGGCCCGCGCGCAGGTGTGTGCATGGAGAGGCCTCGGAAAGGCCCACGCTGAGCTGGAGAATCGGTTTCTCCGTCAGCCGCCAGGCGCTGCAGCCGCGCTGTGCCTAATACATTTGCTCTGGGTCGTTCCTACATCCCCGCACAATTGAAACGCCCGGGGTGCAGCCGTTTAACCCGTTTATCCGTTTAGCCACCCATTTATCCCACCCTGGTGCCCAGGAGGAGCCGGCGGCCCAGAGAAATGGCAGGATGTGGCCGTGACTTGAGCCGATGAATGAGCCGTTAACCCTCTCAGAGCATGCCTCTGGAAGGCCAAGCCTGCACTGCATTTACAATACATGTACCATTTTAGAATTATACATTTACCGTTTTAAAACTATTTAAGGCATTGCAAATACCTATGGCAGAAAGAAAACATACAGTATAAAAGGCTGTGAAATGGCAGGCTGAGTACAATAATTTTTGGTAAATTTTCCTGCCACTACAGTGAATAGATAGTGCTCAATTTTGTTGCCACTGTTACAATGAACACTGGCATTGATTAAAGAATAAGGAAGTGACACCTAGGATTTTTAGAGTTATATTTAGTTTAATATATATAGTTTTATTTTATGTTTTTTTTTTTAATATTATAATAGGGATAAGTATGTTATTGGACAAGAGGTATTTATATATCTGCCATCGATACATTTGGAAATATGTACTTGATATATCCAACTATATATTCTAAAGTGTATTTAGTTAACTCTGGAATCAATACCATGATATAACATGCAAAATAATAAGGGTAGACTGGCAACAACCTTCTGTAGAACTGCCTGGATGCTGGAGTGCAATTAAAGCTCAAATGGACAATGGGTGATGTGGCTTGAGATCCCTGAAATATCTCAACAATTCCTCACATGTTGAAAATGGTTCACTCTTTTCATTAATTAATGTATGTTCCATAATCCTAGAGAGGTGAAAACACCAGCTGTCTGATAGATATAGGGGACATGACCCATACATTCTGATTATGGATGTTCTTGGGGGCCAATGGAAAATAAACTCAGACTGCTGTGTCCCTGTTACAAACTCTGTTCTTTGGCCTACACAGCAGCTGCTGCTGCTGTGTAATTACTGCAGACAGGGATAAAGTGTCATCACATAATAATAAAATACAATCACACATCAAAATGCACCCATCACTCATGTATTTTTTCATGCAGCATCAACAACATTTACATTTGATTTCTGTATTACATTTACAAAATTCACATTTTTAGTGTCACTGTCAGGTTGATATCCAAGTATCTGCTACTTTTGGTAGGGAGAAGCACCATGTGCAGAATATTGAGAATTAGATATTCTTGTGTGAGTGTGTTCCCACTGTTTTATAATTTGCATATATTTACTGAGAGAAAAAGTCAACTGCAATTTATGATGCAAATGTTTGGGAAATCTAATGTCCTTTAATTTAGTCTTTGTAAATTACAGATCCAATAAATGGAAAACATTCATTCATACCTTAATATCCATCTCATAGACATAAAAAAATCTAATAAATTAGTATACTTGCGTAATAAGTGTGTAGATGTGATGCTGTTGGTATGCATACAAAAAAGAGACTAATGTTTTAGTCTGTACATATTTTTTGCTTCTTCATAAAATAGATGTGGGAAACCACTTCTTATTTTCTGCAACCGTGTGGTGTTGCTACTAATTAGCACTGCTACTGTTTCAAAAATCAAAGGTTTATCAACTGATCTGTACTTGTACATCATATATGCATATATTAGCTAATTAGAATGCTTTAAGATTTATATGTCACTTAGTCCTGTCCAAAAGTAAAATTACTACCTCTACCACAGAATGCCAGTGACTAAAGGTGTCAAGGCACAGCTGTACAGTACTCACACTATTGGAAAAGAGAGAAAGAGGACATGAAAGAAAACATTTGAATAATAAACTAAATCATTCAGTGAGAGTTCAATCTGAAATAGAGGCCTGTATTACAAAATTCAACAAAAAAGTTTTTGGGAGAATATTATATTACTTATTCAGTGTAAGCCTAACATAGGTATTCAATAAAATTTGGGCATTGGCATATTTAAGTTAAATTACCTCTCTGTAATGAGAACCTTGTCTTAATGTCACTCCGTGACCGGGGGCTATTGGATCTGCAGGAGCTTTACCTTTAAAAAGCCTAAATCTCAGGACAGCATGTATGACTTACCCTAGAAAAAACACCTTAAAGTTTACATTTACAATTGTCTCATTTTGCATACAATCAAAATATACTGCTTATATATACTGCTATATAATTATAACATTGTCTGAAATATTTATGGTGTTAGCCAGCCTACTGTGACTCTGGAAGTTAGAATACAGGGTCCTCTCAGAAACACTTTCCTAAACTGGAAAACATCCAATTGGACTCTTAAATGCAAAATTCTGTAAAATTATCCTGCTAGTACAGAGGAATACCCTCGGGACCCATATACATCAATCTGATTGCTCCAGAACTGGCAATTCTTAGGGACTAATTACCATTTTTACAGTACAAGAAACATCAGTTCACATGGGACTGACAGTACTTTCATGAAACTACTTGAGTCTGTACAGAGAGAATAAAATAAACTCTCCAGAAGGCAGTGATGTAGTTATTTCACTTCATATTCACAATTTGGGCTACATAAAAAGGTAAAAGCTCCTCAACACTTCTTACTCTTGCCAAGAGCATATGAAATAACAAGTGTTTGGGAAAGTGAGATCTTAACTAATGAACCTATATTGCATTTGAACTTGTGATTTAAAGGATGGTTAGATGTATATAATAATATTACAATGGAGCAAAATTGAAATTGAAAGCACACAGCATTACACATTTGTTGTTTCATCACACAACAAATATAACACATGCAAAAAATATTTAATATGCTCACTAAGGACAAATGACCATAGCAGATCAAGAAGAAACATTTTAGTTAACTGTTAACTGCTGCAACATGACATTGGCACAAAACCAATTAACATAAACTAACCTGCTGTCTACAGTTACACACGATTGGCAACATCTCAAAGAAGATATCAAATCCCCAAAACCGACTATCTTTACTGTCAAATACTGATTTCAGCCAAATGTAGCCTTAGTGACTGTACAGTACAATTTGGGAGACAAATTCAAAATCAAAAGTAGATTCCAAAAAATCCTGTCACCCAAAAGAGACTGAATTGCTTCAATTAAAAATGGGAAAATCATGTATCTTCTCCTAAATTATAATAGAAAATACTTATTTTATGTGTTAGTAAACATATAGGCCTAATGTAGAACAGCTACCGTACATTTTTATTACAGTATTTATTACCTCACTGTTACAGCTGCTATTACTATTAGCACACTGTTCAGCTGTCATCTTCATCATATCTATCGCATATCGCATATCTACTTTTTTAGCTAGTTCTTATATCATGCGCTTTGGTGATATAGCCTACATTTTTGCAAGAGTATTTTCAAACTGTGTTATATGCCAGTAAAGGGTACTGAATTGAACTGAACAAAAGGTGAGACAGAGGAAGAGGGGGCTAGAGGTGATAGCACAGCTGATGGAGACCAAGCAGGAAGAGAGAAGGTGGAAGAGGTCTAAGACATGTTTAATTTAATTGAGTGTGATACTGCAGTTTAAGAAGATTGCCAAAGGTGGGAGGTAAAGGGTAAAACAAGACAAGTAGCAGTGTATGAACAGGAGAACAGGGACAGGAGGGTGGTGGGGAAAGATGAGGAAGGATGAAAGAAAAGAATAAAAAAACACTGGAAAAGCAACTGAGTGGAGGAAACAGGAAGAAAGGAATGGGGGAGGGACATGGCAAAAGAGGAATATAGCGGAGGAGAGGGAGTAGGTGGGAAGGAGCGGAGACGGAGCTGATGTGAAGAGTGACAGTGCACTCAGGAAGTGCGTTCGCAGTGGCAGACAGGGCAGGCTGTGTGCCACACCATTTAAGAGCTTGTCTTGTCAAATCTTGAAAAACCCCCTCCTCCCACCCCCACAACCTCCTATCCCCCCACCGCACGTAGACTGACATCAGGGTGCGGGTACGTCAGGGCTGACAAGCGGAGCGCACACAACACGGAGCACGTCACACTCTAGGCCTGCAAACCGCCTGTCTTAATGAGAGACAGAGCTGGCCCTGGGGACAGGAGCCCTGCTGCCACCCGCCATCCACTCAGCGGAGTGAGAGAGAGAGAGAGAGAGAGACCACCACAAGAAAGAGAAAATCTCATTCAGAGACTCGTACAAAGAAACAGACAACACAAACCCACATACAGGCTCATATATGAAGAGAGAGAGACTGACAGAGAGAGGGAACACAAATACTCTTAAACAGACACATATAAACAGAAAGAGGGGGAAAGGAGGTGACAAACACATATTGTCATATACACTCACACACAAGCAAGCAGGAAACGCACACACCGCCAAAAAGCAACAACGAAGGTACACCTTCACACCTTACAGACAGCAAGTGCTCCACACTAAAACCACAGTGATAGTGACAGTAACAGCGCTGTTTGAACATGTCTGCATCTACAGAGCTACTGTATACCTTTGTCTTAACCACATGGGGCACCCCAATGCAAACCTTATACAATTATAATGAGGGAGAATGAGCTCGGAGCAGTGTTTTCAGTCGGAATTGTAATTATGTGTAAGTGATTACAGTTACATTAAAATGTAATAAACACTGAGGCATCGGGGACATGAGTTCTGTAATTGTCATTGCCAGTCATTAAAATCACCCTTCGGCGGCTCATGTGCTCATTTACTTGTAAAATA
Source organism: Albula goreensis (assembly GCA_022829145.1). Taxonomy (NCBI): domain Eukaryota; kingdom Metazoa; phylum Chordata; class Actinopteri; order Albuliformes; family Albulidae; genus Albula; species Albula goreensis. The sequence goes on from CM040763.1 coordinate 16,573,020, forward strand.
TCAAGCATGGCGGAGACATAAATAGGCCGTAATTGATCGACTATATCAATTACATTTTTACACAATCGTAATTGACCTCGGGGTCAGGCATTACAGTCAATTAAGCGTCTGTGTGGCGTGCGCGGATGTGGACGTGGGGTGCAGGGCCTGGTCCCCCTGGCAGGGGATTGGCAGGGCGGGACTCACATCGTGGAAGTGGCCAGTCACACCACAGCGGTGGCACTGCTTGTGCCAGTAAGCGAGCTCCAGGCAGTCCTCGTACCCATGGCCAGGCATGCAGCAGTTGGGGCAGTATGTGTGGGGGCAAACATGGTGGAGGTGCCCCTTGTTCCCACACAGCAAGCAGGACGGACTCTTCTGCACACAGGGGAGCCAAACAAAAGTCAGAGGGCTGGAGCTAATCGATGAGGAAACTTGTGTAATTACAAGACATATATGTCATATATGAGATGTATCTGTGCAGTCAGTGCCTAAGTTATATTTGTAGAAAGCCAAAGAAAGTCTTCAACCCACATTGCCTATTCTGTTTAACATGGTAGAGGATCTGTTGTGGCATCAGCAGTGGGAGTCACTGGGACCTGTTATTCCTCTGTATGGTAGAATTAGGGTCTAGGTATACTTTAGGTATATTTTAGGTGACCAGGTGCAACTTGGTTCAAACATACTTCAACACGGTCCTTTGTGAGTTCACTTAGAACTATGGGTTTTGTGTTGTGTTTGCTTTTTGAATGACCACAGGCTGGATCATTTTGTTTGCTATACCTTTGGCATGGGACAGTGTTTGGAGAGATGCCCTGTTTTCTTGCAGTTTCGGCAGGTGATGGTCTCGTTGGGATTGTAGTATCGGTGTGTGCGGCGCAGGGTGGGGCATCGGTTGCCAGTCTGAGCCTAGGACAGATGGAGAGGACACTGCTCATTAACCCAGAGGTTCAGCCAGCATCAGAGCGCACACTGCAGCAAATCAGACTGCTGCAAGTACTGAAGGGTGAATGAGGCACCATGGCATCAAAAATGGGTAGAGCTACAATTAGTAGTCAATCATTGACATTACAACAAAACACAAGGACTAGTTCAAATCAATAAGTTACTGGTAACAAATGGTAACTCCCATTTTGATGACACGATACCTAATTCTCCCATCACTAGCTAAAACTATAGCAAAAAAGGAGATAATATTTACTATAATTCCTATGAATGTGACCTAATTCAGATCTAAAAATATTCTAAATACCTCCATATCCTTTTCTGAAACGGTCCAGTTTTCAGCATCGTCTTCATTTTCTGTTAAAAAGGAACATTAAGTAAACCACTTGAACAACAATCACATCTTGTAGTCAATACAAAAGATGGGCACTAAGTGCATCACACTTGAGCACTTCATGGCACAGAGAGTGCTTCTGCTTTGAAAGAAACACTGAGTGACTTTACAGTAATTTCTCTTTTAAACAATCAGTTATTGGTGTTTTGAAAGTGGCTAGTCTTTCTACAAGCAGGAACAAAGTTTGTGAAGAGTGTGTTATCCCCTACCATGATTAACTGACAGAGAGCTGGAAAGGTTAACACCTTAATTCTCTGTCAAAGAGATGAGTGCAGCTCCTGTTTAACTGCCTCTGTAAATTATCTTCAGAGTCTTAAAGCCTGACTGAACATCGATCCCTGCCGAAAAGAAGAGCGGTTGCCCACTTCATTGGTGCTCTTCAGCCCCCTGCCGCTGGTCTCGGCTGCCATGCGTACTACACAGTACAGTACAGTACAACACTGAGAGAACTGACGAGAAGTTTGCTGAAGGGAGTAATAGAATACAACTGTCCTTACAACAAATACATGGCAATACTGTTTTACATAGAGAGATCTGTATTTTAGACATTTCAGATGTGAAAAAGATGCCTATGTATGTATAATAGTGTGAGTTTGTGTGTATTTGAGTGTCAGTATGTATTTTAGCCTGTTTCTGTTTATGAATTTGTTTGTATATGCAATGTTAATTAGTGTTTGTGTGCGAGGTTGGGTGCCTACATACATATGTGTATATGTCTTGAGGGGGGTTGGCCTCAGACACAGCCGTGTGAACCACAGCTCCTCTAGCCAATAGGCTGCAAGAGGGAGGATGAGGGGGGCCAACAACTGTCACGCCCTTTTCCAAGTGGGGTTTTGGCCTCCGCTCTATAGAGCCCCATCACAAAGGAGAGGAAACGTTCATTTATTCTGCCCCTCCTCAATGAGGGGAGGGAGAGAGAGAGTGAGAGGGGAGGGAGCAAATGATACTAGTAGAGGATGAACTCTTGGTCTTAAATTTGTGAAGATGAATGGACTGTGAATCATACCAAGTGGGAGGATTCGAACAGACAGACTGGCAGGAACAGCACTGATCAAATGATGCCATTTTTGATATCCTGTCCATGAAAATGGCTGATATTGTCCACTTTAAGTCTCTTGTGAATGCATCTCTGTGAGCATTGCACTTGCCGCTGGGAACAGTGACTGCTGAATACCCCACACAAATAAATGGGATTTGGTCAGGGATTGACTGCAATATTTGTGCCCTAAGGTGCGGCCAAAGGGCAGGGAATTATGCACCAGCGTAGCCTTTCTGCTAGTTTCACCTCCAGATGCTCCATCACTGATAATGCATCCAAAAATGATTTCTTTTACATAGGCTGCCTGCAGTGGTTTCAATGAAGTGATTAGTTTCATATTTTTGAAGGTTGATTTACTTGGCTGGGACAGCCATCGTTTTACGTGCACCCACCCCTCTCCTGACATACACTACCATATTGCCTTTCAGCACAAGTAGCATAAGACTGGATGATGATAAATTTATGTGTTGCTAATATGAGGATTTCACAAGATTTTTATTAATATGTGTAATTTTTTAAATTATATATTTTACAGGTTTTGCAATGTTCATTGTATCTGTACTGAGTCTACAACAATGCATTGGTTTGAACTGGTCCTTTCTAAACATTCTTGCCTGCTTGCCCACAGAATATGTGATAAGTCAGATGCTGCAAGCTTGGTCTATGCAGTATGTGGCTTGCTGTTGTAGATGTGTCCACTGAAATGCCCAGAGACCAATCCTATGGGTAGTATGTTCCTTGATTTCTGCTGTGGAGGTGAAACTGAAATGTTTAAAGGTAAATGGTTTATCAGGTGCATAGATTTAGAACAGATGCAGGTGAAGATATTGTGAACATTTGAATTTGGTGGCATGGGGCTTGGATGAAGTTACACAGTTACTCAGTAGCAAGTCTTGTTTATATAAATTGTTAGCTTCTTTAAGCTTTGTGGCAGCTAAGGATTTCCACCGGCTCATTAAACAAAACATGTTTTATGGCTTCAGTTATGGGTCAGAAAAGTGGAGCTGGAGTGTAAATGATTTATTCCAGAAGAGCTAACAAAGAATTTTCCAGCTCTGAATAGCCTCTCTCAATTACAGTCTCTCCTACTCAAGATCATGATTCACTAGAAGTAGCACCTGATGACTGGTTTATAAGGAAATATATCCTTGAAGTTGAGCTGAATTATGCCAAGGCAGAGAGAAGTTTAGTCAAGTGGTGGCAAACAGATGATTCACTCACAACTGTTGGCAACATTGGACAATGAAGTAGTCTCTGGAGGTTGTTTGGTAAGCATGAGAAAATTGTCATCTGTAGCACTCATCAAGACAAAAGCACCAAACATGTTGGTGATCAGCTGTCTCCATAATGGAAGTTTCCTGCCTAGTAAACTTTCATGCTTCTAGAATGCTGCACGGAAACACTACCATTTACACAGGGCTATTTAAGGCTGCATTTTACACCTTAGTGTTCATGCGGATGCTGATGAATTAAGGCACTTCATTTTCTGTGAACAAAGCATCTCTATCCATGCCTGAAAACTGTGTTATAATAAAGCATTTCTTATGCTATGTAGAGCTCAGCTGCAGGGTTGTTAGTGTCTAATGATGAGTTGGAATTGCGCAAAACATCAGGGAATGGGGCTGCCCATGTTGGGGACCAGCAGGAACTGAAGCGGGTAAACTTAGTAGAGGCTAGCGTGCCAGGGTGTCTTTGGCTTCTGAACTGACACAGGTCAGGCAGTGTGAAGATGCAGTGATTGCGGAGAATGACTCCCAGCCATAGGCAAATAATAACCAGCATCAACAAAGTACAAACAGCCTCCAATACTACACACACACACAACACTTACACAATTTGCCAGGTTAAAGCATGGTTATACATGAGGACACCAAACCAAGATGATCTGGCAACCCAGAAAAGACCACTCTCTCAACAGACAGTTGGGATAACTCAGCCTGTGGAACCACAGAGAGAGAGAGAGAGGGAGGAGAGTAAATACAACAGATGCTACCTGTCTGTCTCATAGGTACGCTAATTAATAGAACGAGAGACTCATAAAAAGAAGGAAAATAGGAGAGAAAAAAGCAGGAGGGGTGGTGGTGGTGGTGGGGGGGTGTGCCAGTTCGTCAGTGGTGGCAGAGCGGGGAGCAGCTAATGAATTCGGGCTGACTAATAGCCTGAACGGGAGAAAAGCTGGTTTCCGGGAGCCTGATGTCCCAGGCACCAGCGACAACAGAATGGCTGTGTACGTGTGGCTAATTAACCATGAACACCAGCTCTCCTGGGAGAGAGGGAGAGAGAGAGGGAGAGAAATAAAGAGAGGAGAGGAAGAGGTTTTTGTGGAAAAAAATGCAGAATAAAGAAAACAACTGTAAAACCTCCAGAGGAAAACATCAACTTCTGCACCTCTTTTTTCCCCCCACACTCCCCGAGGTCACCCTTACTGCTGAACAGAGTGGAGCCTCCAAAGGCACACATTAACGCTTTCATAATTCACCTGGCCCGATGAGACTGTTGTAAAATTAGATTACAGCTCCAATAAGTTTGATTAAATACAGTGGCATTGACTTCCATCACCACCATGGAAAACACAGTGCTTCTCAGCACCTTTTCTGGGTGATGAATGTTGTTTTCCAATCATAGCAAGCCAGATACAGAAGAAAATGGGAGAAAAGGTTAATGGAGACTGAGAGAATGAAACAGAGAAGCTGAAAAGGAAAGATGAGAACAACCTCAATGTTGTTCAATTTTCATCAATGAGTCTATAGGCAAACTGCACCAACACACACAATATACATACCCCACAACACCCACACTCAGAAATACACACATGCACAGGCATGCACACACACACACACACACTCACACACACACAAAGCTTATGGAGCATCCCTCACCAGTCTCCCCTGACAACCCCCCTCAAGTGTAACCATGCGGCCTCACCATGTCCCGGAGCGGACAGCCTCACCGCGCCTGGCTGGGCCAGGATGAGGGGAAGGGTGGGGGAAATGGGGGGCGAGCATCTGTGCCCGAAAACACATCAAAGCCCCCGCCGAGGCTGGCCCTTTCACCCCCACAGCCCTGTGCCCCTCCCCACTGACCCCGATTAAACAGCCGTCCCAATCGCCTCTTTGTGCGGCCCTGTTGACTTCTCCCATTAAGGCCACTCCCCCGACAAAGAAAGCGGAAGAGGGGACAGGCTGCCCCCAGAAGAGGTGATGTTTGATACAGCCGAGACACAGCGGGATTAGCAAGCCTATACATAACAATGGGCACTGGGGGGGCCCAGCTCGTCAGCCTTGGAGAGGTGGGTGTGGACCATCGTGTGTGTGTGTGTGTGTGTGTGTGTGTGTGTGTGGAGGAAGTCAGATGACACCGTTGCTCTGTCATTAATCCCTCCTAGTTAAACAGGCAGGACACGGACACCTAGGAGAACAGGTTCCAATGAACTGTTTGACTGATGGTACAACTAGAAACTGTGTAACCAGGAACAGAAATATGAAGACAAATACATATACAGAACCTGCAGTGTTTAATGTAGTACATTCTTATTTAGAATAATAATAAAATATTTGTCTACCTCTATTACATTTTCAATTAAAATAACACTACACTACATTAAATACATAGATATTTAATCATTAGAATTGTAATATAATTACCTTTTACAGTTTGGCTTAGTTTTCTTATTATTATTTGTGGTTGAAGTACTCGTGTTTCAAAAGCAACAATTTTACAACACTCAGTGCAAGTTAAAGACACTACACTTCCTTTGAGTAAAACATCTTTTCATGAAACAGTTCAATTGCATACCCAGTACTATTGAGTATTTCTGCTCATAATCCTATTTCAGAGTTAAATTCTCTTGAAATTAACCTGGATGCAATACTGACTGTTTTATTTTCACTCAGTTAAAATAAGTTTGATATAGATTGAAAAGTCAGAGCTGCAGCTGTGTTGATAGTCAGTCAATACTACCACTGAAAATAGTGAGTTGATGTCATATTTAATTTACAACTGTATTTATGACAGCTGTTGGAAATTTTTGTTTGTACAACACCAATAATTCTAAAACCATGGCTTTTTGGTAAGGTTCTGAAAGCATCTTGTGAGCTATGCAACATTATTAGCCACAAAATAATGCCACTTGGTATGTTTACACAATTTGGATAGAGTCATAAAAGGTTGGGTTAACAGTAAGGTTATGTCAGGCAGAAATGGGATGGTCATCACACTTTATGCGAATGTGAGTGGAAAACCACTGTGGGTCTGGGTTAACAATCCCTACCACAGCACCCTGCTGTAACTTTTCATGGATTTGTTGCATGTATGCACACAGATTCATAAATGCAACTGGATCCCACAAGCAGAGAGACACACAAAATCTCAGGCATATGTGTTCATATTTACACTCATAATACAAACACAAATATAAACGCACATGCACATACTCACTTACACTCCCATTCATAGACACACACACACACGGCTGCACTCGGAGCCCTTTGAAAAGAGGAAGAATAGGAGGGGAGAGAAGAAAAGGTCTGGTCAGTGTTGGCCCAGTGAAAAGGGTGAGCGGAGGAGAAAAGCCCTAAAGGAGAGGAACACGGGGGGTCAGAGAGGGTGATGTACGGCCCAACAAAGCGTGGACATGGGCCAGGGAGCAAACGCATTAGCGAGGCTTTGAGGGGCGAAGAAAAGGCCGAGTGAAGAGGCCTTAATCTAATTAAAGTCTGGTAAACACAGCGCGGGGGAGCGGGGTGCTGAGTACAGTACACTTCTCCTGTCCCTTTGCCTCTGCACAGCATCCTCAACGCCATTCTCACAGTACACGCACAGCCAAAAACATACACACTTACATGTTACACATACACAAAACAAACTCCTAAAAACATGTCCCATCCTTCCAACTTTCCTTGCCCATTTTTATCATCAGAGAGCATCTACTGTATCCTTTGTCCCGGATAATTTCAAAACTATACATTTTTCAAATAATACATTTTTATACTAATAATGCAAGAATCTGTTAGTGAACATAAAAACAAAACTAAATTTGCCTGAACAGTTCATTTAAATCCATGGAAAAAGCTAGTATTATGCCCAGCACGTAGAAGGGTAAAGGAAAAGCTTGTATGTGCCCAGCAAATCCAGACAGATCACTATACATCTGTATGTGTGACGATAGGGTAAATACCCAGCACGCTGAATATTTGAACCCCACTGGCTCTAGGACAATCATATAATTCAGTATTCAATATTTCCACTACTTAAAGATGACACAGTGTTCTGGCATTGGTAAAGTTCATAATGCTGCTTCCATTTGTGGTAGCCTCCTTTCAGAATCGTATCTCCCCTTACAAAAAAGCCAAGGCATTCTCCCTTTAAACACAAGGGGAAAGATGCACGCCACTCCAGTCGAACATCCCAGGGCTTTTGAGAAAGGACCGATTTTGCATGTGAATGACCGGCCTACAAAATGGTGCCGGCCTTTCTGTTCGGGAAGTCTGTAAGAGCTGTCACCAAAAGAAACGCTGTGGTGGAAGCCTTGTGTCACTACATCTGTCTTCAATGCAGGTTACAACACACAAAGGGATCAAAAACCCAAAGGGCAAAACAGGAAGTGGTATCATTCCTTAGGCGGTCAACGCTCTTCAAAGTGAGGCTTAGTTAACCAGAAAGTGATTTGCTTACTTACATTTCTCACACTTACCTAGCTAGAGGCATCTAGCCTTTCTAACACAGAGGTTGCTGCACTGTAGCCTCCTTACACCTTGACTAAACCTGTAGGAAAAAGCTAAAGATACATTGATGGCTGAGGTGAGTTTCTTCACTTCATTCTAAATATACTTGAGATCACAAGATCATAGGCACTATATGGATAAAATCTAGTATTATTGTTATTTTAGTGTCAGATTCATCCAGACATTCATCATAGATCTGCTCCTGGACTAAGGGCATAAATGGCATTTTTTGTGGATGTAGGCTGCTGTTAGTTATAGAAGAGAAATGAGTAGAATACTCAGAGCAGTACTTGTCTCTGGCAGGAAAACCTTTTTGTCTCTTTGTGCCCGAGGGTTTGGCCAGGCAAGCAACTCAGATATACTGCAGACAGTGAGTGTCTTCCTGCCAGCCATGCTAAATGAATCAATGGCTGAAGCAATCCTGACCTTACACTGCGACTGCAGTGTCATCCAGGCCTGGATGGACCAGGAGCCCTTTGTGAACCTGGAACGAGAGAACTGGACCTGGCTCAGGTACAGTTCACATATGGTAGGGAGCCCCTGTGAGACACTGTTGCGCGCCACAAGACCGCAGGTTAGTGGTGCGCGACCCTGGCCCTGAGGAGGCAGGCGTGACGGTGGGAGCTTGCATGGGAGGAGAGGGGAGACCCGCTCTCTCCCGTGCCGTGGCCTGTACGATCGATACATTTACAGGCCTATTATGGATTAAACCGCCACATTCCATTTCATTTCATGCTCCTTCCACTTACTCTGTGTTTTTTTTTTTTTCCCTTTTTTCCACGGCACTTGAGCGGAGCCGGATGGATTACGCTGATATCTCTATCGGCAGGGCAAGCTGCGCTATCTCCGTGCCGCCGACAGGAAGTGTCTGCCGCCTTCGCTGCTCACCTGCCCATGAGAGAGACCGGGGGAATGGACATCTGTGCTGTCCACTGGGGTCTGTCTCCCTAAAATCCCTCACCTCCCCCATTTTCTGACAGTTGAGCTGTCCCTGTTTCCCACATTACTACCCAGAAGGAAAGGGTGGAACCACCCAATGCCACCCTGTGGGGTGTGGTGGTTCACTGGGCTACAGAGGACATGCTAGGGAGGACACTGTCGACTTCAGTGACAAATCTCTCATCAGGGGATGGAAGATGGTACCGCACTGGGATGCTGTGCAGAGTGAGGGGGGAAGTCTGAAGTACCAGAGTGGGAATGCTCAGAGGGAAGGCCCAGAGTCAGGCCATCCATCCTGCCCCCACCTGGCAGTAGCCCCCCCTTGCCCCATACCCACTCCTCCCTGGCAGTAGTGGCAGCTGGGGGCAGGTGGCCAGACCTGCCCATCAAACCCCCTCCCCCTGCTTCATGCCACGCGGTGCGCTGTGGCGGGCAATTACCGCCCAGCAGGGCACGGCATGGTGGCGGCATGGCGAAGGCACGCTCTAATCAGCACACGGACAGGCTGCGTGACGGGACGGGGCCCCTCGAGGGAGCCGCAACCTGACGGCACATCCATAGCGGTGTCAACATGACACCGGTCTCTAAGGGTTCGCATCAAGACTTATTCAAGGGGCCTTGGGCCTCATTATCGATTCACGCCTTATATGTATTCTTTAAGGAATTCCTACATGCTTCTTCTGAATATTCCATCAATGCTGCCACCAACAGTTGCCTTGGTGAAGGACAAACAATCAGACCATGATTTCTCAAAACCCTGTAGGCCAAACGGTCAGTTCAGTCATCAGAGCTGGCTTTGGCTAACTTTAACTTGATCACTTTCATAGATTGTGCCTATACAATGGTAACTTAGCAGGACATGTTAGCATAGCTTGGCTTACCCCCACAGGGAGTTAATATGTGTGTAAGTGTATGTAGGGTTTGGCTGGGGGGTCTAGAGGGCAGGAGCTAGTGGCAAGAGGAGGAGGATGAAACGTACGCGTCTCAATACCCAGAGTGCCCCGGCGCACGCCAGCTCCTCAAAGCTCAGTGCAAACATTTTAACAAGAGGCTGCTTCCCTCTCTCCGGCAGTGCGGCCGGAGGGACCCACTGGGAGCTGGTAATGCCATTTCACACTGCCGCTAACAAGCATACAGCCCTGATCTGATTAAGGCCCTCTTCATCCTGACAGCGGTGTGTGGAACCCTGGCCGAAGCAAGCCTGTCTCACGCACAGCACTGTGCCACCATCCCAGGCAGGAGGGAGGGGTGCAGTCTGAGATTATGGGAACCTGAACACTGCAGCCTTCAGTACTGTGGAGACCTATCACTTCTGCACACTTCTGCTGTTTATCTATGAACATATGATCTATGAACAAAGACCAGCTTGTAGCTCTACTAGACTGAAGCTATGTAGTTATATTAATGTGCATTGTTTTAAATGCAGACAGAGATGTTGGGAAATCTGAGTATATAAGCAACACAGGCAAGACTATGTACACACAGGAATGTCAATTGCCACACACACACACACACACACACCATCTATCAATACCTGAAGTCCCTTCATATCTTTCTCTTTACCTCTCCCCCTCATTTTCTCCCTCGCTCTCTCTCTCTCTCTCTCTCACCGAAGAAAAAAAGGAACAATATTTCAATAAACCCATTGAGTTGCGACTTCAATTTCATTTTTATGAATATTTTCCTCGGGGAGCTCCGCTATCGGGCCTGGAGGAAGATAGAATTTTCATGATTGTTATTGTTATTATTATGTGGGGGAAAAAAAGAAAGATAAATAGCATCATTAATCTGCAACATTTCTTGTGCCATTATCTATGTGGGAGCGGGGTTATTTTTTCCTCAGATCTCACTGTAATTAGCCTCCATTCAGCACGCCAAAGAAGAGGGCCGTGTTCACGAAATTAAAAATTTGTCATTAAGTGGAATTTACCATAATGCCATTTATCTGTGAGCGCTTCGTCAGTGGGGGCCAGGGGCCTGGGGGAGGAGGCCCGCTCTTCAGCACGGCGACACAGGAAAATTGAAAAACAGAATAATCCCACACATTCTTTCCCCCCCACCACCACACCACCACCCAAATCCACTGCCATTGGGGTAATTAAATAATGGCGCTTTAAAGTTTTAATTTAGATTTTCCTACTGTATCCTGGCGTGCCTGTATTCATGACCGAGGGCTAGTATCCTCTGAACCTGGAACAGGTGGGGAGAATCAGAAACCCTCCCCCACCCCCCTGAAATCTGCTATCAGACAGAATTACTGCGGCCGCTGTGGTGGCATTATCTCCAGGAGACTTGGAACCTTGATTGGAATTCTGCAAGTAGACACCACACCTGAGCAAATGATGAAAGTCCCTAATTGCACAAGTAACCAGTTCTGCAGCTGTTGATTTTGACACACCAATTCTTAATGTAAGGAAAAACTATGTCATTTTTTGTACAGATCAGTGATCACCAGTGGAGAGGGTATTAGGGCAGCTAAAAAGGTGACCCCCTCCCCCCCAAACCCATGATGGGTAGCGGACATGAGCACAAACGTGTGTCAACAGGAAACACCCCTCTCTAAATTCTCAAAATACTATGAATTTCCTGTATATTGAGCAGAGATGAGCTCACCAAAATTCACAGATGTTACTGAGGTCCTTAAATGCTGCTGCGACAACTGAAGAAAAAAAAAAAACCTTCTGACAACAGAAAGCTGCTTCCTGGAGCTGTGGGTGAAGAAGCCCCATTTTCACCCCAAGGGGTGTTGTGGTGGGGTTCGAGATCAGTGGCGGGAAAGAGAGGGATCTCGGAGAGGGAAGTGAAACGCAGGGGTCGACCGGTCCTGCCACCCCCTTGTCTGCAGTTAGCCTCCTCCTCTTATTATCCATATACTGACCAGTATTGAATCAAATAATTTTTTTTTCATAAAAAAAAAAAAAAACAACATTGCCAGTATTTAATCATTATTGATAGCAGAATTCACTTTTTTTTCAATTTACGTTTTTACAAAAATGCTGATCGATTCTTGCCTGTTTTCCCTCTTTCTTCTCTGTCCTAAAGACTCACAATAATGAACCATGATTGCTGATTTTTTGGCAGGAAAGACCCTGTCACTAAGACCGCTGGAGTGCAACTTTTTTTACATTGTATAGCTCAACCACAAATTGTTTCAATTCTTTAAATTCAGTGATGCCAGCCAATTTTGTTGAAGATTGTAGGTGTAGCCAACAAGATGATATACACTAATCAATATAGAGGTCATAAAATAGCAAGTTGTATTTTCATGCACTGCTGGAATCCATGTCAAGATAAAATCAACTGTCCTCCTCTATATTGGCTTATTGCTATCCTGGCTTAAGTCAATGAATTTACAGTTTTTCTTTTCCATAGCATTCCTGTTTCAGAGCTGAGTTTCAGAAATGTCAAAAAAAAAAAAGACATTTACACAGTGTATATGAACACACACGGGTACACATAGCTGCAGCTGGTATTTTGATATACCAAAATATATTCATAAGAAATAAAATTATGTACCGCAATGTGATAGTTTACAGATAGAGAATGAAAATTCGAAAAGGGTAGCAATGGAAGGATAAGAAATGGCTGATTGGATAATGGAACATTCATTTACTGTACAACATTCTATCAATAAAACGTCTCTTTTCTGGCATGCAATTTAAAAGCAGAACTGGCACAACCCTGTCAAGCCTATTTGAATTGGGATTTAATAACAGCACTATGGAATAATTCATTTCTTCTGCCCCTCCTCCTTCCAGGACCCAACATCTCTGTCTGTGCTTCCATTTCCAGCTTCCCTCCTCCTTTCCTAAGGTGTCATACCTCCATTTCCTCTTCTCCAATTCCTACATCCCCACCACATTTTTTAAGACTAACCGCTCATATATCACAGGGTTACATGTTAACAGAGCTAGAGGTGGGTAATATGTTTATATCTGATACTCATGTTTCATTTTTTCACAGTTTGGTTTAAGTATTATAATACACCTAGGCCAGACATCGCCAAATTATAGACATGTGCGATACGCACATTTTCTTTCAAACACCACAGAATGAGTCAATTTTCAGTTTCTTTGATCAAGTCCTCTGTTTTATTACTATGCTTGCTATTCTGAAAAAGTAACACACAACAAAGGTTTATAATGTTTGCTGTAGCTTTAATGCCATTTTTTCATCATCTGAATTAAACTGTTATGATTCCTTGGCACAATGTATGGAAAGAAACACATAAGTCATTAATACATGTGATTATCACCCTAACGATCAAAGAAAACAATTGTTTTTAGTTCACATAAACAAGCAGAATTTAGTCTGTTTTCCACCTGCATAAGTGAGACAGAAGAATGCATCACACCTGCAGTTTGACACACAGTAATGTGCCCTCATGCAAATTCAGAACCGCAGATCTCTTCACCAACGCCCAAAACCCCACCTGTCAAAAAAATCTCCCTCAAATTTTCACTTTAGTTACATATGAATGTCTTTTACATTAGTTTCACCAAAATTTCATTTCACTCATTTTGTTACTTTGAAAGGATATGGTGAGGAGAGCTTTTGTGCCACCATTTTTTTGGGCGAGAAAACAAAACTGTTTAGGAACAAGACAAGCAACCCAAGCTGAGGGCAGAGTTTAAGGCAACAACAACTAAGGTGCAAAGTACCATCTACCTGTATGAAAACTTGACACGATCGGTGCCAAATGCCTGCTTGTTTCAAATCCAGCATCTATGATTTCACTGAAAAATGAATATGATGGCAGGGCTTTGTTCATTTTTAGCAATGGATTGCAAGCTATACCAGATGGTGGTAAGAAAAAATGAAACCATGACAAAGTCTGACATTGGCTGTAAAAAATATTCCAAATCAGCTAAATTAGAGGAAGTTACTATTTATTTTCCTTACATTTGTTCATGCAAGTTCCTTCCAGTAGCTATCATTTTGAATTTCGCTTTTTCAGTATTATTTTTAAATAGAACATATTAAATGATTGTGGGGCATAGTGCCAGTCTTCATTCCATAAATATGTTCCGTTGGGTTGACCTTTAAGAACTTTGATGCTTAATATTAGATCAAAATTTCTCACTAACTGCATAATCAGAACTGGTCCAAATTCAAAGAAAGACATCATAACCATGGACAGGGTCACCTGGGTGAGGTGAATTTTTTTTTTGGGATCATTCTGCTCCTGCCAGCATTGGATCTACTTTAGAGACAGCCCAAAGGCCTGTCCCAGCCAGCCTCCATCCCAAGGAAGGGGTCACACCTGTACAACTGTAACCAACAGACAAAAAAAGAGATTTTGCCTCTTTTTTAAATTTGCAAAGAATGTTACAATAGAGCTGCAGAAATGTACACATCCCAATACAAAAGAAACATGGATTTTCTGGATAAACATTTGTCTGATCAACTTCCAAAAAATGTATCAAAGTATTTTTATGAGAATTTAGTGCAGAATGCAGTGATCTGATAGCAATGTCAGATATGAATTTGTTCTAGAAATCCCATGATAATATCTTTCTGAAAATTGTCTGTGGGTATCCACAAATTTTTTGTCTGCGACTATGTGAGCAGCTTACTTCTCTGGAATGATATTCAAACAAAATGTAATTACACACAACACATCTTTCACTATCAAGCTTTGGTTTACCTAAGAATTCAGTTCTAAGGGAGTGGGTGGAACCTAGAATTAATCCCAAAAAGTCTAGTAATCTTATTTTCTTAATACTTGGTTTCGGGAGAGTTTGACAGCGAGGCTTCACAGGCCATACTGTACCACTTCGGGCAGCATGTAGGTATTGTTGTTATATTCTACAATGTGATGCATGAAAATTTGCTCACAAGAGAGATCAATGTTAATTTTTGATGTGCATTTTAAAACGAGTACAGTATTAATATGCTCATAATGTGTTGATCTTGACATATTTATTTATGATGCTATAAGTATCTACCCTGGCCCCTTCACTGGGCTCAGAATTTATTCATGACTACCATGAATCATTGAAAATCAAAGACATATTTTACAAACATAATACAAGTGTTCATTTATGTTGCAGACAAAATGAAAATATGTTTAAAGAAATCCAAATCTGCACATTACAATAGTACATATTTTACTAATATATGCTATTGTATACTTTATTGCATATTTCTAAAATAAGTTATTTCCATTGTTTGAAAAGTAACTGAAGATTTTGAAAAGTGTAGTTCTACAGCTGAGTTACAGCTAAAAGTACCTGTAATTATTTTAATTGGAAGTAAAAGTCAAACCGCAGGTTAAACATTTACTCTAATTTCCCACAGTAGTGTGCGTAAGAAAAGCTCAAAATGAATGGGAAGGTTGCTGCCTAGATAGGGAGGGTATTCAAGGAAATATTTCACCACTAGCGGTTCTGCAGCTTTGATCATGTGGTATGTGAAAAGAAGGCACTATATCCAAGCTTTTGATTAATATACCTAAATTAGTTTAATTGTGTACATGAGGTATGTACTTTCATTTTGTAGAGCTGAACTATGAAATTAGTTTCTTAAAATGTAATATCCTTTGGTCCATTGAGAAACTTGTGTTTAAGACCGAATCAAGTGCCAGTGGATGAGCACGAGGAGATTAAAAAATATAGGAGACAGGAGGTGTATCACACCTATAGGTTCTCTTTAAGGTGCACTTCCCCCTATCTACCTTACTCTCTTTGTCCTTACTTCACACAAAGCTAGAAATCCCATTACAGCTTCCAATCTGCAAATTGAATTCCGGCGATCATATAACAAACATGTTAATACACTTCTTCAGTTTTGCTTAATGCTCTGTAATGCAGCTTATTAGAATGTAGTCGCTTTAGGTAAAGCTTTATAAAAATCCATTACCCACCTCATCAAGGATACCTGCTGGTTTATCCACATGTCTGGATTATAATTCATTTAATTTCATTTCATTTCTTTTCTGTCTTTTTTTTTTCTTCAGAAAAAGAGCTCTGATTCATGACACGTCCCTTCAGTGCATGAAAGGGAAAGAGAGGAGAAGGGAAAAAAATGGGTGAAAGATTTTAGATTAGGACTAATGCTGAATAAATATCAGGAGATTTAGCGGGGAGATTCTGTCACGCTTATCGCCTCGTAAACAACTTCCATTTTTCCTCCCTGCCCGTAACAATGGGGCTCGGCACCACAGAAACGGCCATCGCCATTCAGAACCGACCGGTTACTATGACTTATTAAAAGCAAGAGCCATTGTGGCTCAGGGCTAGACTTAAATGCAGACCAACTGTGTGTGGCTGCATTGGGGAACGGAAATGTCACCATGCGGCTCCTCAGATCACACATGCAACCGCATATTTCTGTGCATGTATGTCATATGCAGAAAAAAACCTGGCAATCAAACAATCACATTCTTCATTCTGGGGTTCGCTTTTGTGCCTGGTGTAGCTATTATAAATTAATGTTTGGCCTCCAATCTCATAACTAGTCCTAAAATCAGTATTCATAGATAATTTTTAATGTGAACAAAATCCAAAATGTCCACAAATGGAAGAAATCTAGATGTATAAATGTGCGGACAGTAAATGTGACTGAAGAAGATTACTTTTTTCCCAGATTTTTAAAGCTGCAACTTAAAGTGCTTGGTTTTAAAATTAATGATACTTCGTCTTTTTTGTTAAAGAAAGGCCCTCTAAGGCACCATGACTTTCCCAGCTCAGAGTCTTGTGTGAGGGCAGCAAATTTAGGAAATCGTGGGGCTCAGAAGGCCTGTCAGGCCTCATGACAAAAAATAAGAGGTGTGAACCACTTAATAAAGACTAAATAGATACAGCATATCAACTACCATTCAATCAGAAGGGTAAAACCTGCCTGCTGAAAATGATTCAGTGTAACATGACTAATTGTTACTGTTATTACAGATTGAAACACTTATTACACAAATTTTACATGAATGACAGTTTCAAATCATTTGACAGAAACTGTATGGATCCATACATAGGCTACACATATACACAATGGTAAATTTTTTAATTATGGTACATTTCACTTTCAAAGCTAACACCTTTTGTATATTGTATTTTCTTTTGCAGGTTTTTAATTTTCAGTGTAAGCCATATGGATACGTTTACATTTCATTAACTGTTAGTTTTGCAAATAGTCAACACAAAATTGTCTAAAAGCAGTGCAAAACAGTGAGAGGACTTAAGTGCAAACAATTTTCAAATTAGTCCTCAGGACAAAAACATTTGAGACAATATAGTACACTGCACACAGAAACCAGACCAACTTACAACAGACCAGCTTAGTGTGGAAACTCCATGTTAAATTCACAAGTGGGAGTAGATACAAAAACAAGTAAATACTGCATTCTAAAAATAACATGTGAGAGAAAGTACAACTATGAGTAAATGCTGCATATTAAAATTGTGAGTGGGAGTAATCATTCATTTTGGGTGGACAATGTAAATTGGGTGGAAATGGGACTTTTTTTTTATAATACTACTAAATCTGAGCACAAGTCCCTTCACATAATTTGACACTTTCTTTACTGGCATTGATTTAATATTTTTCCCACACATACTCTTCTTTTGGTTTTGCGATAGCTTCAGTTCCAAAAGCTAAAACCTGGAGTACATGATAAAACACTATTCCCTATCATTAAAAAAACTCAGAAAATAAAGCAATTAATTATTACCATTTCGGCCAAAAAAGCAGTGCTGGAAGTGGAAACCTTTACAAACATCTTTATTCCCTTATTTGTCTTTTAGTGAGTAAAACTGTATCACACATTACCACCTGAAGAACTGCGTATACTTATTTACACAAAGGCACTATATTCTATATTACGGTTTATTTTACATATAGAGGTACATTTCCCTGTTCTAAAAACTAAATAAAATAAAATGTGCCCACTGACATGTTCATGTTGCCCACTAAAACATAATGTCTTTACAATTAATTCAATACTACATTATTTTTTCTGTCTCTTTACAGTATACCTAAAAGCAGCTGTCAATCAAACAGGGAGGTTAACCACATGCTTGTCAAACTGGAAGTACAAGCATCTATGTATGTGTTGGTCTGCCTGAGCTCAAAGAATGGTTATTTACTTAGCGCTGACAAAATAATTAAATTTCATTATACAGATTCCATGCTGTGTGAGTAGTTATGTGTTGGACACAGTACAGGTGATTTTTTTAAATAGTAGTTCACCTTCTTTGTCCCATGACAACAGGAAAAGACTGTGAAACACCGCACATCTGAGACACCCATGAGTCATCTGTGAGAAAGTCAATGTGGAGTATAAGGCATGTATGAGAAAAATGTGAGGAGGTAAGCTACTTGGTATCTACAGACTAAGAGAGACACAATCAAAAGAGGGGGTCTATAACATACTACGAGAGACACATCACGGATCATGGTGTACAAGGCATCTACGAAAGAGACACTGGCATGCAGGGTATCCACAGGAGAGACACATTATGGTGTATAGAGCATCTATGAGACGGACACAACAGAGAAAAGGGCATCTGTAAGACAGACACAATGGAGAGCAGGGAATCCATGCAACAAACACAACAGAGAATAGGGCATCTATGAGACTGGCACAACAGAGAGCAGGGCATCTATAATACAGACATAACAGAGAGCAGGGCACCTATGAGACAGACACAACAGAGAATAGGGCATCTATGAGACTGGCACAACAGAGAGCAGGGCATCTATAATACAGACATAACAGAGAGCAGGGCACCTATGAGACAGACACAACAGAGAATAGGGCATCTATGAGACTGGCACAACAGAGAGCAGGGCATCTATAATACAGACATAACAGAGAGCAGGGCACCTATGAGACAGACACAACAGAGAATAGGGCATCTATGAGACTGGCACAACAGAGAGCAGGGCATCTATAATACAGACATAACAGAGAGCAGGGCACCTATGAGACAGACACAACAGAGAATAGGGCATCTATGAGACTGGCACAACAGAGAGCAGGGCATCTATAATACAGACATAACAGAGAGCAGGGCACCTATGAGACAGACACAACAGAGAATAGGGCATCTATGAGACAGACATAACAGAGAATAGGGCATCTATGCATCAATTCAGAACACATGGCTTAGACACCACTCTGAAACTCTGCTCTCCAGTATGATACACAGGATTTCTCCAGGAATCCATCAATTCCATGTGCATTGAACACACACACACACACACACACACACACACACACACACACACACACACACACACACACACACACACACACACAGTAAAGGTCCTGGCTGGTCAGTATCTTTCCTCTCTCCAGACTCTGAGTGAGAGGAGCAGTGTACCTTATGATCAGTCCCCACTCCGCTGAACAAACTAACAGAGCAGCTCTTTCTGCCCTCCAGTGCCTCTCTCTCTTTCTTTCTGGCTCCCTCTCTCTCTCACTTCCTCACCCTCTCCCACCCTTTCACCCTCTGTCTCATCCCCATCTCTCCCTTCATCCCAACCAATCTCTTCTCTTTCTACTTCTCTTGCTTATGCACAAACAAATGTGCACAGATAATCTGCAGAAATAAATTCATGCACATCAAACACGTACAGTGCATTCTCTCCTACAGAGGCTTATGCACCCACACAAAGTAAACTAAAGGCTTCAGTGACCAAAGCAGAGATGATACTTGCAAATATGTATGGGAGTTAGAAAACAGATATTTATTCTGATATTTTCTGACTGTACACAGAATTGGCTTACCATTAGATTATATTCAGCATAAATATGTATTTAAATATGTTCCTATATGAAATCCTTTATACTCCTTTTTTCAGCTTTCTTTATACCGCATTTGCCAATGACCAATGACTGGTCACAATCTAGACCACTGTATGTCACTATCGGCATTAGAGTACTTTCAGAGAGTAGTTAGCAATGCAAGTCACACTTAATAATGGGTCAGAGTAATTGCAGTCTTCTGATAAGAATACAATATATTCAAATAAAGAAACCAAATCAGTCCTTTCAACAAAAGGAGGTATTATCAGTTAAATATGACGATTATATTTAAAGAGAAAATTATGTCCAGACAACACAGAGGTCAAGAATACTGTGGCGCAACATGAAGGAAATAGCCTACTTGAACACTGTGATATAGCAATATAACACACAGTTTTTCTTTTCATTTGAATTATTCTGAAACTTCAATGCTCAAACAAGTGTAACATATTTACACAAACACTGAGGATGGGACAGCATAGTTTGACACAGCAAACATAAATATTAGCATACATAACCACATCAGTGAAAAGAAGAGATGTAACCATTTTAATGTTAAAGAATATAGCTTAGTTATGACTCATGGTTTTGATGAACCTCATAACACAGAAAACTTGAATTCCACACTAAATTTTATTTTTAAATATATTTGAGGTTATATTAATAACAAAAATTTGAAATTTTAAATACATAGTGCTATCTTATTTTCTTATTAGCTAAAAACTCTTGTACAAATATGAAACAGAAACGTATGACAAAATTGAATTCTGAACCCTGATTTACATTATAGGAGTCTAATTTAAATTATATTTCAGATACAAAAAATACTTGCCATTATATACTACTTGTACAACCAACTACAAAGAAAAATAAAAAATAGCAAAAGAACATATTTGCATGTTGACATGTTTTGTTAGACAAAAAAAATAAAGCAAAGCGGTTATATATTATGCGATTAAATATCCACAGCAAAGTGATATTAATGTTTGTATTTCACCTGATGAAATGTAAGCTGACAGAATGTTGTATTCCTGGAAAAGGTGATTAAATGCAAAACTTCATTAATATCAAAGCCTGATATACAGAACAGCTCATCACATAGGTGAACAACCATTTACTATGTGTTTTGTATTGTTCCTACTCGAGGGTAAAATGTGACTCTGGGGTATCTGAATTTCTGAGCTTCAAACCGAAGCTTTGCATTTGATACTTTGACAGAGCTGTTTTGCATTCGATTAGCAGGTAATATATAAAAATTGTTGACCTTGGTATAATCCTATAACCCTGCAACTAAGCACTACCGTCCTAATCATAACCATCCCCACTGTCTTATGACCAAACAAAAAACTGTGAGGCAACTGTGAATTCCCATGAGCTGGGCTGGCAATATCAGAAGAATACTGGAGTCAAACTGCAAGAGGAATCAGTGTACACTCGACAAGATATGCCACACATCGCATTTCATTTTAATCCACCAAGCCATAGAAAACAAAGACTATGGGGGGAAATGGGGGTAGACGATCTTTGGTGAGAAGACCGGCAGTGTGAGTATGAATGTGGCGGCATGGCAGAGCTGCATGGCGGTAAAAGCCGCTGAGTGATGAGGGGGCTGGAGCTGGCGGTACGGTACGCAAATGGGGCTTTGGTGAGTGATTCTGATACTGATGCCGATGCCGACCCCGCGGCCGCGGCCCCACACCGAAGACAAAGACAAAAGAGCGACTTCCTGTGTGCCGTAAATATGGGCCGCCAGGTGCAAGTACAGTTTCTCTAAAAATACCTTTGTTTGCCCGGCTCTCCCCAGCTGCCAATGCAGCGGCGGCAGCGCGGGCTGTCCTCACGAGACACCGCCTGTGGGGAGGCCTGTGTGTGTGTGTGTGTGTGTGTGTGTGTGTGTGTGTGTGTGTGTGTGTGTGTGTGTGTGTGTGTGTGTGTGTGTGTGTGTGTGTGTGTGTGTGTGAAACAAACAGCTCTCCCTGCAGGCCAGGAGCTATGCAAAATCACTGTGTTAAGGAGCAGGACCGCAGGTCAGGTGTGTGGTTAGAATTGTGGGTAATTTTAGGTGCTTTATGACTTATGAGCTTCCCCAGAGCCACATCTGTGGAAGTGTGTATCGGTGACTTACAAAGAGCTGCTTTCACATAAACATGTGATGCTTCGGTATTTGCTTCCTAACTGAATTACTGGCACAGTTTGCTGGATTTTACCAAGGTTATAACATTTTGAAAATGAAAATGAGGTAAGGCTCTTTGTCGAGTTCCATTGTGATGTGTCTCTTAACCACCACTGGGTTTTACTTTACCGACCCACCAGTGACCTGCATTCCTGGCCTACACAGCAAGACCCCCAGCGTTAATTCAACTCTGTAAAACCCGATTTGAATTCTCTCGGACAGGAACTGACATCGATCATTTTGATTTGTGCAGACCTGGGCGTGTAACAGCTGACGGGTGTTACACCTTAATGCCCTGAGCCGCGGCCCCTGATCGCGAGCCCTGACCATCACCCTGTGCTGAAACAAGACTGCCCAAGTCTGGAGCTGTGATCTCTGCTTCATACACTGTCCGGCGCCAGCGCGTATCGACCACACCTGGTCATGATCCCAGAGGCTGTTGGGCCCGATCTGGACACCTGGCTGTCTCTCATTTTCCTCCTCCTCCAGTCAATGCCTCATCGCTTCCCCCCCCTTTTTGGAATGCAGTAAAAGTTGTTTTGGTGAGGTGGGTGTGGGTGAAACCCGGCAGGCGTCTTCATGCGAGGGTGTCCTGCGGCAGAACGCTAGTGGAGTTTCTGTATGCAAAGGAGGTCTTAATAATAGCTGGGTGTGTTTTTTCAGAGGTCCCACAGGGGCCGGGTGCGCTGGAGAGATTATTGACAGCCGCACGCTGATACAGTGCGTCTTTTAGACACCCCGCTGGTTCCCATGGCGCTGTCTCCCGTGCTCATTATTGCCTGAAAAACACATCTGAGCTTACTTACTGCATCATATATTCTCTGAATCACACAGATCTCAGGAGTAAATCATAAAGATCTCAAGAGAAGATCATTCACATCTCAAGACTGATTCAGATAGATCTCAGGAGTGATTCACAGTGATCACAAGAGTGAATCCAACAGATCTCAAGAATTAATGATAGATCTCAAGAATGAATCACATAGAACTCAATACTGATTCAGGAGTTTTTTCATAAATGATCAAATCTGTATGTAAATGCAAGGACTTCATTTATATGAAAGCTTGAAAAACAATCAGATCGGAAGCCAATTATAAATGTCAGTCTGCACACCTCCTTAGCATGGTATTTCACCCTATATAACACTATGGAATATATCACTGTGCTAAATATTTAGACTGTGGAGACTGGAAGCCTGTTATGGGGACTACAGTATAAGGCACTGAATGTATTCCTCTCACTTTTAATCACTTTTTGACTTGAAAACTTTTGTCAAGAGAGATACAGACTGACACTCCAAATACACAGCAGAAGCAGCTTAGTGAATGCAATCGTGCGGTGCAAAATCTGCTCCTCTAAGAGCCGCACAGCGGACAGGTACGTAAGACGATGAGCCACCACAGCAAACACCAGCAAGAAACAGTCCCATGAGTCCCACCTCAGTACAGATAAAAATAAAAAAATCACACCCTTCTCTTTAACCTATACAACATAGCTCAATTTGTAAATTTGTAAATATAAAACTGAGTGAAAAAGGTCCAAATGTCACACAAAATTTACAGTATCAAACCGCAAAGGCCCTGGGAGGGAACGCTGAAAGATAGTGAAAGTGAATCAGGAAGCAGGGCACTGTGGGAAAACACGCATGATGACAGTAATTAGCCTGTTGTTAACTGGGTCCCCCTCAACTGAACTGACGGCTGGTTAGGAGGAAGAAGCAGCAGTCAGGAGTGACCCATTTAGCAGGGAGCCGCCAAGTGGGCCCACGGCTTTACCGGCCTGGTTAATTAGGCGGGGTTTTTCTGCCAATGCCATCTGCCGTGTGGGCTTTCGGAAAGAACGGGGTCCGGCATGGTTAGCTGACTCTTGCTCCCCCGAACCTCCGTGCGTGCCCCCGTATCAACCGCGGAGGGGAACCCGATTACAGGATCCGCCCCGCAGATTAATATTAATTCTTAAATCGGCACCTTGGGCTACAAGTTAATAAACCGCCTTGTCCCCAAATTCCAGTTATAAAAAAATAATAGTAAATTCCAAAAAAAAAAATGGTGGCACTATGGGGTGATTGCTCCTACTGTCGACAAATATGATCATTATTTTTCACAGGAAAGGACCGCTTCATTAATATCATTATCTCTGGTAATTGTAACTGACGTGGGTGTCTTCCTTGAAACAGAAGCCAAAAAGGGGGTGAGGGGTGGAGAGAGGACATGGAGAGAGAGAGGAAACTGTCCGTGTCCATCAGAGGAGAACAGACAAAGAGAGCCGTGAGAGAGCACAGCGTTTGGATTTTTCATTTCCTGTTAAGGTTAAAAAGGCCTCTAAGGTGGTTCTTTGTAAGACTAAAACCCAGGGAAGAGGGTTTGGTGGGATGTACCAGGAATTTACAAATCAGCCTACCAAGCACCAGTAAATTGGCTCTGTGTTTGGATTGGCTCTGTCCTTCAACTAAACACACACCCTGTCCTCCATTTTCACATCTGAAATACGTTCAGCTGTACTGCTAGATATTTTCAGAAAAGAGTCAGATTCAGTTAGTTATTCATATATAAATCTAAAATACTCATTAAATAGTTTTTTGTGACTAGACTGCACGAGCAAGACATTGAATCTTTTTCAATCCACTCAAACGTATTCCAGGCCTTATTAATTATTGTTAAGGTTATGTCTCCAGCTTTGTTGCATGGCAGTGAAAGTGTCCTCATTGTGGACACATAAATTTGACATAAATTGCAAAAAATTATTTCAGCTACAATTCTAAATAGTCTGTCTTTTAGCTTCTTCTCCATCATTCAATATCTTCTTCATAGTTACATTCTGAATTTGATGGTCGAAAGGGCACCATTTATCATTTGTTACTATTGAATGACTCATATGTGACATTAATACATCATGCATACATGTGTGACACATATACATACATACAGGTATGTGTGTATATAATGTAAGAGATATATGCGTGACTGTCACTGTATTAGGATGCAAGCTGTTGTACATTGTATAATTAATGTTCAGTTTTCTGTTTCTCTGGTATGTGTAAAAATGTCATTGGTGAGAGGAATTTCAAATTGTTCACTGAAGTAACAGAATCAGTTTGGGGTGTCCTGACCGACACAGAATCAATGTCTGCAACTAATCAGATAACCACATGCACAGCTGCAGATGTGAGTGGTTAAAACTTCACAGAAAAAATCTGTTTATTCCTATACTGCAGATATGTATAGATATGCAGATAAGCGGATGCTAAAACCTCAGCGTCTAGTCGAAGAAATGTGACGATATGGATTGGTTTTAATCCGTCAAGCAAATAAATCAACGTATAGAGATTCAAGTGTGCTGAGCACACATCAAAAGCACAAAGAGAGCAAGACTCACCTTTTAAAAGCATATTTTTCAAGATGAGAAGGAAAAAGGAAAACGAATGCCAAGAGAACAGAATACATTAACTTTGAAAGGAATTTCTTGAATACGCTTACTGTAAAGATACATTCCAAAATCAGAGGCTCTGTTCAGAGGAGTTAGCTTCAGTTTGTGGTAAAATATCAAAGAAAATCACACACCTTTGAAACTGCTGGTACTGGAGATCAAATTTGTTTCCGTTAAATACAATCCCACACCTATGCCCAAAAATTTAGAGAAGATATGATTAAACAGAAGATGTTTAAGAATATACAGAAATACAAATTTGAGCAGGCCTGTCTTCTTGCGTTTTCTGCTTTGTGAATGTACAGGCATCACTGAAACTGTGGAATCGTTACTGGAGAATAATATATGTCTCATGCAATGTCAACGAATGAAGAGTCAAAAAAGGGAAACAAAATTCTCCTGCCATCGTGGCTGCATTTTGCCTGACATTGAAGAAATGCCACTCTGTTCAATAGCATTCGTATGAAATTGTGGATTTTAACAGCAAGGAATAAGATCGATCCATACAGCTATGAGAAATTAGACGAGATCATTTTGGTTTCTTTTTTAGGAAAAATCAAGAGTTTGGCCTGTAGGAAAGATTTCCTTTGGATGGCAGTCATATTCAGCCCACCGCCACTATCGTTTGCCACCAGCCTGTTTATTTTCTTGAGGGACATTGAATACCTCAAGAATATAAACAGAAACCACAAAAATAAAACTCATTTCTTATACTACAGCTCAGCAGCAACTTGTCCTCTGAAACTTGCCTACTCATGGCTTTGTCCTTTGTCTTAAGTGCATTTGCTACTTTTGTATTTAACTATATTTCACTGCTATATTACTTCCAAACTAGTACCTTACTCTTAAGACAGATTATTAGTATGAGACTGGCACTTAGCATTAAACTGACACAATACTGTCATAATGTGACATTAGAATGAAATCAGCACATTTCTATTAGAATCGCACATTAGTATTAAACTGGTGGATCTTGAATGGAAAACCAGCACCAGGCCAGTGTGTTAA
This sequence comes from Albula goreensis, assembly GCA_022829145.1. Taxonomy (NCBI): domain Eukaryota; kingdom Metazoa; phylum Chordata; class Actinopteri; order Albuliformes; family Albulidae; genus Albula; species Albula goreensis. Next base: position 16,599,394 of record CM040763.1, read on the forward strand.
AAGGAAACCTGTGCAGATAGGAGCTTGCCCCCTTGATTCCTGGTGGACTGTGTGCCTGGCAGGTGACGGGACTGACGAGATGCCTCCAGGCTACAGCGCAGTGACTCACCCCACATTACGCCGCCACAGCTGCAGCCATGTCCCACGGCACTTTGTCACACACTTTGTCACACACATCGGGAACCACCACGGCTACAATGTCACACATGCCGCTGTCATGGCAACTTAAAACCCTAGGGAATTTATAAACCAGTCGCGGTGAGCACACCTGTTCTGCAGAACCGTAGTCGAGTGCTTCACCTTAAAGACACACTTGTGGTCTGATATGCCCGATCTATCAAAGCACACATATATACACGCATACTAAATCCACAGGCAAGTGTGGGAATCAATTACTTTCAAGTGGATGACCTTGCATACGATTACCTGCAGATTTTTCTAAACAAAAAAATATTAAATAAATGAATTTATATAAAATCTGTGTTTTCACAAAAGAAATGTGTGGTCACATCATTTCATGTTTCTTTGTTTTTGGTACCACAAGGTGAGAAATCTAATAAGAGGTACACAAATAAAAAATCCACTTCAATTACACTAAACTCATTTTGTGTGAGATTTAAAAAAAAACATGATTAAAGATAATCCCACTCAAATACAAACAATTTAAGAATAACAGTAAAATACTAATTGCAAGAACTACCGTAAATTACTGACTGAAAAATTACTATGAGCATTGCTATGAGCATAATAATGTATGCCAATTTGTTTATAAAACCATATGAAATGTATAACATGGCCTTGTGTGTCCCATGGAATTATGCACATTGACACAGACACACAGATGCACACATACACATATCCAAGTGATTTAATATTAATGAAATACAATAAATGCAGAAAACATATCTTAGTCTGAGGAACAAAAAAAAAAAAAAATGATTTTACCAAAAAATTTGAACAGAAAAACCCCACCCCAGCATGCACACACACATGCACATAGTGAGTCCCCGTTTGTTTGTGGCGACAGGGCCTGGTGCCTGATCAAACACAGTGTGTGGCGAGTGGGTGTGAGGTTCCACACTGCGTGGCACTGGGCAGCCCTGATAAGATCCCTATCAGCGCAACCAGATCTCCCCCACTGTTACCAGCAACTGACTGAGAGACAAAGCCCTCCTCTCTACTGTACATTCAGCCAGGACACACACAAAAAAATACTGAGCTCTTTTACATTACCAGGCTATTACATGTGATTTCTGTTGTAAGTGTTACTGCTATGGATCTGTTAAATCAAGCATTTGAAGAAAGCACACCGCCATTTTTAAATGTTTTTAAAGATAAAAGCAGTGGTCTCAAAACCTGTTTTGGCATCAAAATGTACATCCTTCTAACTCAACAACTGACCCTGGCAGGCTCATACACCATCTTTATATTTACAATGGCTGTTGCCAGGCACATCTTACAAGTGATTTGGCTAAGTCATAGCCTACACATGCTGACCCAAGACCTGGGGCAAGGAAAGAGGAAGGAACAGCCTGTCACTGTTTCAGAGAAAGACACACACTGTCACACATTCACAAACACACAGACAAATGCATAAATGCAAAGCTGAATGCACTCACAACACAAACATAAACATAAATCTGTGTACATAAACACACAACCGCACATCTATGCACATACACAAAATGCAATGATACACAATGTGCAATGTATACATATATGGGATAACAAACTTTACACAGACATGCAGGCATGCACTTATATTACATACACACATGTACACACACACACACACACAACACTAAGCTCCCACCGTCTGCAGGGTGAGCATAACCACTGTGAATAAAACATAGCAAGTCTAAGATGTATGCTCTGGTACATACTGTGATCACAGGCATGCAAATCGATACACATCCATCACTCTCTAATGAGGGAAAATTTTCCGCAAAGCTCCACAGACGCAATTACGGCATAAATCCGGCCTTTTGCCTTATTTATACTGCTCAGCTGCGCCGGCATTTCAAAGTGGGCCAAGCTGGTGAAGTTTACGGTGGAATACAGTAGAATGGCATGCTTTTCTCCTCACAATGTTAAGAGCACAAACTCAACTGTGTTGCTTAAGACGAAGCAGACAGCAAAAACCCTTATGCCAAAACTAAACTCATAAGGTGCAGTGTATAATATATGCAGCAATATTGGTTTCACAAAATCATAAATCTGTACCTAAATGGAATCTTACACACATTACCAAGCAGTCACTGACAACAACCAAAATGCCCATTCTGAAATGACTACTTGGAGATGATAGACAAGAAGTACTGAGTTTTACTTCACAAAAGTACAGCTGTCACTATAAGAACAAGTACAGTCTCAAAGTTGAATGTCAATGTCTAAGCCCTGCAGAAGGAAGAGAAGAAAAGGCATCACTCTTTTGTTCAGCAAGAGGAGTGCTTATGGAGGGGGACTGAGGGCCACAGTGCTGAGAGAGAGAGGAAGGGAGAGATGGAGAGAGATACAGAGGAGGAGAGGAGTATGTTCTAGGTAGAGTCAGACTGGTCTTAAGAGTGCCCGGCCGGGCGACAATGACTACCCAGCGACTCTCCCCGGGCCGGGTGGCGTTTACTATCGGAAAGACAAAATCAAAGTCTTACCTTCCCCCCCCCTCGGAGAGTCTCCTGTCCCTGACCCTCGGGTGCGCTCAAAGGACGCACAAACAACGCAAATAACACACACTCACACGGGCGGCTCCTGGCCCAAGACTGTGGGGCTCCAAGCCTCAAGCTCTTAACAAAGTTTAGTGTGCGCCGAGCGGGACGGAGGAGAGGGGAGGAGGACAACAAAGGGGAAAAGAAAAAGAGAGAGAGAGAAAAAAAAAGTGTGACCGGTGTCCGGGTTCAGCGATTCAAGTTGAGGCAGATCCCAAAAAAAAAAAAGAAAAAGAAGGCCCACACGGGCCGCTTGCTTGAACTGTCCCTGGGACAGCCAGTTCCAGCTCACTGGAGATGGGAAGCCCCCACCCCACCCGCTGCACCCCAATCAGCCACTTTGCCCCAGGGGTCCCCAGTTTGACCCTCCATTGGGCTGTGGTGGCAAATTGGATATCCTGGATGGATTTGGGATTTTTTACCCCCCTCCCACCTCCAGTTTTTTTCACTTGCAGGCAGCTGGTGGGGTTTTTTGGTGACAGGTGACTGACAGACAGATCCGACTGGTTTTTATCTCTGAAACCTGAGCCAGGATTCTGATGCTTTGAGGTCCTGCACCGCTGGTGCAGATGCTGTGCTAGTACCCGTGGCCTGGCCGGGCCCACCATCCTACCACGTGTATGATAACACACAGACACGACTGCAGAGGTGACCGTGCCCATGATAATACACAGGCATCACTGTGTCCATGATAACATACAGACACAGCCGCACGCATGGGAACACAGTGGCATGGCCAGGCCAACTGACAACATATGGGCACAGCCCCACACAAGGGACCACAGAATAACAACCTACACACATGATAAAATGCAAGCAAATGGGGATCCCATTCACTTGTACAAACCACATGATTGCATGTGTGGTTTGTGAATGTGCTTGATATTACAAAGGCAAATTCCATAAATGCAATAATACAGGCAAATAGCATATAGACAAGAACACAAAGGCACACACAGGTAGCTTGTAAGCATACCCACAGCAAAATAAGCACAAGGTAGCACACAGGTGCATCACATGAAAACACACATACACAACACCACCCACACTATAACACACAGGCACAAATAAAAATGTTAACAAAGAAGCATAGCTGGCAACACAAAAAAAATCCAATATAGGATGAATTTGTGGGCAGTCGCGTCAGTGTGGTAGCTACATGCCATTGTGTCTTACTGCATACATTGTGTGAGATTTGTTTTGTGTACGTGCTGTCTGTGTGTGTGTGTGCATGTATGTTTGCGTTGTGTGTGTGTGTGTGTGTGTGTGTGTGTGTGCAAATGGAGTCTTTTATTTGTGGATGTGTTCCAGCTCATTGATACATGTGGTGTGTGCCCATGTGTGCTCTTGTGTGTGAGTGTGGTATAAGTAAGGCTGCATGTGTTAGACATGACTGTCTTTAACTTTAGACAGAAAACAGAGGAGAGAAAGCTCTTCACACACTGATTGTGCACAATTGGATTTGGTGGCATTAGTGGGATCCAGCAGGAGCAGATAAACACTATTAGTCACCGCTGTCTCTGCTTCTTTAGATCAGATTCTCGGGACAGCGAGCGATAAAAATCAGAGAGGGCAATATTGTCTCTCTGTTTCCAATTAAAAGGTAAAATGGTCTTTTCTTCACTTCATACAAACTCAGGGTAGCATGGTCCTATCAGTTAAAGACAACGATAACATTAGCTGCAGCCACATTCCTAAGATGAACCAGAAAACCCAACAGACGGCAAGATCATGGCTGAATGTAAAACAAGTATGCCTTCTGAGGACCAATGATGTCACTGGGTTTCTTTTTAAAAGTATTGTATACTGTCTCTTCTTACCGCAGTGGAATACTCATGAATTGCTAGAGCACCCTTGTTTTTGGCCTTGGCTTCTGACATGGCAGCCCGTTCAATTTCGACTCATTAGAGGTGTGCTGTGTCACTGGCAAAATAAATACAACCCAACCGAGCTGCACAGTTTTTTGGATTATTAAAAGAAATGAGGGGCCTCAAGGAACATATATGCAGACAGAAAGAGTGCTGGTGAATGCTGGTCCCCATCACTAATCTCTGATTGTAATATTTATTGTAGATCTCTCTGGCTCCGGTCCTATCCTGAGGACTAGCCTGGGGGCCGGTAGCAGGGAGTGGGGCGGGTGTTTGTGGAGGGAGGGGCAAGCACAGTGACTGGTAAAGGTGGGGTGCAGTCCTGTTCTTCCTGGAGCTCAAGGGGCTTCTGAGAAATGGACTTGGTACAGAGGCAGATGCTGAGGGAGGCAATGACAGGCACAAATGCAAGAAGTGGCACAGAACAAAATAGCACTCAACACCCCCCTACCACCCAACTTACAACCAGAGGCATATGAGTCACACACGACTGAATCCCGTTGACATCATTCCACTGGCTGTGCTTGCCCACGTCTGGATGACTCTGTCTGACTGTGTCCAATTGGCTTACATTAGCCTGAGGGACAATTCATCCATCAGACACAAGCAAAACATTAAATGGCACTTTTGGAAGTTGACTCAACCACCCTTATAACAGTAGTGGCCAAATTTCACTGGTCTTTGAATCTATGAGAAAATATGTTTTGTGACCCACTCCTTCTGACAAAAATATTTTCAAATATTTTCTGAACATATCCAAATACATCAGAACTATATATTTATACTTCTAGCACTGCAGTGAATGCAATGATATTATGAAGTTTCCACCAGTATCTTGAGATCCACTTTAACCCAGCTCCCAACCCAACAGAAGGTTCCAACCCACAGTTTGGAAGTCAGTACTACACAAAACTACCAGCTTTGCCGCTTGGTCATGACTTAGATTTGTAATACAGGGAATGTGATCCTGACTGCCCCAAGATGCAGTTAGGCTTTTTTTGAGTGGATCTCTCACAATTTGAACAACTGAACAGTTATCTCTTTTTCCACAATTAGCAACTAACAATTACCTGCAGCACATGGATGGGGAAACATATTTAAAAAGCTTCACGCAGTTGCTGGTAAAGCTGTGTCAGGGAGCTGCTGAAGTGTGTATGAGATGCGTGTGAATGTGGCAAGCAGGCTGTTTCGCAGTGTCCTCTCTGAGAGAAAACCATATTGACAGTGCTGAGCGTGAACGTTTTGCGCAAGCTGTTCAGCTTGTGGGGCTGGAGGGAGAGACGGCTAAATAATCAATCACGTCGCGTATGTTCCCGAACCCTGAGCATTTCCGCGTTCTCTGCGTGTTTTCCATCGCCGTCATCGGTGGTTAACTGCCTGGATCGATCTGCTTGACGAATGGAAAGCGTTTTTTGAGAGTGACAGACATGTCTTCTCATGGCTCAGTGCCGAAGCCACAGGTACACCTGGAAGCTCGCGTGGTGAGCAAACATGTACTGTTGTATCGGCAGTAACGAGATGTCAGACTCTCTAAACTTTACATTGAATTTGCTCTCCATGCATTGTTGAGCCTGAAGAGCTTCTGCGAGGATGGGTGCCCATGAATATTCATTAACAGCAAGACCATTACTTGTTGGGGTTCTGATTCTAATCGGCACAGATAAGCACAGGATTGTTGTACACAGCCATTCACTCAGAACCAAAATATGTTTCCAGTCTGCCTGCTCATGAATATTCATAAAGGGAGTTGTTGCTGGAACTCTTTAGCCAAGACAGGAAGAAACTGAGGAGTATGGGGTCTCTCACCACTATAGACTGTCTTTGCCTCTGTCGGAGCTGTCACAACACCCTATGTGATACTTCCAACTAAGGGCTTCCCCTGTGAGTTCACTCACTGAAATACTCACTGGCTTCTCTGAAAAATCAAATTCAAGCCACTTCAATTCAGTTCAAACTTCAGATGACGCTTCCATATTAAGTTTAAATGTATATGTAGATTTAGTGAATGGGTCTTGGTGCCCCTTAAAGTGCCCCCTTTCCCTGGTCCTGTCTGAGGGAGCTGCTTTCCCTCCCTTTCCGGGGGCGGTGATCTCCTGGGCCCGGGGCCTGGGGACAGGCTCCAGAGATCACACGGCGCGGGGGCAGACAAGGGAGCAGCCGCCTCGCCCCTCTCTCTGCACAACAAAAGCAGGCCTGGAGAAATCCCCACCTAAGCGGGGCGGTCGCTCGACACACATGACCATGTAAGCATGGCCACTCTTGCAGAAATCCTAGCCTGGAGACCCAAAGCTCTGGGAAATTTAAATTAGGCAACACAGACAGAAAGAGTGTACAAAAGCGAGCCGGATAGAGGAGGGGATAAAATAAAAAAAAAAACATGAGTAGAAAAGAGGGAAAAAGAAAGAAAGGGGTTTTTGCTGAGGCTGCAGGTTAGACTAATGTCTAGATCTTCTGAGATTTGCAATAGACGTTTTTTCATTCATTTTTACGATTATGCCCATATTTCTCTCCCTCACGTAAGCATTCTCTCGGTTTCTCCTTGTTTTCTTTCCTCTTGTCTCGTTCTTTTTGTCCATTACGAGTGAAGCACAGATTACCTTTTCCTTTCCTTCTAATTTCATGTATACATATGCATGCAGATGAACTTCCTAATGCAGCACTTTGCCAACGGTCATCATTTAAAAATGCATAAGAACAACTGATGTGTGCAAAGAAAATACAAAATGCCTCACCCCCTCCTCCCCCAAACACATCTACCGCCCACCCCTGCACCCCCCTTTCCTACCATCCCCGAACACCGGGCTGGTGAGCAGCCTGCTCCAAGCCCACGCTAACAAAAAACACCACTTTGCCCATCTCTTAATCAGCAGACGTTAGACGATATTACAGCCTTGACACAAAAACACACAGCTGCCAATACCAGTGTGTGTGATGAGTTATCAGACTCCTGCTGACTTGATTAAAATCTCAGCTTTGCAAACAACATGAATCTCTGTTCTCATCATCAGAGACACCTTAAGTGTATGCTGTAACTGTGAAAGGTGGTATCCATGAACTATGAAGGCCAACAGCATCCTGTCTCCAAAGTAAATCCTTAGAATGTGTACTTGTTAGCATAAGTCTCATACTCTGCATGCACAGACCTTTAAAGTTTTCACAGTGCTGGAATTAAATGTGTATTTTGTTTTCTACTTCATAGCATAAAATTATTAAGGTTATATTGGGGACAACATTGCATGCTCTAAAACAATAGATTAGTGAAAGTGAGAGTTTAATCTAAAGGAATGACTGATAACACCCAACCGTTCAACCTCATCAAAAACCTAGCAACTAATCAACCCCCAAAAAAAAAAAAAAGCAAACAAAACCAGTGCTTAAATTGCAAATACAAGTCCACAAGAAGATCACATCTTTCCTCCAGTGAGTAGGATACACAGAAATGTGTGAGGAGCCTGTTCAGGGCCCGGTCTTTGATAGGAGCAAATGCCCTCTCCGTGGCCTCCCCCAGGGGAGGGGGGCCCGAGAGGCCAGGGCCGGCTGCTTAGGATGCTGCCGGGGTTCCTCCCGACCCGCTGTTACATCTCCCTGTCTGTGTCTGCGGGGAACTCCCGCTTCCTCTACTCAACTAAAATGTGCTTCCTTTCTCTTTGATGCAATAGGCCAAAATCCAACCAATAGTGGTCTTCTGCAGTTCAGTTTAAGAATATCAGTGTCAGTTTACTTCTGTTATTTTTTTATTAATTTCTGGTGTTTTTATTGAATTTTGCCACATTAGTTTTCTTTAATGAATAAATTTAAGATTAAGGTTACACTGTTTACAGAGGGTAAATAAGAAAAAGAAAATAATAACTATGACTTACAGTTACGACTCATTATGCAGGTGATGGTTATGGTATTGTTGTTATTAACATGTGTACATTATGGTGATGTATGCTGTTATTTTAAATAAATGTTCAAGAATATTGTCATTACATTATAACTGTAAAAGATTATTCCTTTATCTAAGAGTTCCAACACCATCTTTGGATATTACTGTACATTTACAATATTTCCATGAAAAGAGCCTCCAGAGAACACACTATAGTGGCAATGTGTCTGGTCTCTGAGCTGATCTGACAGTACTGAAGGGTGAGTCAGTCTGTTTTCCAGTGATGGAGGGCAGTTTCTGGGGTTGTGTCCCTACCTGAGGAGCTGCTGCTGTTGCTGTGACTACTGCCGCCCGTGAACTCCACGTTCAGCAGGATGTTGCTGTCTCCTTCCTGCTCTTCCCCATCGAGGATCATCCAGCTCTCCACTCCGTCAGAATCCAGGTCCAGATCAGAATCTCCCCCCGAACTCCACGGTTGGTCTGCACTCTGCTCAGCGGTGAGGGGAGAGTGGGCTCGAGAAGACAGGTCCTGGTCTATCGCTGTACAAACAGCTTCTTCATCCCCCATCTTCTCCCGCCAATGCCCCTTATCCTCTTCCTCGGTCAGTCCCAGGTTGGTAGAGTAGTGCACCAGGCTATACAGCCTCTCCTCCACCTCGCTGTCAGTTCCTGAGGACTCAGAGCCTTCATCCTCCCAGTACAGTTCATCTTCATCCTCCTGGTAAGCTGACTCCATGTTGAGAGGCCTCCCACTGCCTAATAAGACAATGGACATTCACAAACATATTTATCATCATCAATACCATGTTTATTTTTGTATGGAATGATCTTTGAATAAATGGCTGACACCTCGAAAATCAGAAAGTGGAGTTACTCAAAAACAGAGACTGGCTTGTCTACTGGCCTCCAATCCAGCTGGGCATTGTAAATTACATGCATAATCTGATTCAACAAATCCCTGTCCAGACTAAGTAAATGTAATTTATGTGCCTGTTCTTATTGGTTGAACAAAGAAAAACCTGAAGAATTAATGGCCAAAACTGACCAAGAATCGAGTGCCCCTGAACTGTGTGGTTTAAACTGAATTTTTTAGATCTAACACTTACACGATATTGCTATCACTGTGGTAAAGCTGGTTACTTTACAATAATTTGATAGATGCTGTAATCCAAAATGAACACATTTATTAAGTATTCCAGGTCACACAATCACACTGTGTAGCTGCTGTGCTTTTGGCCAAACTACTTTAGTTTTAGTTAGTTAGGGGTGGTGCAAATTTGCTGCAGCAAAACCTACTCTACAGTTTGATTTAACTCCTTGATACCATGTTTTTACTTGTTTGGAAGGGTATATCTCAACAGATGACAAATTAATAAAATTCAGAAATAAAGTCAGTGTACAAAAAATACAAAACTTTCCATTTTTTTTTCAAAAACATCTGGCAACCCTACTAAATCACAGGGGAACACCTTTACAAAACGTCTGGTAAAGTCCAGGGTAGTTGTGCCTTTCTGTGCCCTACACCTGTATCTGTTGTGAACACCACATTGCACACTGGGTATTTTCATGGGGATCACCCACAGAACAACCACACTGTCTAAAAAGTCTGTATGATGATGCCTTAGCACCTGCCTTTAGCATCAAGAGACCTGAAAGTGGGTACCAGGGCGCTCTCTTTGCTGTCGGGCCATTGCTCCGATCAGCCCAGCGTGACCATGTGATCATGGCTGATGAATGACTGTGCTGGCTGGCTGGGGAAAGCTGCACAAGGTGGTCACAAGCCAGCAACCAGGGAATAGAACAAAGGTGGAAAAGAAGGATTGAGGAGGATGACACAAAAACACATCCAGACACCCAAATTTAGACCCTTTATTCATGACTCCTTTTGGTCAACAAGCTGTGGGGGAAATCTGCAGGATAATAGCTAATGTGCTTTTGTTAGATACATTACTGTGAGCAGCAACCTTAACATTGCCACTGCTGAATGCTGAATACAAGGGTAAGGGATGGATCTGAAGTGAATGACGATGGGACTGCTGGAAAGTTACCCAAACAAGACACAGGGAAACCGTTAGCCACAGACACAAGCTTGGTGCCTACAGTCAGGTATTGAATCATTATTACTGATTCCAACAAAAGCAAGGTTTCAGAAGATACAGGGCAACATAATTAAGAACGTACTATGATCTAAAGACAGTTTGACAGTAAGCAAGACTCCTACGTTACCAACTTGGTTATCTATATTCTGTACCTTATCACTAATTAGACATTGTTTTACACCAGCCAAGTCACCGCTCAGCTGTAAACTTGTCTTGTTTTCTTGTCTGAATATTTCCTGGCCTAATGTTTTTGTAAACGTCATGAATCTAGACAGATGCATCTGACAGCAGCTTACTGCTGCTTTTCTTGCTGCTCTGTTCACAGTTAGCTACTTAGCTCAAAGACGTTTGCCAAACAGAAGTTAACGTGCAGACAGTTCATAAGCATTTAATATACATTAGAGATCAGATAAAAACGGCATATTTTACATCAATCAACAACAGGCTGGCTAACAATTTTACATCAATCAATAACAGGCTGGCTAACAATAACTTAGGATCTCCTGACATTTCCTTTCGGAATAGTTGTCCTGCAAGCTTTCCACGTGTTTAACTTTAGCAGACAGGAAGATGAAGCTAGGATTGGCTGACTTTTTTCGAAGCATAAGCATTCTAGGCACCGACATACCAAGCTCAAAAACCCTCCACAGTGCTGCAACAAGTGTTCCTTCGGGTGCTGACTAAAAGTTAACTATGTACAATCACTACTGTACGAGAACTGCAACACAGTCGTCTTCGATACTTAATATGCATGAACGACCATGCTGTTTCCGGGGTTTCACTTAAAGCTGCAGCCAGCGCAGTATCTGTTGGACAACAATAAAGTGACGTTGTGAAACAAGGGCACGCGCGTCACCTCAGTTCACTGTTTAATGTACATTTTGTGTGAGTGAACGTTACACAGGCTAATCTTGTGCCGCTCAACATGCAGACAATGTAGCCCATATTTGTTCGAAAGAAAGAAACATACATAAAACGTAAGTGAAGAGACTTGTACTGTAACATGCTAAATATTCTCCGTGTTTTATAACATTCCTCACTGCACATCACCTAGTGACAAAATAGTAGGCTGTGTGGTGCCTACCGTTTTTTTAAAACCAACAGTGGAATATCAGAAATAGACACCTTTATGTTAAATAAGAATTACACGACTACTTTCGTTTCCACTAGGATATGACAAACTATAATGGCAGTATTGCAATATTAATGAGACAATATTTTGTGAATAATGTGTCGGAAAACGTTAGGTTTCAGAGAAAATGTTTTAAACTCAACAAAAGTCTTCGAGAAAACTCAACTGGCTCGAGAGAGGCAGACGTCATAGATTACCCAGACAACTTTGCAGCCAGGTGGAGCGAGGCCCACTTTATCCTCAATTTCGTTGATTAGTGTATACAGTAATTTACATTTATTCCCATTAGCTGCATGAACTGTGGCAAGCACTCGCAAATTTATGCTGTAGGCATATGAAATACAGAATCCATTTTACAGCCAAGAATGTAGTTTATATCTATCAACCTTCCTAACTGCTAAAACTGGGTAAGGACGGAACAAACACATTTTGCGCACGGTCGAGTCGCACCCACAGAGGCTACAGGCCATGTAAACAAAAGAATACACAAAATATATTGTTGACTTTGAACATGAAGTTGGCTGTACTCCACGTTCAAGACTTTACGGTAAGTTTCTCAGCTTCAGCAAGGTAACAATAGCAAATACCGGTTTAATTTAAAGGTTTGTTCAGCTAGATAGCTGCTTAAGTTGTAACTCAGTTTTCGTTTCAGGTTTGGTAGGCCAATGAGGCCGCTGTGTCGCATTGCAGTTTATTATTATTCAGTGTTGTCATAACTTGAAGTCATATGCCTATGTTTTAGTCATCGTTTAATACTCGTGCCAGATATTGGAATTGTTGAGTTATAGTTACACCAATGTTATATATGTTTGATAAATGTATTACCAAGCCGTGATTTACTGTTGTGGTGCGCCATCCTAGTCCATTGAACCCTGGTATGTGTACTGGTTTTTGATACAGTAAAATTGTTTAGTAAGGTGTTTGAAAATAATATTTTCCTTAAACATATTTTACCTAAGTTAAGGTTTGAGTGTGCAATTTGTGCTTCGTCTTTGAACTCAGAAGTAGATAAAATGGTGTTGTTGCAATGAGAACATTTGTTATGACCCCATTGATTTTATTTGCCAGTCTGTATAATGAATAAAATGTGTCTCCTGTCTGAAGGAATAATAAGCCAGTTAAATACAATGTCATGTGCAATACTGATTAATTAACAGTCTTGGTATGTGAACATGGGACATCTCTCATAGCATGCATTTGTTTAATTCCTCCCTAAAATCCAAGTATTTAGCATAGCAATATACAGGTATTTCCAATTCACAGCATTGCAGCTATGTTTGTAATGAAACCCAGCCTTCATTAGAGCTGTCTGCTGGCTCTGTGATAGGTGATATATATTGCGTAAAAAAGCATTTACCCCCCAATATGATTTTCGGCCATTTTGGCACTGAATCACCTCTTAAGGCTAAACCAAATAATAGATAAAAGAGAACCGGAGTAAACAAATGACAAGCAATTTTAATACTTATGTGTCATTCATTTGGAAAAGTTATGCAATGTTTTTCCCATGTGACTCAGTAACTGGTTAAACCAAATTTAGTATTAGTGGCTACAACCAGATGCCTCTTGTCATTATTGATCAGCCTGTCACAGCACTGTAGAGGAATTTTGGCCTCTCAATGCAGACCTGCTTTAACTCAATGACATTTGTGGGTTGTCAAGAAAAAATGGCTTATTTTAGTCTTGGCCTGAACATCGCAATGGAATTTATGCCTAGACTATGACTACGCCATTGCAAAATTTAGCATTTCTTTATCTTCAGTCTTTCTTATAGCATTCTAATATGGACATGCTCTTGTGTGTTTTGCTCAGATCATTGTCTTGCTGCATGACCCAGCTGCACATCGGCTTCAATGGACGTGTGACATTCTTCTGTCAGGGCTCCTTCAGTGATGGTGAGTCATTCAGTTCCTGATGCAGCAAAGCATCCACAAACCACAACATAGCCACCACCATACATGACCATTGTTATGGTGTTCTTACTATTGGATACAGTACTTAGCTTTACTAATCACTCTGTAACCGCTTTTAGGCCTCAACAGTTTTTGTTTTCTTTGATTGTGATATTGTATGTCTGTAGAGCCTGACTGATTAATTCATTGTGGTGATAAGGACCAATGATAGATTTATATTGTGCAGAGCTGGCTGAAGTTAGACATGACTGTAAACCAAAGCTGCCGCCAATTATACCAGGGGGTTAAGTCCACCCCAATGAAACCCTTGGTATTTGAACATTCACCTGGAGATTTTATATGTGATTACCCTGTATACTGTATACTGTAGACGCACTACAATTTATGTTTCCTGTTTCTCTGACACCCTTTATATACTGGTACAGCACAGAAAAATATCTGAGCAAGTTCATTTTGAAAAGTGTACAAAATGCAAATATCAGAGATGAGTTACTCAATAATAGAAAAGAAGGGTCATATCACCAAAAGCATGTTCTGGTTATTTAATGCTATATGTAAAAAATCCACAAGTGCAACTTTGCAAGTGTGGATTTTTATACAATGCTGTTATCTCATAAAAAGCAGTTGTGACAAATAGTTGAATATGATGTAGCACTTCACAAACACATATTAGTTTAGCTTGCAAGGCAATATGTATGGTGAAAATAATGTAATATTTCCTTTTTGCATCTGGTTCTAAGGCTGGGGGTGGTAGGGTGGGCATTGTTGTAAAAATTCAAGTAAATATTTTCATTAGCATTTCTCATGATATCTTTCCCACTCTGGTTTACCCAGAATGCATTTCTGAAAGATTACACAGTTGCCTACAAGAAAGGCTGCAATTCAGTGAAGAAAAATGCAGTAAACCTTATAGTAAGATACAATTTTTCTGTGAATAGAAAAAATCGGTGTAAATTTCCTACTCACTGCTTACTGGCTCCCAGTGAAAGCAGTTCTGATCTTTTCCCCCTTTTTGCCTTTCCATCTATCTTTCTTTTCTCCATCTTTTATAATTTGTATCCCCTGTCCTGTCATTTCCTGTCATTTCCTATTTTCTGTACTACTTTTTGTGACAAGGTTTAAAACGTTGTGTTATATATTATGCTTTAAATGTAATTTAGTTTGCTATCTTTTATCCACATGCCCTGAATCTTTTAGTTTTATTTGAGCCTAAGGAATGGCAGTTCTAAAGATCTAAATAGGTTGTTACAAAATATGCCATTCTCATTGAAATAAACAAAAAGGGGTTCAGAATAACAATAATGTGTGAAGAAGTTGTTTGTGGCTAAATGATGGTGCTTTATTTTATCATTAAAATGCTGTCATACTGTCTACCCCATCAGGTAAATTGGAACAGTTCTTTTAATCTGTTTTTATGAAAATGAGATACAGACTTGTGCCTATGGACTTTTAAATCTGCTAGCCATATCACAGAGCAGTGACTTAGCCTATTAGTGTAGCACAGAATCCAAGCACTTAAATATCCTCGTTTGATATCCTACTTTATCAGAATTAACACCTTCCTTATAGCTGGCTAGGCACAGAACGAATGTCTTACACATTTAATTCTGAATTAAGAGAATGCATATTTATGTTGTGGTTTTTAATTATTGAAAACATCAGCCTTGTTTAAGGATTACTCAGCTGACATACACCTTTTTACACTTAGTTTGCTAATTTACAGGATGGTGGATTGCCTAGTAACAGTTTCACAGATGATTTAGGAAGGTCAGAACTAAAACAGAATCAGCAAAACTTTATAAATCAAAACGTAAAAGTGTTACAAGGTAATAAAAAATGTTGATGTGAATGACCACTATAAAATGTATATAAACTAATCAAAAGCTATAGTTGGAGAAATGTGTGAGATTGAAGAAATGAAGGTAGATTGTGTCATACTTTGTCTCAGTATATTTCACATATGGACTGATAAATTTGCAGCCAATACTTTTAAATTGTCTTGGCACATTTCACATGCTGGCTAATCATATACACATGGCTGCACAAAACACAAGAAGTGTGACATCCCCTTCAGGCACTACAGAATTTTGACCACAAGGTTCGTTCCCGTAACATTACACTGGGGAAATTGGTATCTGGAATTTGAATATTGTTTGATGTATCTATAACTATAGATATTGAAAGTACACTAAAAGTGAGTCACTGCAAGACATGCTTCTCTCTTCTCAGTATTGTGTATTCTGCCAATGAGCATGCTTCATCTTGTGGGTAATTGTGAAAATTATCACTCTGGAAAAAATACACTGGGTTCAAAAAACACACATGCACACACGCATAAATACAGTGAACACCAAGTTTGTATTGTGAACTCAACCAGGTGAAAGTAATTACTTAGAAACAGTTTCTAAGCTCTTTGCACTTGTTTTGTCTGATGAAGCACTCACCCTGCATGTTCTTGTTTAACCGTATTTATTCTCATTAAAAATTGACTTGGAAGTAGTCTTGTATATCTTAAATATGGTGGCAAACAATTGTATGTTATGTTATGATACAGCGTACCATTCATAACAGGTGCCCTCAAACCAGGCAAAGTTAACATCTTATATTTTAAATGCAAATGTATACAATACAGCTGAATATTGAATGAAGCAAATGAGGTTACATTCTAAACTTTATTCATCAAAGGTGCAGCATCAGGTCCCCACCCAGTGTATGAGCATGTGCTTATGTGTTTATATTTAATTTTTTTTTTTTTTTTTTTTTTTTTGGAGGGGCACTCTTCCGCCTTTCCTCTGCCTGCATCAGAATGTCATGAGCTGTTGCCGTTTGGCAAATGATAGGAAATCTGTTCTGAATGCCATCTGATGCTGAGGGTGTTCCCATGCGTGTCCCAGGCCAGAAAGGCCATCAAAGGCACAAATTGTTTCATTCCAAAGGTTACATTCCAAACAATGGGCCTGGGCGCTCAATTCTGCGCCACCTTTCATCCAGGAGGGGAGGATCCCTATCTAAATTGGATACAGGTGAGAGTGGCTCACTGCTCCAAGGAAATTGAGATTCAGGCATGATTTCTCTCCTATTTATTTACCATTATTACTATTATTATTATTTTAGATGGAGCAATGGAGAGTCTTCCGTTGACTAATCTGTTTGAATGCAACCGCTCAGCTGTTAAAGATGGAGTCAGGACCCACAGACTTGGTTTCCTCGCACCAGACACAGACGGAGTCAAGATGTTCTGCTTCACAGAAAGGATTTTGCCTGGCGGGTCTGTAGTCAAACCCACTGTAAAGCGCTTTTTGACTAGATTTTATTAGCCTGGAATGTTACTACATCTTTGCTTTACATTTTGTCTTTACACTCTGTACTCCTGGAGAGGTTTGACTGCTGGGGTAGGTGGGCACTGTCATACTTAGGGTGAATATCATGGTATCATCAGTCAAAATTTCAATATGAACCCAAAGTACCACTGTTTCCTTTTAGATTTTGATAAACAATGTGATTCTGAGATGGTATGCATCACTGTGGCCACCTATTAGTAGTGGCTGCGTCTGTAGACATCATTCAGGCATCCTCAATGCCACCGACCCAAGCTGTGTGCAGCTGCTGTGTTACACATAAGATTTTCCCTTACTGTTTGTAACCACCAGACTCATATAGATAGATGTGACAGTAAGCCCTTGTATATTTGTGAGGTGTTATTCTCAGCATTTTTTTTTCCTTTCACCATTTCAGTTATGCCATGGTTCCCTTGAGAAATGCAAATAACAAGATGAGGAAAGTTTATCCGGTAAGTTCCAGGAAGTCTGAGCTGCTTTAGCTCGAATGCTGAAGCCACAGAATCACAGGCTGCATAGAGACTTCAGCATGGTTAAATTAACTTAATTTTTCTGTGAATCAATTTTGGGTAGGGTAGTTGGTGTCAAAAACATATGCATTTAATAGAATTAAAAAGATACACATACATTCAGTTGAAATGGCGCACACCTGTATACATTTGCACTTTTGACCGTGGTTGCACCAGTTACTGTTCTCAAGTGAGGTGTGTTGGTTTTTTTTAATGAGGACTGAAATGTCAAAAGAGTGATCTGTTATAAGACCAGTTGATCTTCTCCAATTACTGACTCATACTCCAGTGGACTGGATTATGCTAAACCTGAGGAAGGTGTTTAGGTGTGTCTCACAGGGATGCACTACTTATTGCAATGTGATATTAAAGCATAATGCCATTTTATTTCTTCTCTCTCTTGGGGTATGCTTTCACTCTTTGTCTCAAAGTGACTTGTAGCAGGGGATGGACTTTTCCTTGATAATCCTGTAAGCACACAGAGACATTTGTCTAGTGTCAGTAATGTTGGGGCAGTGCTTATTTTGGTGCTGCTCATTGGTAAAAATGTGATCTTGTAAAAGGAGGTGGCCAGTTCCATTGCATCTGGTAGTCCTCAAGAGTTTCTCTCCATTTTTGTAACAGTCCTCAATGACCTCATTTGAAAATGGGTGCTGCGCTGTGAGTTTTCTTCATTTATATGCACTGTTGCCACTGGATTGCTCACTGGGAACTGCATGTGTTTCATGTCAAAGGTTGTTTGCAATGTGCTCCACTGCTTCAGCATTGACTGATTTACAAGGAATGACTCAGAATCATTAGAATTCATCTGTGAGTCGATCACCCTCACAGTTTCCCATTTCATTTATCAATTATTGATTTGTTTGAATCTGGTTAAACCATTTTTTCTTTTTCTCTTTTTGCTGGAATTCTCAACATTTATTTTCCATATGCCATTCCTCCCTCATGTAATATTTTTAATTGTTTAATTTAAAATGTACTCTAATTGTGACATACTGTATTAAGACTGTCCAACCATATTAATCATAAAAATAATATTTTATGTATTGCATACGTTCTAATGGCAGACTGAGCTCTGTGTCAGGTTGTAGGTTGTCCGAAACAGGCATACAAAGAAAAGGGAATAGGACAATGCCTGAAAAACTGGACATTTAGGCCTACCTGAGGCAATTACATTTAAAAAAAAACGCAGTCTTGCTAATCGAAGTCAATCTCTCTGAACCGCGGTAAATGTATTGTTTTGATTAAGAGTTGCTCATACTTATAGTTTGTTGCATTTTAATCATTGAGGGAATAAGATGCGTTATCGTATAGCCATACAATGTGCAGCTGTTTAAAATCACAAATGACATCATCAGGAGTAGAACAGATGTGGAATCTTTCTTTTAGCCACTGGAAACCATGAAAGTGAAGGTCGTGTGAAACAGATCTGCAATTGCTATAAGCTGCACGCTAGAAATTCTCTTATGTTTAACATACGTCACTGTAGTCCCACTGTAATCACTGAGTGTAATGTCACAACCCACCCGTTTACGGTGCGCATTTGCAGTTCCCAGTCCAGGAGTATAGTAAATTCTAACTTGACACCTGTTCATGGAGTGAGGGTACTGATTTAGAGGCGGATTTTAACTTTCATGAAAGATCCCCACCTCACAAACTCAAATGTTCTGTGTTTATACCTCCTTTTTTCTCACTTTAATGATGGGCCTGTTACCTTATCTTAAAAATGACCAGAATATTAACTACCCTGTAGTTCCTTTTATAGAGTATCCATATTTTGGATGGAAGATCGTTGTGTCTCGGACCAGTATTCATAATTATAAACCATTCGTCAAAAATTGTTAAAATGTATGGAAGAGTCTTACTGCTGAAGTACATATAAGCGTTTACTGTCCAATAACCATGCTGATACGCTTTCAAATGCAATCAATTTTCAGGGGACCTCTTATTGCGGAAGCAGCCGTCATGAACTTAATCCACCTACCAGTTAGCATGTTATTATGCCTTTAAATGCAGTATGGACAAATTCTTTGAAGTCGGCTGGAAGAGAAGCCGGAAAGAGGGTGAGAGAAATCCTATACTGAGGTGCTGTGAAGTAATGATAAATCCAGCCACACCTCACCAAGAGAGGGTCGTAGCCTTCATGGGTCATGCGATTCTGATTAATATTTTTTATTGAATCTAATATCGTGTTTGTACGATGTTTTGCTGTAGCTCTGGATACAGTTTGCGCATAGTATAAACCTCATGTTAACGAAATGCTGTCGTTAATGTCGAAATAAAATTGTTGTTTTATTTCCTACATTTCCTCACATTTGTCGTGTTGATTATATACTGTTGTGTAAATTTAAAGGTATCTTGTGTGTAACTTTTTCATTTGTCTTACGATAATTAAGAAATATGACAATGGTAAATATCAAAATCAGATTTTAGGTTTCTAAGCACGCCTCACTGTTAAACTTAACCTGAGAATGACAGCCAGGTCAAAAATTTGTGGAATTAACCTCAGCCTTTTTCAGTATCTGTTTGTTTGCTTGTTGGGAATATAATTGTCCTCTATTGTTGCCTTGTCTCGCCCACTTTGTCATTATTTCCGGTTCCACTTGACCAGCGAGGGGTCGTTACGGAACTAATTAGGTGAAGTTTCAAGCCATTAAAAATATTATTATGAAAACAATCCTAAAATATCTCCCAAGAATGCTCCCTGTAATACTATAAACATAAATTAAATCAAGTCATACATTAACAAGAATATATAGGCCTATACACGCGCAAACATACACAAATATAGGCCATATATAATCATGTTTAACACCCTTATAGGTGTATAGAAAATATAAAAGCCTTCTACATTGTTAACAGCATGTTCAGGATTATCTTTTTTACAAAATATTTTTGGGAGTCCAAGAGATGTCTTTAGACATCCAATTAAACCAAACGAACCACCTTAAGAGTAATTATAATTCTGATCCGGACCAAAATAATCATGCAAATATACTATACAAGTTTAATACTTGAAATCCACCTCTAATTATTCCGTCTCCCTTGTCTCCCATCTGTTGCGCCTTGTGCTCTGTGAGAAAATCAGAAGCTCTAGGAGTCTTGAGAAAGTTGAACTCACTAAATCAATTAAACAAGCGTCATGCAATGCGTCATTGTTTATTGTCGTGTGATATCCAGTGAGCTATTTGCCACACTCAGTGTTGTGCAAGGTAGGCTATACTTTTCAGTGAGTGTCGTTGCACCGTGAATAATATTGGTATTTATTTGTGGACGATTAAACTGAACTAATACGAATTGGTATCAAAAACCTCAGTTACGTTTTATTTTAAATGGTTAAATTTCATAAAATTATGTAATTTCCTTGTTTGTTTTTCCCTGTGGATATGTCTTTCTATTTGTAATTTTGTGTATTTACTGTTACAGAGTGAACCTTATAATCCGGAAAATTCCTTCAAATAATAAGATAATGGCGCCAATGCATGTTCAGTATAATCTCCCAGGTTGGGGGAAATATTTATTATTTATTTCTTGTGGCAAAATTCAGAATTGCTCATTGAAGTGTTTGCAGACTATTTTAGATAATAGTGATATGCGTCGTTTCATATTTAAGCAAAACTAACTGGGCACCTGAATGGATTTCATTCCTATGTGTATAACCTGTCAAAAATATAATTATTTAAATATGCCCACACCTGAAGACGACCCCGTGCTTGAGAGAAGTGACCGTGACAGTCACTTTTACACCTTAGAATACTTTTATTAGATTTTTACATGCCCCTCAGAAGACGTATAATCAGCTAGACAGCGTGTGCTTTTGGAAAACAAATATTCACTTGACTTACCTTATCTAATGTAATAATCACGCAGATATTAGTGGAATGTGTCTTACATAAACCACAGCCGTAGCCACAATGCCATAATTAACCATCAATGTATAGTTGTCATTCCAGAGTTTTGGCTTGGATTATTTATTTCATTTTACAGTATCTATTATATATTTCAGGAAATAAACAACCTAAAATCTGTCGTGGATAATTTTTTCTGACTATCTCAAGAATCCTTATGAAAGACTCGCTCTTTACGCAACCTTTTTAATCAAACAGATATAGTTACTGATATGAACACTTTATTTCCCTAAATTTTAATGAATGCACACATTTTCCCTCTATGTTTCCATTTTAATTTGAAAATCACTTGGCCTAAGAGTTTCAAAAATAGTTTTTTATAACTTCAGTTTACATAAAATCTGTTCACTTATCTTGCTGAAAATTGCATTTGTATTGTTTATTTAGCGCTAATATGTTTGATCATTAAATTAGAGGTACTTGAACTTGATTATTTTTTTCATAATTACTCTGTGTATTGTTTGCATTGTTACTTGTGGATAGCGTGCAGTGCGTCCTAAGATTATTTATTCTTATTCGTGCTTCTGAATTGACATCGAAAGATGACCTAGTTAGGCTATGTTCTTCCAAGCTGTTGACTTGAGGAATTAAGTATAAATATAGCATTTCTTTGAATTCAATTTTATTATTGATTGAGTAAATGCACAGGTGACTCCACGGTCTAATATTTGATTTGTCATCTCAAATATGGTCAGTGGCTCATCATTCCTTCTGACTGTGTAAGAAATAATTTAGAGGTACAGAAGGAAATTTTTGTTCTTGTTACAGACGTACTTATTTCTTATCTGTTGGTTATTCAGCATAACTTTTTATCCTCAGTGTGCTATATATATCCATTGGCTACCCAATAGTACTTGTCCAGTTTTGTCACACTTTTCCTGTATAAAATGCAAGTTAATGATGAACTGAAACTCCGCGACTAATATTGGATTATTATTTAAACAGCATTTAAGGTAAGTAATTAACAAATGTATAAGGAAACATTTGAATAATTTGGTCACTGACTTAATTGTACACAACAATATGCGTGCATTGTCTGTGTCCACGAGCGTTTTTCAGTCTGTCGCATACACCAAACCAATGCATTTAATTAAGTTAACAGTGCTTCGCAAAACAAGAAAACATATTGACAAGTACAAGAGGCAGAACATTGTTTCCACTTTTAACTTTCTTCTAGAGAAGCAATAGGCGAAAGCCTTTGTAATACATTATCTGTGGATGTCATGCAGCCGAGTCCATCTAGCCGCAAAGCACATCGTCTGTAAATTAAATTTAAACTCATTATGCTTTTTAGACTCTGGCACAGTGTGTTTCATAACTCTATGACACTCTGACTTCCAAGTGTCTCAGTGTTTGAGGAGGCCGTTTACTGTACGCATTGTTGCTTACAAAGAGGTCAGTGAATATGCTTGAAATCACTGTCACCAAAAACTTTTGTGGCAGTGATGCTAAAAACTGCTAAATAATTTCCATACTCATTGCTATATGATCGACATTGTTTTAATGATGACAGCGAGCCCAAAAAGTTAAGCTCCGAGTCTTAGTGACTGCAATATTAGATATATATGTATAAAAATAACAATTTTATATAAAAATAATTTTCTTAAAACAGGCCTACAGCCTTAAAATGGTTCTCTACTAGTTTAGTTACACGAAGACATGCAAGCCAGGGTATCTGTTGATCAAATAAGTCACGCAGTTGAATTAGATCACTTAGTATCGAACAGTTTTCGAGTCACTGCTGACTTGAATAGATGTGTTTGTTTGTGTGGATATCCTGAAATGTGATATTTGTATTGGTACTCTTATTTAATAGACGGTTTTGTACAACGACTGTTGTAAAGTATTAGTATATACTTTACAACTTTTAATACGTTTTCATAAAATAAAATGCATTTTATAAAATTAAGTTTGTGTCTTACCACAGTTTCTGTCTCAACTCTATACTAAAATAACTACGTAATCGCAACTGGTTAATAAAAAGCAAGTATTTTATCACGATAGATACTCGTGTAGTGTGTCATAGATTTGAGACAGATGTGACTTATGTATGTGTCTAATGACGTGGTTCAAAGGTTGACGTAAGATCTCGTGCGATTGTACCGTATACTTTTAAAGATGGCAGATGGAATATGTATTACCATGAAATTTATTTTGAAACCTTCACGAACCTCCAGACTTACAAAAGGATTAACTAAAATGATTTAGCCTATCCCCTTGTAAAGATCTGTGCATCAAAACAGGGGCAAAAAGGGGAGAGTGAGGTCCATTTGAAGACCACGGTCACTGAAATCAATTCTTTCCTGTCTTGACACAAAAGCTCAATAACTGAATGCAGGTTTTCCCGACAAACAGATCCATTGATCATGGCAAATTGTCATGAAAAGGTTAACAGAACGTACATGTTAGTAAAGTCAATGGTTGCGATTGTGTGTCAGCTTTTTGTATGCTGAGACCTGAATTCCTTTTCTGCCGAAGTAATTCGTGTCAAACGTTGCAAAAGGTTTACACTGCGGTGTAACTTACAGGATTAGTGTTCAGTACGATCTGGTCGCACTGAGAGGGCAAACCTACACTGCCGGTCATTAGTTTGGGTAACGCGTCTGTGAAATGTAATAAACTAACTGGACTTCCTGAACTTGGTTTAATATGAAATGTGTTTTCAACCCTGCTGTGAAGGTATCCACAGGAATTTTAGTTAGGCCGCCACAAAGCTTTCCGTTCATCATTGTCATGAGAGGAAGCTAAAGACATTTCAGCCAACAAGCCAGGTAACTGACCCACAAAGTCTTGCTATAGGTACAAATTTTTGAATTCCATACAGTTGCCGCTGTTTTTGTTTTCCTTATGATAAATGCGTCTGCCTCCTTTGTGAAATCATCCGGGCTGAATTTTCTTATAGAATTACAATTTGGGCGGTGTATCAAATAATACATCTGTGTTTGTACAATACAAAAATAATAATATTCTGTGTTCTCTTTTGTATTGCATTGTTTTTAAGCGCAAAGCATTTTATATTATACGAATAATTAAAAGTTATTCAGTATATGTGCAGACATAATCACGAGACTGGTATGAATAGCAAGTTTTTAACAGCAAAATACACATTTAAGCCACTTTTCCCATGGAAAAGGAATGTCATGGAACAGCCATACCATAGTAGTGAGTCAAAGTGAAAGCGTGTCAAACATCGATAGAACGTTTAGGTCTCACAAATTTAGATCCCATTTGTTGAAATATCTTCAGCCAGTTGAAGAATGTATTTGCATCTGCGCACAAGACACTTGCCTAAATTGAACATATAAGATATAATGAGAGAGAGACCTGTTAGAAAGTTTAGTTCTTGCATGAGTGAAGTTCTACCTTAATTATATTTTCACTTTCTTTTGAGGAGCAGGAAGCAAGTTGAATTAATCACTGAAGCATAAGCTCTGCTTTCACCAGCCCCTTGAATAGCTGATGGCGTTAGTGTAAAGTGATGGTAACTGAAATTACTCTTCAATGGAAGCCAATTTTGGTGTTGGTTAACAAAGGATGGAATATGTAGCCAGTGCATTTTTCGTCGTTATGATACAGAGAAAGTAGGTTCCTCTGTTTGAATAAACAGAAACGTAACTTCTCTGTCTCATTTAACCTTACAATAGAACATTTTAAAAAATCTGCGTGTTTTGACCATGTGAGGGAAGATTTGATTGGTGTTGTATGTGTAGATAGAACTGGAACCTTGTCTAGTGGCCTTAAGTGGTTCCAAAACAAAAAGCCATTGTGGTCAAGGTCACACGTCCCTGTTGAAACGATGTTGAACTTGTCATAGGGTTTATACTGACTAATGTGTGTGTTTGTGTGAGTAGGGTTATGTCCTTAAGCCCTCTCCCTCAACAAATCTCGACTACGGTGATACTTTCGCATCCCCCCGCGTTAAAACTTGTAGCACAAAAGAGACCTCTGCCGCAGGAAGGAAAATGTGAACGAAAGAAAGAGAAAAGTTTAAGTGGAACACAGTAACAGATGTCAGACCGTAGGGACTGTGGCCGTGTCTGGGGAAGGCGTGTGATGTTGTGGAGGAAGAGGACATGAGCGCACATTGCGAGTTGCTCTTTAGTTCCTTAATCGTTTCACGGTTCTCTCTGAGTCTTTTTTTCTCAGCCTAAAACGTTTAGTTTCAGCTCAGTGATCAACCGCGACAGCGCGACAGGGAGCGGAAGAGTCGAATAATTTCAACCTGCAGCTCACCAAAAGCCACTGATAAAAAAAGGGAAAAAACTTTTGTTCCTTTTTTTTTCCTCCCTTACAAAATTTCCTATCTATTCCTGCCTCGTGCGCCAGTATGGACTTTGACCAAAAGCATCCATCGCATAAGAGCGGAAGGTCAGGTAGGGAAGGATTTTTTAAAATTAACTTTGATTCATTATTCAGCGAAAAGCAAATTAAATATCTGTCAATTTATATTTAACTGCTCACATAATACGAATAAGTTAGTGCTGGGGATAGGCTTGGTACTATTGGTGCGCAGTTACTAATTTTAGCTCAATGTTATTTGGACCAAACTTATTCATAAGTCTTATGTTGTCTCATGATATGTTGTTAAATTATTTTGAAAACGTGTGTGGGGGAGAGAGCAAGAGAGTGCGCTCCTATGCTTTGCCGTGTGTGCGCACGCGCATGTGTGTCATTGTGTGTTTGTTGCATAAATACTGACTCGATTAGCTTACATGTAATAGGTATTTTTTACGTGATGCCCATCCTAAAAATGATGTGAGTAAACGTGTTGGAAGAAATAGGCTTTATGATATGACAAAAATGTCTGGAAATTTCTCTTTTTTTCCATTAATTTGGTTTTTTGTGAGTTTCTGATTTGTGTTATTGTCCTGCACAGAACTTAATGTTGTTACATACAGTCTCCTATTGGCTCAGATGGTTCGTATGAAATTTTAATTGGAACGACTCAAAGGCACAATATGTTGCTGGACTTCAGCATCGTTTCCCAAGGTTGCATTCAGGGCATCACCATGTTTTTACATTTATTTTCACGGTATGCAAAATCCTCGTGGTAGCTTGAATGGCAGATGTTAGCATTCCACGTTCATTTATTTATTTACCTACATCTGACCAACCAAAGATGTCTCAGCCCATTTTACTCGTGGAAGAAAAGCTTAAAAAAAAAAAGATGATCATTTGGATCAGGAGCCGTCCTTGTAACCTATGTCAGCCATCCGCAACATAGAAAACAACATGTTATATGTTGTTTCATTCATATGATTACAGTGGTAATTGTACCATAAATGTGTTTATTCACAATTTAAAAATCTGAATTTTCTTTATTTCTAATGATGCATTTTCGTATTTTAAAGAATATTGCAGACCTTTTGCTTTGCATTTTGCTTGTTCTTGAATTTAATGCTGGGTAGATACATATTTTCTGATATACTAGAGCTTGCTGATTTGGTTAGAGTAACATTTAGATATTATTGTTAATGATAATTATAATAATAACATTAATAATATATGTGTATGATTGTGTCAGAAAGTTTACACAGTGGGCACACACATCAGTAGTTATCTGTATAGATGTGTAGACTACAACCGTTTGCTTAAAGGAAGTAGAGCTGTTAGTCTTTATCCTTTTATTGTGTCATAGAAGTATAGAACTGGAATTGCGAACTCTACAAAAACAATTTGTCATTGATTTTAATCACTATATTCGTACCCTTTCATGTCTTCCCAATCTAACGTAGCATTGCAGGTCTACATCAATCATGTGTTCAGTTTCATTCGTATAGACGTCAGATTACATTTAAGTAATAATACATTGTTTTCAATTGGGTTTCTGTTGTCGATCTGTCCTGTTTACACTAAACATTCGTTTACACTAGTTCCGTTTCCCTCGCACTCGGTGATTATCGGAATTAACAGGTTTGGGTTTGAAAATAAGCAGTAGGCCATCTTTTATTCTGTCGAAGTCCTCTTTATTTTGATATATCCAAGTTCGCTGGGTGTTTCGAGCCTTCGAATAGTGCGTGCAACAGGTTTCTTTGCAAGATTTCCAGATGAGAAGGAGTCTGTGCGTGGAAACATTGGGCCTAGACACTGGAGTGCATTAAAACGCACAATTTAACGGTGCAGTGGGTCCGGTCACAAGAAAATGTAATCGTTCATTTCCCCATTCAAGTGTTTGACAAAATATATTGGGTTCATGTGGAATTATTTGACTCGTTTTCTTTTAAATATCTAATTGAATTTGGGGTTTCGTATTTATTTAAATACAGTGCTGCGATTAAACTTTGGCCTGAAATTAGTTGGTGGTGCTGCTACTGAAATCGTCCCCTCACCTTAGTTGGATCGCACATTTGAGAAAAGTGGTTGTATATGAATCAAGCGGTGATCTACGAAACTTTCTGTTCTCTTGTGCCCTGATTCTCTCTCATAACGTCAAACGTACATGTCCACGAGTTTGACATTGTGCGAGAAATATCTAGGAATTTTTCCACTGTATTTAATTGTTTAATTTTTTAAAAGCTTAGTTTTTATCTGTTTATCATTAAGTCAGATAGTGGGCCTCCCGTGCTCTGCATGTTTCAGGCTCACCAAAGGTCCGCTCAGGTCCACAACCTTGCCACTTGCCTGGAGCAGTGTAGGCTTTTTCCTCCCACTAAGAAGGCCATGCACCGAAATAATGTATAGAACTGTTTTCTATAGTTTGTTGTTCACTCAGGCTGGCGCAGTTGAAAACGTGTATAAGGGTCCCAACACTCGCCAGCTGCAGCGCTGTTCTACCAGCACACTACCACGGGGTCAAAGCGCCATGGCAGTGAAATAAAATCATAAAGTGACGACTGTCTCGTGAAAATAATAACACTCAAATCGCTTAATGAACAGGACCCCCTTTTCTCAGATTCATTGCAGTGGTGTGGGCGGTAATCAGATAGTTTTCACTGCTTTTGTTACAAGTCGAAATAAACAGACCTTATGGATTATATGGGGCCAGACATTACAAATAATTTTGTAAAAAAGGAACAGCTATAGGTTCTCTGTATTTTAATTAAACTGAGGAAGTCAGCTTGTTGCCGGCAACCCTTCTGAACTTTAAATCAGTCGCAGTGAATTACTTTTTTGTTTATTTATGCATTTATTATTTACAAATTAATTTGAACTTAAGAGATATGAATTTCTCATTATGTTTACAGTCATTGGGCGTGTAAAAAATGCCAAAAGTGTTTACATGCGCTATTAAGTTTTCATAGTCTTTGACAAAGCTTGGATGCAAACGCCAAATCTGAGTTCAGTAGGTGCGTTTAAGGAAGACCGCATTCCTACCTTCCCTCCAAACGATTACGTTTCAAAATGCAAAAGGTAGCACCAGAAAGCCTTTAACAAGTAGAACAGATTAAGTGTAGTGATGAATTTGAAACTCATCAATTAAAAGGCCACAACTACTTTCCGACCAAATATAGTCTGTATTCTTCCCGACACAGGACACATTTCGTCTGTATTTCTGTGGGGAATAGATGAGTATCAAAACGAATACACTTGTAAAGCTTTTTTTTTTTTTTTTTCAGAAGTTAATATTTCCAGTTTTAATTAGACATTTTTGTAAGTGTTCATACTGACATCTTTGGTAAATGCATATATTCTGTTTGAAAATATTCTATTATTATTGTAGTTCGAACAATTTTAATCTCTTCCTCGGTTTCAGCTTAGCTAATATAAACAAACAGATATATTAAATAGTAAGATAAAATCCTAATTGATTTTACGATGTCAAATAGTCTACGTGCATCCACATTTTCAATGAGACTGATCTTGCCTTAATTTTTTTTTTAAACCGACTACCACATAGTCTAATTTTTGTCACTTTTTGACAGTCAGACTAGCCACATTTTACACTCAGTGCAATATCATTCATGTCGTGTCATTTTGGCCGATAACCTCAACTACAAGACTTTTTAATATACCCTGTGGTTATTTTGGGAAAATATTTTAGTTCGATTCGACTGTCTCATCATGCTGATAGAAGAACCTTACCCCGCAACTAAACATTTTTCTTATATTCAGGATTTGTTTTTTTCTGCTTTAAAATGCATATATTTAAATGTTTTTTCTATTGAGAAGGTGGATATTGCTTCGAAATGCATCAAATTTACCTTATTTTGGGGAGCTCATTAATCAAACGTTTGTCAAGGGAAAGAGCAAAAGAAAATGTAAAATCCTTTCGGGGTTCTGAACTATTTTTACTTATTTATTTTAGTCAATTCATGGCCACTTTCATGTTTTAAATTACGGTGGTGTCATTAAAACCTTTCTGGTGTTTGATTTGTTATGGAATGGAATCTGGCCATGCACGCCCCCTGGTGGTACTTAGTAGTAGCGTCATATAAACCGAGTGGTTTTGATGAGAAATAAAATGATTTACTTTTTCAATTGCTTTAATATAGGCTATTTATGCGCATGGGCAAATATGCAAAATCGAGACTGACCTTAACAACCCATTACCTTCGTCATATTTATCAGCATAAATGCATTGTGTCAAATTTGAAGGGTTTGTTGTCAATATATGCTCTTCATTCCCCTACCATGAGCAATATCCAATACTTGGAATACCTACTTTGTTAGTGAATAAACAAGACCTTTTAAACAATGATTTTACCTGTATGAAAGGGTATCTGCTGAATTGGTATTTCACTCTAAATTAGGAAGAAAAATGCAATGTATTCTGTTTTCTGACGACAAAACATTGAATGGACCAATTGTATGACAAGAACAAGATTAATTGAGTGAAACAGTTTATTTTATTTTATTATCATTGCAATTATATATAGTCATCACGACATTTGCCATTGCATAACACATTTATAGCATACCTTTAAAATTTAATCTCACAAAGTATGAGACGGAAGTATATGATTTGTTGACTGTACAGACTGTGATTCACATAAAAAAACATGTTTATTTATTGCAAATAATTATTTGAAACTGAAAACTTTTAGTTGTAGTTGTTGTAAAAACTATGTATTTTAGCCTTCAGACAGGGAGGTACATTTAGTTATACTATTATCTAACAGTCGATAGTCTATATCTTTGATTTTCTTTTCGGATAAAAAAATCTTTGAGAATGAGCGCTGCATGTTTGTAACATTGATAATAAAGCAGAAAGGTGTTGACATTTGCTTATTCTCTTCACTCTAAAATATTGAAGGTCCCTTGCTTTAACTGTGTCAAAATGTTGTATGGTATAAACTGCTAAAAGACTCGTTATGTCGTTGTGGCCACAGTCGTTCCCTTCAGCTCTCACTAAATTGACTTCGTCTTAAATAATACGCTTTTAATAAACAGTTTAATAAGTACACCTAATGAATGAAGCATAAACCACAAGACAGGTCGCCTCATCTTTTTTCTTGACAATTGGAATTAAAACAGATTATTCGATTCAAAACCGCTTCGTTGCTAGACCTTTCATTTGTCAATGGACAATTCGGACAGAGAGAACCTCACCCACTGAACTCATCCTTGTCCAATCACTGGCATCCTTGCCAGAGAATTTCGTAGCTGACATTCCATTGGTTAAGAATAGAAAGCGTCGGTTTGTGATTGGCAGGCGTCGTTTGAATGGCAGGGTCTGCAAGGCGGAATGGTAAGTTTCGAGGCTGAGCCTGCGGCGCTGTCCACACGAGCGCAGGTTCTGAAACGCGCTGTGTGCACTATGGCTGTGGCTTCGCCCAGAGGCGCAGCCACACTGTAACTCTAGCGCGCTTGTACTACACTGCGGGAATCGCAGAAATATTTACAAGAAAGGACCAATAGATACTGCATTTTCACAGTCTCCCAAAGGCCGCCGAACAGCATTCCTTTAGTAAAGATACCTATTCAGGATCTTCCGTGGATTACATTCACGTTATGATACTGCGAACAGATGAAAGTTGACCTACGATACTCAGGCAGACTGGACACAATTTTCCAAAGTTCATCTCAAAACGCTGGATACACAAATTTTGGATGTACTTTTATTTTATTTTGTTTCCTTGTTTTTATTTATTTATTTTTACTCTTCCAAATTTAACCGCACGTCAAAGCTCGGAATCTGAATAATTATACAGCTGAGTCTGAATGTTATTACTTATTTGCCATTTTTCTCTTTTTTTGGGGCCCTGCTATTTTAAATGGAGACTTTTCACGATTTAATCTGAAGAGCCTTTAATATGTGTGTATATTGACTTAGCCGAATTAAAAGCAAGTGGATTTCTGAAGATACATTTGCCACCGGTGAGAATCACATGCTGACAAGGATCTGTGAGGGTTATAAACAAAATTTTTTCAAAGGAGATCGCACTGTGTACTGACACAGCGGTTTCGGTAACTGTCCGAAACTGTCACTTTCCACAGACCCGGTTGGGCCAGGAGAAAGCCTTACATTCCAGGACCATTAAAGTTTTTTTTTCCTCACTCATATTTGTTTAAAAGCTTATTTTTCATCTTTGGACTTACTTCATAACTGAGACAAAAAAAAATCTGGATAGATGTGAATTTTTCCACTGGATTTCAGTACTTTTTAATAAGCCCGCTGCTGACAATAGCTGTGGAACAAGCGGGCTGCGGGAACTCGACACTGGAGAATGATGCCCCTGTGATAGCAGGCACACGCAGTCCTCCGTGAAATTAAAAAGCAACAACAGCACGCGCGCCCCTATACACATTACACATTCACACACGCACGCACGCACGCACGCACACCCGCAAACCAAATCACTTTCGCACACAGGCGCGCGCGCACACACACTCTCTTTCACATACACATCACACAGGACTGAGGGGGGAAAACTATAGCCCAATTGGCTCATTTCATTCCATTGCACGTATATTAAGATCATTTCGACTGTTGTTTTAATTCAGGTTCATATTTATATTTTTAATTTCTATTCTTACATTTTTATGGCACTCACAATTGCTGTTGGTTGAATTTTGGGGGGAGAAATTCACTTTTTTAACGAAAGGCAGTTTGGAGCCTAATGGACATTCAGAAAAGGAAGCGTTTCTTGTGCAACTATTTATAAACTATTTTTGCCACTTATTTCCCTATTTTTGCACCTCCCTGAAAGCTTCGACATACACAGTGGGAAGGAGTTTCTAACACACTGGCCGGGCCACCCCCCAAAGCTAAAAGACTTCTCCGATGGAAATACACTGTAAACACGACCCGTTCGCCGCAATGCATAGTAAGTAGGTTGCTTATTTCTTTACTGGGAGTATTGAAGTTGGCCGTCTCCATTGTCTTATTAAGTCAATTAAAACTTGAATTTCGCTTTTAAATCCGAAAAAAATGTATAGCACCTGTCACAAGCAATTTTCCCGAGTGACATGTGGCTTAAATTCATGAAGGACTTGCCTAAATGACATATAATTGTGACGTTATAAATTTTAAACGTTTAAAAAAGATATTACTGCTAGCCTATAGACTTGCGCTCATGCTGCAGTATTTAAGGCAGCATTAATAGTGAAATTGCAAAGGGATATTTAGTGTTGAAATCTACTGTGCAGAGCCAAGCATGTGGGTCTTTATGTGTGTGTGTTCTCTGAAATAAATGTCGATCATACCGTCCAAGTTTGTGTGTGTGTGTGTGTGTGTGTGTGTGTGTGTGTGTGTGTGTGTGTGTGTGTGTGTGTGTGTGTGTGTGTGTGTGTGTGTGTGTGTGTGTGTGTGTGTGTGGATGGGGTGGGGTGGGGTGGGGTTTGTGTATTGAAAAATCCACAAGCCACCAAGCAAAGCAACAATGAACTTGACCTGCTGTGCAACAAACACGAGCTCCAAATCTTATTACTCAAGACACCATTAGCCACTCTCTCATATACTATATAGTTAGTAATGTTACACGGTTGAACACAGCATCTTGGGAGTGGTATATGTACAGTTTTATGACCGTGGGTTTTATTGAATGTTTTTGTCCTCTGTGATGCCGAACGTTGTTTCTGTTAGCATCGCTTTATACGTTTGCCATAAGCGCAGGCAAGTTACCGATTTTCCCAGTTACAAACCGCAATTAAATGCTGATTATTGCATATTTATAGTTTTATATAGACGGTTTTCTTGTTCTGCAACTTCTGTGCATTTAAAAATAATTATTATTGGTAATATTATTCATTTGTCTTTTAACTAATAATGGTACGTCAAACTTTATATTCAATTCAGCTATTCTATTCATAAATGTGGTGGTACATTTTTGGTATAAATACATTTGGGACTTGGTACTTCTGTGTTTCCGCCTTAGCACACCAAGAATGAAGGGACTTAAGCTCTTTTTTAAACTTAACACTTTTGTGTGTTAAATGTTTTCCCCAATTTTTCCGTTCTACAAACCTCAGCAAGATTTGTCCTTTCACACACAGTTATGTGGAATGACAGTTCCAAGCACTGCAAGTTAAACGGCGGATTAGACGTGCAGATTTCGAAAAAGCTAGAACTAATCACATTTCCTCCCTAGTCCGTCCTTTTCGCGCATCAAAGTGCCGATTTCAGGTCATAACGCACCGTTTCAAATGATTCGACCTCACAGGCAAATGTTAACCTCCACTCAAACTAGAGCTCTTCACAACGGTTTGATACGAAGGGTAATATAAAATAGGAGTAATTTGTAGTGTGTGTGTGTGTGTGTGTGTGTGTGTGTGTGTGTGTGTGTGTGTGTGTGTGTGTGTGTGTGTGTGTGTGTGTGTGTGTGTGTGTCTGTGTGTCTGTGTGTCTGTTCTCTCTCTTCCCGTGCGTGTGTTTCTGTTCTCTCTTTCTGTTTGTGTGTGTGTGTGTGTTTGTTTGTTTGTGTGTGTGTGAGAGAGAGAGAGAAAGAGTGTGCGCTCATGTTCAAACACAAAAGTCGAAAGTTTGTCTGTTCGTTGACAAAAATGAAGGTATACAAAATGTACTGGGAACCATTACATCACAAAGTCTGCATGTTTTTCAGGGCAATGCTGATAATTCGAGTTGCGTGACTGTGCTGTTTAATTTTATGCGTATTCATGAGCCATGACACTAACTCAAACTCAAGAAAATTATTCCTCATCAACAATCGTAGCACAGCCATTGTAATGCATGCCACAATGCACTACAGTGGTGTTTGTTTATTATTTGTAAGTTTCCGAAACACAGCATAGCTACTGTAGACTTTAACGTCTATTTTGGTCAAGTAGACTAACAACTAATTAATGAGAATTACATTTACACAGCATTAATTTAATAATCTGTGTGAAAATTTAATGTGTTTGTTTCTAATTTTAGATTGGTTCCCTATAAAAAGTTGTTGAATGAAAACCAAAAATGTTCTTTTGATTTTTTTTTCTTTTTTCTTACATTGTAAGGATGGTTAATATTATATAAATAACTTTAGGGGAATGGAAGGACTGATAATGAATCGGCTCAAGTACTTCAACAATCTCTGAAAACTGTTGATTGGTGTCGTGCCATAAGGCTGTGAGCCTTGGCCAGTACTGCATCCTAGAGATGTACAACTACAGAACGAAGTTGACGTTTTGTTTGAAAATATTTTCATTTTTAACGCATAAAAAAGTTATTCGATGTTTTCATGAATTCATCAGAATGAATCTTAAAAAAGGGCCTCGCCTGATCACTTTTCGAAGTTCCTCCAAAAACAGGCCGAGATTTAACAGACATTAATTATAAAACTCCTCAAAAATCATTTTAAGTAGTTAGGCACGTTGAAATAACTCCTTTTATAATCATTTTCTGCGTTAAGGAAACTTCCCCTTGCTGTGACACTTATTATTTTTATTATTATAATTATTCATAATAATTTACTGCTTATATGAGTAGCAGTAGGGTAATTTGAATGGATATAAATTGTATCATCATTTGAATGACCATGGATTAAAGATTAAATTATTATTATTCACAAATTCATATGCATAAGAAAATCGATAATTGCTTAGTGAATACACGTATTAAAGGAAACGGATCAACATTACTGCTGTATAATTTTTATTATTATCATTAGTATCATTAGTAGTAGTAGTGTTTCCTGTTTAGATACTTAAATGTAGTGCAACCGTTAACCATTGTGTAACTTTTTTTTAATTGGTAGCAGTTGCAGTAGTTGTAATTTTGCTGCCAAATATGTTTTTCTTTTACCAGCATATTTTTACCAGGATTTTTAAAAAAGTTAAATTAATTAGCAATTTCTGGGAGGTCTGTTGCCTGTGGGTTTCTGTTTTTTTTTTTTTGTCTATTCAATTTTTTATACATTAAAGGTACGTTATCTTGTGACCTCCAACAGAAGATACTCGCAATTTAGAAATTATCAAGAATAAAAACTATTACAGTAAGAATATTTTGCCTAAAATATGTGTCTGTTTTTCTGTCGGTGCTGTTTCTGTGTCTAATTCATTTATCTATACAAATATTTCCGCATATTGTTTATTCTGGAAAGAACCACTTAATAACTGTAATAAATAGTTAACTGTGAAGTCATAACCCGGTAACGGGTAGTATTGCAACAAAAAAGAGCAGGCTGTTAGGATATAGGCAAGTTTGCTCATTTCCGAGTCGTGCTCTTTCCTTCAGTGTCTAGTCATGCACTACAATCAAATATATTTCGAATCGTATCTCAGCAGCGCCGAACTGCACAAAACCTCGCTGGACTACAGTAACATCACTGAAATGCTGTGTCGCGATTAATAATTGTTTTGGACAAATAAAGCCTCAAGACATTGCATTTCCCTGATGCTTTTCGACGTATCATTTTTGACACGTGGACCCAACTTTACGGCAACTGAAACTTTTCAACTCCCGTAGTTTCACCACCCTGCTTATGCACGAGTGAACCTCGACGCACAGAGTATTTTTATGCTGTTTATTACAAAGGGTTTTCTTTCGAACATGTTACTTCGAAGAACTTTCGTTTTCTGTAAGTCATTAATTTAAAATTGGCAACAAACTCAACGGCCATAAATATTGCAATTCAATAGCAGTTACAATCAAATGTTTTTGTTACAGTCAGTACAAAGGTGGGTTTCTTATCGTAAGTTTATTTTGTCAGTATGGAGCCATCTCAACCACGTAAAAATAAAATGTATTGCTTGCTTAATAATATGTATTCAAGTTGTTCATTCATTTCTAAATGTATCACAACAAACGCAAGCACTATGTGGGTGCGTGTTTGGGTTGCACCTAAATAAAAATAATAATTTGTTGTGATTTTAATAAATACTGCTTGTAATCTAAATATTACAGAAGAACTTAAGGTTTTGAACATTTTTATGTTTGCCATTCTGAACCTGTCAACATGCTAAGGAAACAAACTTGAGAAAACAAGACCTTTATTTCCCTATTACTTTGAAGTAAGTTGTTATTATTCTTTGTGTATCTGGTGTAGTATTGTTTTGGTATTTTCATATCTGTAACTTTAATTAAGGGAGGGGTCTGGTATGCCTGTCCATGTTGTCTTTCAGTGCAGAGTACTGGTTTTGGAAATTAACCAAAATGTGGTGTGGGTTAATAGTAAAATCGAATGTAAGAGTGTAGGTACTTCAAACAAGCAGACAAAGAAGTAGATTTTTTTTTTCCTGGATGTGACATATTTCAGTAGGTCATCACCAAGTCTCTTGGTGGGTGGAGTGGAGAAGAAAACCAGATGCGGTTGTGACATGGACACACAGTACCTGATGGTTGTGGGTTCAAATCTCCGATGAGGCTCTGAATAGAGTGGTACTCAAATTCTGTCATTACTAAGTAATTTGCTATTTGCTGTTCTATTCATTTGAGTGCTAGTCATAGAAGTGAGATAGAGAGTTGTATTGTAATAATTATTGAAATGCAGTGGACTTGGAAACCAAAGACTTGCAGGTTATTAATGCTGATGTCATGCTCTTGAGTGAGGGAGGTAACCAGTTGTTGTTAAAATAAATAACCAGCTGCTTACGTGGGTTATGTGTTAAAAATCTGTACAGTTCGTGTACTAAGGATTCCCTTGAGCAAATTATTAATATAATATTAGCGCTCACCAGAGGAAAACAAGTTTCCTGTACTCCCTCTCCCACTTTAAGTCTTTATGACCCCCCAGTGTCCACTTGGCCTGCCCAGGTCACCCTAAAAGCAGCTCTCAGAAGCCTCCCTCCTGGCCCCCAGCCCCCTCACATGGGCTCTCTGCTGGTGTCTGGACACGCTGGAGTTTTTCTCCACGTTCGGTGGAGCTGTCAGTCGACTCGGCTGGGGAGCACGACGGCTCAGATCATTAGAAAATCTTTGCCCTCCGAAACGCGACCTCTCCTTATTGATTACGTCCGCCTCGCCTGGAGGGGAGATGTCAGGATCGCGGCCTGTTTCACAGCTTTTTACATGACCGGTAAACAGCAGGCTTGCCCTTCCTTTTCTATCATGGATGAGTCTTTTGGCAATGTGTTAAACCCTACCTGATACATTAGAGAGAGGGAGTGGCAGTTAAATAGGTAGCGTCCATCAGCCAAAATGGAGAGTAAGGACACATGTCAAAGCCTCTGTTCCATTAGAACACAATGCAGTTTTCCTTAAATATACCTGCCCAGAGTTTTTTCCTCAGTTTTTTTTTTTTTGTCTCTCACCTTTTTAATTTCAGCAGCCCTGGAGCTCATTATGTTGTTTAAGAAACTAAGAAAAGTAACGGTTTGAAAGTACTAGACTTGTTTAAGGATAAAATGCATTGTAGTTAGACTGAATAAAGTCTAACTATGACTGGTTTGCACAGTTGGTCCTAGCATCCTAGCACAGCTTAGTGTTGTTCCTCACTAGTTTGTACAAAACAGACCCGCTGGCTTTTAATATGTAAAATAACAAAAACAGAAATTCTTAATACAAATGGATTTTTATAAAGCTTGAAAAAAAAAAAAATCAAGGCATTGTATTTAAAAGCCATAAAACCCCAAAGCTAAGATTACACCCCCCACACTCTCTTTTTTTTGTTAATACATTTCCCCCAAAAGAAGTAATCAGTATGTTAATATTGTAAAGTAACAGGATTATGAAGTGTGTCTGCATCGGAGTTCATTAGGTTTCCTTGGGTGTTTAGGCAGCACTTACCTTTTGCGGCTGGATTTAGTCTGTATACAAGCAGGAGTGAGCAGAATGAAAGTGAATTTTGTGCTTAACAGAAGCTGGTCTTAGAGGTATAGAGTGAATGCACTCGTCATAACATTTTTGTTCTGTAAAACACATCATCTTGACTCTTTCTTCTTCCACATATCCTTTTTCTTATTCCTTAAGAAAATCATTTGATGACGTTACATTTCCTGTTTGGCACAATTGTGCGCAGATAATGATCAGTCCACTGCAATCTGTGAAGTGACCACTGGTGGCAGCAGTGAGTCTTTAAAGCTGTGAAAGTAAGTAAAGAAGTATAGTGACCCTTTCCTTTGTTTTGGGCTGATACTGGGTTGTCCTTAAGAAACATGTAGCTTGGGCTCTTCTGGATAGTGCTTTCATTCTGTTCTGTTTTTTTCTGTTCCAAGATTAGGCATGCATAAATTCAATCCAACTTTGCAGTTTCCCAGTATCTGGAAGGATTCAGATCCTTTCTCATCCATTAGTTATGCAACAATTTGAGCTTCTTGTTTACCGAGAATAATTCAATTTGTTTATTTAATAAAAATAAAAAAAAAAAAATTAAATAATGAGGAAACTAGAATTGTGGTATATGGACATTAGGTCTTAGTGGGTTATTCTGGTGGGAAGAAAACTTTTATATCCTCTTGTGTTAGAAACCTTTCATATATATATGTCTGTTTGAAATATAGGCTAATATCATTACTGTTACTTTTCATTTAAATTAAGAAAGTTTCGCACTGGTGGCCAGACTGAATGCCCCATTCTCTGGTCAACTAAATGTCTGATACTTTCCATTACTTGCTTTTGTTGTTATTGACATTGCTTAGATCACAGTTTTCTTCCTGTTCCATTCAAGGATTTAAAAAGATCAATGAATAGATTTTGCCGATGGAATTTGTCACTTATATGCCCTTACCCCATACAGAACCAGATATATCTGCCTTTCTTTTCTTTGTTTCTGGTAGTTACTTGCATTTCCAATCAATGAGGATAAACTAAAATGTTTTTTAATGCCAGTTCAATATGAAATATCTTTCTGTTCTTTGGCTAGCATCATTTACAATGACACAGAATTGTTGTCGTTCTGGTTTTTGTCAACAACTCAGTTTTGTAGTTTTGTGAATGGCAGACATATCTTTGTTCTAGGGGCTTGTGGCCTGTCTGTCATTTTTTTTGTAATCCTGAGTTAGCAGTGATATCTCCAAAGACAGAGAAAGTTCCACTGAGCTGTGCATTCAAACCTAAATACATTTGTAACCCATTTAAATAAATGGCTTACTCTTAACTATTGACTAATTTCAAACAATGATAGGTACATGTTATGACTAAAATATCAGAAGTGTTTTGTAAGTTTAGTGATTGCCTTTATAACATGTGATGCAGTGTACATACTTTCAGTTTTTTATTTGAAATATAATAGGGACATACTATGTGTGTTATATTTATATGACTTCATTATGAATTGGTATGGCATGCAAAATTTGAATATCAGTCAATTTTCAGCTTCAGCAACTACAAATATAACTTATAAATTATATTAATCTCTTGTATTTCTTGCAAAAACAGTTTTACTGAATAATGACACACAGTTGTTATGGGCACTTTTGGCTGTACTAGTCGTGCATAAGCATTCAATTCTTGGACCACTATTCACCATTCTGTTAATGGTACCTTTCCTTCTAAATAAATATGTGTCAGTCACATTCTAATCATACTGCAAAATAGATTTCCCAGGAGTGATCTGTACTCTGTATCCCTGATTTAATTAAACCCATAAACTAACTAAGTCTGTCCTTGAATATGAAAATAATGTACTTGTGGCTTTGGCATGGGTTGGACCTTATACTGAGGTTTTTTGTGTTGTATTAGTTAAAATTTTCTTGTTTAACTATTTTAAAATAAAGCCTTTGAAGATGTTCAGTTGGCTGTGCAAAGCTCACCAAGTTTGAACTTTTTAGAATGATGTTACCCTTGAAAGTGTCACATGAAAGTATGTTGATCCATGGGTTGTGGATCCCTCCTTGAGATCTCACCCCTCTTCCTCTCTCTGCAGGACATGGTGGGGTGAACCAGCTAGGAGGGGTGTTTGTGAACGGGCGCCCCCTGCCAGACATGGTCAGGCAGCGGATAGTGGAGCTGGCACACCAGGGCGTGAGGCCCTGTGACATATCCCGCCAACTGCGCGTTAGTCACGGCTGTGTGAGCAAGATACTGGGCAGGTGAGACCCATCCGCCAGTCAACACCATCACATTCACATCTAACTGACTCATCGATGCCTTGAGAACAACAGTCAACACCCTGACAATTTACTCTATACCTTCATATTTACATTCAGCAGTCAATACCCTGTGATATCCAGTCAACACCCTCACTGTCCCTCATACCTTCAGATTTAACATATGTTTACATATTTCTGGCCCCTTAACATATGTAAAATATAGATACACAACTCCATACATTTAAACAGCCTTTAAAGTCATTTTTCTTTCACAAGCTTTAATTTATACACCACCTTGAGAGTAGCAAACTATACAAAATATCTAATATTGTCACCTAGATGTTTTCTGGCTTGTTTGTCCTCTGCATATATAAATCTATACAGGTGTGTTTTAGCACACTGCAGGTATTGAGTTTTTTTAATTGGTTTTCTATTATATCATAACTGAGTTATTTCAATCGCACACAATTTTCTAAAATCTGCAGTGGCCTATGGGTTTAAATGTCTTTGTTTTACACTTTTCGTTCAATACCCTTAGTTATTTAAACAGACACTTAACACTAAGTACCTTATTAAATGCTACAAACTGCCTATTCTGGTGGGTACTTGACATTCCGTACTATTACATTTAGAGTAGTTCCCTTGTATTCACATTCAGTGCCTTGCACATGAGGTTAGCACCATTAGATTTGCAATCACAGTTTTTGGATTTTCGCTGTGCGTTTGATGACTTCAGATTTACATCCACGCCTTTTGGACGTACGCTCAGGACCTTTGCATCAATTCCCTTTACATTTGGAGATAAAAAAGAAAATTTTCGAGTTGTAATCTACACCTACAGATTTGTATTTAACAGGGTTTATGCTACTCTTAGTGTTTCCATGTGCAGAATATCCATTTTAGTATTCCTGGGAAGGAGCGGTATCTCAGCTGTAGTTTGTGTTTTTATGGGAAAGCCAAAGTCACAGCTGAGCATATTACAGTCAAAGCTCTGACCATATAGGCTTTTAGGATAAGGTGAGTGCTGTTGATTACTGACACCATAGACTTGAGCAGGAATACATTATATTTATCTCCTCACTCTTACCTTACTCTTTTTCATCCTCTCTCTGATTCTCTGTTTCTCCCCCCATCCCCCCACCACTCCCTCCCTCTCTCTCTCTCTCTCTCTCTCTCTCTCGCACTCTCGCTCATCCTTCAAAGACAAACCCCTGAGTAAGGCTGTGCAAATCCCCCCTCCCATTCTCTTCCACAATGAAAAGTCCACAGAGGAGGAAAAGATACATCACATTTTGGTATTAGCATCAAAATGAAATTTGTACCATATTTTGCACAAAAATAGAGGGAAACGATTTGAATGGGTGAAGGTGAAGGATTAGCTGGCACAGCCTTCAGCCATGTTAAAAAGAAAAAAAAACCTGTTTCTCATTGTTCTGTCATGCCCTCCTCTCATTTTGCCCTCTTCGCCAGCCTTCCAGGTCTGTCTCTGGTATTTTATCTCCTCTCGGGTGTCTCCAGGCACATGGCTGTAAAAAAAAAAAAAAATATGTTTAATTACCTAAAATAAATAAATAACAAAATGTCTGAACAAAAATGACCCTTGGCCAATTTTTCGTCCCCATGGATAAATTCATTATTGTTTTGCTGTGGAGTAATGCTCTGTTTTTCAAATGCATTATCTGGGTCCTGGTGGTTAGCATGGTTCAATATCCCTTCCTTGTTCCCATTTGCAGACAGTGGCAGCGCTAACGAAGTAGCCTTTAATGGTCTTTTTAGCCTTGCCTTGACGCTATCATCCGCTTAGGGCTAGGAGCCAGCAGGAAGTCTGGATGGCGGCCAGGACATGTCAAGAGGGTTAGAACCTGAGCACAAATTCAAATGCCTCCTGCCTCTATTCTCACCAAATGTGTGCATGTATTTGTTTGTGTGTGAAAGTGTGTTTGGAGAGGAGAGGAGGTTTGAGTGTCTGTGTCTCTGTGAGGGAATGTTTGTGGGCACCTGTATGTCTATATAGACTGTGTGTGTGTGTGTGTGTGTGTGTGTGTGTGTGTGTGTGTGTGTGTGTGTGTGTGTGTGTGTGTGTGTGTGTGTGTGTGTGTGTGTGTGTGTGTGTGTGTGTGTGTGTGTGTGTGTGTGTGTGTGTGAGAAAACCAAGAGGAGAGCAGGGCTGGGTGTCAGGCTTCAGGAGCCTTCCCAGTCCCCACAGAGGGCAGTGCACTGTGCCTCAGAGCAG
The DNA here is from genome assembly GCA_022829145.1 of Albula goreensis. Taxonomy (NCBI): domain Eukaryota; kingdom Metazoa; phylum Chordata; class Actinopteri; order Albuliformes; family Albulidae; genus Albula; species Albula goreensis. Next base: position 16,642,254 of record CM040763.1, read on the forward strand.
ACGCTCAAACCCAAAAGCACACACGTCACACACAGTTCCCCATACAGAGGGCCTTGTGCAGGGAAGCCTTACACTGCTCTCACAGCAGACACAGAGGGATGGTGTGCTCCACAGCTGTGTGGGGCAGCACTCCACGCTCACTCTGCCCTCCACAGTCACAGCCAGGACCCTCCTCTGCTGAAACTCAACCCCTCCTTCCCTCTACTTTCTCACCTCTCTCTCTTCATTTCAAATTCACAAACACATCGTGTTGGTACAGAAAAGCACAATTCAATATCACACAGTAGAAGAATATGTGAGAAAAAGTGGGTATAAATAAAATATGTGAGTGTATCTCTCTTTTTAAAGCTGTTTAGTTGTATTTCAGATACAAAATGTAATGTCCAAATTGGATGTATTAGACTGAAATGTGTTATCTCATATAAAAAGGATTCATAACACTTAATAATGGGTAGATGGACAAACCATTATGATAATACATAGTAAAATATGAAAAAAAACAGTCTATTTTTCACTCCCCATTTCTCTCTTATTTTTTTTACAAAACGTTTTATTTCCTAGGCAAGCATACCACTGTTTCAGTTGCCAAAGCAATTGATGAACACAGCAATACAATGCAACTGAAAAATTATAGAAATTAAATAAAATTTATTGCATGTAATCAAACAATTGTTAAATGAGTGTTATTCTGGAGTCACTGTTGTAAAAGTGTGAATGGAATTCTCAACTGTCACCAGCTATTCCTTTGGCTGTATTTCACTGGTATTTTCCCTGGTACTTTCAATGTCAGAAATAATGGCAACATAATTAACATCAAACCATGTCAATAAAAACACTTTTGAATAAATCAGCTGAATGTCAAAAAAGCTGGACAGGAGGAAAGGTCTTCTCTGCAGGCAGTGTGTATGACAGCAGGCAGTCTGTGGTTGTTGACCAGCGTTTCCTGTTTCCTGCCTCTCTCTCTCGGCAGGTACTATGAGACAGGCAGCATCAAGCCGGGAGTCATCGGAGGATCCAAACCAAAGGTTGCTACACCCAAAGTTGTCGACAAAATCGCAGAGTACAAACGCCAAAACCCCACCATGTTTGCCTGGGAGATCAGGGACAGACTGCTGGCGGAGAGAGTGTGTGACAACGACACCGTGCCCAGCGTCAGCTCCATCAACAGGTGAGAGGAGCGGGGAAGCTGCTCTGTGACAGGCGCAGCTCTGTCATGCAGGCCGGTGTCAGCCATTTTGTGCCCAGGATATTCTCCCAGTTACTGAGAGGTTAGAGTTCAATCTCATCCATCTCAAGACACAGCAAAAATGCTTTTTAAGACTGAATTGCACATCCATTTTTTAAAAATGTTTGACGTTGGTGTTATGATTTTAGATAAATTGTGTTATGTATATATGAATTGAACATTAAACATAATATTTACAGTATTTGGGTAGCAAATTAAAAATTAAAACTATAGTTAGCCTATTATTTAGACCACCTTGCCAAAAATAAGTCTACTTGGGGAATTCCTTTTTATCTACTCAAAGCAAAGTCCTGCCACTTCTAGTGTGTCCTCAGTCAACAACTCTTACTTTAGTCAGCTTTTGGCACATATGTATGTATATGTTAAATGAACAGTCATTACTCTTACCACATGTTATGTATCATTGAAAAAAACAATGAATGAAAATTGAGTGTGAAAGTAAGAAAAAGTGATACAATGGAAAGTCAAGCCAAGCATGAGAGGGTGTGAAGTGTGTAGAGTGGTGGAAACCGTGAGAGCGCCAGTGTCAGGCTCCATATTGATGGAGAGACGGCAGCTCGCTGGTTCAACACGATGGGTACAATGACACCCCTCCCCCCTGCCCGCAGCACCTGGGAGAGGGGAGAGGGGGAGCGCATGAGCAGCCAAGCAGGGAGTGTGTGACCCTGCTGCCATGTCAGCCTGCCTCAGCCTGGAACCGCACACAAACACACACTCTCATAATGCGCGCGCACACACACACACACACACACAGTCATAATGCACACACAAACACACACTTTCATAATGTGCACACACACGAACACACACTCTCATAGTCCGCACACACACACACACACACACACACACAGTCATAATGCACACACAATTGTGTACACAAGCTCACACATTAATATTGCACACACACACATGCGTGCACACACACAAACACAAACACACAATTACACTCATTTTGCACACATGCATGCATGCACAAACAAACACACGCACACTCATAACACACACAAACACACACTCATAATATGCACACACACACCAACACTCATCACACACACAAAGCACACAAACACACTCATAACACATTTGCGTACGTCCATTTCATACATACACATATCCATGCATATGCATGTCCACACACCTACGCACACTCATGTAACAGATTCAGCACACTCACTTTCTCATTCACATGTGTGAAATGCACACTCACACTCTGACATACAGGCATCATTGCATCCAGAATAATGTTAATGTTGTCTGTCTTTTTTTATGCTGCAGGATCATTCGGACAAAAGTCCAGCAGCCTCCTGGGCAGCCAGGTTCTGTCTCCTCTCACAGCTTAGGTAAGACACCTTGCTTCAACCACTGGCCAAAAGTCACACAGTGCCTCACAATAAATACAGTTAGAATACACTGGGAGATCTTAAGCCCAGTGAATATTTTTGGTTGGACATATCCATTTATAATTCAACTCATGAAGGCCATGGATTAGACATACATTCAGAATATTTGGTATGTCCATTTAAACATTTAAAGTCGGAGACTTATTTCTTAAGTGATCTTCTCAACAACATAAAATCAGTTTAAATAAGATTCACATATTAAGTCTTAAATGTGAAGGCAAACTTTTGGTATTTTTTTGAGAGAACAGTTCTTGGGGGCTTGTTTTTATTTTAAATTTTACTGTTTTATTTTTTTATTTTACTGTTTTTTATTTTACTGTTTCTCACTGGACATTACAATTTGGCTTTATACACTTCTGTTATTTATAAAAATGATGTTTCAACACAGAAGACCCAAAGAAATACTACAATTGAATTGGTACAATTGCATTTTTAATTTTCACCAGTAATGTTTGAATACTAATGGGAATGACACCTGTGATAGGAGATAATGGACGTGAGTGTTATCTGTATGATGATACAGAAAGTGTATAACACCTGTGTAATGATCATGAAGGTGCTTGTTGCCGATCTAAGTATAATGAATGTGTGTATTACTTGTCTAATGATCGAAGATATGTGTTACCTCTCAAATGGTCTTGAAGGTGTGCGATTCTTGTCTCATGATCATGAAAATGTTTAATATCTGAGCAGTGGTCTTGAGGATGTCTGGTATCTGTGTAACGATCGCGTACCGTTTGATACCTGTGTAGTGCTCATCGAGGTGTGTGATCAGTGGACACGTTGAGCAGATCTGGGTGACGTGTGTAGATGAAGGGAGCTGCTGAGGTTTGAGCTCTCCATCTCTAATCCTCATAATCACGGAGCAGTCAGTAATGGAAATTCATTTCACACACGCGGCTTAAAGACTTTCAGACTTTTACAGATTATTATGATAAATAGCTCTCACGTTGAGGCGGAAAATTGAAATTCGAAATAAAGCATTGGTTTTAGATGGGGGGTTGTTCGCAACGGATGGGGGGGTGGGGGGAAGGGTGGGAGGTGAGGTTGGTATTATCTCTTTAAAGGAGAACTCTTTCCAAAAATCAGATAATTAAAGTAATAAATCAAGGGGCAAAAAGGATACGCATTCATTACATTTTCCGCATCATTAGTCAGTAAGTAGGTCTGAATGTGTTTTATCTTGCAGTGAGTGACTTGTGTTTTTCCCTCCTAATGCACTGGCATGGTCCAAGGGGAGAGGGGATTAGGATCCTGTCTGTCTCAGGAGCCAGCACTCTGCCATTCAGCCCTTTTAGCGTATGCTGACAAAGCGGTGACATGTAGGGGGCGATGTAGAGCCAGTATGCTACAATTTAGCAACAGCTGACACAGCAGTGACATGTAGGGGGCGATGTGGAGCTAACATCCTGTCATTTAGCCATTTAGCATCTGCTGACACAGTGGCGACATGTAAGGGGGGATGTGGAGCTAGCATGCTGACATTAAGCTATTTAGCATGCACTGACACAACAGTGGTAGCAAGGGAGTGATACGGTGCTGGTGTGCTGCCATTTTGGTGTGTATAGCCTGCTGACACAGTGCTGTGGAATATGGACATTTTTGGCATCATGACAGGCTGTGGCCACGAAAGAGCGTTAAAGTAGCCCTAGGCTTTAAATGAGTAGGATCTTGGCAGAGGGGTCTTGCTTACAGTCCTGCATAAACTTACAGTCACTCTGTACATAGATGTTTCCTGTCCTCTTTTGAAATAACATTATATGAAAAGTTTTATTTTAATCGGTTTTAAAATGCATACAGGATGTGGCCAAATGTTGCACCCGATATGATTTACAGTCAAATAATATTTATTTTCATCTTTATTAAAGCAAATATTCAAATAGTTTGCCACCAACTTTGATGCACCTATTGACATGGAACGTAACAGCTGTTTGCACCTGCCGCAACAAGTCCTCTGAGGTTTTGTCTCAGTCAGGCCGTATCTTCTGCAGCAAATTCCTTAACTACTCTTAGTCGGTCAGGTTGTACATGACAGACTTCGGTGGCCCCAGAGAGAAAAGTCTAGAGGTGTAAGAGCAAGTGACTACAGTGGCCATTCCATAGCTACAAGATGAAACGAAGTATGATTCAGCTGAAAACCCTTTGGGGTTCCACTTTTGGCCCAACCTTTATATTGAGGGCATAATGGTACATGTGTTTGGACTGGACTATTAACACACATTGTTTTATGTGCCTCTCCAGAGTAAAAATATTGTAGCTTACTCTGTTACCTGACTGGAGCAGCAACACATGATCAAAAGATAAATCCCAGCAATGCGTCATTGAAAAGTATTAGCAATTGCAAGTGGAGGAGATGCTGTCAGAAGTGCTGTCAAGTAGCCTGTGTGAGTGAGAATGTCCACTTCCGTGTCCCTGCAGCCTCCACGGTCACAGTCACTCAGGTGTCTGCAGTGACCAGTGACTCGGCTGGCTCCTCCTACTCAATCAGCGGCATTCTGGGAATCAGTCCTGCCGCCGACGGCAGCAAGCGCAAGAGGGATGAAGGTAGGCCTGTGCATGTGTGTGCCTGTGTGTGTTTTTGTTTAGATATGTATATGTATATATGTGTTTGTCACTGTTCATTATTTGTATTCTTGTATATGTCTGTCTGTGTACATGCATTCATTTGTGTGTGGAAGGTACAGGTCTGGTCGGCAGCAGCAATGAATTTCAGCTTGTCAGTGTAGCAGAGAGGGTCATGGGTGAATCAGACTGGGGGGAAACATTGATCTGTTATTATTCCCCATTAGTGAAAATTTTCCTCTGCTGTTTTGCAAAGTCAAATGGAAAGTTTCCGATCACGTGTACTGTACAGCACATACCTGCAGTGCACCTTTGAGAGGAGGCAGCCCCGTAATGCTAACATCACTCCTGGCCTGTCAGCGCAGTGGCAGGGTATTTACAGTAAATGAACATCTCTCCCCAGTATTTGTGTAAGCGCAGATGGGCCTCCATCTCAATTACGCACCCAGCTCCATTAATTACAGGTAGGCGTCACCCCACGTCGGAGTTGGGCTAATTTAACTGAACGGGCATCTCGCGGTCTTCATTAATACAGAGGCGCACAGATTGTGTTTGCAGACTCTGAGGGGTGAAGGATGATGATAGCCTGTGTTACACCCATTACAGCCCTTCCCCCTGTGGTCTTGCTCATTTAAAGCCTGTGGCTTTTTGTCTTTAACCCACTTTGGCGGCCTGTTGGTTCAGGCTCTTGGGCCTTTAGCTCAGGGGGTGCGGTGTGTGATCTTGGAGGAATGCTGCTGTACCCTACATCCATGTCCATGGTGACACTGGTGTGCTTTCTCTGTCCATCTTTGCCATCCATTCTATGCCAACTGAAAGGGTTGGACTCTTGTTGCCATGGATGCAGTGCAGTGGCAGGCAGGTGATGGTTCCTTCATGTAGCAGTGGTATGCCCCCCATCAAACCCCCCACCCCTCGCTCACCTGACAGGTGAGGAGTGAAGAGGCATCATGTTGTCAGGCTCCTGCTGGCAGACGCTGTCACTCCCCCATCAGTTCAAAAGCTTCAGTAAGGACATACTGTATATTGACCTTCCGAAAAAAAAAAAAAAAAATGACATGACTCTGCAGTTAGAGCCAGTACTCATTTTGTTTTTGTAACAATAATTTTTTTTTTTTTTTTTTTTTTGGTTTTCCCCTCAAATTTAAAATTTTAATCTCTCTTGTGATTTATATTTCAGATGATATCCTCAAAGCTAAAACACAGGTCATGTGTCAGTACTGCCACATGGTAAACTTCTAGACACTGTTAATATCTTAGTAAAATTTAAAAGATACAGATCTCTGAGAGATGCAAAGATTAATCAGCTCAGTGTATAATGAATTTTGAAGTACCATTCACAGCACTTCAATTTCAGAGCTCTCAAAGTCTCCATTTCCAATATGTGTATGTCTCTGAGGTTGTACACAGCATGGCTCAATGGATGTAGGTGTTCACCATGGGTGCAGGCTGGGCCCCATAATCACAGGCTTGGGCCTCAGTGTAAGCCGTATTACCAGCTAACTATAACGAAGAATCCAAAGTGACAGGACACAATCTGTCCTAACTGCTGATTTCTTTTTCTAAGTTACTGTTCCATTATTTCCTCCCATTTACATACTGTAATGCCCATGTTTAAGATTAAGAATGTAACATTTTTTTAAAGCAAGTGTTTTATTGACCGGAATTAAAAACCAAGATGAAAGGAACAAATATGGTTCTTTAGTTTGTGGCCAGTCGATCCCAAATGTTTGAGTGTATTGAGCAGGCAGGCAGCTGGGTCACTGCTAGTCGGCTGAGTCGATAGACAAACTGGCATGAGAGAGGGGCCAGTGGGGAACCATGTGTGTGTTTTTGGGGCGCACTGGGGGACTCAGTGGCAGCGATGATGGCAGCTGTGGGGTGGGCAGAAAGGGAGGAGCATGCAGGGGGGGCAGAGGATGGGGGGTAGGAGCCTTCATTGTGACCTGCATTGACCCTGTCGAAACAGAAGGGAAGTAGGGTGAATGGGCAGAACTTGTCCCGGGGCAGACGGGGGAACTATTGTGCTATTCTCTTTCTCTCACGAAAGGCCTATTTCCACGGAGATGAGGGCATGCGGGGGTGGGGGTGGGGGTCTGACCTCAGAAAGTGATCTGGATATCCCCCTTTTGCCTCTAATCTAGCACACATGAACATGGGCAGTGGAAGGAGTTGTGTTTAAAGTCAAAGAGTGGTTACAGATACAGATACTAACACATTTAAGAGGTGCTCTAGGAGTTCCAAGCTCTCTATCTGTTCAAGTTCTCCCTGATTTGAACCCCCATTCTCTCCTTCCCTGTCACCCCTCAGCTCCTCCACAGAGAGGCTTAGAGAGGGGTGAAAGGATAGAAAAGGAGAAAGGGAGAGGGCGGGACGCAGGGGAGGGCGGGTCAGGGGGGTGGGGGAAAATCCCCTTTTCGGGGCTGTGTCCCTCTCTGTGGCCTGGACTTTGATCTCTCAGGGAAGTGGGGGGCGTTGAGCGGCGCAGATCTGGGGCAGTTGAGCGGGCCGAGGGTGGGTGAAGGGCCTGGGATTACAGCGTCAGAATAGGAGCGGAATCAGGAGTCTGACTCACAGGGGCACAGGCCTGCTCAGTATGGTAATCTATGTCAAGTGCAAAGGGATTCACGCCACTGTTTCCCCTTCTCCACCCTCCCATAACCCCCCTCAGAGCCAACAGGCGCTTGTTCAAGTCCTGTTTGTTTTCCTCAAAGGCTTTTGCTTCCAGCTTGAACAAAAGCTTGGACAGACAGAGACAGAGAGAAAAGAAAAACAATTCAGATCCTAAGTTTTTTTTTTTTTCCTTTTTTTTGTTCCGGATTTAGAGAAAAAATGAGAAAAATGAGAAAAGGGGCAAAGACATTTCTGAGCTTCCTTTTTCCCGACGAACTGCTGAGCATCGATGCGTGAGCCCGCTGAGCCGCTAACCCGGACACACAGAACTATTATTTACAGCCTCCGCGGCGGCCATTTCCTACAGCGGCCCAGAGGTGGGCGAGCGTCACCTTTTGTGTGCTAAAGGGGATTCGCGCCAATAACAACGGCTGACATTAAAATGTAAAACTCTCTTTGCCACCCTGCTTGGCATATGAGGCAGCATAGAGTCAGGTGGAACCTGACAATAGTCTGGGCTGTGGCAATGCTATGATAGCGCCTAAGCCAATAGGTTTATATAGATATAGGCGTCATCCCATATACAGATGATGCAGTTGGTCCACACAGACAGTATGCAGACATCCAACTGACCGGTGGTGTTGGTAATGTGTGATGAGGCATGTAGTAGATCCTCCTGCTGATCACATCCCTCCCATCCTGTTCAGTGCTTTGGCCAATAGTGCATTGCCTTGTCAGACCCCCAGTCACAGTCATCCTCGTCACGGTCCGGTTTTATTCAGATTATGGGGTGCATCTGTGCATAAAACTGCTTTACAGTCACATTAATGAAATTCCACCATGTAACTCCCTCTAAGCATACAACTGATCTACCCCTGGTTGGTGCACTTAACCCTTGGTGGGATGGGAGTTTAGTACTGCTATGTGATATTAGAATGAGGAGTTACCCAGGAATTCTGACAAATACTGTTAAGTAACAGGACTCAATGACAACTAGGGTTTATATACATGAACATTGATGCATGAATTCAGAATAATAAATTAATTGGTATGGAGTATGAATGTAATTATTTTTATTATAGAATTCTATTCTGTGGCAAAACAGATAAATGAACAAAACAATACATTTGAAACATTTTAAAAAGAAACATGTTTTTTTTTAGATACTCAATATGTTATTAAGGCTTTATACATATATGATGAATTCTTTATATAACATTATATTAGCTGTTTAATAAGTTCAGTCCAAATGTCATAGAAACAGTAAATCGTCAGTGTGCAGGTTATCATTATTTTATTTATTTATTTTACAAAACATGCTCTGGTGCAGCTATTGTATTTTAGGAATTGTAATCCCATTTTTACTCTGTATATTTCATTTAAGTTTTTTTTTTTTTTTTTTTTTACATGAATCATTTAGATATTTATATTTATATTTATTATATTTAAATGAACTTTAAAGTAGCCAAGTTAGTTAAAATATTGTTCAATATTATATGTTCTTGACCCTGAAATCCTACATTTTTTTAAATATAGAAATCATTTTAATCCATACCATTTTGTGGCTACAGAATATTTAATGTTACGATGGGGTCAAGAGGGGGAATGGTTGGGACAGGCCCATCTAGATCACATCAGTAAAATAGATTTTCATTTATTTATGAGAGTTATTACTCAGTTATAGTCTATATGTCTGCTCAGACCCCCCAGCCCCCCCTCTCAGATAGCAGGTGGCCCCACAGTTAACCTCCCACATGAGCCTGATTTCTGCTGTTTCACTGAGCCAGCCAGTCCAATCTCCTAAATCTCACATAAAGAAGTGTGTGTGTGTGCGTGCGTGCGGGTGTGTGTGCACGCACGTACGCGCGTGTAAATGTGCATGCTTGCACGTGTGTGAATGTGCATGTGTGCATGTTAATGCATCAGTGTGTGAGTTTTTGTGTGTTAATATGTAAGTGTGTATGTATAGAATACTATATTATAGTATAGTGTAAGCCAGTGATTGTGTGTAAATATGTGACTGAGTTGTGTAAGTGTATGTGACTGAGTGTGGGTTAACGTGTGAATGTGTTTTAATGTGTTGATGTGTCAGTAATGTGTAATGTGTTATTGTGTGAGTGTGTGTATATGCCTGTGTGCTAATGTGTGAGCACATGTGAGTGTGTGTTAATGTGAGAGTGTTTGTGTATGTGAGCATTAATGTGCGGAGACGGCACCAGTGTTAATTCAGCATCCGCGCTCTCGTGAGTGGTGGTCTCTGTTCCCCCAAACTGCCCCTCCCTCTGTTGGGCTGACATGGCTGACTGGGCAGCCAGATCTGTCTCAGATCACATTTCACACCCTCACAGGGGCCAGCGATGAATCACACACTCGCATTTACTGTACGCTGACGCGCACGCGTGCATCTGCACACACTTTAACACGCACATTTACTGTACACTTAGCACAGATAGCTTTACGGCACTCGCTCAGACAGCCAGAAAGCCTCTGTGACTCATATCCAACAGTCAACTTAGACCTGGATAATGAGTCTTTTCACTTGCAGAGCTCAGAGCCTGAGTCATTGTGAAACTGACACAGACCCACCTAGTTATGGATCTATGAGGACATATAACACAGAGATGAGTGGTTATATAAAATACAGAAAGTCAGGACAAAACAGTATTATTTTTTCCTTGATTGCATTTTGGTCAGACTGTATTCCTCATACTTAAATCCCCGTTTCTCAGGGCTGTCTGACATTTGTTCTGACTAGGGGGAGAGAGGGGCTCATTTGTCAGAAATCCTCTACAAAAATTCTTTTTTTTTTTTTTTGGTTTTTGTCTTTATTTTACAATCTGCCTCTCTTTTTCGATCTGTCTCAGTCGGAATGCAATTCAATATGCTTTATTTCCATAACAATAGAAATGTTTCCAACACACGTATAAATAGAGGACATGACAGCAAACAACCCTACCTCAATCAAGGCCTTAAAGAGGAGTAGAACTATATAAAACTTCCAGAAATAAATGACAACTGAAATGGCATTGATTTGTTTAGCCAATATCATCATTCAAACAATCACATAAAGAAGTGTATCGGTCCACCAGTTCTTTAAAGTAGTCTTAGCCTTCCCCTCCAAAGACCTTTTTTATTTTTGTAATAAATAGAAGTGGAAATAGGTAGAAATCGAACCATCTATGCAGAGTACTTAGATAAATATTTGTTATTTATGAAGAGGTATTTGAAGCGGAATAAAATAAAGCCAGCCTCTCGTACAGCCTTTTGCAGCCCTCAGTGATAACACAAGCAGCCTATTTTGTCTTGCCAGGCGCATATATTTTTGTGGCAAGGCTGTGGTCACTGAGTCTGAACTGAACCTGTTGCCCCGATAAGATATTTCCAAGCTCATTTACTGTTGACCTGTTTTAATGTACATGTATATACTATTGCTGCCTAAAATATTCTAGCTGTATATTTTGAGTGCTGCATGCAGGCCCTTTGTAGGTAGAACTGGTTGGCCTTAAATATCTTCTGATGTCAAAAATGAGGGTTAGCCTGGTCCATTTTGAACAGTTGATTTTCAAGAGAAGAGCATACTGTTTACTGGCTAATGGAAAATGACATTTCACTTTTATGGGCTAGATAATGCAAACCATTTTTGATCATTTTGATTCTATAGGTTGTATAATTTCATATTTGGATAGTGTATGCTGTGTCTCTCGATACATTGATTGTAATATTAAAGCTCACAAAATTTCAAAACTTCCAGGAACTTTAGTTAGCAGCAAGACTACATGATGTTGGCTAACAAAATTATGCAGCACCTACTTTCCGATTACATTTTTGGTCTTGTCCAGATCGGTTTCTTGGTCTGACTGCACTGCTCTTAGTACCACTCTTTGTGTGACAGCCAAGGCAGGACATCTGCATAGAGTAATACATTAATATCATTAACATGTGGAGTGAGCCCAGAGGCAGCGGACTGTTCCAATACAGCTGCCAACTTGTTGATATCAATGTTTTTCAGTGCTGGGCTGAGACTGCAGGCCTGGATTACTGGATTCCATTGAGCGAGGAATTCAAATAGAAAAATTCTCTGTCTCACTCAAATTCAAATTCAAATTCAAATAGGCTTCATTACCATGACAAAGATTACTCTGTCAAAGCACTGGAACACAATGCCCTTCAAATTAGATCCAGACATTACACATATTTTAAATATATGACTTTGTGAGAAGTGTGTATTGTAAATGCGAATACATCTGTCTCTCTGTGTCACTCTTTCTCTGCATATCTTTTTCTACATTCTATTGTCTGCCCTTGGTTTCTGTCCTGCTGGCAGCAGTAACAATGACTTTTATTTAAGTGTCTCCAAAATGTGTCCTCAATTTTACATTGTGAGCCTTGAGTCTGCAGTAAGATGTATCCTGACTCCTAAGAGCTAAGGGAGGTGAGCCCGGATTGGTTCAGAGGGCAGAGGTCAAGGGTTCAGGGACACACAGCTCATGCTGGAGTGATTACTGTACAGATGAGTGGATGTAAAAGGCTATTATGTGCAGAATATTGAAACAACCTTCCATCATTCTACATGTCTATAGGCTTTTAATCACCGTTGAGGCTGGTCCCTAGTTTACATATATAAATTGTTAGATTCGCAGGTTGTAGCGATGAGAGAGGCTCCGTCTTTGGGGAGGGATGCATGTTGATTAATCAGAACACAGAGTCTTTGCTCTGGGCCCTGGTGTAATTAGCACTTTATCTATTGTGCTACACTATAAGGGAAGCTCTGCGTATAAAGTCAATGCGACCTGTGCACTGCCATTCTGTCTCCTGTCTCTGAGGACTCACTCTCTCAAAAAACACTCACTCTCTACCTCTGTCTCTCGCTCTCTTCTACATATCATACATGTTGTGAAAAACCATGTATCTCACAAAAGACAGTTTTTCAGGAATTAAGAAACTGTTAGATTTTTACATGACATTGCATTAGACAGGATTAAGTCACTTGGTGTTTCAAACATATTTTATTAGTCACAGTCGTCACTGAGCCATTAGTAGTGCAGTGATTCCAGCTTTCTGTTCATATGTTACACTCAAAAGTAGAGATGGGTTCAGTTTGTATGATGTTGATATGACTTCAGATTTTTAGTATTGACACACATGAAGCATGTGGTATGGTGTCATCAGTTATGATGATTTCATTGAAGCCAATCAGGCTGATGTAGTAATGTTTTGAACAAAAGCATGCAGGAATATACACATACATACACATTAAATAGATGTCCCAAAACCTTTGCTATTATAACACACACACAATTTGTAAAATTCATGGATTAATGGAAGCCCATATTTCTTTAATGCACAGTACCACACTCAGGCTTGCAGGTGCATGCGCACACCAGCATAGAGCCTTTGGCGGCGCTGCCCAGTCTTGAGGGCGACAGCGAGAACATTGAGTGAGGTCAGGGCTTTCCGAGATGAAGAAAGCAATAAGCTGGCTGAAATGGTGCCATCAGGGAGACATGATTGATCAATTGAATTCTATCAGCCGGAGTGGACACTGGGATTAACTGGGCCGTGATGGGTTCAACCAGTTAAACCATGCTGTTCATGTGGGCTTCATTTCACAAGGCTGGCCCTTTTGAAATTGGCCAATCAATATAGGTGGGAGATCATATATACTCACCTCATGTGAGTGTATGTTTATATGGAGTGTGTGTATGAGGTGTGCGTATGTGTGTGTGAGAGTGTGTTTGTGTAATTAGAAGAAATATATACTTTGTCACTAGAGACTGTATCGCACAGAATACAATCTGGTGCACCCTCTCTCTCCTGTCTCCTTCTCCCATAATGGACACTGGGCCCAAAGCCTGTCTAAACTGTATCGTAACTGTGTCTGCACCCCCAAATGAAAAGTATTTTTGGATCCCCTCTGATTTCTCTTTCATTTCGCCTCTCTGTCTCATCTGGGACTTGATGCCGTTCGTCGGCTGGAACTCGGGGGACTGAAATGACCTCTCAGGAGCGTTTTGCAGCGCTGAATTGGCTCAACGTGAGGGATGAATTTTTGGTTCTGTTCGCTCTGCTTTTTATCTCTTTCTTTTTATTCATCTGCTCCTGCTGCTCTGGAGTTCTCATGATTGCGGGGCAGAGAGAGAAAGCCGATAATGCAATAATAACTTCTCAAGACGAAAAAAGAAACAAACACTTTTAAAGATTTTATGACGCGTGGTCTGTAGTGTGAGCATTCATGCTAGGCCCTTGTGTGCAACCTGATCTTTACAATGAGGGAAACATTGGTTTGAGTTAAATGGCTTCCAATTGAGGGCTAGGTCTCAGTCTCATTAAAAACTTGTATGAAAGTATACAATGAAACAATTTAAATTCTTATTATGAGTGTATTATGAGTGTGTTCCTGTATAAGTATGTGCATGTCAGGTAGCTGTGAATGTTCTGTTAGTGTGAGAATTTTCTGTCCTATCTGTAGTCCTTTTGTCATTCTGTCTTTTATACTGCTGTAGTAATATTCCCAATTTCTTGTACTCACCAGCTCTCACTGTGTCTCTTTATACGGCAGAATTCCTGTCTTTTATCTTGCTTCCTCCCTCTTGCCTTAGCCCAGAGCTCACGCTTGTTCTTTTTTTGTCTTTCTGTCAAGTTGTGTTCCCTCTCTCCTATTGTAGTCCTGCCCTCTGTTCTGTCTATCTCTTCCTCTGTCTCTCTCATGTTGTAGCCCTGTTCCTCTCTCCCTCTCTCTGTCTCAGTCTCTCTTGCCCCTCTCTTCCAAACTGACCATCTCTCTCATGTTGCAGCCTTGCAGGAGTCCCCGCTGGCCAACGGTCACTCTCACCCGGGGCGAGACTTCCTGAGGAAGCAGCTGAGAGGAGACCTATTCACACCACAGCAGTTAGAGGTATTGGACCGAGTGTTTGAGAGACAGCTCTTCCCTGACCTCTATCCCACCCCTGAGCCCAGTGAGCCCCAGGAGGTAAGGGGATGCTCGCTCATGTGCTGGCTCTGCCCCCCCCGCCCTGCCTGTTCCCCTGCCCAGCCCCGCCCCGCCCTGCTTTGCCCCACCCTGCCCTGCTCTGCCCCACCCTGCCCTGCTCCGCCCCGCTCTGCTCCCCCGCCCTGCTCTGCTCCCCTGACCTGCCCAGCCCCGCCCCGACCCGCTCTGCTCCCCCGCCCTGCTCTGCTCCCCCGACCTGCCCTGCCCAGCCCCGCCCCGCCCCGACCTGCTCCGCTCCCTCCCCCAACCTGCTCCCTGCCCCACCCAGCCCAGCTCCACCTCTCCTGGGCCCAACCTGCCCCACCCTAGTGCTGCTCCCAGTAGACCGCTTACACATGCAACTCTGAGCACACTCTTCTCTGCCAGTCAGAGCTTCAGTCTGGTGTCTGACGTGACACTCTCTGTTTCACTAGTGAAAGTTGCATGGTTGCACTGTATAAACCTGGAGACTGGGGAAAGGGAGAAAAGCTGTTACCCTGTAAATACTGCTCCTTATCTTCTCTGATAATGCACTACAAAATTTGTGTTCAAACAGTAGACAGGTTATTTTTGAGTACCCTCAAAGTGTAAGACTGGGAAGGCCGGGTGTCAGCAGGGCGGTGGCTGAGAGAGTTCCAGAGAGAAACTGGGTATAAAGCTGTAATTCTCTACTCATCTCCCCGTGAGTGCAGTAAAGCCGGACCGGTCAGGGTCAGGGAGCCTTGCATTAACCTGGGCACTGCAGGAGCTGGGCTTTATTAATCACACCGATTACACTGGGAATCACACTCTCTTTCTCCCCCCCCACCCCACCCCAACACACACACACACACACACACATACAATAAAGCACACTGATACAAAAACACACCCAGTCACAAAAATATTGCATATAAACACAAAGACACACACAGTCATGCAAAAGCATGCTCTTTCGCATACATACATACACACTCACATTGCATACACACATACACACAAACACAACACACCCTTGAACTCCAGGCCCCAGAGCAGTAAGAAACCCCCCTCCACCCCCACCCTTCCTGCTCAGGGATTATCGAATCACTGGCCCCGACTGACAGCCACTTCACACAGCTGACAGGCTCACCTGAGCCACCCGCCCCACCCCCTGGGCCCGTGGGCCTGTCGAGCTGGGCCTCTCACTTGCTCACTCTCGCCTGGGGATTGACAGCAAGCTTGACCCACCGAGCAGGCTGTTGTTGTTATCCTTTACGTACTGTACATTTTAAAGAAAAAAATCCTCTGTCGCTGTAAAAAACAGAGTACAGCAAACAATTCAATTATTATTACGGTCTTATATTACTGCCACTGCTAGTACAATGTCTGCTGGTATTTCCATACTACTGCTACAATTGCTTTTGCTATTGCCTTGGTGTTATTCCCAGAATAGTGTTGTGAAGAAAGTGGTTTGTAGTCCTACACAAGACTCATAGATACACCAGTCTGTTTTTACATTTTGTTTAATGACTCTTCACCTCACCATCCCCAATCATGTACACTGCCATCATCATAACAAAAACCTGATATTTAAAATAATCCAAGCCTTAATTGAATTTCCAAGGCCAGACACTGAAGTCTTGAAAAAATATGCTTGACAAAAGTGTTAAAGCAAACATGACTAACCCCCCTCCCCTCCTCTGTGACTCCATATTCCCTCCCTCCATCTCTCTCCCTCTTTTTATTTCTCTCCCGTCCTCTCTCTGTATCCATCTGAACGAGCTGCCACGGATCTGCGCACAGCTCCCTCAGTGTGGGTAAAGACTATTAAGCAACACCAGGCTATTAATTTGTCTTTTTGACTTCACAGGAGAGCCCATAAAACAGTGCACAGTTGTCAAGCAGAGTTCATTTTAATTTCCCTTTCAATCGCAGCAAATTATGCAGGTGATAAATCAGGCCGGTAGCCCAGTCTCCTGGCTGTGATAGAGGCTCTAATTCCTGGCTAATTATCCTGGGTTCTCCTGCCAGATCAATAGCACAACAAGACTGGGAAGGGGGGGGGGGGGGGTAGTTGACAGCTGGGGTGGGAGGGACGAGGACCCCCCAGCGACCCCCCAACCTCACCCACTAGGCCCCACGCCCCTCTCTGTTGCCCCTCCTCCTCCCGTTCTCTCCCTCCCTGCATGTCAAAGGTTAAACTGAGGAGAAAGGTCGACCTTGAGCGGGGTCTGCCTTTTGACTCTGTGAGATTCTTGACGGTCATGGGTGGGAGGTGGGGGGGGTTTGGAAATCTGTCTGCGTCCATGTTACCCAACAATCCAACATTCTGCCTCATATTTGCAAAGCTTTTACTCACCTTCAGAATCCACTAACATGCTCTGATTTTCACACCTACAAATATGCCTGCTTACCTGTCTCTCACAGTAAGCTTTGCTGCTATGCGTAATAAGAACGCTGAATCCACTTTTTAACCTAAAATTCTTCCACATGAACTACAAAGACAAAATTTCCTTCCTAGTCCATCCAACAGGACACTTTTCAATCTCCTGGTTGTTTGTGTGGAAACTCTGTGGACTATAAAAATTAACATAGCTTGTTGCTGGGAGAGGTGTGTATGGGTCGTAGTAGAATGTCAGTGTGGGTATTGTTTCCTGTTTAGAGTGACATCCATACCTTTCATACCTTTCTGCTATTCCTGCATTCCGGGCTGATGTACAGGGGACACTAGATTTGTGTAGGTGACTCTCAGTCTGAGGTCAGAGGTACTGTAAACTCTCATTTTCTCTGCACCTCGTTGGCCTGTTTTCTACCTTCTCTATGACATTGTATTTCTCTGTGTTAAGCTTTTCTTATGTGAATTACCATTGTGTTCCAGATATATTTACTTATGAAGGTGATACAGTATGTAATTATCAGTGTAAATGAATATTAAGGTGTTGTTAAGTTTTGATATAATTAGATTCTTTAATCATTTAGTTTATTATAATTTATGCTCTAGAAGACTCAGTGCTGCCAGTGTACTGTTTTTGTATGCGGAACAGGCTATTCAGTCATGGCTATGGAGGTTTTTTTTTTGGCATTTGTTTTGCTTTGCTCTTTTTTTTTCCAAGATGCATTTAGGGAAGGGTTCAGGATTAAACCTACAGGCTCGTTTTCTTCAGGACTGAATAAGACAGCGCGCTGTTCCACCAGTGTCCCGGGGCTGACACCGCATGGTCTGACCTTGTTCCCCGAGTGTCTGCAGCCTGCTGGAGCGGCACTCTGCTGTCAGCGGTGCAGCTCCAGCACTCTCTGCGTCGCCGTGCGCGCAGATAAATTCTTTCCTCCCACTTTCAGCATCCCCTAAATGACGGCAGCGGCGGGAACGTGATTTATTTGCGTTTCTATCCCTCTGCGCTCGGTTCACGCGAGACAGTGTTGATAGGGGAGGTGGGGAGATGCCATTATGCAAATGGAGTCAAAGGGCCTTGGTGAGCTGGAAATAATTTTTGTATTGCACGATTAAACCACCATTTTTATTGACGAGGGATCACAGAGCACCATTAGAGTGCGTTCTTGCTGTTTGACCAGCTCCTTGCAGGCCCCACTAACCATAAGTAGTGGAAATTGATTTGGGGATACCCTGAAATTGACATAAACACAAAGCCACTTGAAATAGGAATGCCCATGATACATTAAATAAATAAATGAACACGAAGTGTAACAGGGAGACTAGATGGTGAAGTGTTTCTGTCTTTGCTGGAAAAAAAGATTTTTATCACTTCCCCAGTAGTGTTGACCCCAGACAATTACATTACTAAATACATGTTTGCTTGAAAAATATTGTTTGAAATTAACCAAATTCTTTTGGTGTAGAGTGTTTCGCTTGAATTTATGTACATACCTAGGTACCACAAAAGATTTAATTGAAATTGAATGACATCATGCTAGGTTAACATTTTTCATTGTATCACTGACACTATCTCATACCAACAAGCAAATGTAGACTTACAGACTTGCAACTGTAGTGTTTACCTTTCTGTGTCTCTGAAATCACACTGTCTGAACTGCTCTCTAAAGCTGTCTCTGAAGCACTTTCTCTCTCTCCCTCACTGTCTCTCCCTCCCTCTCCCTCTCTACACTTCCCCTGTCACAGCTGTGTTTTCACATTTTGATCAGGGTTGATGGCTTATGAATTCCAAAATTGACAAAATTTACAGGAAAAAATGAGAATAATCCATCTTCCTTAGCGGGCTGTCAGGGGGCTGGCGAAACTTCATAATCCTCAATTACCCACGCTATTCTCCCACATTTACATGACCACATTAGAGGCCTACAGGAAAATGAAGAACAAAGAGAGAGGAAAAAGGCTGCCATTTATTCAGATGGACAGAAGGAGAGAAAGGGGGAGAGAGAGAAACCGAGAAAGTGAGGAGTAGTGTACATTTAAGCTTTCTGACAGCTGGAGTCCCAGTCCCCTGGTCTGTTTGTGTTTTGAGAGGTCAGGTCAGCGTGCAGTGAGAGGCCACGTTTTGTACAGAGTGTTTTAAACAAATGACACAATTGCCATCCGCAGTGGTGATGTACTGATCGTCACAGCCAGAAATGTAAACACACAAACAGACACACACAGACTCACCCAGTCATGCACACACAGCATCTCTCCTTTTACAGTTTATAGTGATGCCGTTTTACATGGCTATCCAACATATATTAAAGTTGCTTCTTTTTTTTTTTTTTTTTTTTAGAGAAAAAGCATTAAAACATTTGTGTTGATGTATGGTCACTGCAACATGCTGAGAAAATGGATACACATCAAAATATGCATCCTTTGTCCAAATCCTTAAAATTTCACCTTAAACAAGTCGATTTCCACCCACAAACCAGTGACTATGGTGCAGAATTTAATGCTCCACAACCAATCAAGTATACCAAGGGGCTTCCAATACTGAGGTCCATACAGGCTCTCCATACAGGCTCTCCATACAGATGCCAACCTCTAGTGAATTTTTTTACATGTCGTGGAAAACATGATGATCATTGAAGAATATGTTCTTCGTGCTAGTGTCACTGTCATTAAATACAGTATTGTGAGCATTGTAATGGAATCTGGCTGCATGTGAAGCCATATTCTGTCCCTGGTAAATCCTGCCAGAACACAGGGGGGTCATTTCCAGGTTATTGACACTTTGACTCATTCAGACAAAATAAATAGGCAAGCTGTCGTAACTTCATAACCATAAACAGTGGCACCACTGATTGTCTGAGTAATCTGTTGGCTGGCCGGTCGAAAACCTAAATCTAAACTGAGCTGCCTCTGTCACCCTCAGCGACCGTCCTCTTGACACTCTGAGAGGGCTAATGGGGAAACATGAGTCCTGGTAACTGTGCGGCCAGAGGTCACCGGCGGGTGATGCCGATTCATCACCTGGCCTCTGATTGATCCGGGGCTGATGCGGAGAGAGGGAGTTTGGAAATGTTGAGCTTCAGGGCTGCAGAGGATTCTGGGAATTATTCAACCTTCTTATTGATTAGTTTTGAAAGAAGGCAGTGTTTTTTGTCTCCCTTAAGGTATTATAATACCTGTCAATGTGTGGCAAAATAACTCCAAAATATAAGAAATACACTTTTTGAAATCTCTAATAATATAGACCATGCACTGGTAAATACATTTCTTGTTTCTGGATTCTACGTTTTTCACCATTTTCTTCCCAAACATGGAATGCTCAGTTATAGCTGGCAGGCCATCCCATCACTGTAGTGCCCTGAATCTTTAGTTTGGGAAACTGGGGACTTTAGGATAAGGACATGTGAATTTAACTCAGCCGAGCACTGCTTTTTCACACTGAGGAAGCCAGCAAAGTTACTTTAGAGGAAATAAATGGGGGTTATTCTACTGTCTTAAACTCCCCCCATCCCCATGAACAGGATGGTACAGTACAGACAGTCATTCATTTTCCTCTGAGACTACTTCAATCTAGGCTGTAGGGTCCATCACTGAACTACACACTTCAGTTGATGTGCCAGTGGCAAACAACATGTAATTGAAAGTGTTGCTCATTTATAGATATTTCCTGTATATTAAGTTTTGTATGATATTCTTTTCATTTGTTCTGGTTCCTAAAAAGGGTTTGACTTCAGCATGTTTGATAAGACTGGTCAGAAAGCACAGACAGCAGCAGGGAGGGCTTTCAGTCTGTTCCATCACAGCCAGGTCTCTGCTCTTACTTTCCTTTGGGTCCCCAGTCATATTCAGGGTGTCCTTGCGGAGTCAATGGAACTGATTTTATTTCAGAAAATTTACTGCGTGAATCAGCTCTCAACTATCACAGCACTTTAGTCAGAACTCAGAGGGCAAAGATATAAGTAAATGAGCCTTTTCCTTTTTATCATTTAAAAAATGGTACAGATCTGGTCTCTTTATTTCTCCTGGAATTGTATCATGTCTCCAGTGACAAACTTTCCAGGGAGAATTCACCCCATTCTACTATATTGTTGTACAATGGCTGGAAGGCAGGTTCTGTTTTTGGAGACCAAGGGGAATGGTTTCTACAGAACTATTGAGGTAAAAAAAAAAAAAAAAAAAAAAAAATGGCAATGGGAGTCAGTCAGGGAGTATTGCGTCTGTTCGTGCCTCACACAACTTATGTCTCGTCTTTGTAGACAACAGACTATTCCGCCATGGCAACGCTGGCAGGGGGGCTGGAGGACATGAAGAGCAGTCTTACTAACCCTGGAGGGGCGGAGCTAGGTACCAGCGTCCCAGGGCCACAGTCTTACCAACTAGTTTCAGGTAAGAAGTTTTTTTTATTCCCTCATTATATCTGTCAATGATGTTGCATGCTCTGGAACTTCTCCTGCAGTGATTCAATGCTGACATGTAACAGTCTGTTAAGTGTACGTTATAGTGTTGCACTGTGGACCCATCAGAGATTAGGACATGGCCAAAAACCCTAAATTAGTTAGCAGACCATATAAATTAGTTGTTTCATCCTGTACTGGATATGGCCTTAACAGCTTTTGACATCTTGTGGACATCTTGTGTTTAAACTGCATTCTGTCAGTTTAATCTACATTTAAATAACTGCAGTATACAGTGCACCTAACTTATCAGAATGAATTCATGCAATAAACGTTGTTTTTCTCTTACACAACACTGTTTGTGTAATTTTATTGATATCTGAGCTGATTCCCTTTTGGGCAAGTTTAAAACAAGGTTGTGTTTGCATATGTTTGTTATTCAAAGTGGAGGATGGTGGGAATTGCGGTTCAATTGAATCCAGGCATCAGTCTACTCAGGACAGAGATTGTGGGAGAGATGGTGTCACACTACTGCAGCAGAAAGCAAAATGAGTCTGTAATTAGGTCTGGGCTCTTACAGTGCTCAATGCTTTCTGGCCCCTAATGAGAAAATCATGAGGATGGGGCCCGTGTGGCTGGTCTGACAAGGTGTATTAAAACCAGCTCTCTAAGGAGACTGGGGAAGGGGGTCATCTACAGAACAGCCATAAGGAGGAGGGGCTAGGCTTCACCTCCCTCACCTTACATCTAAAACCAGGGATTTCAAACTCCTGTGCCTGGCAGGCTGCAGTGTCTGAAGGTTTTTGTGGTTTCCCTGCAAATAAGCAGCTGATGTAGGCCTCGGAAACAAGTTGCTCCAATCAACGACCAAAATTAACCAGGTAATGAAACACACAAGAAACCCATAAGCGCTGAGGCCATCCAAGTCCAAGGTCCTTGCAACTAAGAAAAGCAAATGGTCTGAAATAGTATTTTCACCAGCCAGCGGTCTCTCAGCACAGTTTAATAAATTGTGTCTGTGCCTGTAAAGACTCCCCCCATGTGCTGTGTAAATCTGTAGAGGATGGGAGTCCCGCCGGGACCAGCTTTCACACAGCAGGGTGAGGCGGCGAACCCCTCTGACCCCACAGATCGCTGAAGCTCCTCAGAATCTGTCTCAAGCGTAACTCTACTTTGTGGATTCAACAGCGACCAGAAAGAAGTGTGCAGTGATTTGCTTTCACTGTCAACTGGTCTGGTGTTAGCATGTGGTTTATTGTGTACTTTGATGGTCACTGGTGTTCTGACACTGGCCTCAGCTGAAGCAGACATAATGGGATCTTAGCATGTAACCTTCTTATTGAATGCCCCAAAGTAGCATAAATCCAGAAGGGATAACAGACATGTTTTGCTTTGCAGACACAATATTATATATATATTCTATGTACCTTTATCTTTTGTTTTGCTCCTTTTTCTCTCACAATTCCATCTGACTCATGCTTTCCCTTGCTTTCACTCTTGCAGTTGTAGCAGCATGATTTTGGCTCAGCAGCTCCCTCTAGTGAACTACATCCCCAATAGTTTCTATGGGATGCTTGAAAACCATAGCAACACACACACACAAACAAACAAACATATAGACACACATATACATGTGCAGCATACCCCAGTCTCATTCCTTAGTCCTAACATGTCCTCACATACTTTCACTAACGTTCAAATAGTATCCAGACACATTTAAGTAAACATATTTTTTGATCCAAAACTCATATTACTTGGCAGTGTGGTGTGTATATGGGTGTGTGTATGTTTGCATATGTGTGAGGGAGTGAGTGAGGATGAGGTCTTAGCAAGACACACTTGTCTGAGAGCTGACCTCCATGACAAGGCTAGGAAATGGATAAAGCGTCCCCTGTTCACAGATACACACATACCCCTGACCTCCCTCCCCCCTCCTACTCCCCCCAGCACCCCATAGGAGCTGGTCCTGTCTGACCCCTCCCCCTGGCTCAGGAAGTCCTGAGAGACTATCTGCTCTCTCCCTCTCTCTGTCTCTCTTTCCCTCTCTCTCTCCTTACTCACATCTCTCTTCCCCCTCTCTCGGCTGCCCTGCCCAGTGACCCACCACGGATTATCAACCAGTCTCTGCTAATGCTTCCCTGGCGCGTCAGATGTTGAAGAGAAGTGTCGGACAGGGCGACAGTGAGAGGGAAAGGAAGAGGCAGAGTATTTTACAGTAAAATTACTTAATAGTAATAATAAATTAAAATTACTTCATAGTAATGTATGGTATGGTGAATGTGAACAAAAATGGAGACATTTTAGCAAGAGAGGCAATAGTTTTAGTTGCCATCATCACCATAGCCCTGTTATACATACATTACATCTCTTGTCATTTTTTATTTAACAGTCATAAAGTAAACAGCTTGAAATCTGCAGTCCCCTGGGGGTTATTGATAAAGAGAAAACATAAAGATGCCATAATATAACACTTGTGCCATCCATGATTTGATACACAAAAAATAACTTTAGCTAAACACTAAAGCTGGAACCACTACTTCCTGATGGGTTTGTAATGGGCTGGCTAAAACACGTGAATAAACAAATCATTATCTCTAAACTCATGGGCATGAAGGTGGGATTCTTGCTACCACTCAAAGGTTTTACAATAATTACCCCCCCCCCCCTTAAAAATCTATCCCTCCAGTTTATACCAGGACTCCAGTAGGCATATTCCCAGCCCTTCTCCCCCCACCCTTGCTCGTTTGGGCTTAAACAGCTCCCCTCCGCTAAATAGAGAGGGGTGAGTGGAACTGATGGGGCGCATGTCCCGGCAGTTTATGATGATGAATGGCTTTCAGTCTCCACGCTTTTATTGTCTGTGATATGTAAAGAAAAGGAAATGATTTATCCTGACACACTGTCATGTAGTCTAATGCAGTTATAAATCCACGCAGAAGCTGACAGGCAACTGGAAACTCAGGGAGTCAGAGAGGGGGGAGAAAGAGCGAGAGTGAGAGAGAGGCAAAAGAGGATTGAAGACAGAAAGGATATAGTGAGAATGATAAGGAAAAGGGGAATTGGAAGGAGATGAGAGGAGAGGGGAATTCAGATAAAGAGGGCGGGAAGAGAGGACGAGATGAGAGGGCTTGTGATTGAGGCGACGATAAATGTAACGACCAGGTCACATGGACTGCGCAGGTGAAATCAGCGTGCGTCAGTCAGAAGTGGCATTTTTCCCTCCATCCCAAATTGTACAGAAGCCTCCCTCTGTGGCACGAGCCATAAACGGGGGCCATTTTGGGACCATCCACCACTGAGACAAATGCTTGTCGTGTCAACTCCCAGAAATCTATACCATGACCCCTGTGACCTCACATCACCCCCTTCCTGAGGGTAACTGATATCCCCAATACACACACACACACACACACAGACACACACCTGTAGCACTGTGACATTTGTCACAAGCATTCTAACCTGCGCCCCCACACCTCCTCCTGAACGTGATTTCCCCCCCATCCCCCACCCCCCACACACCCTTGCTAACACAGTCATTACAGGCCAGAGCGTGATACCAGTGTTTTATCAACCTCTAATTAGAGAAGAGGGGAAGACAGCTGAGGGCAATGGCAGGGACCCACACGGTGTCCGACAGCAGAGCTGAAAAAGCCCTAGCCTCCTTCCCCTCCGCTCCTGTCATGCCGGCCGCTCCTCTTCCTGTACCTACACATAGCGGAATCCCGTCGAGGCCTCTCCCTCGCGTTAGCAGGATGAATCGGGCTAATTTAAAAGGTTTTAGTGTCACTCGATGATAAAGGTCTTAGAGCAGCCGCTCCCCCCCCCACCCAATCTCTCTAGAGATGCAAACCTTTCCACTTTCCAGGAGGAAATCCAAAAGCAAAGAACCACTTTTAATTAGCTTTGTGAAATGTGTTTTTTTAATTTTGTATTAAAAAAAAAAAAAAAAAAAAAAACCTCACGGGATAGTGAATACAAAATCTGATCCAAGGAATTTCAGCAGTTTGCAGAAATGCTGCCTTTAAGTGGTCAGTGTTCTGGCTAAGGTTGTTTTGTTTTATTAACAGTTTTCATGTCAATAATGGCGTGTATGTTTTGGTTCAGGGTTTCACATTAGTTTCTGCAGCATGTCAGGCTGGGGACCTGCAACATAAACTTTGTTTTCAGTATGATTGATTTTCATCTGTTTTTCAACTTCCCACTGATTGGTGAAGACCCTATGCTGGCATAGGATGGTGCTGATTGTGTGCGGTTCCTCTCCGCAGGTCGTGACTTAGCGAGTACCACTCTGCCGGGGTACCCCCCTCACGTGCCCCCCACTGGACAGGGCAGCTATTCCGCCCCTGCGCTGACTGGCATGGTACCGGGTGAGTTGGGTCTTAACCCTTTGAGAGCTCTCTTATTTCTGCATCACATGGGGATACAGATACGACATGGCAAACTGTGTGCACAACTGTGTAACAGCACAAGCGATACACAATGTTAGTGAGTGCTACATTTACTGTTTGGGCAAGGTTTTAACATGTCACTGTTAAAACATGAAGAAATGGAAGCCTTTGGGAAGTCACGAATGTGCAAAAGCGAAACAATCCTTTAAAGTATGAGATAAAGGCATTCAGTCAATTCATGAAAAATGATAAAGTCAATGAAAAACAAATTGTTCTACAAGAAATATCAGCTTTATTGCAGTGGATATAGATGCATTGTATTTTGAGTCTTGAATTTGTCCTTGGAAATTTAGCTCGATGTCAGGACATTTCCAGAGAAGTTTTAGTTGCCTTGTTGGAAAAAGCATCTTTACAGTTATCTGAAGGCGTAACATAAGTAATATATAAGTAATAGCAAAAAGTAGCAGTTGCTCATATTAGATTGAGGATATTAAATTGAGCATAGAAATTTTAGAGCTATATCTGTGCCCTGTTAGTGTTTTGGCCCCACATGTTCACCATGTTTTTAAGTGTTACTATCAAAAGCTAAACTGGGTTACTGTGTTGCCTCAGTGTGTTAGCCTAGTCTGGCATATACATTTAGCGATTAATTGGAATGGCCTATTTGGGAGAACTGTAAAAGTGACAGACTGTTGTCTGGGTTTTGCAGAGAGATGGCAGTCAATAGCATTGGGTTATAGGGGACAAGCAAGTGAATTCAAATCTGGCTATGTACTACCTCTGCTGGGTCATTTAAATAACTGTTGCCTTTCCTATGTCAGTGGCTGCCCTGACAATGGGCACCTTTCCCCCCCTTTCTCTGTGGATGTCCCGAGAGAGGAGGGGGGGGGGGGGGTCCTGTCTCTGCCTCTTCCTCTCTCCCTTATTCTGCCAGGATGACAGGGCTCCCCAGGGAGGGTGGGGTTTGGGGAGGGTGGGCGATAGGGTTGTGTAGAGTAGAGAGGGGTGGGGTGATTTTAGGGGGTCTGGATGGGTGGGGGTGGTGCTAGAGGTAAAGAGGCAGCCAACACAGTGGTGCTGGGAATACAGTCATTAGAGTCCAGTCTCAGCAGCCCAGCTGTCCCTTCTCAACATCAGTAATTTGTTTTAAATGAAAATCACCACTGACCCCTGACTAATGCATTCATTCTCACCCACTCCATCTTCTGCTCTCTCTCTCTCTCTTTCTTTCTTTCTCTCTTACTCCCTCTCTCTTTTTTTTTATTTAGACGATTCCAAAAACCAGATAATGGGGGTCAAGGGAGTATGACATTATGACTAGGCTTGTTTTGCGCTTCGATCCCTACCATTTACATCTACTATGCTTACTGTGCTACTGGGCTTTTCACTTTTCCAGCTAAACTAACGTCACAAGACTACTACATAAAAGCACAAAAATGGGGGTGTCTCAATGGCAGTGGAAGGGTAGTTGCCCCTATAATCCACTGTCCATGCAACAAACATATGCATATGCATCTCATATAGAATTACGATGGGGAAATATTACTGCATTCAATTAATGACATTAATTCAATTTTTGCATGCTTGAAATGTGTTGTATGTAACACTGTATTTGCATCACATATAAGTACTTGCATATGCTTCAGAGATATCATACATAATATATACATATGATTATATTCTCATCAACTTGCCCATGTACCAGTACATGATCACTTATTTCACCGATGTTTCACTGAAAATGCTCAGTTTTAAAAAAATGTACTTCGCACCCATGTTTTTTCCATTTTGTGTTATTAAACATTTTACAAGTTCACCTGTACCACTTTTTATATTATTGCGTAAATAATGTAATACTAATTTACAGTTGTAAATAATGTAGTTTTTATCCACCTCATGGCTTCTTGTTTTCTAATGTGACATGTACAGACACAAACCCACCGAAGGCTGTCAAGTGTCAGTCTAAAGGCTTGGAATTATTGCACCTCTCAAAAATGTGTAGATCATAAATTATAATCAAGCAGCTGGATGAAATATTTTCCTTTAACTGCTGGTAGTTAGGAGTTTGCAAGTTGTTATTGAGTGAAAAGGCTTTGAGTTTTCAGGCGATTACCCCAACCTCTAATAGTCATTTGTTGATAATATTAATAATAATACAGGATATTAATGATATGATACTTAATGTTATTCATTACAGCCATTAATGGGTAATCACAGTAATAGTATAGCTTTCCAGTTTTTGTGTTCCTGTGCAGAAAAAATGAGGTAATGGAATAGCTTTTTATACCCTAAAAAATTCACTGCACATCGCAGAATTGTTTGCAGCCCCTGTTCCCAGTGAGAAGTTGTGGTCAGCCAGCGTGAGTGAACTGAACCTGCCAACCGCCTGCCTGCTCATTACAGCACATGGACAGTAGACTCCCACCCGTAAAACCATATGGAGATGCATGCACATCTATTACCATCCTTCATACCAAATATGAATATAGCGGATTTTAAAAAATACATTTTTTTATTGTTGTAATTAAAACAAAAAAAAAAAAAAGATCCACTATTTTATAACATTTTCTTTAAAGCTACCAATAATCAGAGATACCTTTACTTTCTGACCAGGCACACTGACTACAGTAGACAGCATGTGAACATCAGTAACTGACAGTGACAGCAGAGGGTAGTTACAGGCACAAGTGTCTTTGAGGAGAGTGTTTGAAGCTTCGGTCGGAGGGGGCAGAGGTTAATAGAGCTCGAGGGAGACGGTGGAGTGAAATATCGACTGTCGCGCGAGTCCAGTGTACACTCAGTGGTTTCAGACAGCCACGACAGAGCGCGGTTACTGAGATGAGACTTAAGTTATCATTTTTATATTTAAAGAATGGATGTTGGAATGAAATTCTGATTTTTACTGGGATGAACGATGGTAATATAATAAGAGCGGCATGGAGGCGCGCGCACACACACACGGGCAAACATAAATGCGGTGCTCTACATTCTACATAAAACAAAACACATTGCCCAAGAGAGCCACCCGAAGAAAAAAACTTAACAATAACCAAAATTACCATAATATGCTCGTTAATGCAGCCAAGATCAGTCACCCGTTGTGGCGCGCAAATGGACATGCGTAGCGGAGTCCCGTCGTTCTGTCGACTTTGAGCAAGCTGCAGGAATCCCATATGCACATTTATGAATATGACACAAAGCCAAAGTCGCTGCCGTTACCTTGTCTTTGGGTTTTCTGTTTTTATTATTATTATTATTATTTTTATTATTATTATTATTATTATTATTTCTGCATGACTTAAAACAATCGCTATAGGTGTGTGGTACCAATGTGCTTCACAAAGCTTTGAATCAAGTAAACATGTTTGAAAATATGTCAGATTGCTTGTGGATTTCAGTTAAAATTAAAGTTTTGAGGCACAAATTATGCAAAATAATAAATATCCTTAATAGCTGAATGCTGAATATTATTATCGCTTGAGCACAGTTCATTTTTGCGTTAATGAGCTCATTTTCCTCATTCCGTAGTCAAATCAGCATCACGCTGTCTCCAGTCCTCAAACTCAGTTCGTCGGCCTCGCCCCCATAAAACTGATATTCTGGTGTGTTACCTCATTTGACGGTATCGCAGCTTACACAAAAGGAATAACAGCTCGAGTACGTTATGTGTGCCACGGGAGCTCACAGTGCTTCCGCATGAGGTTTGACAAGCAAATGTGACCTTGACGCGGCAGTTGCACAGAGCGCGAACCCCCACAACGTCTCTCGCCCTGCGTTCATACTCGTCTTCCAACAACCTGACATACCGTCGTTGCGGTAGCACTGAGCACTGAAACCGCTAGACTTTCAGTTGACAAGAGAGAGGATATTAACTGTCCGGGGCAGCACCGTTCATCTCACCAAACATAGACTGAGGGCAATAATTACCCCGGAGCTGTGCGCTGCAGCGGTGACCACCATTATAAATTAGTTTAGAAGATCACCTGTATGTTTTTTCCTCCTAAACTGCTATTGACGTTTTTTTCAGGCATCATGCTGTGCTCTGTTTCACCCCCTTTTCACCCCCTTCCTATTTTTCCTCTTTTGGCAGTTTAGTTCAAAATAAAATCTCCACATATTTCCTGTCATTTCCATGGTCTTCAGAAAGCCCTTCTTAAAGGTATCTTTCAGTAGGTGTTTGTGAGGGCTATCATTTTAAATCCGAAAGCTCTATGGACCATCACATCAAGGATGTGGAAGTTGGACGCTTCACTTTTCCCCTATTATTTGGATACAGTGGGGAACTTTGCCTTGCATCATTGAGAGTGAGAGACAGATAAGGTGTAGCAGGACTGAACTGAGTTGAGCCAACTCCCCATGCACTGATAAGGGGGTGCTCTTGATATAATTGCTCAGTCCATGAAAATGGTCAAGTATGGCCCTGTCATTCATTATTTCTAAATTCTGCAGTGTTTGGCTGTCACAGCCACAAGAATGTACCATTGAAAGGAGGGAAGTACTATGGCTGTGCAGCTGTGGAAATAAAACAGTAATATCTGTATGCACATTTTCATGCATGTGCATACCAGTGCATGCATATGTGTGGACTTGGATGGACTTGTGTGTGTGCCTGTGTGCATGCATGCGTGCGTGCATGTGTGTATATGTTTGCATGCATGTGCGCATTCAGTCCTTCTCCTGGCAGACCGGTGACCATAAACTTGTAGGATTGAATTCTGGGATGTGGTGCTGTTCTATCCCAGGGAAAGATTGTATAACTTAGCATGTAGCACAAACCTGGACTTAACATTCCTTTTCCTTCCCCATCTATTAACTCTCCTCTCCTGCCACTCCAGTGCTTCTCTTTCCATTCCTCTATATTCCTTGTATTTGTTCTTCTCACTCCACGTCAGTGGTTGACCCATGATTGCAAAGAGGTGGACTATGTGGAATTGTTTGTGGTGGTTTTGCTAGTTTTACAAATGACTCCAATATATTGCCGTGGCTCCTTCCCTGTTTGGTTAAATGGTGTGTGTAAGTGAGGCCTTTGGCTGTAAAAGTAAGGCTGAAGCAGAGGATCGGGGACATCTCCAGCATGTCCCTTGGCCCCCCTCTCTCTTTCTTTTCTCTGTGCTCTGCCTCTCCCTCCCTCTGTCCCCCTCTCC
Source organism: Albula goreensis (assembly GCA_022829145.1). Lineage (NCBI taxonomy): Eukaryota > Metazoa > Chordata > Actinopteri > Albuliformes > Albulidae > Albula > Albula goreensis. Next base: position 16,673,321 of record CM040763.1, read on the forward strand.
TCTGCTGCAGGGGGCTGACACAGAGGGTTCGCGGGAGCACTCAGGCAGAACAGACAGGGGGAGAGAGGGAGAGAGGGCCGGGGGCCCAGACTGTCAGCAGAGGGAGAGAGATCCCCAGAGAGGGAGGGAGTTTTGGGGGTTGGGAGAAAGAAGGGAGAAGAGTGAGAGAAAAAGGAGAAAGAATGAGAGGCAGAGAGCTGTCCAGATGTAGAGAAGGGAGAGAGAGGTAGAGGAAAAGGCAAGGGGTGAGAAGTAGAGGGGAAAAAAAGTGAGTAAAGAAATTGAGAAAGGGGGAGAGAGAGACACATAAAAAGAGGGCAAGAGAATTACTGGAAAATCAGCTGATATGGATAATTAGAATTAATAAATAAATATATGAATCTGCTCCTTCTTACAGCATCGTAGTGACTATATGACACTTGAAACCTGAATGTTCATGTTCAGTACAATTCTGGTTTGTTCTTAAAAATAATTTTTCTCATTAAATAAAATCATTCAGGACCAAACCTGTTCATCAAATAAGTGATTTGACTAATGTGACATTCACCTCTTTTAGGCAGTGACTTTTTTAACATTTCATTCAATTTTGCTTCTTTCAGGCAGTGACTTTTCTGGCAGCCCATATTCCCACACACAGTATTCAACATACAACGAGTCTTGGAGATTTCCCAATCCCAGTTTATTAGGTAAGTGAGATGAGATCCATATCCCAGAATCCCCTTGGTGTCTGCATCTGTGGTGCACTGCGCCCTCTCTGTGTCTCCGCCTGCGCTGCTTTCTTGCAGCCTAATTGTGCAAACTGCCACAGCCATATACTCTACGGCTGACTTTACACTGACCTGTCACCTCACACGCTCATTCCTGTTTATTCTGAGTGTTAACACTCCCGAGTGTTAGCTCTGACATCACGCTGTCTTAATTTTCACTCTGTCCTTGCTACATTTGGTTTCTCCTGCTTAAAACACTGTTACTACAATGACATGGGCTGTTTATTCATTTTCATAGCTGGTTAAGCCAGTGTCAGGCACTTCCTTGGTGACACAGGTTATTTTTGTGAACAAATCAGAAAGGCCATAAGCAATATTTTTTATGTCCAATTTTGTATATCTGCAGTAAAAGCTGAACAACAAACTGTTGGATGGGAGTCAATGGGTATTATAACATTGCTACATCTTAATGTGCAAGCAATGATGTTACATTGCACTGGTCACATTGCATTATATCATATTTATATTGTATAGATTTTTTTTATTTGTCCATATCATCATTATTAAATGTGTCCTTCTCTCACATGCCACATGCAATACTTTCATGTGCCACTGTGACCACAGTTTGGGAATCACCGCAGTAGAGTGTATTTTCTGTGGGGCACTGCTGCCTTCTGTCATTAAACATTATTTCCACATTTGCACTATACAGATCCTGTGTGTATTAAATCCCCAACATGTCAGGTTCATATCATAATGTTTTGAGTTCAGCTGGGGCTGTCTGCTGGAGTCCATATCCCAGGCCTTGCTATGAATGCACTGTGCACATTGGAATGGCCTTGACCTCCGGCCGCCCTGCTTGCCTCCATCCGCATTGTGCTTATTGTGTTGTCTATCATTGCCTTTCAGATGTTGTTTCCAAAACATCTCAGATGCATGTCGACAAACAGTTTGTTTTAAGAATAGTTATTTAAATGCAGTCATGTGCTTTTTCACACTTTCACCCCTTCAAACCCACAGCAATAGTAATGTCAAATCAGGGGCAGTGAGCCTATTTGAGAATGTTCTGTGACTGCAATTAAAATGGTAACATTTCCTCACAAAAAACTAGTGATGAATGATTGTGTCATTACAAACACTGGCTATACAGAGTTGGAGCACTGTAATTGAATAATAGGTTGGGATTTGTTATTGTTATGATATTGTCATTTAGGATGACCTTTTAGATACAGAAGCATATTTCTGCATGACTGAACATAAATACAGTTATGAGTTTGATCTAAGTAAATTTGTTTACTACATGAAGGTAAGGTTATGTTATCCAGGGAACTAAAAAGCACCCGGGATCACTGCTAATAAAACTCATTGGTTGGATATGCTAAACAGTTACAAGCCAGTGCTATATAACTCCATATAAGCTAAGGTTTTTGGCCCAGCTAAACACTCGCCCTGGTGTATTTAAAATACTAGAACAACATATCCTATGTATATCCCAGCATATCCATATAATGACAGAAAGGTTTCTCGGCACTAACCGCAACAATTTTTCACTAGTTTCTCTTCTGCACTCATTTTGTCTTTTTAATACAATGTTTATAAGTGCTTCAACTGCTTTAGGACTGCTGTATGTGAATAACTGTTTCAGAGATTTTTATAAAGAGATTGTAAGCCGAGTGACTGAGCTCAGTGTTTTAGGGTAGGAACAAAGCCTGGATGAGAATCACAGTATCTCCAAATATGCAGTAGTCAGTAGGGCATAAGTTTAGGTCAGTACTGGCTCCTGTGGCATCATGTACACGGGCCATTTTATGTGATGCTTTTGGCCCATGGTGCTTTTGCCGTGGGCGGGGATGAGAGTTTGGGGGTCACGTAATGATGAGGCTCTCTCTGACCCACGTGGTGCTGACCCACTGAGTGTGCTTTGCTCCCCTCAGTGTTCCAGCAGGACTATGGTTCGCGCCTGGGCACCGAGATCGGATGCACCTCGGGGCTTTTTGCCAGCCAGTCGGGCCAGATGCAAGGTACGTTTAACCTGCCTGGAGGGAGCGAGACGCGCATTGGGTCATTACTGCTCAGCCTGCCCAGAGCTGGGATGGACCACTCATGTCCTGGATGTGGGGTTTAGCCAGATCATCAGGTCGGTCCACTGGTTTGGTTCTGATTAACTGGATAGAACTCACCTGGAACCTTGAAAACCAGCTGGCGAAAAACAGTACCTTATTGAAAGGGAACTCTGAAACCAGGACCGGAGTGGCCCATCTTACCAAAGTAAAAATAGAACCCACTCAGTAGCTTAATAATGTAAAAAAACACACACATCAACTCTACACACAGTCATCTCATGTCTTCAGTCAAATCTAAGCTTGTTCATTATTGGTAGTTGTTGAAAAATTAAGGTTTATCGTTTTAGAAAATATTTTTTTTGATCAGATCATACCTTAAAGTACTCATATTTTCTGCCATTTTAGTTGGAGAAACGTTTTAAATGGGTGAAGCATTACTCCAAACCAAGAAGGATCCAAATGTCAGTTTCCACCATTAGAATTTCCTTTCATAAATTGTTTTGTAATCTATGTTGCTTTCAAGAAAAAAATTGAGAAACAAACTTTGGCAGTGTGAGAAAGTGATTAGCTTTTTTTGCTCTTAAGAGCAGTTTATAAAGCATTGTTTTGTACATCTTTCATTTGTTTAGCTGGATATATAGCTGAAGCAGTCCTGGTTACGTTTGTAACTACAGTGTCCCTCTATGATTCTAGCACAAGCCCGATTGTGGATATATTCGTCATAACAGAGAAAAGGGAAAGCTGTCTTGGATATGTAGTTAGGAAAAAGGTCAATTTTGTTTTGAGGCTGAAACTGTGGGTGAGTGAAAGTTGGGATTTTCCTCACACATCCTCATCTCTTATCATACTGATTGGGAGGCAGACTCCTGTGGACTGTGTAAGAGTGCACTAGAAACATGTTAATCTTCAACCCTCCTGAGTTTGCTAAGCAGAGTGTGTAAAGATCACTTCCAGTCAGGACACAGGGGCCTCTGGACTCCATGCATAGTGACCAGGAAGGTTGGGGGAAGGGTGGAGGAGTGAGGTTCAGTGCAAAGTGGGTGAGAGTGACAGGAACGGAATCGAGCCGCGGGGGCAGGTTAAGCCAGATGAGAGCAGAGCGTGTCTGTGGGGACCGCCGGAACGTGTTTCAGTTCATCGTGTCACTCGCTGCTGTGACAGATCTCAGAGAGGCCCGGGTCACTGTGCCACGCAGTGGAGTCCCGGAGTCCGTAACCCAGCTGCGGATCTTCTCACATCTCAGTCCTGGAGCACAGACAGTCGAAACTGGACCTTGCTCTGTCTCCACAATGACACAGAATGGGAGTGCCCCCTCCTCCCTCTCCCACCATCCTCTCCTATGTCCTGTCTCAGTCTTTGCTCTTTTTCATTTTTCCAGCTATCTTCCTCCTTTGTCCCTTCCACCCATTTCATCCTTGTGTGTATCACTGCCTTTTCCTGTATTCCTCTTCCTAAGAGGACTTTTTCGGTGGGCTCTTGTCTTTCTCCATATGCACCTCCCAGTGTGTCTCCATCTCTCGTTCTCCAAGGCTGTCTCCAGGTCCCCAGAAAGAGGGCAGATAGGGGTCAGGAGGGGGCTCTTATTTTCACAAGCTGAGCTGCTCTCATTAATCAGTAGTCTATTTTGCATCATGCGGCTGCCCTCTGCATCACAGTCTCCGATGGTTATTTAGCACGTGCACATGCATTTGCCTTCCTTCCCCTCCTCTCCCCTCCCCTCCTCCTTTCCTCCCTCCCTCTCCCCCCTGCGCGCTCTCGCTCTAATGAAGAAAAATGATTCACCAGCCGGCCAACGTGATGCTTAAGGGCCTTTCATCATATCGGCTCATCAGTGCTTTAAGTGAACACAGTGATCAAGATTCATTCCATTTTTTCCCAGAGAATGATATTTTCCCATGGTGACTAGGCCAAGCATGAGAGCCTTTTAATTTTAGTTGACAGGGAGTGCTCTGGCAACAGCAAAGTAGTATTCAAGTATTCATTGAGCCAGTCTCTCGCTCTCCCTCTCTCTCTCTCCCTCTTCCTCTCCCCCTCCCCAACCCCTTACTCTCATAAGGCCTTAATAAAGCATACATAATGCTTCGTGAGCATGACATTAGCACTTCAGAAAGCATTCATAAGCAAATAATAGGCTTTGTGATGGCTGACGCAGAGCAATAAAACATGCTGTCAATCAGCATTAAAGGAGCAAGGAAATTGATTATGAGTGCTTTTTTAAAAGCAGATATGCCATGTTCATGGGGGCGTTGTACAGCTGTTTTACACCTCACATAAAGTTTTAACTCATTAAAATGTAATCTGTGACTGAGAGAGAGATCAAGTACATGCTGATTCACCTTCTGTGTGAAGGACTGACAAATCTCCATTTCTTCCTGCTGGGGCCCATTGTCACCTGACACCTGGACACTGAATCAAATTTGACTATTCCCTCCCCTCCTGGCTCCTCCCCCAGATGTTACCCTTAAAGCGGGTTCCAATGAAGACTTTTGTGAATGAACTCTCCTTTGAGACCAGGGGTGGGGATAGGAGCGAGACCGAGAGAAGGGCAGCATTACGGCTGAACTTGCCATCCGGCTAATCCATTTCCTAAATTCAATTGGGTTTTAATCTTAGCAAGATGAAAAATCAGCACATTTAAAGCTTTGTTTAAAATAGAACTTCTTGCAGACAGTACAAGGGAAGTCTTCACTTTGAGGAGGCCAATTGTGTGCTAGTTGAGTGTCTAAATATGTATTTGTTTTCAATGAAAGGGTAGCATAACATGCACATTCATGTTCATATACAGTAACTGAGTGTTTTAATCAGGAACTTTTCACTTTTTGACTAAATGTGAACATTTGTGAATAAATGTGCACGACCACCAAGACAAAATATGTATATTCAAACATGGCTGTTGTCACCTGTTGTCTTAGATGATTTAATGAAAAAAAAAAACAATTGTATGTCAGAATTAAATTTTTATATTTTTGTTAGTGTACTTCACTATAATTTTGATGAAATGGATACTAAGTGCTGTGTAAGCTACAATGCATTACCTGTCTTGATATAAAACTAAGTAAATGACCAATACCTGGTGCATTTCCTGTGCTTGATGGTGGTGCTGTTCTTGGTCTGTCCGCAGGATCTCCATACTACTACAGCACAGCTACACGAGGGGCTGGGCCAGCCGCCACCACCACTGCCTATGACCGCCACTGACCTGACGCCCGAGAGACGACAACAGGAGAGAGATGGAACGATAGCACCAGCGCTGCCCAGTACACGTCTGCCTGAGACAGGGAGGGGAAGGGAGGGTGGGAGGATGTGCTATTTTTTGTACCCTTTTTTATTTTACCAAAATTAGTACAGACACTTCAGCCACCGAACCCTTGCACCGTGCAGTAGAGAGATCGGCACACATTCCTGTCCCCTGCCCCTCCCTTTCTGTCTGAAGGAACCTGAAATTCCTCTCTGTTGCTGCCCAGCTCACAGCACTGAACTGAAAGATAGTGAGAGGAGTGCGGGGTTTGTCGATGCTTCACCTGTCCACTACAGACCAGTCAGATTGCCCTTAAATTCAGCTCATCGGATTAGCTCACGTCAAATGACACCACGACATTAAATCACATATGTAAATGGAAAGTCATATGAATTTATGATATCCACAGAAAATATTCTTGCATATGTGGGCTTCAGAAAACAGTCGACTGAGTTTGAAATTGTTCTAAATGCTCCATGGTGTTGCATCTCTGTTTGATTCACATTGCTGAAAATTATTTTTTTTTTTTTTTTTTTTTTGCATGTAGTTTTGTAACAGAGGGGCTCTGCACCCTGTAATTCTCATAGTTCCCCTGATTTCTCATTTTCACAAAGTCTGACAATGTCACAGAGCAATGTGAGACAACTTTGACAATAAAAAAGTACAGTTACTGGTCAGGCTACAGAAAGCATACTCACAGTCATGTTCTGAGTAAAGATAAACTCCACAGAGTGAGAGTAAGTAAGAAGGCCCTATCCTCTTTGAGTGCCCCTGCTGTCCAGAAGGTGCATTGGTGCCTGACTGTCAATGCATTGAAACCCTCCATATGCTGGTGTTATCCTGAGTTAAAACTATTCCAGTTCTAAGTTTATGAAGTTCTGGAGCCCCAATCATCTGAGTAGTATTTTTTTTTTTCGCTTTTGCTTGCATGGGGAGCTGGGGAATGGCAAAGACTGAAGACAGGCAGGTTTCTTTGTAGGATGAGTGATATGGCATTTAGTTGTGTCTAATCATGTTAAATGGGACTTTTGGCATGAGATTACTTCTATTAACGAGGAACTGGGACTGAATGGCTGTTAACTTCAGGTGGCCTCCTTGGAGTGAGGGAGGAGTCAAACTTCCTGTATCTGAGCACTGCATCATGGTAAACTGATGACACTTGACATGCCATAGTGCTGTTAAAAGGAACTACTGCAGGTGGGAAATGTAACCGCACCCCATTATAGATGCTCCCCAGATCATCCAGATATTATAGTGTAGCGGTGAATAACGCTCTGAATGGTAGTTTAGAGCCGTGGGCAAATGATCATGAGGGGATTGGCATAAAGGCAATGAACTTAAGGTATGTTCAAGGCATGACAAATGGTCCTTGGTCATTTTTGAGAAGCTCTTAACTCAGGTAAGAATTCTGGCATTATCCCAATGGGTCTCTTAGTTTAGAGGGGTGGAGCAGATCCCTCACTGATTCTGAGGAGGCAAATAGTGAGGAGCTTTCTAAGACTATTTTTGTGCCGAGCTGGATTCCATTATGTCTCCACAATAGTTCCGTTTGCTCTTGGAAGTGCTGTGAAATATGGTAAATAAGTAACAGGGAAATGATGTTTAGCACAATGATGACGTGGAACAAAACTATTTTGAGCATTGTCACACAGCAAATTAATGGTACAAATCGGTTTGTGACATTCATATGAGGGGGCAGAAAATTGGAATAGTTTGCTGTTTTGTGGTGAAATTTTGCTGTGGAATACAAAAACAGTAGCTGTATGATTTCACTTTCAGACTTCTGTTTATCATTTGTAGACACATTTGTTACAAAATGAAAGGATAATATAGGAAATGAACACATGTACAGGATTATATTTATATTTGTACAGTGAGTGTGTACAGGTAATTGAATGTAACTAAATGAAGCGCGATTACAATGACATACTCCCTTCAAATACATTACAAAGCACAGGGCCCAGGCACATGACCATTGAAGCTGTACAGAATCTTTATACAGATACAAACATTGTAGGGTTGTTTTGTATTTACCTTGAATCAAATTAAATCAGAAATATTTATAGTGAAGAGAGTAATATATTTGAAGGTTTGGAAGGCTTGAATAATGATAGTAATGATGAAGACAATAAATATGAAATGAAAAGGTAAGCACACCATGTTAGTCTTATTTTAAGTAATGTAACTGAATTTCCTGTTTTTTGTGCTTGGTCACTGTTCAGGGTCATGTAGGCAATAGTCAATTTGCGAAAGCCAGTTTTAGTTTTAGCTCCATGTCTGAAATGTGACAAGTTTTTGTCCACCTTGTTTAATGACATCCTGTTCACTGCAGCCAGTTTCTGCATTTGCTGGAGCTCTCATATTTACAGTATGACACAAAAAACATGAAAACACATTAAGATTGAAATATGTAAAGAATGATCTTTTCCTATCTGAGCAGGTTCATAGAATGGGTGTCTCCTTTCTGTGACACACCTTTAAGCAGTGTCTTTGAAGTGCTTCCAGAATCTAAGTTACAAAAAGTGGGCCACATAAATGGGCTGCCTTAATGGCATTATGGCTGCTTACTGTGTAGGCCTGGATTGGGGCTTCTGTGACTTTCAGGAGCAGGTTAGGGTTTCTAATTCAGTAATGAGTTTGATTAACCCAAGGGAAGAATGTGTCCGTGGCTATGTTTTTGGAAGAGCCTGTGGTCTGAGAGAGGTAGACCATCATCAGAGCTTGGCCACACACTTTCCTGAGGCTGCAGTTTCTGTGTTTCTCCCTCATTATAATATTCAGCCCATAGATATGAGAATGCCTACTCTGTGCAGTTTCAGGAACATGAACACTTGAAGTAAGCAGGGCAGGGGCAGTCATGGGCCCACAAGTCAGATTATTTATCTGAGTCTTATTTCGTATTTCGTAGTCCTGTGCTGTTCCGCGTCAACGATCCATGTGTTCGTGAACCAAAAGTTGCAATGATGCAACTCTAAAAAAAAATAAAAAAATAAAAGTTCACCATGGTGCTGCAGGTGGACTTACGTTTATACTAATGAGAGGCATTATGAAACCGAGGTACACCAGCTGAAATCAAGGACAGTGCCTTTTAGTTTTTTGTTTTCTCACTTGAGTATTATGTCCTGAACTCCACAATAATGAATTGACCATGCACCCTGTCACTCTGCAGAGGCTGCGATGTGGAAAAGCCACAAGCGTCTCAACTAGGCTTCCAAGTGTCCGACCATCAACAATTCAGTCAGTTATATTAAATGCTAGGCTAACTACCCTTCCACTTCACACAGAACACATAGAACAAGAGAATAATTTAGTAGCGTGCTTTGTGACTGTCTCTCAGTTGCGGGGTTCTTCTGTCGATCATGAATTTGAGTATACACTATGAAACCCCTTTTGGACCTGGTGTTTCAACTTTTTTGCTGTGTTCATGACCCAGGCCATGTGAAGTATGTTAAATCCCAGTTGTGGTGTGTATCTTCAAGCATTTGATGTTCACAGTGATAAGTGCCAGTACTGTACTCAGAGCAACGCCATTTCTCGCTTTTGTTCTTTGGAACTGTAGCACAGCTCAAGAGCCCACACTCTGGTTGTTAGGCCTATGGACATAGGAGATCTACCCAGGCCACAGCTGAAAGCCCTCAATTGTGTGCATATGACAGTCCTGTGTTACCTTTGTCCTTTATCAGTGTCAATCTCATCACAATCTATTCACCCATAAGTAAGCAGACCTCTTTCCTGTGTGACACAAAGTCTTGTGACTTTCTCTTATATGTGAATCCTGTCCTTTTTTTTTTTTTTTTTTTTGGTTTTCTTACTTTCCCATGCAAGAAAGGTACAATTTTGCCTAATGTAGGTATATGCACAGCATATATTTATTTAATGCAGTGCTAGAAGTCACTCCCAAATGCCGTGATTGCTAGTAACGAAAGGCAGTGGATGCCTGGGTTGGCAAAATCATAACAAAATAATATGTTGGCTTTCCTTTTCTCCATTTTCTACAGTCTCCGAAAGCACCACTGGTTAATGTACTCAGCTTATGTCAGTGCCCCCTCCATGCAGAGGATAGCCTTGCCATAACATATTATGTCTCCAAATTAGATGATGTGAAAGGTTTCCTACAGAAACCACCTGAGAAGTTTACCCTGCGATGACCAATCAGTATTCTGTAAATGTCTAACTGGAACTGGGAAACAATTTTTTAAGGAAGAAAATAGGATTTTGAAAAATATACCTATGGACAGTGTTTAGCTGGACAAAGTGTGCATCAAATTAAAGGCCCACACAAGGCAGATTTATATGCGCTCAGCTGTCCAATCAAGCACCTATCCATGAGTATACTTTAGTCAGTTGCAAGTGCTGGGTGCCTTTTTAAATAGTAAAAATCAGGATGATGATAGTGACAGCAGTGACTCTTAGCAGGATGGTTGGTCCAGCAGGTAGAACTGGGATGAGGCTTAAGTGGCCCCATCATATTACCCCCATGTCCTCTATGGGACAGCGAAACAGGCCCCCCAAGGGAGACCAAAACCTGCTGTGCCATCAAAACCCTTCCACTCTGGCTTAATCTCATCAGATCTGCTGCTCTGCTCTCTTTCTCTGGGCTGCTGTTGTCGCCATGGTGCTGGGATTATGAATATTAGAAATAGTCTGCTGATCGCCTTCCCTTGACCTTCCCCAAGGAAAAAAACCCTCAGCATCTCCTTGAAGTGTGCAGTCAAAACAGTAGGTGACAAATGACAAATAGGCCGATAACCCTCAGCCAATAAAATCTTTTGGCGACATAACACTTGAAGCTTAGCAAAAGCTAATGATTTTGAATAGATAGGTAAATGTCTTTCAAATACATTCAAGTATTTCACTGCATTTATTTACTTCCTTTGGTATATAGGGCATTAAAAGAGTTGCTTGAATAATTATATCTGAGGTTATATATGGGCTACAGATAGATGTATGTTTTTGTTTTCCAGAAATGGGCTGTACAGAAATTATATGGATCAATTTTTTTCTGAGTTAAATCAGATTACAATTATTGTAGTTTTCATACAACATGTAGTATTGACATGAACATGGAAATATGTTACTGCAAGACTTCTGCCAAGGTTAATAACTACCAGACCAAAATATAAATACCCTTTGCAAATGAATGGCAAGGCTCCTTTTGAGTGTATTAGGCACTGACATACATTTCCTGCATTTTTGTGCTCACTGTCATACAAACACACTAGCCATAAACAAGCTGGGCCTCATACAAAGCAAGAGTTTGCCCAAAAAGTGTCTCAGCACCCCAAGTTTGTCTAATTAATGTACATGTCCACTTTGAAGCAGAAACAACTCCATCTCAAAACCCACATGGAGGGTTGTCCCTCATCAGGTCATAATTATGTTTTTGTGTCCAAAGATGTAATTACTTGAGAATCCTCTGTCAATGGTGGCTTGTGGTGGAAATAATAAATGTGGTGAAGCCTCTTAGAAATTAAGATCCCAGATAGTATAATGAACATGATTGCTTGCATGAGGACCCCTTCGTTTAGCTGGAAACAGACAATGTTCACGACACCACTGTTAGGGAGTCCAGTCCTTACAACAGGACTTGCTTCTTTCCGGCCTGGGCCTGGCATGTCAGAGTAGCAAAATTAGTGAAAAAGATGTTCAATAAAGGACGACTGTCACACAAGTAGTGGAATGGGGTTATATCTACCTGGGGAGCAGAGATGGTGCATTTGGAGTGTGGGGAGGTTAGCCTTTTATGAAGGGATTTCAAAATAAGCAGATGTCCTGGTGATCACCTTATTGTGGCCTTTCCGTACACCCTGGGGATCATTGTGTCCAAATCTTCTTCTTATGGTAAGCGTGGAGAGTATTTTTTACTGACTGGGTTTTGGTACACAATACATGCTGTGATGAACGCAAGCAGATTTGTAAATCAAAACTTGTCGACATCAAAAAAAAAACAATTATAATGAGAATAGGAAAATACACAAATGAAGAAATAAATAAGAATACATATCTATAGCATCCACCAAAGTTTGTGATGCCAGTTTTAAAAGTTTCACTTGTAAAAAAAAAAAAAAAAAATAGATTCAAAATGCCTTCAAAAGGATGGAGACAACAAAGAAAAAAATGGATGAATTAACCTCCATAAAAATGCTTCTTTAACAAATGTGTATGTTTTTTATTCAATTTTCTAGTAGTTTAAAAAAACTTGGTGTTCTTTCTTAGTGTCGTGCGTTGCTTTTTTGTGTCCTAATATTTGAATGTAATTTCAGCAGTGCCAATTTGCCAAAGATATACAGTATCAGCATTGTATCAGCACCATTTTCTCCGATTTATTTCAATTTTGGGTCGTCAACACTGGAGATTGTGACTTTAATGTTATAATCATTTTATTTTTCTAAATTGTTCTGGTCAATAATATTATAATTATTATTATTATTACAATTTTTTTCTGTTTGTTAATTTTCAGGGCTTTCTAAGTGAAATGGTGAATTGCAGTTTGCTGGGTGCTGCTCAGTACGTACCTGCAATGTTGTTGGATTGTAGGCTAATCAGTATATGTGCATCTGTTCACCCGAGTGAGTGTCGTTTGTGAATTATTGATTTATGTACCAGTAATGTGAAACAAAAAGTAATTATTTGTAAATATTTGCCATAATTTTATTGTTTCTTGAAAATAAAAGTAATTTTTTTTAAGTTAAAAGATCGAGTCTCTTTATGTCAGTGTTCCTGCCGTGGACCCTGTATATACATATAATTTTGTATGTTTGCAAAATTAATTCTTTTTATAACTCCAAAACTCATAAATTTTACAGTATAAATGTTGGAGCATAGGTGCAAACTGGCTCAGATTACATGTGATGATAATCCGATTCACCAAAGTTGTGTAACATATCTACTTTATGTATTATTGCAAAATTGCAGAAGATAAACAGCTTGTCTAACCAGCATAAAGCTGTTTCCAGCATAAAGCCAGTTTAAAAGTAATCATGCCATATTACTATGATCACTACAAGTGGCCATGTCTCTGTGAATGCACTTTATTCAAAGTATCCGACTGTTGGACAAAATCCAGGGTTTCCAGGACAGCCATAGGAAGTGAGGACAAGTGTCCCATCCCCACCGATGTCCCTGGGGCATGTGTGAGCCTGCAGCAGTGCAGCATGGTTAGGATACTGTGTCCCAGGCTGTGGGAGGGGGGTGAGCTGGCAGCCTTGGGCTCTTGGCCACAGTCCCAGGCTAGTATGGTAGGCAGTGGTGGGGGGTAATAATGGGGACACGCGCAGAACAACACGATACATGCATGCTGAACAACACACGCTCAGCTTGAGGCCTGGCCTGCTTTGGCCAGCTCTTGGTCCCGTGCCCAGTCTGCACACCATCCTGTGGCTGGGGTTGAGGACGAACCCACTGCTGGATGATGGCCACACTGGCAGCCACATGTCCCACAGCTGAGAGGAGCAGAGAGGAGCTTAGCAGCTACAAAGCCAGAGTGTGGGCATGGCTTCATTTAACAGGCCTTATGCTACTGTGCATTACAGAAATGACTCAACTAACACTGAACCACATTCCCTTGCAGACATAATTGTTACACATTATGCCATTTAATTATGCTTCTTCATCCACCATACATTACACAACATTAACAGTGTACATTAACTTAACATTAAATTGCATTGCATATTGAAATTATACTACATTAGGGATGTGAATTCCCTGTGGTCTTGGGATATGATGTTATAAAACAATACAAGAATGATTTGCCTGTATAAAATCCAAAAATTTATAAAAATCTATTAAAACAATAGTCAGTTGATTTTTAGTAGAAATGTTGTTTATTGGAATCTTTAAACAGTTCAATAAAAAGGCGACAAAAATCACAAAATAAAGTTTCACACGAAAAATAACTAATACTCAACTATATGTTTTTCCATATCCTATATGCTATACTTGTACTACAATTGCACTTTAAATTATGGTAAATTATTTGATGCATATTACACCAGATTTATTGACATTGCACTGCATGTTTAACACACATTAACTCCATGTGTAAATAAAATATTTGCCCTCAAGGCATAGGAATACAGTATATTCATTTAAGATTTATCATCTTAACGTTTTTGCCCTAGAGTAAGAAGTATGAAAGCAGTGACTTTCATTTCCATTTCATCCAATTTGGGGTTGCAGGGGCTTGAACCTATCCCAGCAGGAAATGGGTGAGGGGCCAGGCAACATCCTGGACAGGTCATCACTTCATTGCAAGGCTGGCCAGCCAAACAGTTTCTCTCTTATACACACATACACAATTTGACAAGTTCAATCTGCCTCTCCTGTAAATCTGTGGACTTTGGAAGGAAACCAGAACCAGAGGAAACCAGAGAACCCAGAGATAACCCATATGAATGTGGGGAGAGCATGCAAGCTTCGCAGGGGTCCAGTCTTTGCTGGAATTGAAGCCGTGTTCTTCTCACTGTATGGCCATGACAGCACTAGCAATGCTAACCACAGAGTCACTGAGCTATTCCTTTGACAGCAAGTATTCTTTCAAAATGAAATTTTTAATGACAAGTGATGTCCAAACACGATGACTTACAGAGCCAAGTCAAAAAATGACATTCACAGTGGTCCACCAGGACTATGACTGAGAAATGCCGCACTAGCTAACACAACCATTTTAAGAAGCTTTTCAGATTAATTTCTACAGATGTTAAGTGCCTGAATGAACATAGTGTATTATTATACCAATGGTCTCTCTGCACTGAAATCAGACCTTCTCTTAAATGCATTTTCTGCATGCATCCTCACTCTATCTGTGATGAGTTAAATGGAAAATGCACCTAAACGCAGGCCTCAATTAAGCCTTTACTTGAGTTTTTTTGTTGAAGTTCCACAGTGTGCTCTATGCAGTTCTCCCCAGTCCAGTAGTGAATGGCTGCACTGCATTAAAACCACCTTAAACATCACTGTATTCGACACACTCCCGGGAAGACCACTATGCAGGCAAGACTGTTCACCTTGCCCCTAGACCCCACCAGTGTGACTCCCACTGTTTCTGGAGTGGAACTATTCATGTGATAACTCATAAGGAACAATGTGATAGGAAATGAGAGAGATGAAAACTTTTAAAGTGTTTCACCAGCCTCTTTAAACATGATTAAAGGAGTAACGATGGAGACTTTTTTCCCCTCTATGTCTCTGTGTCTCTTCTCGTTGTGCTATAAAAGTGTTTAAGAGAGGGCACAAGTCATGCAAATTAACGCCACTCAGAGAGGTTTGGCCAGCACTGCTGTAGAGTCAGAGAGAGTAATTGCCGAGTCTTATTAGGAAGGAAACACACTGCTGGACAAGTGTGCAAGTGTGTGTTAGTGTGTGTGTGTGTGTGTGTGTGTGTGTGTGTGTGTGTGTGTGTGTGTGTGTGTGTGTGTGTGTGTGTGTGTGTGTGTGTGTGTGTGTGTGTGTGTGTGTGTCTGCATGTACCGGTGTAGTTATTAATTGTATATACTTCTGTTTATGTGCATCTGGTTCTGTCTGACCATCAGTGTCATATTTTTGGCTAGGAAATCAAGCCTCGAAACTGCCTGCTATTTTGTGGTTGGATGGGAAATATGGATGTACTTATTCCTGAAATACTTTCTGAAGATGATTGTTTTTTTTTTAATTAATGAAAATGTAAGATTATAGCATAAGGCATTTGCAATGATGTGTCTAGTTGGAAAATACAAATACAACATACAAACAGCTTTTGGCATTTTCCTGCCTACTATAATTCCTATATTTGGAGAAACTTGTAGTTTGAAACAGAACAGTCGAGTAAGGGAGTAGGACCATTTCTGCTAACCAACATTTGAACATTGTGACTAGAGTGAATATATAGAGTCATGTGGGGAATGGCCTGAAGGCACAAGTCACTGCAGTATTTGGATCAGCTGTATAAAAATAAACCAGTCCTTTGGCAAAATGGCATAAGCCCCCTCCAGGTGAATCACACTTGAGATTCCAGATCTGTTCTGCATGCCAAGATGCAAACAAATGTAAGTAAGATTTACACGAATGAGACTACCTCCACAATACAGTTCACCTCAGCACATGTTGTGAAAAGTTTTTACCCTCATTTCAAGCCTTCCAGGTTAATCATATGACCGTCTCATTTTTATTTTTCCTGTTAGGTTTATAAATATCTCACCAAACAACATATCAGACAGGAACAGTAAAAATATCTTTTCATTCAAGGAAGAGCCAACAGCTGGACAGGTTGTGTAGATTGAGGGATGCAGTTAGTCTTGCCCAGGCTAAGCCTATATGGATTTTGGAGAGTATGGACATCTGAACATATTGTCTGGAGTGGATTCCAAAAGCAGCTTTTAGAGAAATGAATAAAAAATGTGCAGAGGTATTGCGAAGGTGGTGGGCAGTAATTACCTCACTGCCGAAATGGTCTGTCACCCAGTCTTCCGCCTGGCACCGGGTCAGGGTGGGGGCAGGAGTGCCCAGAAACGCACTGAGGGCAGATCTCGGACTGCTCACTCCAGCGCTTTCAGCCGAACAGCATCTCATGTCTACTCTTCTCTGCTTTCTCATTCCCTTAATGAGGCGGAAGTCACCTCGGTCAGGTAAGTACCTGACAGGAGCAGAGAGAGTGTGAATCCTGACCTGGAGCTCATAATAAAACTCAACAGACACAAAATTCAGCAGGGGAAGGAAGGGCCAGCCAGGCACTCCTCATGGCCAACACATGGAGTGCTACTGATGTTAAATTACGTTGAACACTCAACGCCGCTAACCCCTGGAAACTGCACCACCATAGAACTTGCAGGGCGCCATGGTAGTGGTAGTTTATGCCAGACATTTGCTACACAATTTCCATTGGAACAAACCAACTGCCAATCACATTCTCACATAGTCTTCTTTCACCAGCAAAACAATATAGCACACACACTAAATACTTCAGTGACTCTACCCCTCAATGTGCTAAATGTGTAAAATTGTGACCTGCTCTGTGTGACCAGCATGTTATACAGGACACTGAGACACATCAGAATGTTAAGTTTGGAAGGTATGACAACCAGTCTGCACCTTCAGCTATGGCCCCGTTCTCAAAGCTGGACCTGAACATCTGAGCTATGCATCGCTTCTCCTCGCCAACCAACCAATCACCACCACACAACCAATCACCACGCCTACATTTTGTCTTCAACAGGTCCATTTTACAGCTTCTATCTTGACATTATAAGCCAACAAAATCGAAGCAGAAATGCTGACTGAATCAAAAAAATAAATATATATTTCAACACTAAAGTAAGAGAAATTGCGGCACTTACAGAGAGAGCGAGAGAAAGAGAAGGCGAAGGAGGGGAGAGGTAAAAGGAAGTCTTTTCTCATTTACAGTAATTAGACGTTTCTGAAGCTGGCTTGTCAGTCCCGGGGGAAAGAGAGAGAAAATGGGGAAGGAAAAGGAGAAGGGGATTGGAGAGCAGCTTTAGATCTCAAACCCCCGATTAAGAGCTGGGTGTCTGATGTTTCTGTGCGCTGTTAGAATAATTCACATCACCACATATCACGGCTTCAATTTAGAGTGTATTGGTTAAAGTAAGAGAGAACTTTGAAGAATACCTGCCAAGTACGATTACTTCAGGAACCTCAGTGACCTCACATAACCCTTTCCAGTGTGTTAGCTTGCAGCGACACCTTAAATTATGGTGCTTCTATGTGAGTGGTAATCAGGACATATGTTTTCATTGAATGTATACTTTTAAAAACTTACCATATATATACATATTAAAAATCTCCTTTGAATGAAATTCTAGTAGCTCACACTTATTTTTCCCTATTTAACCTTTTGTTTATCTATTGTAGATATGTATGCAGTGTATATATTGAGAAGTCTTAGTATCTTCTCTATATTGGTGATAAAGTAAATATATCTAAAAATCAGAATAAAATAAGTAATGAACAATCAGATTTCTTCTGAGTATTTGTACATCAGCTGTGTCAAAATGCTACCTAATTACCAAGGTTTCCCACAAAATATAGAGGAGGTATAAACTGTTCGACCATTTCATATTGACTCAACCTAAATGCCAAACGTGACTCTTAATATGAAAATAATCTGCAACTCCAGTGCACTGTTGTCATCATTAATCTCTTAGCTGCGGCCATCTATTATTACCTTATTCTGACTTGGGTTCAATGTCAATCTGTTATATTGCCTTTCTGTAGGGTAGTAATAGATGTTTATAACAAGCTTATTCAGAGCCTGAAGTTTTTGCCTACATATTTATTATACATGTAGTGTAAAAAAGGAAATCACAATTGTTCCCAACTTTCTGAAATTCATCAGTGTTGTTTGGGGGACTTTTCCCTGGCCAGTTAGTTGTGTTGTAATGGCGCTGTTAACTTGTTTTGTTGTTTGTTCATGTATATGTTCCTTAGACAAACTCTTCCATTGGAGGATCGATGCACTTATTTTAGAAAAAGTGATTATTTAAGTGAAAGAGTTATTAATCCTTCTTGGTGCAGGCTATATTCATTTACTTTCATTTCTCCAGCCTGTCTCAAGAAAGCATTTTTCAGTTATTTGATTGCACTTTTGGTGTTCATTTATCAATATTTAAACAATTACAGACATGCTGTGTATCTAATTATGATTTTTGTGGCGTATTAAAAACACCCTGCTTGGTTTTGGAATTCATTTTAATATTTGGAGCTAATGGGTAAATGAGAGCCCTGCAAATTGAAATAAATTAGTAAAAAAAAATGCATTGGTCCAAATCATTTGTTCACATTAATGATTTCCTCTGTGCCTGAGCCAAAGAGACATTCCGTGCACTTTAATTTTGTGCAAGTCTCTCACTAATACATCAACCCATTAATGGAAACTTGAGTTAAAGAGAGAAAAGGGCCATAGTTTAGCTTTTTCAGTTCTTTGTATAACACATTGCAAGTATACATTAGTGACTGATGCAACCTAAATACTAATGCATATTTTTGTTAAGAAATATACACATTTTCAGTGTTTACAGCATATCACTGTGTAGAAACCTACACCATGTAGACAAATAAAGAAATCATGTGAAGTATAACATACTTAATACTTAGTTGAAAGGACCCAACCCCATTCTATAGGAAAAGAATCCCGTGGAAAGGGTTGGGTTAGCCTACCAAGCACCACTTAGAGAATCAGTTTGTTGACTTGGGGGTAAAAAGGATGGGACGAGATAGAAATGGTTGTAGGTCAATGGTTATGGTGACCAAAAGCTGTAGTCAAATTATAGTCTGCTGATGTTTATTACACTGCGCCTTGAAATATTCCCATCTGATTTTTAATTTGTTTTTTTAACATGAATTCATCATTGCACATTTGAATTAAAAGACTATTTTGGGGGGTTTTTCTGCCTGTGTTGAGACAAAACAATCCTAATTTAAAATATTTACTTAATCCAGCTAACAAGTTAGCAGTTACTCACTTGGATGCACTAAGGCCATTTATGATTTTCCCATGCAAGACCCTTGTTATCTCTGCAGGGCCTGGGTTGTCATAGGCCTGAACAGACCTCATGTCAGAAGAGAAACAGGCGATCACTGACTGTGATTCACTCCATTACAGAGATCTGGGAGAATTGGTAAAGAGGATGGCAGGAAACCCCGTATTATAAAAACATGCAATATCATATCATCATACCATAGCAACCTGTTATGTAGTCCATGATGTGTCTATCAGAGTGACCATGTGAATGTATTATGTTTAGATGCTAGTTTTTGAATGAATATATGATGTGGATGTGTGTTTGTGAAACTATATGTGTGATTGTGCGTGCATCTACGTGCATGTGCATATGTGTGCATATGTGTGTGTGTGTGTATGTGTGTGTATGTGAATGCTTGGGGATACATTGACAGGGATAAACGCAGCTTGTTAAACTAATAGCCACACTAATGCTCAAACATGTGAAACCTTTCCCTCCCTCTTCCTACTCAAAGCCTTCATCCCTCTCTCCCTATCTTCTTCCCTCACTCCCTCCCTCCTTCCCTCCCTCCTCTCTGCCCGCTAAACTGACATCCGTGGGCAAATAAATAAATAAATTAGAAAAAAGGAAAGACAAAACTGACAGGCGGTAACCCCCCGGGCTGCGGGCCCCCTCCGTGCAGGTCTGTCTCACTGCTCTGCCCCATGATGAATGGCCCTGTCTGGAGAAACTCATCCTGGGCCCAATTAAAGCGGGCAAGAGCCAACGCAAGCCGTCAAACGCGGGCGAAAAACTCTCTTTACCCGCCTCCGTTCTGTCACTGTTTCTCTCAGCCTCCCACGTGTAGAGTGGAGTTTCAGCACATTGCCCCTTCTCTTCCTCATTCTTCCGTTTGCTCCGTCCTCTTTTCCACACACACACACACACACACACACACACACACACACACACACACACACACACACACACACAGACAGATGCACACATTGACATACACATGTTCACACACAGACACACATACAAGAGCACACAAAGAAATCATCATAACCCCATACACACTTATATATGCACACACGCACACGAAGGGACATGAACACACCCAGACCCACATACACAGGCGTATATATGCACATGTGCGCACACACCCAAAGTGCACACACAGGCGACGGAGTCATTCTGTCAGAAAATGGCCATTTAATGCTTTGGCGAGCCGGCGACAGATATGTCACGGCCAGCAGGCTGCAGTGGACTCCCTGGGCGCTTCTTACATTTATTAATTAAGGGATGGCAGCCCAGTGGCGTCAGAAATCCCATCACCCCCTGGTACACACGCACAGACTCAGACGCAAACATTCTCGCAGGCTAAACACTCACTCACACACAAACACAATCGCGCATACTTGTGGGGACAAGTCAAGACACAAACAAAAATACAGCCCGCAAACAAATGCACGCGCCTGCAAGCACAAACACACACACACCCACCCACACTCTCCCCATGGCAGGACAATGAGGATGGGAGCAGGGGGTTAAGGAGCTCTGGAGATGAGGGCAAAGCTGTTAAAAACAGAACAGAATGCTGCGCTCCCCTACCTTGGCAGGTACTGGAGACACATCCTACACTGTAGAGAAAGGAAGGCTCTTCTCGCTGAGACAGTAGAGCTGTAGATTCCTTGTTACAGGACTAACATGTAACTCAGTCAACCCCAACCCATGCAGGAAAAGAACAGACTCATTTTGAATGAGACAAAATGTTATGTCTTCTTGAAGTCCATTGCAGGTTTTGGAATTGGGAATCAAAGATTTCAAATTATTTAACATTTTTTGTCATGCTTGCTTCTTAGTGTGAGATAATGGCATTTAGCTCCTTTACTGTCCTTCGTACACCATGAGTAGTACCTGCATACAGTGCCAGACAATATCTGTCTCCATTTACAAAAACTCACTACACTGAAAACTGACAGGGTCTGTTCTTCAAATCAAGGCAAAACTGTTCTTCAAATGAGAATGCAACATAACTGTTGGTATTGCTCAATAACTAAAAAGTATAAAAAGTGGAAGCAAAATTATTTGACTTAAAGTTAATTTTATAGATGCACTGTGTTTGGGAGAGAAAATGACACAAGTGATTGTTTTTGATTCAAAGAAATGCAGAATTATTACAGTGAATTATTATTATTTTAATTATTTTGTTTATGCAAAGGAATACCCCCAATATTGCAGGGTTTCCCATATTCAAACTAGGCCCAGAAAAGCATTACCTCATTCAGCTGGCACAGAACACCTCCACATAAAGACCAGCGAACTGGCATTCTCAAATGACAAATTATAACATTTGCATGGCATAGATTAAATATGTGTAACACAGAATTTTTATGAATAACAAATGTGCAGATATGAGTGCAAATCTGGTAGCTATACTGAATGAAAATGGTACACTTATCTGAGTGATAGTTGCACACACACACACAGGTGTGTGAGAGACAGAAAGGCGGGCCGATGTGAATGAAAGACAGGTACACAGGTCTGAAAGAGTGAAAGGAGGGGGAAAGAGAGATCTAGGTAAGTGACAGGCTGGTAGATAGAGATGTTTTGCCAATACACAAGGAGAACTACAGGTACTCAAGGACAGTCAGCTCAGCAGAAAAGCCAATGTGAGCTGGGAAGATGCTGACATGTGCTGCCTAAGGGTATGTGTCCAAAGCTCTTCATTTTTAAAACACAAGTCTCTTCTTCAACAACTTTGAATTTCCTGAAAACGAAAACTGCAGAGCATTTTTGTTAGTGAAAATGAACTTTAAATGTATTTTTGAAACCTGCGTGATACTCTTTTGTATGGTGATAGTGATATTTTTTGTTTGT
This sequence comes from Albula goreensis, assembly GCA_022829145.1. Lineage (NCBI taxonomy): Eukaryota > Metazoa > Chordata > Actinopteri > Albuliformes > Albulidae > Albula > Albula goreensis. The sequence goes on from CM040763.1 coordinate 16,695,648, forward strand.
AAAATGAGTTTTTTTTTTTTTTTCAATTTTTCCAGGTTTTTCCAGATTAGAATTTTACATATTCATTTCCCTCATTCCCTAAATCCCTATGCATTTCTCAACATGGTTGATCTTATTTCATATTTATATTGCCAAACCAACCCAGATCATACTATCACAACTAGACTAAAATTGGCATATGTAAGCACTACTTCTAAAGAATATTTGTGAAAATTAACAGAGTGGCTAACAAACACTGGTAGCGAACATAAAAATTCAAAATGGTGGTCACACAGATCTGTTTTATGAGGCAAATGATTGGTTAGCCAGCTGGACAGATGGACACAAATATAAATGAAGGTATGAGAATAATCCAAACCTATCAAGATTCTTATTATCTTTATTATCACTAATTTAAAAAAAGGCCCTAATGAAACTGAGATAAACCATACTTCCCTTGACCAAAGTGTTCATGATCATGCCGGCCACAATAAAACACACATTTTACATTGTTTTTTGTTTGCTAGCTTCCCTGCTTGCCATACAGTCTTAGCTTGCAGTTTCTCAGAAATGCACAAAGATGTGATATTTCCTGAGAGTCTGCACTACTGTTGCTTTAGACAGGAAAAGAAATAAGTAAAGCATTTTGTTTAACAATTCAATCAAATACTTCTGTTGTGTGTATCATGGAGGTTTCAGAGGAATATTTCAAGACTGAACCATCTTGAGAAGAGAAATAGAGAAAGTGTGTGTGTTTGTGTGTGTGAGAGAGAGAGATGAAGGAAGAGACAGAGAGAAATAACAGAAACATGTCACCACCTAATTGTTGCTTTCAATGGAGCAAACAGATGAACAGTTCTGCTCCTACACTCCACTGAGTTTGGATGCTAATGTAATTTGTTTCCTTCACATCAGCTGTCATTGTCACAACTCCTCAAGTCCCCATATTCTTCCTCTCACTTTCCTTACCATGTCACCCCCCTCCTCCAACAACACAACATGCATCCCTCTTAGTTTCATGTCCTGCCAATAGGTTTTTCATGGTAAACCAAGGCACAACCTAAACGTACATGCTCCGATTATATACATTATACGATGGCACCTTATAACACCTTACAAACCCTGAAACTCAGAGATGTGGCATCCATAGCACAGTAAACATCAATCAGCCAAACATGTTACAGACCTAGAAGAAGTAAGAGGGCTGAAGAGGGTCTCTGTCTTTTAACCATGACAAGCGCAGGAATCTCACACAGAGAGGAGTGACGGACCAGAAACAGTGAGTGGTTAAACAGCACAGGCAGAGGCTTCAAACTGTGGCTAAACAGCAGACAGAATTCATTCCTTTTTCCATTTTGGAAGATATGTTCATATCAACAGATTTTCTCATGGAACAGTATTTGTGATCTTTGTGTGCTTTAGGCAAGAGTACATGTACAAATGCACCCCAACCTAACCAAATAAAACGATATGGAGAGTGGAGACAATAGGGTTAAGTGAAAATTCAAGAAAAAAAATTCAAAGAACAAAAATTTTTTATTATTTTAATTCTGTTAATTTGATACATACCTTTTTTTCAGTGTTGTTCTGATTTAAACTCAACTGATTTTTACTCAAATAAATGAAATATGAAATATTTCCTCAGTAAGAAGCAAACAAACTGAGGAAAAATAACACTCACATTTAGATTCTCAAAATTCTGAATGATATTAAATTGTTGCCATTTAAAGCTGAATCAGGTAAACCCTCTGATGAATGAGCTGTAACATTCTACAGGATGTTATACCTCTTTTCTGCTTTGTTCAAGAGCAAACCAATGTGCCAACACATGTACATGCCATCGATCCAGCACACAACAGCTTGGTTTACAGTGAGGAGACACCAGTGCAGCACAGCAGCAAGCTCAAGGGTATGACGCTGACGGTGCTTTGCCCCCTCCCGCTGAGATTTGAACCTGTGACCCTGTGGGGCGCAGGCCTGGCGCCCTGAGTCCTCCTCCATGCCGGAGTGAGGCGGTGCCATGCTGTGCCTGACTGACAACAGACAGTTGAGACCAGTCGTTTCCCCTGCCCCCTGGTCCCACTGGCTCTCTGCTTGGGGCCTGGGGAGCAGGAGGTGGGGGGGAGGGGGGGGGGGGGGGGGGTTAGCAGCTAGAGGAAAAACAAAAGGTTTGGGGGTGTCCTGCGGGAGAACGGTGGACTTGATGCCCCTGCCAGCGTGTGCGTTTCGGAGGATGCCGGGGAGGTTTTTTTTGGGGGGGGGTGGTGTTCGCCAGCCACCAGCATGGAGGGGGCGCCGTGCCAGGCATAGAAGCGTTTTTTTTTCATCTCTAATTAAAACATCCACGGTTCCCAGCTGTGCAGCTAAGACAGTGTCAGCTTGTCTTCTTTCTTCCCTTTCTTCTTCCTTTTCTTTCCTTCCCTTTATGTCGCAGTGTCCTTCCCCCATTCTCTCTCTTTCTTTCTCTGTCTCTCTCTTTCTCTCTCCCCCCCACTCTTTCTGTGGAGGTGCCATCAGTTTTTTTTTCCTCATCACTGACAATTAGACCATATGGATCAGTCAGTGGACTTCAGAGAGCAGGAGGAGAGAAGGTGACAATATAATTAAGGTTTTTAATTCTCCGCCTGAGTGGGCAAGTCCAGTCTTCATGATAATTAGGCCACTTCTAATGAAATAAATCTTTATGAAATACCTCCTCCCTCCCCCCCTCCTCTCTCACCACTGCTTCCCCCCACACATGCATACACATCTTGTTACTTTCTACCGTGGCATGTTTGCGAACAAGGAAGTTAACCCATGTTTACTAGATGGGCAATCGGATGTAGCCAAAAGTGGAAACCGCCGATGCGGTGTTCCTAATTTGCGGATTGATCTTGATGGATCGTTGTCAGTGCTGGCCGGTAGTGCGATGAACCTCTGCTCCCCTATGAAAGACTCCTTCTCTGCCACATCTCGGCTGCTGTTATACAACACCAACATGTGATAAATCCTGTCACGACTGAAATTAAAGGCTGGTTAATACAGTACATGCTACATACATGCTTTCAATTTCCATAAATTTACATGTAAATCTGGCGTTTAAGCTCTAAGGCTATATGAGCCATTCAGAGCTAAGCATGGGCTCCATTAGCACTTAATTACGTTTGGTATTCCTGACAGCCTCTTCCATTGTCAGGGTCTTGTTGGTAAGAAAACGGCACTTCTTCATAATGATCCATTTATGTGTACTTTGTGAACTCAACATTTGGCGCATACTCAAGTTTGCATATTACAAAACACGGCTAGCTATATGAGGATCGAATTGTGCTCCCCTACATGAACTTGCATGTGACAGAGTGAAGCTGTTTCTCCACTTCTATGTGAGTCTATACCAAAAATCTTATAGTGATAAGCATCCCTCACAGAAAAATGTCCGGTGTTAATTTAACACTAACAGTGTACATATGAGAACAACTCGACTCATATGTACACTGTTAGTGTTAAATGGTCACTGGACATTTTGCTGTACTGATATGCAATTTAATACTGCAGAATACATTTTGGGACATCAAGTGTTCGGACATCTAAAATGAGTTTTCTTCCTAAAACTATTTTTTACAAGGTATATTTTGATTAAACTCGGTCCGGAGTTTAACTTGTATAATTTGTTTTTAATATAGTAGAAACATGTAGGCTTCAACATACTAGAAGTCAAAAAAAATTATAGTGATAATAATCCAGTTAATCTGTGGATGACCCATATTCATTAGCTCCCTGTATTCTTATTCATAAGACCATAATCACACTTTATTCCTTGTATCCAGGCAGCTTTAGCAACATGTACTACATATACATACCGGTCCTATGTTCTGTGCTCTGTATCGACACAGAAAATCAGTCTCTCATAGCACCAAAGAAAATTGTAACTCTGGCTGAGAAAAAGAGATTTCTTCACCCTGTAAAAATATTTTCCAATTTCACACGGTTGTTTCCCAGGGAGCTGCGACCGTGAAGTTCCCATTTCCACAGGTTGTTCAGTTTGTTTCCCTTCCATGAACCATCACTGTAGGAGCAATGACAGTACACAGCCTTTGTGGGGACCTGAACACACACATACATGCACACACACACCTGCATTGAATACATAGATGCACAAACAGAGGCATGTACCCGTTCAACAAGGACATACGTCTACACACACATGATCAAACTTATAGAAAAACAAACAAAAATCAGTTACATAGTTCCTTTTTGACGGCAGTAATAACCATATCACAAGTTTACATTTCAATCATTTCCATAAGGACCACAAACATTATTACTGAAAAAAACCAAAATAGTGATAATATTAATAACAAAAAATGGAGAGCGATTTCGTAAATAATAAAATTTGTAAGTGTCACTGTACTGGTTTACTTTCTGTGGAACTCTGTTGTGCCATGAGAGTCACAACTATGAAAAAAAGCATAACCTTACCAGGAAGGTAAAATCTTCCCAAGCCTATGCAAGTTTGTGATACAAATCTCACATTCTTTTTCATATTTTACAGTTTAATAAATTGTTCATCTACTTTATGTCACACACACACCCCTGATTCTCTCTGGCAGTCTGAATTAGGAGGCAGTGCTGACAGCACGTCCAGTCGGGCACTTGGGGATAATCAACCTCAGATGCCCCTCCCCACCCCCGGCAGATAATACCCCCTCTACCCCTGGGATGCTCTCCACCTTGAGTCCTCCTGGGGGAGCTTTTTTGGCCATTCCACTCCTGCCAGAATCCGCTCTGATTTCTATTAAAACTGCGGCAGGCCCTGGTGCACTTGGCAGGTATTTACCAGGGGTTATGGAGAGGAGTGGAGGGGCAGGGGGTGACTGCCAAAAGAAGTGAGAAGTCTTTAGCATATTTAAAAAACCTCTTTATATAGAGCAGGTCTTTTAATATTGTACTTTTTTTCCTGCCTATTCACGTATGAACTGAACTATAATTAAAGAAAGACAAGTCAACGGCAGGGAATAGAGAGAGGGAGAGAGAAGTGGCTCTACAGATGTTCTGATGCTATTCCTTTATAGCGTCTTTACAGGTTGAAAATTCCTATTGTACAAAAAACATGTTTAGAATATTTTATTATAGAGATCAAACGCAATAAGAAATCATACTGCTGAGTCATGTAACAATCAAGGAATTTGTTTTTCTCACCCTGAAATACAACACCTGACCTTTTAAGCTTGTATGCTAATGCTGCAGGTAGAGGTGTAATGTCTCAATATTCAATATTCATCTTCATGTATGACTGGTCTAGAGAATACGTGTGATAAATTAAAGCCCCTCCTCAAAAAAAAAAAACTTTCTCTAAGGAAAATGAATGAAGGAGACATTAATATTTCCAAAACTCCTGACATTTAATTCAATTTGAGAGTTTTTACATATTTTACGGTTTAAACTTTTAATTCAGATTTTTAATTTCCACTTTGGAGAGCAATCATCTTTGTCTGTCTCTCTTCCACAGGTTAAATTATGCCCAGGTTTCAGGGAACTCACAGAATGAAGGCTGTGTTTGTGGTGAAGCTGTAAGCCCTGTGCTGGTGGTTCAAATCCCCACCACTCTATTGCTGGCTCGGGCTGGAGGTCCACATTGGCAACACAACAGCAGGTGAGGTATTTAATCTCATGAGACATATTGCTCTCTAGTGACCTCCTCTGGCCAGTTCATAGTTAAACAGTTGTTGACTCCACATTACATTGGCCACATGATTAGTGTCGCATCTCCAGTGTGAAAATCGGAATCACATGTGTTGGCAGTTCCTCTTGACGCTGTGGTGGAGGTTTACTGTGGGGTGGATGGCCATTCAGTTTTAGTGGGTTAAGCCATTCAGTCTCTCCATGTGGCATATTCTCCCCATGATTCTTCTTTCAGTGGCAGGTATTTTTCCATATTTCTGCACAGTTCTGACCCTGGGAGGCAGAATCTATCAAGTAAACTCCCACATTGGCACTTTGGGTTAGGGCATCTCACGCTAGTGCTGATGGCTAGGCCTAAATTAGCCACCTTTAGGCAGCGTGGCATCACCCCTCCTGTTTCTGGCTCTCATACCCCACTGTTCTACCCCAAACAACCCCCTCGTACCCCTTCCCTCTACCTGGCCAGAAGACCCGGGGGGTGATGAATACACAATTAAATCAGATCAATGGCATGAGTGGGCTCTGTTGCGATGGGGGTCCGAGCACGTCGCTGTGTGGCAAACGCCTAATGGTCTCCTGGCTGCAGGAGCCATCAGTTTGAGGAGGAGAGAGCGCTCACAGCAGCAGGGGAGGAGATGGTAGATGGAAACAGAGGCCAGATGAAGTGCTGAGAGAGAGGGAGGGAGGGGGAGGGAGGGAGAGTGGAATAGAAGGCAAAGTACAAGAAGGGTACGCCATATGCCTTCCTGCCAAGGTCCAAGGAGTAATGGGCAAATAGACATTATCGTACTGTAACAATGACTTTTGATAGAGTGTTCTTAACATAAAAGAGGGAGTGCTGGAATCCAGGAGGGTGCTCCTGAATTTACTCTACATGCAAAAGAAGACAACATATGTATGCAGACTACTAGATTTCCATCAATCTCTCTGCAATAGCAACAGCAGAACTGGACACTTCAGCAGAAGTACTGTCAGAACTGGGCCCTATCAGCAAATAATGATATGAATAAGACCCAGACATGAAGTAAACATGAAGAATCACATCGGTTTAACAGCAGACAGAACAAATAAAAACACAATTTTTCCATTTTATGAGAAAATGACATCACACTGACCACAGCTTCACCATTTCTAACTGATGTAAGTAAAATATCAGGTACTGACAAAGCATTTAAAGCCCGCTACACAGAACATGTCACAGTACAATACTGCACTCCTCCAAGATACGTTACGGCAAACTTTGTAATACTCTAGCCAGCTGAAGGCACTGAAGAGTAAGGTCATTACTTATCATAAATTCATATTTACAACGCTGCAGTTTGAATGTAAATCTACTTAGTTTGTTGATGCTTCTGTTATACATTAGCAGTAAATCCCTGGCAACAATATTGTAATTAATTTAAAATAACGGGCCAGTAGGTACCTACTGGGAACACAGTAAGCACATAACTACACATACATTTTCATAGGTGATTGGTTCCAGAGATAAAAATACCATGTATTGAAGTTTAAAGTAAGAAAGTGAACTGGTTTAATTTGACCACAAGTTCAGGAACTTCATTATTAAGGTGTAACCTGAATTGCAGTTCCATTGTAATAAAATGCCCACAATGCTACAAAAAGAGTATCTGTAATAATTACAACATTTACTTCTAGCAATTGTGTGCAAAATGTGATATTATTATATATGACTTGGATTCTCTTCATGTAATTTCTAATGAGTACTCACGAAATACAATAGCACCCAGAAGAGGGTGGCAATTCCACACAAATATACAATTAAGTTAAATAAAGTGAGAAAAAAATGACAAACCTTGGCTATTGCCGAAAACAAACTGGAGGAGACAAGACACAGAAATGCATAAATAACAAAATATAATGAGCTGATAAGATACCACATGCTATTCCAGACCATGGCCAGGGAGCTAATGATGGCCCACAAACACCAACAGGCCACAGAACGCACAAGACTGATGATGCCGTATACCAGATCAGTCAAGAGATGCCCACCATGTGTGGTCTCCTGAAACAATGTGAGAAGGCATGGGTCACTTTTAGCAACGACAGCTTTAAGAACAGATGAAAACCTGTGATCTATCACAAGACTCTGTTAATCTATCCTAACTCTAATGCACTTTAAAACACATTCTGTGTTCCCAGATATTCTTTCTGCAAAATCATTTAAGTGTGTGGTGGAGCTTGTGCCACATAAAAGGCGGACAGAACAGTTGTTTAGCATGATCAGAAATCCTGCCCAATATTCCAAAAAGTTCCTCAGCGGATGTTTAGTTTGAGCATAGATTCTAAGGATTTACATATTACGTTTCATCATAGATGAACAGAATGTGCTCTCAAACAAGCCCAACTGTTTTAGATCAACATGAACAGAGACCTCAGTTTGTGTTTTCAAGGTATATTCTGAAAAAATATATATATATGTACAATTATATTCAGAAAATAATTACCTTCATAAAATATATGAAGTCATACTATAGGGGCTGCTGGCTCATCCTGTTAAGGCTTTAATCTAGTGTGTGGATAGGCCCCATACTCCTGTCTTGACACTATATTGTGAATCTGTGCTTTAGCAGCATAAACTACCCAAAAGCCCTGATATACAATTTCTTCAATTTGACAAAGAATCAATGTAATTGTTGGTTGTTCACCATTCATAACACAATTGCACCCCATTTCAAAAAGCTGATTGTTTGCCTGAGGAATATTAGTTTATGTAAGAGAGAAAATACATACATCATAGTCCTTTTGGTTTGTCACTGGTGATTGTATTGTATAATCTAGTGGTTCCACCTTGGTCATGTCCGCAATTCTCTGAACTGAAAAGAGAATGTTGAAATGTTAATCGTAACAAAAATGGCAATACAAGAGAGATAAGAAAATTTAATATTTTCCTGCTTAAACCATTTATTACCATTTGAGTTGAATCCCTGTTGCAAATTTAAGCAAAGTGCATTTTAACAGTATGCATTTAGCAATTAGTGTAAATAGAGAAACATTTCATGCAATGCTCACACACTAAGGATATCCCTTATGCATACAGTACATTATTGTGGTGGAACTCTATGTACTTACATGCAAGATAGATCACCAGAAAAATTAGCAGTCCCACCCCATATATCAGATATGTTTCAATAGTTCGTATTGGCATCGGAGGCCTGGAGGACTGAACAAAGATATTTTATGTCAACATAGTTCTTTAAAATCAAAACAGTGCTATCGTACCATAGGCCATTTTAGACACCTCACCATTTACATTAGACATATGAACTAAACACAGGCCCACATCGAACAAACTGTAAACCACCTTGTTGCTAATGGGCTAGTTGCTAATCCCAACTATTTTTTTTTAAAGAAAATGTAACATTTGTATTTATGATCAACATGAATTCTGTTTTTATTGTTTAGGGTTATGGAAACAGAACAGAGAGTAACACCTAACTTTATAGCCCATGACTTAAATTATTCTTCGCATTTCTTTATGCACACTTTTACTGCTAAGTGCACCTGTTTTTAAAACGTGTACCTATTGTTTAAAGTTGTGACACGTCAGTTCGTGGGATCTGCTGGTAAAATACTGGATATAATCGGTTTCAGTTTCAATTAAGTTCATTGCGAATGGAAAGCACACTTCAAATTTACCTTTCCTGTCCTGTAAGCCTCTACAATGTTCGCCAGTTTGAAGTTTTTAACCATGTCTCTCAAATTCACGCAGTCTCTTCTACAGTCAGGGCACTTGAAGTCCATCGAATTTCTTAGGCGATGTACACACTCCAGACAGAAGCTGTGCCCGCAGGGCAACAGGTAAGGGTCCGAGAACATTTCCAGACACACACTACAGATTAGCTCGTCCGAAATGCCATCCATATTTGTTTCTGCTATGTACAATGCAACTACAAGATAACGGAGACGGATAGACCAACGACGTAGCGGATGTGCCAAACCTTTTCTAATTAAAGAGAGCAAAATGTGTTTAAGCTAACTGGCCAAAACTGAAAGGGTGGACAAGTTAGTCCACCACAGCAACGGTAACAGGAACAAAAACATAAGTCCATCCAAACAGAAACCGAAAGTTGTTACTGGAGTGTCAAATCTTTATTTATGCGACTACGTGAGTACTTAACTACCTTAAATCGATTTACAGCCTGCCAGCTCTAAACGGTACGAAGCGTTAGTACAGGCCACAGTTATGATCATCACAATCGAAGTTTGATTTCATATGATTAAATAGAAAATCCTCAAAGGCAAAGAGGGAAGTTATTGTAATAATTGTTTAATCATAGACACAAGACAAATATTATGCCCATTCATTCAGTAATAGGCCTACAAGTGATATTATACTTAAGATGGTCAAATGTCAAAAAATAAACAAAAAAACACTATTGTGAGTAGTTTTATGGAAGAATGCTGGACAAAAGAAATTTTTTACATTGGAGATTTCAGTTTCTAGGCACAAGCTGACAATTCTGAAACCCAATGCTAAATAATCAGCAAGATCTAGGTTGCTAACGTGTTTTCACTCAAATTTTGAATGGACAGGAAAGCCATAAATATATATATATATTTTTTTGTAAAAATCCTGAAATGGGCCTTTGTTTATATGACCAATAATGTCACATGATGTTATATACAGTTTCCCAGCATTGTGATTTTATTAATCTGAGAGAAAGTGGGGGAGAGCGAGAGTTGTGTGACAGGTAGCGTCTGTTCCTACAGCTGCTCTCTGTTCCCCTCCTCACTTTTGCCAGCGGGGGCCATTATCACTGCTGGACCGGGGAGGGGAGGGGTTCATCTGCTCTGCTTTATCTTCTTATCCATGTATTAACCTTCCTCCCTCCTGCTGAGCAACAAGGAGAACTCGCCAAAATGGAGGGGCTTTTAAACATATATGGTTTTTTATTATTGGTTTTCCATAAACTGACACAGGTGTCTCTGTTCATGTGTAGGCATGTCAACTGAAGTGATGATATGAGATAAAATAATACACTGTGTGTGTGTTTGTGTGTATGTTTTAGCAATATAGATAACATTTGTGAACTTGTAACTCACACAATGGCTTTTATAGTGAAACTGATATTTCACCACAGTGGGTATGTGTGGTCGGACTGTGGTTGCACACCCAAGCCCACATACTGGCACATACACATTCACAAACATGTAGGTGTAAGAGTGCCCATTCTCCCTGGCACTGAAAGAGTTAAGCACTCTGAACACACATAGGGCTTGGGGGGAGTGGGGGGTGGGGTGGGGTGGGGGAAGTGAAACTGACGAAACCAACTAATAAACGAGATGAAGCAGTAATTTAACATCAGCCTTGTTTTACTGGACATAAAGTTAAACTCCGGGAAGCGCAGCTGTGACTTGAGTTAACGACCCTCATAAATCCCACTTAAAACCGGGCAGGCAGAGAGGCGGCCAGATGCAAATGAAAGCCTTACCTGATGAGGGCAGCGGGGAGAGGACGCGTGTAAATGCTTCTGATGGGGTTCAAAGAATGCAGAATACATGAATCACAATAGGCACCGGTCATCCGCCAGCATTCACAAATCGCACAATACTCAGAGGGCCTCAGATTCCTCACACACACATACCCTCACATACACACACACATGACCCTTCAGTATCAGTAACTGATTCTGGTAATTAAATAGTAAATACTTTACAGCAGTATTTTGAATGCAGTCTGAACCAACTTTATTGTACACATTTCAGGCTATTTTCATCCAGGTGAGAGGCTGTTTATGAACATGTTATGACTTCATCTGATTTCTTATAAATCACGCGGTACGGGGCCCAGGAGGTTTAACAGGAAGTGGGGACACAGGCTTACATGACTTTTACTTTTTACCCTCAGAACTGACTTTTGCTGGTTTGCACAACTGAAAGCCTGTTCCAGGTACCAAAGCATGCAATGGTAAATGCAGAGGTAGCAGCAGTGAACTGGACACTTTTGTAAGCTCTGGGTTGGAGCATTGCTTAAATGTCAATGTAACTGCTTAAATGATTTAAAGAACATCTTGCAGGAAAGTACTTCAGGGTACAGCACTCTCTAATCTTGGCAGTTACACATTCACAGTTTTCCCTTCCTGACATTATGTTCTCTTCTCCATTATGATGTCTTGCAATCCAGCAACATATATTTGCATTATGTTTGCTCTAAAAGTTTCTGCGCAAGTGGTTACATTTGCAATGCTAATTACCACCAAGACAGACATAATTTATTCCATATGGACTGCATTTTTAAACATAGACTTGGTGATAAAAAATATTAGACTTTGTTTTCACTTGTGAGCCATGGCCAACATGCCAAGTGTATTTTCTTGAAGGAATTTTAAAAAGTAGAACACCCTGAGGCAGTAAGGGTAAATTTGGATAAATGAAGATACTTCATGACCCCACCAGCAAAAATCCTCACAGAGAAATCTTAACAAATGGTACTGTAGTCAGGACTTGTTGAAGGGGTGTATAGTGTATAAAATCTGATCTTAACTAATGCACCATTCACTAGTACAAAAGGCACAGGTTTGATATTTATATGCTGGTTTCATAGGCTTTTGGAGGCTTCTCTCATGAATGTGTGTGTGTGCATGCCTTTTTAAGCAGTTTTGCATTTGGAAGTTTATTGGCTAATGTATGTTTGTTAACATGAAATTTTCTGTAGTTGGAGTGCTCCAGAAATGTAACTTTTTCTTATTGAGAGTTATATGTTGCCAAGGAACCTTTTACGGCTTAATTGATGCGTAGTATTCTAATGTAGGAAGAATGGTCATGTCCAATTAACTGGACTGGAGAGAAGATTTTCAGTAGAATTTTAATTTCCATTGTGATGGTTGCATCTCGCCATGGTGCCAGGGCATGTAAATTTGCTTCTTCCATAAGAATAGCATAGGTGAGGCTCTAAGGATCCCATAAGACCCATTAATCACAGAGCCTTCATCCAGGTCTAAAGCCTTCTTTCGAGTTCAGTTAGAAACAGTAATTGTAAGAAGAGCTAAGAAGAACAAAAATGTATTATACACTGGATAAATATCTGGACAGTTAAGCTTGTACCATTCAGATAAATATTGTTGTATAAAAACAAATAAAATACTAAAAGTCTATAAAATGAGATGAGACACACAAATAGAGTAATAATATTTTAATGCATATGCTTAAACCGATACAGTTACATTTGTAATAATATTCAAAATGCAAACAGGATACAGATACTTATGAAGAGGATAACATTTTTCTTCCAAAGATGCAATGATAAATTGAGATATTCGCAATATAAAATGAACAGAGCAATCTGGGAAGAATCAATTTCACCTTTCAAAGTGAGGTTAAAGGTTTGTGTCACTGCCGCTGATTATGCTGCTGGTGAGCAGGTGTATGTTGCGCTGGTGCCTGGTGCTAGCTTCCTCCAGGCGCTCGTTTGTCCTCTCTAGCTTGGCTTCCAGGCTCTTGCGGAGCTTGAGCTCCTCATTGTAGAGCTCCCGGTAGTACTGGGCCTCGGCCTTGGCAGAGTCTTTCTGCGCCTGACTATCCTGCTGGCTAGTCCTGGTGCGCTCCAGCTCATTCTCCAGGTCTCGGTTGCGCTGCTCCAGCTGGGTCCTCAGGCCGGCATCGTTGGCTGCCCTGACTCGCTCCAGAGACTCCTGGGAGGCGGCCTGGGTACGGAAGAAGAGGTTGACCTCCTCCAGCCTTTTGCGGAGCTCCCGCTGGGCCCGCTCCTCAATCTCCTTGCAGTTCTTGTTTGCCTGGAGCTGATCCACTCTGGAGGCCTCCAACTGTCGCCGAAGGCTGGCCACTTCCTCTTGCAGGCTCTTCTTCTTCCTCTTTGCACGATCCAGTCTCTTGGTCTGGCCTTTAAATAAGGAGAGCTCCTCTTGTAGCTCAGTGTTCTTTGCCTCCAGCCTGCAGTACTTCATCACCTCCTTCTCCAGCTGAAGTGCAAATTCATTGATTTGTGTCTCCAGCTTGTTAATGGTGCTCTCTGTCTCCATCTGCTTGTTGTACATCTCCATGCTGTACTGATCCATTAGCTTTTTCTTTATGTTTTTTATCTGGATCCTCAATTTAGAGACCTCACTCTGCACCTCCACATTTTTCTTTATTTCTACTTCTAGCTTTACTTCCACTGCCTCCTTCAGCTGCGACATGATTATTGCTTTATTTCTCTCAGCTTCCATCTGACTGCAAATCTCATCCTTCTCTTTCTCTACCTCAGACAGACGCATGGCAACTTTAGAGCTAGCCTCCAGTTTGGCCCTGAGGGTGCTGAGCTGGGCGTTGAACTGGGAGACAGACTTAGCCAATGCATCCTCACTGAGTTCCAGGTCCCTCTTCATATTTTCTAGCTTCTCGGCCTGCGCATCCTTTATTGTTGAAGTCTCGTCCTCCAACTCCTGCCTGCGGACACGCTCCTGCTCTACCTCCATCACTAGGGTGGCAAACTCATCTCTGAGCGCTTGATTCTTCAACATCAGCTCCTTCTCCCTGTCGCTCGCCTCTGTCAGCTGGAGCTTTGCCTCACTGATCTGAGTGAGGTTCTTCCTGTTCTCAGCCTCGACCTCCACCTGCTCACAGAGCCTGTCGTTGCGCTCCTGGGTTAACTGGCTCTGCACTGTGTCGAGTTCTTCCATTAGCTGCTTCCTGTCGGCAAGAACTTCCCCTAACTCCAGCTCCAGGTTCCTCCTGGAGGTCTCAGACATTTCCCCTCTCTCTATCTCTGCGCGACACCGGGCATCCATCTGCCTCAGCTGCCTGCAGATCTTGTCATGCCGCATGGAGATTCTAATACGCCTCTGGCGTTCCTGAAGCAGCATGGTCCGAAGGCCGGTCATAGCTGTAGCCATATCCATTTGTTCCGAGAGACATACAATTTCGGAAGTCTCCTCAGGAATTGTCTCTAACTCTGTCTGCTCAATCACCCAGACTTGGGCCGCCTGTTCACTTTCAGGTAATGCATCCGTTAAAGACGATCCTTGTTGCTCAGGAACCAGGGAATCATTTGGGAGTGCAAGGACCATCTCTTCTGCAGATGAGTCAGAGTAAGAATCATCCAGATTATCTGATGAGATGCATTCCTCATCTTCATTGTCTACTTCTGTGCTCTGATCTGCCATTGCCTGGATATCTTTGTCAGCTTCATTTTCATCTACAGATTCCTGGACATCTTCTGGCTCCTCCATAGACTTTACAATGAGAGATTCCAGAACTTTTTTCTCCTTTTCTGGCTCTTCCACAGACTGTACATTTTCCACGCTTCCTGTATCCCCCAAGGTCTGTTCCTCTTGACTGGCAACCACCTCTACTGTGTATGGATTGTCTGTTTGATCCATCTGATCTTCTGGTAGAGGTGGTGTCACAAGTAGCCCTTCCTCCTCAGAATCAAAATCAGTGATGCTACAGTTGCTGCTGTCACTGTCTGGCTCAAAGGTTTCGTAACTGTTGTGATCCAACCTAAGTATTTCTATGTGGTCTTCATAATCTGTATCTGTCG
The DNA here is from genome assembly GCA_022829145.1 of Albula goreensis. Lineage (NCBI taxonomy): Eukaryota > Metazoa > Chordata > Actinopteri > Albuliformes > Albulidae > Albula > Albula goreensis. Next base: position 16,710,784 of record CM040763.1, read on the forward strand.
TATGTAAGTGATTATCCATTAGTGACAGACCCATATACTGAAGCAATTTTTATCTTAGCCATAGAAGTGGAAATCACAGTATCTACTATGACAGCATAATACCTAAGAATTCTGTTGTCACAAGCATTCCATGTGCCACATTCCTAAATCTTGTCTGCCATTTACCTGAAAGAAGGATTATGGTTCTCTTAAGTTTTTTGAACACCCATTCTGTTTCTTAGTTATTGTGGAAAAACAGTGATGTTATTGCTACTTATGTTAATAATTAGTATATTGTTTTGTAATAATACAGTAGACACATTATTTTTTATTGAGACTTCTCAAGCATTTAAAAATGAATAGTTTCATTACAATAAAGTAGTTTCTACATAATTTTAAATTAATTTATAAAATATGTTGTGGACTAGGCAACAGCCTGCCAAGGAGTTGTGACTCAGATTTGATTATTGATCGTCTTATTCTAATAAATGTTTGTTAAAATGAAAAAGTAGGCTGATACAAAGGCTATAGACAAACCCTATACATTTAAGCGGGAAGGTACCAGAGGCCGTGCTATTTTGCGAATACAGTCACGGCAAAGCAGCGTATTTAGGCACAACTCGCAGGGGAGTTTCTCAAGTGGGTATTTACAACAGTTTCTGATGTTTTATTTAATATTAACCTGTTTTGTTAGCTAGCTATAATTAACGTTAGTTCTGTGACTGTACGAATGTTATACGTTTTTCCAGGCGATAGCTGTGCATTTGTATCTGTCCTTTCCTGTTGTGTTGCTACGCAAGTTTACTTAGTTGACTAGCAGCCCGCAACCGGTAGCCTACTGTAGTTTCGGTAGCTGACAAACTTTTTTGGCAGCGGCAGATGTATGGACTTGTTTCAGAAAAGCTTTCTGGAATTATTTTGCGAGTCCGATAACGCCCTGGACTCGAACGAACGAAGCCAGTCTGAAGTGCTATCTACCGCTAGCTAACATCAGCCATAGTGTTACTTCACCTTAGTCTTCCCTTAGTTGAAATCACTGTGGGTTTTCTCGAATGTAGCTTACCTAACGTCAACGGTTATAGATCCTATTGCTCGTTGAAGGTGGGCAATTTATATAATCAGGCGAACAGAAATTGACTGAAAGCATAGGGATGTGAATGGAGAAAGAGAGCATGCTTTTATAGACTTGATAGCAACTCAACTTTTACACACGGCATGATACAGTAATCTGGATGTTGTCGTTTACAGCAGTCTTCAAATGAGACACCTATTAATCAACGTCCAGGACCAAAACTATACCCAAATATTCTGTGGAACAATAAAGTATAGTTATAGACATATTTGCAAAACTGGTTTGAATGTATTGCTTTTAATACCCATGTAAGAAACCATACAGTATACACATTCATAACAGTTTGTCACTCAAATGTCAATGTCCTGATTACTGTTATTGAGTGACAGAAGTGCTGTTTCAGTCAGAAAGGCAAGTTTGCGGTGATGCTAAGTGATGAAGGGAACAGAGAAAGGCATCACACATCAGCATTACATACTGGCATGCACATCAGCTCAAAGGCATATATCATGTTGTGTGGAGGTTATTTAATGCAGGATAAGCTGCTGAATATTTAACTGAGGTCGTTTGGGTTAAGAACCTTTGCTCAAGGGTACAATAGTATCTCCCTCACAAAGATCCAAATCTTTACAAAAAAAAAAAAAAAAAGAATAAATATTTTATAGCCTGTTACCAGACTGTATATATCATTTTGGAAACAGGTTGTGTTTTCTATTTACTGTGCCAGCCTGGCACCATAATTAAAACTTATACTCAGTATGTAGATGGGTTTTTGTAAAACAATGTAGAATGTTTAACAGAGGAGATGTTTTTTAGGACTGTCCCCTCTTGTTGCTGGGCCCCTGGCCACAGTCCAGTAGCTCTTCCCTGGGCTGAATGGCAGTCCCTCAGGCGGCCCCTGGGTGACCCGGGCAGTGCCGATCCTCCTGGAGGGCCTCCTTAGAGGAGCTGCCACAGCTGACTGCGAGAGATGCACGCGCGGGTGTCACAACACGGGAACAGGAGCGGGACACTGACAGATACACGTGTCACGACCGCGGTGGGACAGGCGGCCACCGGCCTGAAACCTCAGCAGGACCACAGCATCCAGCCAATAAGAGCTCCTCTGACTGCAGGCCACCCACTCCACAACCTTGTCCAGGGAACAGGGGAAGTGTGGCGGGGAAACAGTGAAAAGGCACTGATACAGAGATCAAGGTAAGTATGAGATAAATATTTAAGTCTAATTTTGTATTAAAAATATAAAGATGTTTTATTTTCTAAGCTGAAAATTGTTTTTCTCAGAGAAACTAGCAGCAGTTCACCTCAGTCAAACATGTTCAAATCGCAATTGGCTCATAGATGGCTTTTTGGTGAAAGTTGAAAAACTCCAACTGAACAGTTTCCCTGAATTTCTGTTTCTAAAGAAAAGCATCACAAGTTTTCTTGAAATTTCACCTCAGGTAGAATACTGAAAGATACACTTTCAGACCCAGTGAGCAGACTAAGTACGGATAAAATAAAGAATTGTTCCCAGGGAGAATGAGTTATTGCAATCAGTTGTAACCTCAAACCTACAATCATGTGGAATAGGTGACAAATATGCTACTTTCTAGCTTTTCTGGTTTGCTAAAATAAACACATGAAAAAAAATGAAGAAAAACACAGTCACCATTCATTTCACCTAGTGATCGCACAAGCCCACTCAAACACAGACGCGCGCACACACACACACACACACGTATCAGGTCAGATTGTTGATTTTAATATGAGATACAGGAAGTTGTTGGATGTCATCATTTATATATTTGATTTCCAATACAAGAGATAGCAGCATTTCCGCATTTCCACCATAAAGTGGTAAATCATGCATAATATTTCATTGGACAGTACGAAACAAAAAAATGGGCAGCCAGCTTACAGGATAAATATCCTGTGTGTTATGGCTTCTATGTCAAGCTGTGTACTGTTGTTAGGTACCATTGCAGAATGTCTTGTTATCTTGTTATCTTTGAGGTGACGTTAATTAGGTACTGTATATGTTGGTGCATTCTGTTTCTTTCCATTCTGCTGATTTATAGATATATTATAATCTACATTGTCTGTGACAAGAGCAGACGGAGTTGCTTTGAATGCTAATAAAATGAAATGTTTTAGTATTCAAAGTGAGTGTTTCAGTACACACTCGATACAAATCATGAACTGTATCAATGTTTTTGTTTTTTTTAACCATAATCCTCATTCCAAATTCCAGTGGCTTAGTAAATCACATTTCTGGAGGAACCATTACTCCGTATCTCTCTTTTTTTGTTTGTTTTTGAATGTTTTCTAAATGAAAAATAATTACATTCGTGACATGGTTTACAGCTATGCTGGTTTCAAATTGGAAATGCTTTCGTTTTGATGAAGCCAGTAATTACAAACCCTGACATAATGACTACTAATTTAGAAATTGTAAGAGCATACACAAAATGTCTAAAACTGGCTGTTTAAATTAGCGTTTCATGAATTCATGAAATACAATTTATTTGCAAATTCACTTTGAATGACACCACTTATTACGATTGCAATTCAGATGTTAAAAAGCTACTTTTCTGTTATAAAGAGACGAACAGGTGGACTGCACACTTCCTATAGTAATTATGAGCTTTTTATCATTCATTTTCACTAAGGAGGTAAAAGTGATATGGTGTACAGCAATGCCGGACAAGTCCAGTGAAGCAGGGACAGTATTTATTCAATTTTTGCTTTCTTTGATGGCTCTCACCCTGTCTATACTTGTCTATAAGGCTAGTAGTCAATTTGCTTACAGTGCAAAAGGTATTGTTTACTGGAATAGGCAATGCCATTTTAACTGCAGCCTGTTTCTCAATATAATCAAACTTCCTGATTGGCTCCTGCATAACAGCAGCAGCCAAAGTGGAAAATTTGTAGTTTTGTAGAGCACTGGAGCATCTCTTAACATTTTTAACATTGTTCTGATAGCTTCTAGTTAAAAGGGAACTCAAAGTATCACATTTTGTTTAATTTCTCAGGCTGAAACGTTCACTTTTTTGTAGTGGTAGTCTATATCGGACCTCTAAAACAAAAATATATTCAATTTCATATAAAAGACGAATGGTACAAAAATTGATCATTTTGTTCTTTGTCTCTTAAGTGTCCTTTGAAATATCTTTACTTAAAGGTCTAAATCAAATAAAACTGACATATTCTCTGAGCAGTCACTCTGTTAGGGCCTTTGTGCATTGTTTTGGTGATCTATTCTCTTGACATTGTTTTGTTGTACTTTACTCTTGTTGCCAGTAGATGGCAGATGCACAGAGACAGTCATGTCTCCTTCCCTCCTGTCATTGTGGATGGGGTATACGTGGGCCATGGAGCTGACCTGGAGCTCAAGGGGTGATGGAGGTGAGGGTTATGGATGGGTGGCTTACATATGCTGTCTTGTGATGATCTTTCTGGAGCAGGGTTCCACTTCTTTGCTGTAGTTCTTTGACAAAAAGTGCAGAGCATATATTGTACCAAAATAAACTGTGACTTGAACCACCTCTGTAGTATTTGTGCACAGAATTCTTTTGAATTCCAGTTGAATTCTATTCATGAAAAGCAGCAACACTTTCTTCAATAAATATCCTAGTTCAAGTGTTGGCACATAATAATTCTTCATAATAATTAGTTTTTATGAATAACTTAGTCAGTGACGCCACACAACTACGTTCCCTTTTGCACAATTTTATGAGTGGTAACATTGGAAAATCAATTGTACTGTGGTGACATCTAGTGGCAAAGCATGGGAAGTACACTTTTAAACAACAAAATGCTGGGACAGAAAAAACATGATTGCAAGTGAAATAAATAATCAGGATAATCTGAAAGATTTGTGAGACAAGCGAGATATTTCTGTCTGGCACACCCAGCCCCTTGATGGGTCAAACGCAGAGGCAGTGAGAACTGGAAGATTGCTGGCACAAATCCCCAACTGGGACCCACTGTTGAATATTTGATTAAGGTCAGAACTAAATACTCTCAGTAACAGTACGTTCCATAGTATGGATTCCCAAATAAGTCTCCTGGAGTATGTTTTTCTTGCAAAATTCATGAATGATATATTTCATACTTTGTATACCCAGTACTGATTCTTCTATCTTTCTATGAGGTGAGATTATGTGCAGGTGTGTGTTCACTATATAAAATAATTCATGTGGGTCTTTTGCTCAGGAGGCTAATTTTAATTCTTGTTGTACAGAGTGACAAGCAAGGCCTGTGGGTGAACTCTACCCTGTTTCATTAAGGTCAAAGGTTCTTTTAGGACAAGCATCATAAATCTTGGTCTTGGAGGGCCACATGGTCTGCTGGTTTGCATTTTCATTTTAAATTCCCCCAACAGTTCAGTTGCAACAGATCTGGCTAGCGATATGAGTTAACTGAGTTAATTGTGTAAAAACCAGCTTTAATTTGTCAGTGTTGTGCAACAATAAAAATCAGGGGATACCTGGATAATCCAATGATAAAGATTAAGGACCACTGTCTAAGGATAAACATCATTTTTCATTATTTTCTGTTAATTAGCCTTATGTTTAATGGAACTATTGCTGTAAAAGATCAGCTAATACAGGCTAAGTATCTGATACTGTTGTACCTGTTAGCATGGAACAACACTGAAAGTAGGGTGGTAAACTTAACTACTTTTCATCACTAAATCCTTGGAGTAAGAGCACAGAAAATACACTTTTAAGAGCAGTTTCCACTTGAAGCAAGGATCAGTTTATCTGGTCTGTTTGCTGAAAAAGATCTCTTTGCAACAAATAGTCATAACTTACAGAATGTGATGCAATTGACACACATTTATGCAGTTTTCGAACAGTGAGGAGCTTCTGACAAAATGCTGCACTAGATATACTTCAGTTAAACCTTAACTATAGTCTGTATAATGTTGCCTTCCCTTCCCCCTTCAGAGTAAAAATATATATGTGCAGTGAATGCTCTTCGAGAGAAGCTGATTCAAGTGTTTGGAGTGTTTCTGGTGTAGAGGGTAAAGAATCCTAGCTTTCATCTTCAATGTGTTTGAAATACATTTTCCCCCTCACATCTATCTGTTTCTTTGTTACTTTTATGTATTTTTCTCTGGAAAGTATCTTTGAAGTCATCATTGTTCACTGCTCCCTTGAATCAGTTCGTCAGTGAACATAAAGGATAGATAAAGAATGTACGTCTGTGAGGCTCATGCACTGAAGGATTTTTCGTTTTTTCGGTGCTTCTCCAATCTCTTTACTCGCGCTGCGTGTGCTACGTTTTTCTTTTGCGATCTCAGCAGTTGTTAACATTGAATCACAAAGACGTTCTTTTCTCCTTCTTTTCGTCCTGATCTTTTTAGATGTGTTGTTGTAGATGTGTTGGGTGTGGAAAGCATGGCCTTGTAATGTTCCGTTGAAAGTTAGTCACGGTACAAGCGTTTGTCAAGACGATTAGTGACGATGGCAATAACTGTCCCAAGATTGTTTCACTTTTGATAAGCTGTACGTCTTGCCCGATTGCGTCACTATTTATTGCAAGAACAGAACGTGTTTGAGCCTCGCATCATGCAGTTTTGTAATCTGTCCACTATTTCTAATATAAGAAAATACATGCACAAGGAAGGATTTTTAAAATTATGTTCACAACGTACACTGTAGAGGGCGCCATCGAAACGAACCAGAGAGGATGTGTAACCTTTCAAATAAATAAATAAATAAATAAATAAATAAATGAATAAATCTCACACTACTGCAAACCTCAGGGGGAATAGTTGACATTAAAAATATGTGATTCTTTAGAGCAACCTCTCCCAAACACATTATACTTTAACATTGTGCTGTTGCGTGATTCTCCAGTGAAATAATATGCACATAAATTTTTACTTGTCAGCATGTTCAGTATGGCAGTGCATGAGTGATGGCTGACTCCCTCATGAATGTCTAATCGGCTTTTGCCAGAAAGAAGTGACAATAAACAAGAGATGAGATATTCCACAATTAATTCCATCAGAACCAAATTTTCTCTCCCTTTTTAGAAGGGAGAAAAGGTGAACCATAGCTACAACACATGCAAATGAGGCGGAGAGAGATGACACACTGTGGTTAGTGGGGGGCGGGGCAGGTTCAAAGCCATGTGACGCCTCTCATCCTCTTCTCCTGAGTGGTGCCCATCCCTCTGCCCGCCCGCCCTCCCCCTGTTTCTCTCTCTCCCTCCCTCCCTCCCACCCTCCTCCATCCCTCCAAAGGCAAATTCAAACAAATGCATTAATGGCATGTCACTTTGCAGAAGGATTAACCCCCCCTCACCTCCCTCCACCCCCACCCCCTCCCCCTCACCACAGCAGTCAGCCAGCATGGGGCTGCCAGATCTATCTCACTCAAACTCCCATCGAAATTCCAGCAGGCTGTGCTGGCACCAATGAGGAGCTGGGCTGCCAGAGCGCTCCCTCTATCCCTCCTCCTCGGGGGGAGGAAGACGCCCGCATCTCTATGCTGCCAGCGCCTTGTCTGCGCTTCCCTGTGCAGATGTGTGTGTGTGTGTGTGTGTATGTACATGTGCACACCTATGACTAATTATCAGTCCGTGGAAAACAAGTGTTTGTGTGTGCATATGAATTAGAATATACCATTCATGAGGTTGTGTGCTTGCTTATTAGTTTCAGTGAATGAGTGATTGTGATTGTGAATGTAAATGTGTATGCAGTTGGATGTACCACTCATTGGGTTGTGTGATTTTATATTTGTTTTGGAGGACCAATTTGTATACATGTATCAGTGCATGTGTATCATTATGCTTGTGATTGTTCTACTCATAAGGTTGCGTAGGAGTAACAGTCTTGTGTATCTGCATTATATACTTTGAGTGTGTGTGTGTGTGTATGAGTGTAGGTGTTTCATCATGAAATTTGGCTCGGCGTGTGTTCAGCATGGAGGAACAGTGTGATCAAAGGCAAGTTTTGATGAACCCCCTGCCTCTGATTCGGGATTCTTCTGAATTTTAAGCATGAGTCTTCTTTCTAGTGCACCGAATGTAATACTCCAACCCCCCAAAACACACACACACACACACACACACACACACACACACACCTCTGTGCTTCCATCAAAGCTCTCATTAACATATTCTTACCTCATTAGCTCCCTGCCACATGAGCACACCCACTGCCCCTGGCAACAGATTTCAGACTGGCTAACCTGTGCAATAATGGGGTAGTGTTGACAGGGCACCACAGGCAAGAACCAGAAACATCTCTCATAATCCAGCGACAGGCTCTGATCCGTTGAGCTGGTTTGCGGAGATATGTTGTAGTCTTCACACCACAGAGCACTCCGAAAACACAACGCTAAAATATCCTTGAAAGAAGGGACTGGTTATGTAGCACTATAGATAAGCATCTTGGGTCTAGACTTGAAGTCAGTTGTTTGTACCAATTGGAACAGTGACATTGAATTAACTCAGTAAAAATTGGCAACTCTGCATATCTATTTTACTAATGATGGATAATGGATGGATTCTTTTTCCAAATAACAAGATATCCCTTTGTCACCTGCTGGTTTTAATGCTTATGGCTACATGTAATTGAAAGTGTGATTTTCATCCTACCACTGGTAACACTTGTAATACTTAGTAAAATAGAAGAGCATGATCAGTTTTTTTTGTAGTTCTTTAATTATTTTCTCTTGCCAGCTAATCGATGCTCAAAAACTGCATACAACAATGGATAAAGCAGTGGAAAACTAGCATTGGCTCTGTTGAAAAAAATCATACAAACCATTGGTTATTCTCCAGGAAATTAAATTGAGTGGTGTTTAATTAGATCTGCCCGCATGATGTTTAATTTGCTGTTGTCTTTCCTTAATGAACACATCTGCGTTTTCATTATCGTGCAAAATTAGACCCGTTGTCGGGGTCAGTGATGCTCACAGCTTTGGAGAGGATTGATTAATGTGAAAAAATACTTTTTTAGAAAATTAATTGAACCACATTTCCCAGCTATATGACTTTTTCACAGTGTACAGATTGGAGCTACAATTTAAAACTAACCGAATATGAATCAGACAGAAGATATTGCAATAAAACTATACAGAAATTCTTCTGCCTTTCTCCATGAAGATCGATGCCCATGATTGGTATTTACATTGCCATTTGTCTGATCTGTGCCTGATTAAGACAGCCATGGGAAAATTGATTTGGCAGCCATAGTGGTTTAGGCCTTGGACCAAAAGCAACACAAAGTATTTACACATGTCTCAGATCCTTGACCAGTAACTGATATAACTACGAACAATCAGCCAACACTATTAAGCATTACACAAAATAAGTCAGAAAAGGAGGCTATGGGCTGTCAGCCATTTTGGCTCAGAAGGATAGAATATGCTTCTGAACCTTATGTGTTGATTTCTTTCCTGACACATCTAATAAAAAAAAAACCAAGACAAAGAAATAGCTGAATATTTTCTGAGGTAAAGAGTAGATCTACATAATCCTCATTAGGAGTTCATTTGTTTCCTCCAAAAACAGCATTGGCACATCCAGTTTCTTGGTTAAAAGGGTGATGGGGTGAGGAAGTGATGGCTGTGGAAAGGAGTGTTGCAGACTTTCCTGGCTCCCCACTTTCACCCCGAGTCCCAGCTTCCCCCGTCTCCAGTGACACCAGAATTGCCAAAGCATGTGACAGTGCAACATCGATGTGGGGTGTGCCTCTGGTGGTCCGTTCCATTATCGAGGAGCTGTGTTGTTTGGGGAGGAGGGACCCAATTTTTTTATTAAGAAGATGCAGCACTGTGACAGGAATGTGTCAATGGTCTTCTGTTACCTGGGAGAGAGAGAGAGGGAGAGTACACATTATAGTCTGTATTGACATTTGAAGTGCCCTGGAAATTCAATTCAGAAGGTAAACTAAACATGCACAGTTCCCCTGTGATCTTCTGGACAAAAAAAAAAGAGGTGGTATTCACTTGCACAAGTAGTTTCCTTTTTTGCTCCCTCAGTCACCAGAATGTGAACTGTACTTAATCATCAGTTTCTCTTGGGTTGCTGTAACGGTAAATTGAAAATCTCCCATTTCCTGAGGGGAGTGCAGCTCTGTGCTGGCAAATACTGTGGAATGTTAACAATGGACCAAACTCAAACATGAAAGGTTCCTCGGAAAGGTCCTTGGGGAACCCCAAGGCCTTTCGGTAGATTAACCTCCTGCAGGATTGTTTTTTTCCTACAACATGCCTGCTGTACAAGATTTAAAAAAAGCATTTCCAAATGGCAGTCAGATATCAAATTCAGATATATCTGTGAATGGAAGTAGGCAGGCAGGGAGCTCCTTTAAAGCTGTGAACAACAGCTTTTTTAATCAATATAATAAATGAGTGAAGATTAATAATCTCCTCAAAAAGCTATCTGTGTGTCTTCCCCAGGTTATTACTGACTGTTCCAGTGTCCATGGCAACAGTGGGTCTGGTGCAATGATAGCCTCTGGCGGAGTGAGGCGGAGGCCATAGAACTCCTCTAGATCCTAAGGGCTTTCTGTGCCTCTCTCCCGCTCTTTCCACCTCAGGCCATCAAGATATTGGCTAAACAGTGTCTGTTTAGCTTATTACACCTTGTTTCCCTCCCTCTTTCTCGGTCATTTCCTGACTGAAAGGCACCTGCAGTATAATTTTGATGAGCTCCAATAATGCCCATTAGTTTGGCCAACACCCCCCCCCAGCGCTTACCTCTTGGTCCGAACTGCTTCATATAGCAATGAGTACAGTATGGCTTTTCATCATGCTAAAACACACAAGCAGACACAGAAAGAAATCAATAAATTGATTCCACATATTGCAGCTGAGTCTTAATGTATATTTACTGTGACATAATGATACTATAATATGTAGAGTATATTCTTTATGTCAAAAATTTCCCTGTTCATTTCCTTTGCATATTCACTAAGATGGATCAAAGCCAGCAAATTAAATTGCAAATATTTCCCCTATATTTCATCACTAAATGGTGCACATGGCTCTGTTTGTGTGGAAATACTAAACATGTAGTTTTGCAAACAAAATGCCTTATTGCCCATTATAGTTTTTGAAAGAAGGATGACACCTTGAATCTAAGTGTGATGGTTTCTTTGACCTACTACTTTACGTTTTTTATCGTTTCATTATCAATTTTTAGCTGAGGTTTGTTATGTTGTTTGCAATGTATATTAGTGGTGAAACATGGCCTGGTTGTCTAGCTTGGTATTTGACTGCCACTTTGAGTACAAGGATAAGTTTGAGGTCAAGTAGGCTTTGGCCTGGGTCAGGATAGACTTGTCACTGACATGGCTATGCCTTCCTGCCATATGGCCAAATCTAATGCACCTCAGATGGTTCCCTGGATCCTGGCCAGGTAGTGACATTGATACCTATATGAGCGGATAAAAAAGAATATGTTGTTGCGATTGGTTCCAATCCGTACCTCAGCATGCTGACCTGGAGTCAGCTGTCTCTTACATTGCTGGCATTTCAGACAGAGTGGGTGGTAGTCTCTCCCCAGGGAACGCTTCTTTTCACCTGGATAAGAAGAAACACATCAAAGAGATGCTTGGAGAACCATGTATGTCTGTTGTGGGGTAAGTACCTGTCATACAGTTTATCGTAATTCTATCACTAGTTCTATGATTGAATCTAGTTTGTTCACCCTCATCAAAATGTCTCTCTCTGCGCCTTATGGGGAAGGATGTTCCAATGGAGATTGACTACTAACAAAACACTGTCTGACATTGTTGAGGCTTATTTGTTTGAATATTTATTCAAATATTTGTAGTCAATTCCCACAATACCAGTTGCTTAATATCTCTGTTTCCAATGCAAACATATGAATTTTCAGATTTAAGATTACTTAATTCATGATAATCTTCAATTCAAATGTCAAGGTCAAATGACACAAAAACAGGTAATACATTGTCACTCTGTACAACTCATTTGGAAAAGCATCTTGCTTTAACAGCCTTGATTTAACTGCTAATTTGACATATTTTTTACACTTTTCAAATTTTTGCCCAGCTGTTTGTTTCTGTCTGGTGTCTATGTGGTTATTTGAGCTACAGACATTCTAAACTCCACCCCTTCCTGCCCACGTAACAGAGTGTTCTGTCTGACTAACCCACTTCCTGTTTTGCAGTGACTCAGTTCAGATTTGGACAGACAGAGCTCCCCTCTCTGTTTCTTACCACAACCCAATAAGCATGTAGACCTAACATGCAGAACCGAAATAACTGAATTGCCTCCCAATGTGGCTAAACCGGTGAAGACACTTCCCATGACAGTTTCAAGTCTGAGCTTACATCTTCAACAAGACTGTTTTCTTATTTTCAACCAGTTTATTTAGTTCAATAACTATAAACATTGCAGCTGCCATGCCAGTCACTGACTAAGGTTTGTAACCAATTAAAAAGAAAGAATCAGTCATAAGCATTCAGGATTAAGTTATGGGTCACATCAAGGCTTCAACCTTACAACCAACCAGTATAAATTGCAATCTAACTAGCGTAACCCTTTGTTCATTTTGCTTTGTGCTTGAGTTTCTTGAAGCACCTTGAAATCAAGTGGTTGTACCAGAGACCAGCCTACAAGGCATTGATGAACAGCATGGTAATTATGACATGTTGACAGATTCTCTTAACGTAAGAGGAACACGGGACACCTTTTCTGCTTTCCCTGATAAATTTTTAATGGCTTGTTTTGCACAACTACCTGCTGTCTGAAAAGCACAACTGATCCGATATTCAGAAAAATTTTATCAGAATTTACAAATGGGACATGAAAACAATAATGTTGTTCCCTGATTACTTTTCAGAAAAATTTTATGTATATAGTAAAACAACATTTTATGTAGTAAACTATGGATAGTCACACAAATGCAATCTGTAAAGCACATCACTCAAGGGAGACCAAAGGTATACATAGCACAGATAACAGGAAATAGAAATTAATCTCCTTCTCGTTTTGATCTTTGCTGGGGCGGGAGTAAGCGATCAGAAACAAAACTCACCAAAGTAGACAGGTTTTCCACAAATTGGACAATAACCCACCATGGCTGTAGAGGTTGACTGTCAGTCTGTCTGAAAGATGATTTCTGGTGTCGGTATTCAGTCGAAACAACTGGGAAGTCGTTACCCCATCGATGCCGTGAGTTTCTCTTCAACTGAACCAGGATGTGGTGTGAGGCTTATTGAAAAAAAGTTCAGGTTCAAAGACAAGTGTTTTCATTTGAATAAGAGCAACGTTCGAATGTGATAAGTGGAAAAAAAGTACACCAGAAAACCAGCATCAAACAGATCATGGATATATGACAAAAATGCTGATTCTGAAAAAACTCTTCTGTGAGTAAAATACTATAATTCACACTGACATGGGATACAAATGATATGCACTGTTCTTTGTAAACATATATTTGTCTGTAAGGAATATAGTTTTTTAGTGATCATGGAAAATACACAACAACATAAATTGCAATAAAATTAAATTCAAATACCCATGAAAGAACATGCGTTTTATGTAAGTACAAGCATTTATTATATCTCCTAATATTCGGTATGTCACATTCAATATGTAGACAAATTAATGGAAAACCAAACAATAGATTAATATTTATTAACTAATAATGAGGTGGGACTCCCTTTTACCACAGAACAGCTTGGAATCCTGTTCCACAAATTTTAAACTGTGTCTAGCAGGAAACTGGATATTCATCTCAAAGAAAGGCTCCTGGTTCTGAGAGATGAAAGAGGTGAAAATGTGTTGTAAGCATATGTTTCAGAACTTCTCATTAATGTTCAATGATGGTTCCATCTGGGGATTGGGGAGGCCATGGAAGCTTTTTAACTTTGCCTGGTGTCCATGAGCCCATTCTTTAATCAATATGATATAGGAGTATGTATGGGAACATTGCCTTTGTGGAATATGGAACCACTGAGGAAACATTGTTGGCACCATAGGGTGAACCTTATTGCCCAAAATGGCTTTGTATTGTGCCACTGTCATGCTACCATGCAGAGTGGTATTTAGACCTAATGTCTCCATTGAGATGGCTGCCTTTGTGTAACAAAACTGCAACCATAGTCGTTGGGAACAAGCATTGTTGTGTTGAAGGCTTGCTTTGACTTCCTCCGAACTCAAACCTTCTCCCACATAAGAAGAGTAAAAGATGACTCATTAAATTATGGCTCATCAGACCATTCTACTTTCAGTTTGAAAGCGATAAGGTAAAATTAAAAGTGTATCTCGAGGGGTTATACCCCTTTTGGAATACCGGTACTTCCAATATTTCCCTCAAATAACTGTGTTTTAGATATAGCAACACTCTGGATCATGGGCTTTCCATTTCACTGAATCTGTGGTACTTTGCTTTATTTGCTTGCATATGAAAATTTTTGCAAGCAAGATAGCTAGCAAGTGGTTGACCTCTTTACAACTTGTAGTTCAGACATTTTGCTTGTATCTTATTTAACATCATCATTATTTGGCAAGCTAGGTTGTAGCTCACATTAACCAGCTTGCTAGATAAAACTGCTGGCTGTGTGCTGCAGAAATAATTCATTAAAAGACTCACCAGTACACTGCTATAGCTGTCCTACTAGATGAAAATAGCTAAGTTCAGCTATCCAACCTAAAATGGTAAGGTGCATTATTTGTCTCTATTTAGACAGAAATAAGAGTAGCTGGTCGGGTGGCTAGATACATACATACAGCACAAGTATTTGCATAACAGATTACAGCCCATACACTACAACTGAATATCAAGTGTTAGCCACACCCAGTTAAATTGTAAAATAGGTGAGAGAGGAGGTCGGGGGTTAAAAGAAAAGGGGTGGGGGATGGAGTAGAGAGAGGCCATGGCCTTGCAAAGGTAACAGCTGGCCTGCTTGGATTTCATCAGTGTTTTCTGTTCTTTCTTTCTTTTTTTCCTTTTACCAGGGCATAAAAAGATGCCTGTATGAGTTTCTTCTGCTGATGAATGAGAGGAAACCCAATATGTGCCGCATCACCTCTTCCTCTAATGTCCTCTAACTGACAACCAACTGACCCCCCTCTCCCCAAGCCCAGACACCCAAGAGGTCATACTCTGAGTCAGGATGAGGCCTCGGGACACAAACTCCCAACTGTTGTGCTCACAATCTGCTGTTTGTAAGTCTGAGACAGAGATACCATCACCAAACATATCAAATAATTCATAGTATTAAATCCTCTCACAATACTGTCATAGAAAAAATGGCGCTACTTTTTGTTTGCTATGGCAATTAAATGGTAAAATTTGCAGAAAGGCCTAAATTAATTAAAAAAATGTACTTTTGTTATCAATGCTGTCAAATACATGTTCACATGCAATACTGTAGAAAACAAATATATATATATACATTATATATATATTTTTTTGTTTTAGGTTACAAACATCTAAGATGACTGCATATTATATTCGGACAGGGTGCCACATGTTAAGAACAATAATAACAAGAATAATAAATAAGTCATTTGATTCTTGGTCACCAGCTGTTGAGTTAAAAGGTAAAATACAATCTGTAACTTATTTCTTGCTTGCTAAATTTTTATATGGTAAAATAAAACATTAGCATTGGCTTTGGAAAAAAGAAATCATAGTAAATATAAGAGACTATTGTGATTGTGAACTGTGTGGCTAAAATGTTCCCAAAAGCACTTGACAGCTGACTTAGGATACTCCAGCTTTGATGTGCCGTTTTTGAGAAACTGGCTGGCTGCTTGCTCTTGCTAACAGTTTGAAATGATGTTTCATTGAGATTCAAATTTTGATCAAGTCCGCATTTCTCCAGCTGGTGAAACAAATAAGTAGCTGCAATATATCTTACTTGGCCTCTAGAGGCATAAATTGCAACATGTCTGTATGGGATTTGAAATATTATTTCACTGCATCAATTTTCACTAAAAATTCATCCTCTTCACAGTGAGACCTAACCTGCCGCACTGAACCTCATACCGACCTCAGAGTTAAGTACCATCAAGTAAATGTAGTATGAAATGAGAAGTAGTGTATGCATTGATGCCTTACCAGTAACAAGCACTACACTGAAAGGAGACTTACTTTCAGTTTTTTTCAAAAGTGTGGAGATATTGTACAAAAAAGAGCATGCCAGTACTGTATTTGTCTGTTTTTTCTTGCTCTTTTCTTCATGTTGTAGTATTTTTCAGAATTTCAGTGCTACCAGAGACCTATAAATGAGTCTGAAATTTAAAACATAAAAGCACAAGTGCCTTGAGTGGAACCATACACATGGAAGTAGTGTGCACTACAGCTTGGAACTGTTTACCCTATTTTTTTACTCTGGTTAGAATTTGGAGCAAGAATCTTATATAGTAGAAGTTGTATACTTTGTTTGACGAAAAAGGACTATATGAAGTTGTAGATTCTCTTAATTGCTGTATCTTCATGTTGAATGATCGGGCCCATTTTCAGAGCTTTCCTGTTTTCTTTTGAATTCCAGTCCACTGTCTTCAGATGTATGACCCAGGTGCAGGTCAAAGTGTGAGAAGTCTGTTTGGTTTCACATAGGTTCAATTTTATCTGTTTCCTGCCTCCAGAGATATCTGATGCAGTTTCTGTATTGAGTTGCTGTTCCTAACTTAAACCTTTGCTACTCAGAATCACGATTCTTAGTTTGTATTTTATCAGTAAGCCACCATGATTTGGAAAGTAAGGTCCTTTTCATAAATGTATATAATTTGGGGGGGACCAAACTACGTATCGCTTCAAAGACTGGGGTCTATTTTACCTCACTTTACAAGTTATTATATTTCAGAGGTCCTAACAACATCAATTCCAAACCTGTTTGTTGGTATCTACAGTACTTCCTCCCCAGACAGCACTAACAAATTCACTTCTTCTGCAGAAGACCAACAATCAAACTGCCTGCTATTTGCTTGTCCTTGAAATCAGCTCGTACATCTGTATTTAGAGAACAAACTGACAAGCATTTGAATGCTGTGGGTAAATGTACTTTCAGGGAGGACAAACCTGTAATTACATATGATTCATTTGTCTGAAGGCCTAACGTATGACTACCCCTTAACATGGCCTCTGCCTCGGGGCAAACTGCAAGCCTGCCATCCCAGAGAGCTTGTCCAGGTATAAATCTTCTCTCCCCAGCCCAGGAGGATGGCTTTCATAAGTTTCATTGTCACATGGCCTTTTCATTCTTCTCTTAGGAAACAATTCAACTCATAATTTAGTTTTGTGACTAAAAGAAAAATCTCCCTTACAACAATCTAAATGTGTGGGTATGCCTCGTCAAAGTTTACAATTAATTTTCTGCATGACACCGGCAACTTAGAAAAAGACCCATAGAAGGTTTTTGGGTAGATGTGCCAAACACACAAATGTAGTGACTGTTGCAAGTCTATTTTCTATATTGTTGGTATGGCCTACCAAATGCTTTTCCTCATTTTAATTTAGTTATAGCACAGACCCCATTGTCTGTTAAGGAGCGAAATAAGTGTAGTTATTGTTGAATGACTTCATGCATTCAATCCAAGAAAGAAAGAAAACTACAGTGGTTATCAAAATATATCAAGAATTCAAACTTATTGCACCCTGACTAATTTCTAAGGTGTGGGTTGTATTTCTCGGAATGCAACAAATGAAATCAACAAAATGTTTTGTTTTTTTTAATTATATGTTCATTTATATTTTCCATGCAGTCCAGAAAAGAGCTGTTTGCCTTTGCAGTCTCAACAGGAACATTCAGGGACCATCCTGTTCTTTGACTCTTCACATAGTTTGCATAATTTACCACCGTTCTGAAGATTAAAACCTGAGCAATGGTATTAAAAAGTGTGAAAGATTATGAAGTGTATATATGTATTTGTGTGTGTGTGTGTGTAATTTGCAATTGTTTGATTTGTAGCTTGGGTTGCCTTTGTGCTTATTTTCATTTTTATATGAAGAGCTGTTAAACTTCACAAGGGAGTAAAACCTGATTAAATATTAAAAGGAGTGATCAGGCTGCATTTGCAGGCCTGGAACAGAAAATACAACGCTTTGGTCTCAGCCATATCTGTTCCGCTAAGCCATATGCCTCTCCAAGAGCAGGCGTGGTTTTGTATGTGTATTATATATTCAAGATTATGCAAATTCAGAATACCTTAATTGTTGAGGCAATATGTCTCCAGCTTCTCTCATTCGGTGTTCCACAAGGCTCAGTCTTTGGTCCATAATTGCACTTTCTTTTGTGTCAGTTCATCTTCAATAAAGAAAAGGTGTCCCTTTTTTTGTTTGGTCATGGTATTTTTAGTAAATACTTTGGGCTGCTCATTTTTGTATGACCATTTTCTGTATTTAGCATATGCTTTATGCTTAAAGTCTATACCATGTGCATCACCATCCCATGCCCTATTACTGGCCCTGATCCTATTAGTGATCCTCCTTTTTTATTTTGCCCAGTTTGAGTTATCCCCCTTAATTAACACAGTATTCTGTTAGCTGTATGCAAAATTAGCATAATAGCACTTCATTTTATATTTCATAATTCAGTTCCATTGAATAATTATTCTGCATGATGAAAGGGGGAATATTCATACTTGCATCACTGTGTAATTTGCTAATCAGCTCCATGTTTTGGAGGAAGATATTGTGGGTTAAATACTTTCTGTGCAGCACTGTGACCGTCATGCATACGCCTGCCAGAGCTCGAGTCCCTTCAGACGTCTCCTCAGCGGTGTCCGGCCTTTTCCTTTCCTCCTCGCTCCCCTTCCTGTGATCCAGCACAGTGATTCATAGCCCCGCTCTCACTAAGCCACAGCCACGGAAAACAAAACGGCAGAAAAAAAAAACATGTTTTCCCAGAAGACCTGTGCTGGGCCTCCACCAAGAGCGCTGCCAAGCTCTCAACACATACAAAGGTTTTCAACAGCCAGGTCGCTGAATGGAAGGAGAAGCACAAACTACACCCAGGACAATGCCGAAGCCTGGGCTTGGATCTGCCCTGGCGACCCAGCTCACTGACCACCTTTTTCATTGGTTACTCAGCCCTGGTCCTCAGGAGCCAAAGTGTCTGCAGACTTTTGATCCGAGTTCAACTTTTCATTGTTGTGAGCAAGCGTAGCCTCCCTTCCCAATACTGTGAGAGTGCAAATCATGCAAGCCATTTCAAACAAGCTGAAAAATGTCTTAGACTGAGGCCCTACAGTTCCCCTTACCTTTGGTATTGTGATGGTCCTGTTTAGACAGACTTGTAAAAGTCCTATGTTAGGGGTTATTACAGTGGCAGATTCTGTGGCTGTCAGGTACCAGTCCAATTAAATTATTACTTGTAAGAAAAGATGGTTCCATCAAACAAAGATAATCAATGGCCAATGCAATCACAGCTCATTCTAGAATGGAGGCAAAAACAAAGACAGTAATACTAGTATCTGACAGTGGTCATTGACATTACAAATTGTGTAGAAGTACCACAATCTGTGATGCTGGGAGCACTGCTATCTGGGAAATGAAGATTGTAATGATTATCAAGAGTATTACAGAGAGCTAAATGACATGTGATGATGATGGTGGTGGTGAAAAGATTCAGCAAACATTCTGGATAAAGTGCTCCATTTAAATACTCCAAGAATTTTTAAGGAAAACAAGTTAGGTGCAGAAAAAGGAAAAAGAGAGGTTGACAGATGATACAAAGAAAGGGCAGGAAGGGGATTGGTGTGAGAACTAAAAGGGAGAGAGAGGAAGAGAGAGAGAGCACTGGGAGAATAATTAAGACAGCCTCTCCAGGGCGCCGTGTGACTAATCAGAATAATTTGCAGTGAGCCATTCAACTTCAAAGCACCCATCCCCCCAGCCCCCACCCAAAACCTTCTCCTCCATCCCCCTGTTTTCTGTCTAATATTAACAGTGGGAATTTTTTCTCCACTGGGATGCAGGAGTGGAGGTACGGCATTTGTATTTATGGGTAGACCTTGCAGAAGCCTTCTTTATCATTTATGCAAGTATATAAAGTGTCTTTACTGGAGTCATCATTGCTATCATTTACAGTACATTGTTCAAGGGGACCCTACTCGATTTCACAAGTAATGGCAATATAAGTAAAATGGAGGGCTTCCCACGGTGTTTCTGATTTCAGTACAATTACCTTTTAAGGGCCCTCTCCTCCTCAAACATGCTTTCAGCCAAACAATTGATGTGATGTGAACTACTCACATGAGAAAATGATGGTGTAGACTGTAATTGTTACCGAGTCTCTGACACAAAAATGTTTGAAAATTACACATTTCATACACCATTACTCATTCTCATACTGACTTTGTGTGCATATTTCTTCAAAATTACATGCATTGAGCATTGTCCATTATCATTTTGTTCTTTATTTTATTTTAGTGCTAAATTTTATTATTTCACCTGTGCACAGAATGCTGAAAACTCAAACTGAGACTTGAATGATGCAATGGTACAATGCAAACAGAAATAACACTAATAATATACAGCCTTTGTTCATAGAACAATCAAAAATATTCAAGGTTGTATTAGGGATTTCATATTAAAATATAACATATCTCATTAAACAATAATGTATGTTGTGCAGAACTTTTTTTCAGACAAGAAGAAGAACAACAAATGGCTTTTCCATGAAATTTAAAAAAAAAAAAAAAAATGTGTAAGGTTATATTAATTCTAGTAATTTGTCACATGATGAAATTCACTCTGTAGTTAGATATCATTTCACACTGGTAAATTCCATCGGAAATGTCTTGATTTTCTGTTTTCATCTGTGATATGATGTTTGTGATAGCCATGCTTATTGTATGCGATAGAAGATTAAAATTACCCACTAGTGTGGAACCTTCTCTGAAAATAAAATATGTGGATCTGTGTTTTCCAGATTCAAAAGACATATTCTGTCATACCTGACAATGTGAAACTTGCAACCCTTATTACAGATAATGGTAATTTGTTAACATTACAATTGACCCAGAAAACTCAAGTTGACTCAAATCAGACTTATTTACACTTTTCAAAATGAAAAACTATTATTACAAAAATGATTACAATGATAATACAATGTTGATGTTTCAGCCATTCAGTGTAGAAAAAAACAGTCACACAAATGTGTGCTTTCTTATTTTATGAACTATTGTTAACATAAACTTCATTTTTACCATCTTAAGGCCATGGAAATCTCTTAATGTTTTAAGGTACAAAAAGAATTCCCTGTAACCATGTCTTAAAAATGTTTCTTAGCAGGTGTTTCAGAAAATATGTAATTTGGTTGAAGACATGGTGGGGAATTGGACAAAGAAGTCAGGCATAGATAGAAGTGTGGACAATCTGTTGACTGAAGAGCATGGATGTTTTGTGCGTCTTGCGTTTCAGTGTTTGGTGTAATGTGTGTGTAAGCCACAGCAAGTTGCCCACAGGGACCAGGGAGCATAGTTGTAATTAGCACCTGCTTAATTATTTACTTGGCTGAGCCTTTTATTCCACTGAAGTCAGGGTCCTGGAGCTCCCCACTGTGGGGCTGGCTCAGATCCCCTCTGGAGGGAGAGGTGGATTTGAGGTGAGGGACCACACACTTGAAAGAAAATATTTTGCCTGTATGGCTTAGCTGCAGCCTAACAGATTCTTTGCTTACTTTCACATCATTGCGTACCAACACGGGGCCTGGGGTGTGAAACAATGTGTGTTGTGATCTCAGGCAGGACAGCGAAATAAACCACACTTACTTCAACAGACACATTTCTGTTGATTAGCATATATGCTAACATCAGAAATACAATAAAATTTAACGTACAACAAAAAATGTTATATTTATGTGTATACAATTTAAAAATATAGACTATAATTGGTATTGATTACTTACTTTATCTTAGAGAATATTGAATTTTTCTTATTATTTACTTGAATAATTATTTGATTTGTACAGAATTAGGTTTTTAAATCCTCCATCATTTAATCTAGCACGACTCAGTAACATAATTAAATGGTGTTGCCAATATTGATGTATTTAGCAATGATGAACTAATCTGATATACTGATGGTTTCTGACAGAACTTTTGCACTCAATCAGCAAGTGAATAGGACAAGAGCTACACACATGCTCAGTGGTATCCAGTGCCGCACCTCCAGTTGTATCTGTCAAACTGCATCCAGCAAAGCACCTTTGACAGCAGTGCCGGAACATGAACAAGATTAACCATATAAAATACAATAAACATTTAAAGGTAAGGGCTGTGCTAAGATGGCAAGATGGCATTCAAGCCCTTTGCAGTTTTAAAATGTTACCCAGAGAAAATGTTTGAGTGGGTATGCCAAACATTTATTAACTGCCATTTCAAAGGTCATTGATTCAATGTGAATTTGATACATTCAGCTAAACACTTTCCCTGGACTCCATTTCCAAATACCTATTGACTTTTCTTGGAAATAAAAACTCTTCAAGATCCAATTATTTATGTTAAATGCTATAATCGCATGAACTGCATAATAATGCTGGAAGAACCTTTGGTGCCTTAGGTGCTGTTTAAATTTTGATAGCTCAGATACTTAAGCTGCTGAAAGTCTTGATGCTCTTGTTCACTCCCTGAAAGCCGAATTCACACCCAGTCCCAGTCCCCAAATCCTGCTGGCCTGAGTGTTTGAGATGAGAAAAAAATCTCTGATATTCCCAGCATGTGAATCACAAGCTGGCTTCCATTGCTTCAAAGTTTCAGTTTATGCATTGTTTCTCTCAGGCTTCCAATCAAAATACAACAGGACCAAAAAAAAATTTGCAAAGGGGAAATGTGTTTGTTCTTGCTTTTACATTCTTGAAATACCTCTTCCTGTCTTTTTATGCATGAAAATATTTTTTTCATATTCTGTTCTTCTTCTCTCCAGCCAAAGTTTTGCTGCCAAATTTTCTCTGCTTTGGTTTGGCTCAGAGAGGCAGGCTGGTGTTATTATCCCCTGTTATTTTTCAGTTCTCTCTGTTCACTCTCAGCTTAACCCACCCACCAGCTCCCTCCCCCTCCCATCAAGCAGAAGAGCATCAGAGAAATACTCAGCACCGACACTAAGCTAGTTGTGGCTGTCACTTGTGGCCTCAACAGGCATAAAGTTAGACTTTTACAAGGTTACTGCTGGGAAATGAAGTCCAAAGCTAGTTTACATCATTTATTTTTAAAGACAGTAGCCAAGTCACCCTCCTTAAGTATTTTTCTTTCTTAGACAGTAGGAAAGCTAACTGGGTTCAGAGAGGAGGAGGCATGGATGGAAGGGGTGGGGCCAGGACTTGAACCCCACTCACCCAGGGATCAATATGCAGATAAGATAGCTGCTCAGCTGACTGAGCTATCTGGTCTCCTGCAAGTGTACATTATTACACTCTGGATTTCACCTCTCATTGGTGATGATGTAATGTGTCCATGGATGAAGACTTTTCACTGACAAATGATTAATGTGGAAGACAGTTCCATATTAGATGCATTGGTATCCATAATATTTCATGTTGTTTAGAAAGGTATAGAAAATAATTATTCACAACTTATTTGCCAGCCTGTTGCAATACTAGAAAGCACAATGGTTTTTCTCTGTGCTTTGGAATTTCCATAAAATATGAGAAGTATTGTTTTTTTAATTATTAATGATGAGGTGTTATGTTTATGTATTATTATGGTCATACTGATTTATTTAGCAAAATAATGACAAAACAATCCATGAAGATAACCACAAAGACATTTTCAGACATTAATGGTTATCATTACTGAGTTACATATTTTTAATCATGCCTATTTGTCAAAAGTTGTTTTGACAGTAACAGTCAGGCAATATTGCTGATGTCACTGTTTTCACATGTTATCACAAGTGGGAAATTTTTTGTTTCTACTTGTCAGTTGTTCGGAGTTTAATAAAATGCAGCCAAGTGCTGATGTAGGTTATGGCCACAGGATTGAATTCCTTGTGGGTTTTTGGTATCTGGCCTGTTTTTGTGTTGCATCTACTGTGCTCCCAGCCTCCCATTTCCATTTCTCAAGCCACCATCTTATCATACCACAATTTCTCCCTCTCAAATTCAAATTCTCCTGAACACACTCAAGCTTTGCATTCACACATTAGTAGCACCTGCAAACACATGTTCGCGCACTCATATGGCATACGGAGGCATGCAAACAGAAACGCATATGCACACCCACGTGGTGGTCATAAACACACACTCAGGCGCTCCCCAAGGAGGCTTTATGCCTGCATACGAGCACAGTTGCTCATGTTCTCATGTAATGCACATCTTTTACAGGAAAAATTTGAATATATATATGTATTTTTTTTTTTGTCTGTTCAAGTTTTGGCAGAATCTGGAAATAGGGAAATATTTAAAAATTTACGAAAAAAGAAATTTTTAAAGAATATGTGTATAAAATGGGCACATGCTATTATCATTATTATTATTATTATTATAAATAATTCCTGGCTTCAACAACAAGATTTTTACCAAAAAAAAAAAAAAAAAAAAATCCACGGTACTGAGATCAGACAAAAACTTGAATGATGCACACAGATACATGGACATCTCTAAGCCAGTACCTGCTTAGACCCTCCCTCTTAAGGCTGGGATTTCTTACATCTATGATTGCAATCCTTGAAGTGCAACAGGCTCTTAATTGTTTTGAATTAGACACTTAATTTTCTAATGAGGGATAATTCACCCTCTTGTTACAAAAATGTATCTTCAGTGCTCATTAAAGTCAGAAACCTTGTCAAATAATTGGTGTTTTAATTTTTTGGAACATGCTGTGGACAATGGTTTTTAAAGTCATTGCATTTTATTGGTTGATTGATAGGCCTACAGCTAAAATTTATGAAGTCCTAAAGCTGACACATGGTCATTGAAAAAAAACATGTCAAAGAAAAATAAATAATGAAGAAAATTTGCACTGTGCCAAGACCTGTTTAGTTGCAGCATTACCGAAGAACTTAAAAACGCATGCTTTTAATGACCTGAACTAAGCAAGAAATTGATGACAGAGGCTGATTGGCTAGTCAAAACACATGTCCATTGAAGGTAGACCCCTTTAATTACTCCCTATAAAAAACATCATCTCAGTTAAAGTTTAGATTATAAGGAGAGCCCAGGGTGTGAGGGAAAAAAAAACATTAATCCGGTTAGTAGGGATGCTTTTTTTAAGGAAGTTTTTTTTTTTTTTTTTTAAAAGATGGGCTGCTAATATTTAGTATAAAATTTGTTGTGTTTTGACATTCTTGCCAGTAGGGTTGCAATTTACTTGCAGACACAGCTGAACACCTGTGATTAATCATTAATGGTCATGCTAAACTACTCCTGCATCACCCAGCTGCATGTATTTGTTTCAGGTCCACACGTGTGTCACAGTTCTTGCTGGTCAACTTCAGAAGCTGAGAACTTCAGGCCTGAAACACAATGGTAAAGATGCCATTTTATATTCCTTTTTAATATTGTGAAAGTTCATAAAAGGCAAATGCATGACTAAAAGTATTTGTCATGAGTTGGAATTTCCTAATGTATATTATCATGAGTTCATCTGGTATATTGTACTTTGTCAGGAAGAAGAGCAGGCTAACTCATATCTTGTACTGCCCAGGTTTCAGTAAGAGCTGGTGGTTGCTTAATAAAGAGCTTACTTCATTTCCTATCAAAAGTGTGACCACATTTTGCATTGGTCAGTGCTCAAGCATAATGGAGCAAGTGGATTTTAGTCAAAACTCATGTTGAGTTTCATTGCTGAGACAAAGTTTGCTGTGAAATCTACATTGGATTGCTGTCCAGTGGCTTTACTTTGATTTCAATTGAGGGTGACAATTTTACATCATGAGTTTTAAAATTTTGGATATTTGGACTAGCTTTTGATGCTTTTGTTGGCAGACATATTTATCAGGAATCTGACACATTGCACTTGAATGGTCTTGACTAGCCTAAGGGAACTCCATTTGCAGAGGGAGTGTATCTCTGTCCACATTGGCCAAGCGGGTATCCAGATGGGCAATTCATGCTGGGAGCTTTACTGTCTGGAACATGGCTTCCTGCCTGATGGGACTATCAGTGGCTCCACGCCGGCAGATTCCTCCTTTGGAACATTTTTTAGTGAAACCCGAGCTGGGAAGTTTGTTCCCAGAGCTGTGTTTATTGATCTAGAACCAACTGTTGTAGGTGAGTGAATGACTTGATCTGTCTAATGGGAGTGCATGCATGTACATGCCAGAAATCTGTAAAAACACTAAAGCCCTGCAATTGTACTTGAGATGAATACTTAATTCTATGATGTATGGAGGACAACCAGCCCTAAATTGGTAAGTTCTAATGTACTTGAGTTTCTAATGTCAGAGGCTGTCTTGAGTAAGCTTGTAATGGTAGTGTTTGAGCCTGTACTGCATCTTAGGATGTCTGGGTTTCTGTTCAAACTTGAATGATTTTCATAGATCAAATAAGAAATGGGCACTACCGTCAGCTGTACCATCCAGAGCAGCTGATCAGTGGGAAGGAGGACGCTGCCAATAACTATGCTCGTGGACACTACACCATTGGGAAGGAGATTGTTGACTCTGTGCTGGACCGCATGCGCAAAATGGTGAGTGACTTGAGTTCATAAAGGTCTGTTAAACTGTCATTAGACAAGGCTTCACTAGTCATGGCTGATGCAGTGGGACAGACTTCATTTTGAAATGTCCAAATGGACACAGAAATCTGGAGTTTCAAGAGGTTTGTGACCAACTTATTACAACTGTAAATGACTGCACCCATGATCAATGAGTCCTGTTATATAATCTGGTGCTTTTATTAGCCTAGGCTAAGGCTGAAGGTCCAGGTCATGTGAATGTATTTGCTAATGTGAAACAGGGCAAGTTCCATCCTTAATCTGCATTTGTCTCCTCCCTCCAGACTGACCAGTGCACGGGACTCCAGGGATTTCTAATCTTCCACAGTTTTGGAGGGGGAACTGGCTCTGGCTTCACCTCCTTGCTCATGGAACGGCTGTCTGTGGACTATGGGAAGAAGTCCAAGCTGGAATTCTCGGTGTATCCAGCTCCCAGGTGTCCACTGCTGTGGTGGAGCCCTACAACTCTATCCTGACCACCCACACCACCCTGGAGCACTCCGACTGCTCCTTCATGGTTGACAATGAGGCCATCTTTGACATCTGCAAGCGCAACCTCGACATTGAGCGCCCATCCTACACCAACCTCAACCGCCTCATCGCCCAGATCGTCTCCTCGATCACTGCCTCTCTACGCTTTGATGGGGCCCTGAATGTCGACCTCACGGAGTTCCAGACAAACCTGGTACCGTACCCCCGCATCCACTTCCCCCTGGTCACTTACTCACCCATCATCTCTGCAGAGAAGGCTTACCATGAGCAGCTGTCTGTACCAGAGATCACCAATGCGTGTTTTGATCCCGCCAATCAGATGGTGAAGTGTGACCCACGACGAGGCAAGTACATGGCCTGCTGCCTGTTGTATCGTGGCGATGTGGTACCCAAAGACGTCAATGCCGCCATCGCCAGCATCAAGACCCGTCGCTCCATCCAGTTTGTGGACTGGTGCCCCACAGGCTTCAAGGTGGGTATCAACTACCAACCACCTACTGTTGTTCCTAAGGGAGACCTGGCTAAGGTGCAGCGGGCAGTATGCATGCTGAGCAACACCACCGCCATCGCTGAGGCCTGGGGCCGCCTGGACCACAAGTTTGACCTGATGTATGCTAAGCGGGCCTTTGTGCACTGGTATGTGGGAGAGGGCATGGAAGAGGGAGAATTCACGGAGGCCAGAGAGGACATGGCTGCACTAGAGAAGGACTATGAGGAAGTCGGAGCAGATTCTACAGATGGCTGTGAGGAAGAGGAGGATGAATATTGAATTGTCAAATGCATAAATGCTTTGCATTAAAGTTAATTTTTGTAAGCATCAAAGTTGCAGTGCCCTTTTGTCAGAGTGCTTGTAACTTGTGGTGGGCTGCTGTCGAAGGAAACTTCAACTTCTCAACCTACATAATATATTAAATATGCTCCAATTTAAAAGTAAATGATGTGCTCAACTAAGCTGAGCGATTCAACATCACAGTATGGCCATTAACCAGCTGCTTGGGTAGTTGAATATGTTGTGATTGAATCCAATATGTGTCTAAACCTCACTCTTAACCAAATGGAGTAAATAGCTTTGCTGTGGATTACATTGAATTATTTTGCTAAATGGGTTTTCTTCAGTTTTTGAAATGTGTTCTGCTAGACAGATTGACATTATTTGAAGTCTGGAGAGGGGTTGTGGTAAATTTCCTTATGCCCATTGGTTTCCTCGCTATTGCTGGTGCTTCATCTGAATTTTGGAAGATTCAGTCTTTTTAAAACCCTTCCCTGCTGCTTTCATAGGAGGTTAGTCTCCTTTTGTAATTTCAAGAGAACCAGGCTAATAGAAAATGATTGTACATTCTAAAGAGGAAATTCTCCTTGTACTGTTACTGTCACCACCACCCATCAGAACTCAATATATAAATGTTTAGTGCAACCAGTTAAATTCTGCACTGTTTAAAACTGAGTGCAGCCCTGTACCTTGTGATGCTGGGTTATGAGGGTTCTATTGGCTGCATGGTCATGGCCTCCTCTGGTCCCTTTTAAAGCTGAATTCTGATCCATAATGATGTGAGTCATGATTTTTCATTGAAATTATGAAACAATATTTGGTTTTATGGAAGCTTGACATGGCTTCAATTTAGGATTTCATTAATTTTGAAAATCATATTAAATAACTACCCACCCAGCCTGCCCCTGCAGTCACATGACCCTGTTTGTGTCAATGCAGATAAGCTTTTCACAACCACCTCCTCTTCTGCCTTCATCAAAACTCAAAGCCTTTGATTTTGCCAAATCAAGTCCAAAAGTACAGATATCTGTAGCTGTCTTCAGGCCAGATAGTGTTATACCCACTGATGGAAGTGTAAATGCATCTTCTCAGAATAGGATTCTTTGGGATTTCAATGTTGGTTCAACTGGTGCTGCTTTTAAATGTTAGAATCTGGATGTTAGTTTGAAAATCATATTTGGCATGGAAAAAACCAAATGACTGAATTTACCTTTAGTAGAACCTCCTTTGTCCCTTATTGCTGCTAGACTGAGGGTGAGAAAGAGATTCCATCGTCACTTAAGTATGTCACAGGTCTCCAGAATAATTTTGATTGCCTCATATTAACAAACCACTAATTCTGTGAAAGGTTTGCCCTGTACAATTATTTCATTCATCCACTAATACAGCAGCAAATACTGAATTAGATCTCATGTCCCGGAAGAACATTTCAACCAAGAGAGCACCATACTGCACGCAAAAAGAAAAAACTGTTTCAGTATTTACATCTAAATTATTTCAAATACAAGACCTCTAAGGCCAGATTTCGTAAGTAACCTAAAACTTAAGTTTAAGGCAAATAAAACGCATATCCAAGTGATCCATCAGGAAAACGAAGTTGCTTAAAAGTGGAGGCTACATTTTCACCATTTTAACTCAGCGATACACAGGCACAACCAATCACTCTCATGGATTGCACTGTACTGTAAATAATTTACAACCCCCTGCCTCCTTTTCCCCTCGCCTATCTGCCTTATTGTGTTTTCACAAGACCTAATCAATCGATGCAAGCACAAATATAACAGAGAATAACGCCCTAGAACACACGGGTCATGAATAAGATTATTCCCAAACTGTAAAGCAGAGCAAAGATTACAATATACCTGCCAGCGAGCGAAAAGGGAACAAAAATAGACTGCCATTCAGTTTACTCCTCTCTTTTTCTGGCTTCGATGTGTTGGGTCTTTCCCATTGATTTTCAGTCATATTTCACACTGACATCGTCAGAACACTCACACGCCGCTGGAAGTCCGTGGTAAGGTCTTTCCAGCCGGATAACGCGGGGATTTAAATCGGAAGGGAAGCAACACGAATTTGATTATTCGTCCAAGATGACGGAGTGGAGGAACTCATTGTTTTTCTCGGGTTAGAATCGGCTGGATCTCTTCCAGTTTGGGAACGGGAGGATACTTTTCCTGTCAACTAGCTGAAGCTAGCTAACGTTAGCTGGCTAAAATTAATGCAAGCCAGGACCTCCCATACAAATTTGCCACACAAACCGGCAGCGATAGTCGGATCATTAGAATATAATAGCTAACAAACTGCCTGTGTCGCCTAACTTAGCTATGCTAGTCACTGTGTAAGGGAAGTTGTTTGCCAACTTATCTATGGTATGTTAGTCGTTGTTTTTTTCTGTTTTAGCTAGCCAACGCGATATCAAATTTTAACCACCTGGCTAACTAGTATGCAAAAAGAAAATAGAATAACATCACTACTGGCGCTAACTCACAGCTAGCTTACGACAAATGTAAAACTTTTCTTTATTTTGTATGTTGTTTGGTGACTATTCCAGCTTTCGGGGAAGAGTGTGTGACTCATTAGCTGGTTACTGTAATCGCCAAGTTACGATGACCAAAACGTGTCCGGCTAAGTTACGATAAGAACTGAGGAAAATGTTCCGGTGTTTGATTTGTGCGTGTTTGTAACAAACGTTTGTGTCGGACCGGTGGTCGGGTGTCCTGCTAACTATCCGTGGACTATAAGCACCGGGAGGGACGAGCTTACGGAAGTAACTATCGGTAGCAAGTTAACCAGTCAACTGTTTAATTCGCTAGCAGGTCAAATTATTCTTTTGTTTTTGTTGTAGACTGCTGGGCAGCTTGCTAGCTAGACAATTTGCAAACGTTGACCTCGCCAGCATAGGCAAAGCTAACTAGCACAAAAGCCAGATCCCGGCGTTACTATTTTGGCATGAGAAAGCGGTGAGCAGTAAGTTGAAATTAACTGGTTGCTGCTAGCTGATTAACAAATGGATTGCGATTCTGTCTTTTAAAGATGGTGTCATTGCTGTCTTGTGTTTAAATATATTGTTGTTTGTTGCAATGCCAGTGATCTGAACATGAATATTTAAAGTTAGTTGACTGAAGGTTTTTTCTTTTCTTTTTTCCTGACACAAAGTGTTCGAGCTAGTTGCTACTTAAAGGGAGGAACCCCAAAAGGAAATGCCAATCGCTGCTGCTGGTCAACCGACAACACAAGAGCCTCACGTCTATTCGCAGTTGCCCGCTATTCCAGATAACGTTACAGTCCAGAAACGGAGCACTCGATGTGAGGACACGGGTATTCTGTCTCAGCCACAGCAGGCCGATTACGGGGCCGCGGAGGGGGGCAGGGGAACGGGGAGGCACAGCCATACCGGCAGGCATTCACTAGCACAAGGGTCTTCATCTCCGTCGCAGTCCCCTCCTACCCCCTCCCCCTTCACCTCCTCCTACAACCACCCCCAGGCCCCGGCCATGGATCCCCCGAGGACTCGATCACGGTCGCGGTCTGGATTCTACCAGCACAGCATGAACAGTGGTGGTAACAACAACATAAACAACGGCATTAATACCAGCGGAGGCATAAGCAGTGCCAGCCACCAACAGCACAACCCTGGACGTCTACCACATGGAGCACATAGTCCAATAGAGAACCCCCGGACCCCAGGAAATAACCTGCCAGTAGGAGCACATCGGCACACAGGCCCCGGAGCACACAGACACCTCAGTGCAGGTAAACACCTCTTCTTTCTACCTGTGCATGTAGGAGTGGCAGTTCTGTACGGACCTCTGCGGTGTTGCACTTCACAAAGCCTTTTCTGTGTTGATTGTTGGGGGTTGGGTGGATGGTGGATAGATTTGAAATAACGGCTAGCTAGCTTCTCATGCTCGTCATTTATTAGTTAGCTGACTGGCTAACTTGTGTGGGTTAGTTTACACCCCTTGGTAACCTCGTCGGAGGCGCTCTTCGTTCACTCTCTGCCAATTCACAAGTTCAATTCAGTTTAGCAGCGCTGTACTGGCAGGGCAGATAGTACCTCTGCCAAAACATCAGCTGGTTTAACATGCGATGAAGAAGTGTATGTATACATTACTTGCACTGCCTACACTTCTCTGTGTGTGTTACGCTCGTCGTGGATCCAGCTGTTCACCTGAATTTTGTGCTTGAATTTAAATTATTTTAAAACTTTCTGAAACAATTTTTGATATTTGTCTTTTTCTGATATTTCTTGTGGACACGTAGGTGCTATATTGAAGTTATTAAAAAGCTTTATTAAATAGCCCTTGGTATGGTAGGTAACGCAGTTAGGTCAATAAAGCACAACAAAGCCGGTTTTTGTGATGTTGAAGTAAGGTAGGTGGAACCTAAATTAATTTTAAATTCTTGCCTGAAAGAAATAATAGGTTATAAAATGTGAGTGATTCAGTATTCGCAGTTTGGGAAAGATCTGCTGTTTCTGTGCTCATGTGAAATAGTATGGTTTTTGGTCACATTTAGTTGTACTTGACAGCTCAGAGTTGTTCAAAATAGGTATTTGTCTTGACTTTTCTCTGGTATACCTGATCCTGGGTGATCCACATAGCTTTTTGGAACAGCCCGTTGCACCACCCCTATGTGGCAGCTGTGAATAGCGCTACATAAGCTTATTTTTGTGTCTGAATATTGTTTAGTGAGAGTTGTTTTTTATGGAGGTAAGTTTAAAGCCTATGAAACAGCAGGCACGTGTAACTAAAGGAGACAAAATTATAAGACCTTTGGTCCTTATACCATTTCTGTTGGAAAATATTCCCCTGCTTAGAATTAGGCTAAAGCTAACTGTGTAGTCATTGCTCAGATCACTGTCTGAATTTAGGGTAGTCCCCATATTCATTCAGTTTTAGCAGTTACTGATCATTTTGTATTCTAGTATAGTAGGGGAAAATGTAGCTGGGTTTTTTTTTTTTTTTTTTTTTAATCTATGAGGCACTTATGAACAAAATTTCTCATAAGTAAGGCAGAACCTCCGAGCTCTAGCTCATTCCTTGCTTTAGTTAATATATGCAGCAACTGCCACAGCCATACTGAGCTGTAGCTGAGGATGGCTGAGTGTAAACATGTTATAATACATGACATGGGCGAAAGTACTTGTGTTCCTGTCCTTGGACTTTCCCACAGTGTAATATCTTGTGTTAATGGTGTAGTTCAAAGAAACTCAATGGATACTTGAAGGAAACACATCTGACATACCAATGGGCTGTTGTTGGGAGGGTTTTTGCCATTAATGCATCAGTAGCTACTAGCACGCTGTTGCACAGTTGTTTTCCTGTGAAATTGGCAGACGTTTCCTCCAGTTGCTGCTCAAGACAGTCACTCAATGCTGTTCTTGTTTTTAAACTTGATAGGCAGGGTTTTGCTAATCAAATATGCACAACCAGTTTCCTTTTTCCAAGTGTAGATTAAAGGCCTAATTAGTAGCTGTGCAGTCATGCTTGGAGGAGTATCCGTATTCATAAAAAGGTTTTTTTTGCAATGCCTGAATACACTCATCTTTAAACTTTCAGCCTCCCAAAACATGACACACTAGTAAATTTTTGAATTTTTTTTTAATTTGTCAGTATCTGTCACTGTGGGTGGTGATTATGATAGACATCTGTTTCAAATACTTTACATAGATGCATAGCCTACATGCAATTTGAAATACCTTATCAGCTTCAAGCAAATTGATCAAATCTAGGCAAAGTAACGGCTGTTGGGTCAAAAATAATTTAATATTTTATTTATCCTGTTAAGGTGCTGCCATTTAACCTGTAAGCACCCAGATCCTAACAAGCTATGATTGGCTAACTAACCAACAAGAAACATGGGGGAAAAATCACAACAGAAAATGTAACAAAGACAGCACAAAAAATATTTGGTGCTACACAAGTTAATAAATGCTGGTCCAGACCCTACAAAACATTGATGGGGACAGTGTCGTGAAAATTACCTGGGTATAAGCGGTTTCAACAAAACATGCCACTCGCCCAAGCCTACTGCAGTGCTCCTGTAGCTAGCAGTGGTTAACATACAAATAGGTGAATTATTCTGATTTCTCCAAATTAACACCCTCTAATTTCTCTGTTGGTACTGTACAAAAATAATGACTTTTCTGTCCAGGAATATGATTTTCACTAGGAAGTATCAGGCTTAAAGCAACACAGAGGTGTCCAGTTTCTTACTCTAAGTACATTAAAGGTTTTAGTTTCCTAGGAAGAAATATATATTGTTTCTTAACAGCAAGATTCATGTATGGGATTTCAGAAGTAAGCTGTATTATAATCATGAAGATGCAGCACATCAAAGTCAAAGCAAATCGATGTTCAGAACCTTTTCTTACTTACATGTTAAGATGCTTAGCCTTTCCATTAAGAATATGGGACATGGCTATAAAGAACATGGATTGAGAATATTCCATGTCAACTGGTAAATAATGTACCAGTCATTCAGAGGGGGCAAAGATGGGTACAGTTTTTACTTTCAGTGTCAATATTCTTATGTTTTATTTCAGTTGATATAACCATAACTTTCACTGTTGTAAATATATGCTCACTTAATCCTCAATTTAAATGTTTTAAAATGGGGTCACGGCACATTCATAAAATGTTGGTAGCGTTACAATAAATCCATTGTTCTGAAATGTAAATTTAAAGGACTGTAATGAAACATTAATCATCTACATTGTGGACTAACGTCTTAGAAAATATATCAAACACACAATTTAGGTCAAACACACCCAAACGTTGGGGTTGCATGGGTATTGCACTCCCAATGCACTGCATTTTTAGCTGCTCCAGATCTTTCCGGAAGCTGCTTCCACGCAGTACACTAACTTGTTCCAAGTAAAGCACAAGATGACTTAAAATTCTATGCATAGGGACGACTACTTTTATCATTTGTTTCTATACCGGATGGTGACGTTTAGCTCAAAAACTATGATATTTGAAATCTGTTTGGCACAAATGTGCGAAGAAACAATATCAGTTGTAAAAGTGTTTTCCTGTGGCACGACAGTGTGAAAACTTATCAGCTGACCCTTGCCAGCTAGAAGTCCTCCTCCTCCGCCCAATACCCTTTGCCTTCAAGTAACATTTTTGGACCTGCCTTAGCCCAGAATAGTACTTCCCAGCTGGATGCCGTATTTAAGGAAACATGAGCATTAAATTGTCTTTAAAGTCAGTCACTGAAAGGCAAGTTCCCTTTATCACAGGATGGCTAGCTGAGAGGAAGGAGATGAGTAAGAAGTCACCAGTGATGGCAGGCTTCCTCGGATGCTGTCAGTTTATCATACGAAACCTGTTTAGTCACCAGTGTGAAAAGGAACAAGAACCCATCTTGGTCTTCCGTTGATATAGGGTTAAGGGAGATGGCACTTGTGAGCTTTGCTCTTCAGTCTGACTAGTTATGAGCTGTTCAAGCAAGAGAGACAGAAGAAGGAAGTTAAGATGACACTGACTTTCAAGACAGGGAGTCACAGTGAGAAGGGCCTCCATGGATGTGTTCCGTCTGTCCAAAATGGAAAAGGTTTATATGCATGAAGTCACCCAGCTTGCTTGACCTCCGTTAACAACAAGCAAAGTGAGTCGGGGATTACTCTTCAAGCCCATCCACCCCCCCCCCCCAACTCCTAGTTTTTTTTTTTTTTTTTTTCCACAAAACTAAATCCATTCGCTCAGCAGCCTTTGTGAGCACCCATAACCTTGAGGAACATGGGGCCTGGCGAGAAGAGAGAAAGAAGCACAGCTATTATTGAGGGGGATTATTAAAGGGAAAGGGATTGTGAATATGGCCCTTTAATCGAAGGTTTCTATAATAAGGATGCTCTTATCCTGACCAAAATAAGACATGCATAGAGACTGGAAATAAAGGCTGTATTTATACAGGGGTGGCTGTGAGACAGCCCAGCACACAGCTGCCTGATTCACTTTGGCTTTTACCAGCTGCAAACCCCTGTTTATAAGCCACCGCTAAGCGCTGAATATTTCATGCTTGTTAACTCATTTCAAGGGTATTTGTAAAAGTGGATTTGGGGCAGTGAATGGCTGCATTTGCTGATGTTCCCTCCGCCGGGCCAAGAGTCCTGGCTGCACCCATAATGAAGGTAGTAAAGTTTGGTATGAAGAGGGACTGTGGCCGTCGTTGTGTTGGCAAAAAGCTCTGTCCATCTGAATCACATCTGTCCCGGTCTCAAGGTGAAGACTCAACTTGACAAATTGTGTGGAATCACAGTGTTAAAAATGCGGGGAAATGTGTAAAATATTTAACAAAGGGATAAGCTACATTTCTGTAATGTCTGAAAACAAAGAATATAATTTTTAAAAAATAATCCTGGTGGTGAACATCTGGGTAAGAAAACGCATCTTAAAACCACAGAAATAAAAGTTATTGTCAGAATTAAAGTTCTTCATACCCAGTACTTGTTTCAGTTCACGAAGCCATGGTAAATCATTCACCACACTTTTTGTGTCATGCATTTATTCAGACATTCATGTCTACTTGTTTTGAGGCAATTTCTTATTTTTTAGAAGCAATGTTTATCATGTGCTTGTGCCCGACCCCTGTATCCTTGCTTTAAACCTTACAGAGAGTCACTGTACAAAACACTACCAAAAAATAAATAAAGACTGCTCTGTTGAAATCAACCTAGTGCTAGGCTGCAAAAAATAATTTTATCGGAAAACACTCCAGTAAAATGTTATGTTGTTACTTAATATTGAAAATATAAAACAGAACACCACTATATTTTGCTTTGTTCAGAGTGTACGCTTGATAATGGCCAAAAAATGATAAAATGTTTAAATTGGAAATACAATAACAATATAGTACCATGTTTCTTCATGTGCTTGCTCTTCATTTTGTTCAATATAAATAACTGTAGAAGTATTAGAAACAATGCAGTGATCAGAGATAACCCCCAGCAGTTGTTGTTTCCTTTTGTTGACTGGCATAACAATCCTCATTGTTTCATTTGCCAAAGAATGTATTATTGCTGAATTCAAACTGTAGCACAAAGTTTCATGATTTCTCAACCATGCTCTCCCATACGTAAACTAAACCCAAACACCTTAAAATGTATTTTGTACTTAACTTTAAAGTTAAGAACAACTGGTATGCATTCTTAAAAATGAGTAGGCCTAACTCTCAAAAAAAGCTCATCAGAAATTCAACATGCACCCTCCACCCCCTATTAGTGCATTAGCAATGAACGAACACTTTATTTCTAACTTACAGCAGCGGTTCAGTTGTACTGTGAGTACCATTTGAGCTTTTCACATGGCTGTCTTCAAGTATTTAATCCATTTTTGTGTGGAAAGTTGTTATTTCTTTAAATTGTGGTTAAAGCTGAGAGTAATCCTCCTCACATAGTTTGACTCTCTAGAATGTACTGAGAAGTCAGTCTCATCCCTTTTCCCACCCAAAAGTATTCAACAAGGGCATGCTTCTACTGCTTCTAGTGCTTGGCTGGCGTCCTCCTCCTTGGCACGATACCCCGTAGCGCTGCATATTTCTGGGGCTCTGGTAGAGCATGGGCTCCCTCTTTAAACGTCTCCTGAGGAAGTGACCATGTTCACAATGCAGTCTGTGGGAAAGTAAAAATCCAGCCATACCAATTTCAGCCAGAGAGTTCTCATGAATGCCTGAGACTTGTAAAGAGAAACAGGACTAAACTTAATATTTGTTATAAATACAAAAAAGTATTGAAACTGATCAAAAGTTTGCAGCTGCCAATAAGCAAACATTGATGTTGTAAAGCAGTAACTGTAGGATAGTGGCAATCGGTACATCTGTTTGCAATTCATGTTACTTTTTACTGTTGTTTTCTAGCAAAGATGAAACATTGAGACTCCTGTTACTGTTTTTTTTTTTTTTGTCGGGGGGGGGCATTAATTGTTTGGGTAAAATTTAAGTAGTGTTTGCTCTATCGTTTGATTTTATTTAATTTTAATGTTTAATGTTATATTGAATATGTATGTTTACATGGGGAGTGCAGGTATGCTTTTGAAGGCCAAAGCTAAGTTACAGGTTGAAATGACATCCCATATGAGACGCAGCCCCATATCCCATTTCTTAAAACCATGGAGATTTTGATGTTTTTCATGGTTTCTTCCACCAAAATTAGTACAATGACAGTGGAGTCTTTACACCAACTATAAGCTCAGTCTTGATGTAAACACCCAGACTTTAGGTACAACTTTTCACAACCATGCAATAAAACTCTTTAATCTCTTAACTGTTCCCTCTATAAAGATTCATATAATCTTCTGCCTCCATGTCCACTTCATCTTTAGCTGTCCCTTAG
Organism: Albula goreensis; assembly: GCA_022829145.1. NCBI lineage: Eukaryota > Metazoa > Chordata > Actinopteri > Albuliformes > Albulidae > Albula > Albula goreensis. The sequence continues at coordinate 16,749,012 of CM040763.1, forward strand.
TTTTCTTGCCAATTCCATCATCCAGAATAACAATATTTAGCTCAGCCAGTAACAAATGTTTGGATCTATTGAGAACAAAAACAACATATGTTCATAGGTGCTAGCTGCAAGAAATGCTGCAGGTGGCATTAGTTTGGACATGCTAGAATGTATGCTATTTCAGCCAATAGAATAAGCCAAATGAAACATCCTGGACACCATTTGCTAAATAATGAAGACTGAAAGAGTAACACTAAACAAGGCGTACAAATTTAACTTTACACAGTGTATTACAGATGACTGGAAGATATGAATGACACAGTATTGGATGTCAAAATTGCCTCAGAATCTTGCTTTGCCACTAATTAAAACCCGAAACAATTTAGAGGTAAGGACCATCATATTAAAATTCAAATTTATGCTGGTGGAGCTCCTTCCTGAAATTTTCATTGAAAAGGCAATTATTTGAAGTGAACCTCAGGGAAAGTGTTTAGTTGGACATGCCGAGCACAGACCCAGCCAGTGGCTTATGAGGGTGATTTGTGTATCCCTGGGGTTTACGATCACATAGAACTTCCAGAGGTGCATTTTAAACAGCTTATCAGACTGAAACGGAGGTTATACTCTTCAAAAGGTTGTCTGTTGGATTGTCCCAGAGAGAGAGAGAATTCTAGAGAGATTCACAATCTCTCTGAAGGGATAGTGGTGATTAATTTGTGATGATCCACTGAATAGATTACATTCTGAGGGCTGAATAGAGACGTATGGGAAACCAGGAGAAACAAGGAGGATCAAAGATAATGGAGAGAGGGAGAGAGAATGCATAAGGGGAAAAATACGTGTGGAGAGAAAGAGGAGGAAAGTGAGTGGGAGGGAGATTGGCCACTGCAGTTATTGGCGTCTTTTCCTAGATGTGTTCCTTCGCCGCAGCGAGAGACAAACTCGAACCAAACGGGGTCGTGGAGCCAAAGCAGCTCGCCTTGAGCTGTACTCCTCACTCAAATCGTTCCAGCATGTTCCCTCCATCCTACCCTCCAGCCTCTCCTGGCTTTTTTGGTGTGAGGGGTGCATTTTGTTAGCAGCCTATATATTTATCTGTCCTTTTGACTTCCTGTTCTTTTACTGTCTGTTCCTTGTCTGTTTTTTTGTTGTATTTCTGCAAAAGTTTATGCAAGACAACACGTTCTGTTTGCACGCATTTCCTTACAGGTTCATCGGTGCAGTGTCATGAATTCAGCCAGCCTGCCTGTACACCAGACAAACACATTTTTATCCAGGTCAGAATTCTGCTGTAAACTGTCCTGTATGATTTTTAAAAGCGGGGCAGGCAAAGAAATGGGCCGCAGAGCAATTTCCGTTTTCAATTCAGGTCACTTAATAAATTCTTTTCAAGCCTTTATGTAACATTTCCAATCCATTTTGCACCTCTAAAAATAGAACTCCTATGGTTTTATTTAAGAACAGACCCGTTAATGGTTTGATTGCTGAATGTTATTAATATTGATGAGAAAATGATCGAAAGAACATCTTTCTAACCTTTCGGAAAACATCATGTCTGTCCAGTTCAGGCAGAAAGTTATAGTAAGTGTTCACCAACTATATTGGCATCGATTAACTATAACATTAAAATCAAAAGTATGGTCTGCTGTAGAGGCCTGAAACTTGGGAGTTACATACAGTATTTCATAAATTCAGAATTTATTCAGTGTGCTACCCAAAAATGGGTATGCTGCTTAAAATACTCATTCACACCCTTCAGCAATACAGGAGGTGTGAGACGAGCCAGGGTCCGTCTCGAAGGTGCGCAATGTATTTATAGGTGTGTCTGGGCGAGGCCCACTGTGGCAGCCACAGTGGCAAAATTGCATTTTTAGCAGATCTGTTTGGGGGCTACTTAAATTTACACCGGAATCATAACTGACCAGAGATAGATATGGATTAGGCATCAAGTCTTATTTAAAGGTTTATTTAGCTACATGATTAAAAAAAAGAAGATTCAACACGATTCCAAAGCATATGCAAAAAGGCACCTGGAATATTTGATTTACAAATTACAGTTACTACAGTTAACAGCTTGTAGGTGTCACCTTCCAGAAAGGGAACCATAAAGCCTGTTTGATGTTTTTGCAGTGCAGAGGACCCCAGCTATTCGTGCTGATTGGCTTTCATTTTGTGTATGAATAGTAAAGGGATTGACAGTATATGAATGGTGTAAATGTTTAATGAAATGGCTGAACTGCTGCCAACCCTGATTTCTGACACAGTACTGCTATGTACTACAAAACAATGTCCATTGGTCTAATTTAGGAGTTCATATCAAGTACCAAATACCAGCCATATACCAGCATGTACAGAAGTGTTTTTTGCCTTGTTGTCCTCATAATTCTCTCACCATTCATTTCCTCTAAAAACAACCATGTTTTTGTTGACCAGAAATGTGATGCTATTGCAGAATTATAATAAGAAGATGATTGCAGTGCAGTGATAGGAAGTGGAGTCTGAAGCCATGCAGGACCTTAACACCCTTGTATCCTCTCCTCATTCCAATGAATGTATTTTCCCTTTCTTCAACTTCCTGCCCTTTCATATCCTATCTCTCCCCCTTTCCTTCCTTCCCTCAGTCCCCAGCTCTGGGCCTCCCAGTGTTCTGTGGTCGTTTAAGGCAGTCCCATTGTCCCGAGCTTCTCCATGTCCTCACAGTGCCTTTTTGCCCCCGCCTGCCACGGGGCTGCAAGTAACTTTCCATTTGCTGTGTAATGACTGTGTGCATGCAACAGTTACAGGTCCAAAAGGTGACACCCTCTGTGCGTTGAAGTTAAAGGTCGCTAGGTTTTACCCGCTGTTCTGGCTCTGTCCCGTCTTCGTCTTCTGTAGCGTGTGATGTTTTTTGACTGAACGCTGTTGTGCGGGAGTGATTGAAAGACTGCAGTGGTTGAGAGGGGGCGTTTTAATAAATGCTACACGGATACCGTGTTGATGCAATGATCTTTTAGCTTCATCATCTTGATGGATGGTTCAGTTCAGTGAGCAACTACATGAGCCAGTCCTCATGCTGCAGTAATATGTGAATCTGCACAGCATCGATAAAGAAACTCCACAGAAACGTACATACATGCAAATGGGCACACATGTACATGCATTCACACACTTGTTTCCAGTGCAGCTCAAGTAGTCAGAGTAATAATAGGTTCAAATTCTTTAAACTGGAGTAATGTGACGTCTTATGTAGACTTGAGTTCCAAAAGCCCAGTGTCTCCAGTCTCTCTCTGTCTCTGTTCCTCCGTGTTTCTCCTGTAACGTGTTGCCGCTGTTGAACACTGTGATTTAGCTTTATTTCACCATTAACCTGCTCAACCTGTGGAAACAGGCTCATGGAGTGCTCTTCATTTGATTCTGCTCCCGCTAACGTTCACAGAGAAGGGAATGGAGCAGAAAGGCAGGGGGTAGATGTGACGGAAAACCTAAAGGAAGGCAAGGAACGGGATGGAGGAGGAGGGGGCGGGGGTAGGGGAACCGCAGAGAGGGAGGGATATGAGGAGCGGAAATGTGCCAAAACGAGGTGATGTTCGGCGCTCAGAGAAAATCGATCGCGCTGAAGAAGCTGTAACCCCCTCCTCTCTCCTGTAACCCTCCCCACTCCTGCTCAGACATCCCTCTGCCCCTCCCCCATCCCCACGGCCCCCGTCACCACACCCCCACCCCCACCCTCAGTCATATGTGCTTTAATTTGCACACACAGGCCAGACGCAGGGCTCTTCTCTCAAATGCCAGGGTGCAGAGAGATCACTGTCCTTTCTTTGAGTTGTATTTTTTTTTTTTTTTGCTTTAATCCCCTCGGCCTCCTTCTCCCCATAACGGCGTCCATACAGCCTGGTCTAGCTGGCTTCCGCCAAGATACCCGTCTTTCACTCAATTTACATATCAATCAGTCTCCCTGCACTGTCTTAATGGGACATGAAAGTGGCCCTCTTTCTTCCTTGTCCGGGCATCGCTTTAATTAGCAGCTGATTGAAAGGTCTCATCTCTTCCGGCCTTGAAAAACACGCAAACGCTGGAACCTGCGAGCATTCTCCTTACTCTCATGCCTTTGTGATGGTAAGACGGAATGAATCACGATTCAGTCCCAGGGAAATGGAGAAGGTCACTTTGGTGACCCTGCAGCAGAGATTGCTGTGCGTTTGGCCTTTTTTTATGGACATTACGTTGGCATTTTCACAAATCCACTTTGGATTTCAAGTTGAATGAAGCACTGATATCACCTGAAAGTAATATAGGTAGGACCGGTTTCAATGTCTGTGAAAGTGGATAGCGCTGATTATTGTGTTTTTGAGTGGGTGTAGCGCCTACACTTCTGTTTTATAGACAATGCTGTGTAATATTGCAGGGAGTCATAAACAATATCATAAATGGTCGGAAGGAGAAGAATGCATTTTTTTAAAGGAAAATACTGCATGCTGCAAAAGATTAACATACACCCTTGTAGGACCCTGCCTCTCTTCTCCTCCTCCTCTCTCTCTCCCTCCCTCCTTCTCCATCTCCAGTTTCTGTCTCCTTGTATTCCCCTCTCCCATAGCAGGGTAGTCATGTGCTGCATGGGGCCTGTGGCTGGGAAACTGTTTACACAGCACTATGTGTGGTCTGCTCTGCACGTGTTTGCAGGCGTTTGTGTTAATGCACTCAGCTGCACATCTGCATATTATAATGCCTTGTATGTGTTCGCATGAAGTGCTCCATGAAACCATTAAGACCTGTATTGTGGGTTTTGGTTTTTTTTTTTTTTTTTTTTTTAAAAGTTGTCCTTTATATATTTTTATTTTTTCTTGCTAACATAGCATGCAGGAAGCATCTAGAACACAGAAGTACATTGAATGATTTGAATACTGTCTCAGAATAAACGGGTAGCAAAACATATGCATGCATTGAAGTATTAAGTTATGCTGGCATATCTGCAATCATAAGGCTTAAAGGGACATTGCTCTTTGGCTGTAATGCATCCTTTAAGTTCATGACCTGGCAGCCATCATAGATGGGTCTGTGATCCATAGTCATAAACGGGGTCCTGGCTTACTCCTCGATCCTTTTGCTTGCGCTCGTTTTGCGAACAGACCTTCAATATCGTACTTCTAACACATGCAAAGCCCCTGCCAAATTGGGTATGGTGATAATATTTATATCAGACTGATGGTGGTAGGTTTCAAGGAATGGTTTTGCTTATTTATAATTCTCTACAGTTATAATTGGACTATTTTCTTCGTCTGTGTAAGCACAGATCTACATGGAACATAACTAGTGATAATTAGTTAATTTCTTACGATTAACAAAGCATGGAGTTTGTCCCATATGTTTGAGGATAAGCTAAAGCTCGTATTGGTTTTGTAAAACCCTTCATCAACTACATTAAGGGTGCCAGTAATCCTGAAGTTGAGTGCATGGTAAAAAAAAAACCTTGGGTGTCTGATTAAGTGCAAATTAATTATACTTTCTGGTGTATGGTGCTTTAAACCATTAACCATTACAGTGTATCAGATACAAACTGTAGTCATTAGTAGCGGGAGCAGTAGCATGTTTATTATGAACTTAATCGATCTAAAACTGCACAAGTGCTGACAAAATTACAATCCTGTCTGCCGTGTTATACTTTCTGACAGTCTAACAATACTCTGCTGCTTGTAGCTTGACAGAGGCCTTTTTAATTGCGCTAATGTTCTCATGCGTTCTTTTTGTTCATGGTTTTTATTGGAGGCTTTTATATCCATATACACAGCTCTTGATGGGGGGTAGCAGCAGTTTCATTGTAGTGTTTGAGGGAACATTCCCTTCATCAACGGATATTGGATGTCAGTCTTTTGGTGAAAGAAAATTCTCAGTTGATTTGTGTTGAATATATTTTTGATGTTTTTGTGGTATCTGTATCATTAGAAGTGTTGTGTATTTTTCTGGTAAACGCGTGGCCGGCATCGGTGCCTATGGCCTTGGTTGAAGTGGTGAACAGAATACACTTAAACAAGAATGCCGTTTGCATAGCAGACAAGTACAAACGGCTGAAGATGTTGACTGCTCTCTCCCATTTGATTATGAGCCCACTGCTGTTTACTGCCGGCCTGTTACTGATGCTCCAAGACGAGACAGCGTTCCTCAGTTTAGAGATCGCCCGCTGTAATGAAGTTACAAGAAGCGCACTGTTTTCTTCATCAGCGCCACTAAAATAAAGCGCTCCTCGGTTATAAATACAAACCCGCTCTTCACTTTGTCGCAAACCTCTCGCTGTCGTTTCCGTTGCTCACTTGATGTCTTTGTGTTGTCAGTCACTTAAGACTTCACAGACTCATGTTGTGAAAGAAGCAGAAAACATGCTCTCCCATTCGTCTTTGTTTGCGGCAGTGGAAATAGAGGGTGGTGGAGCGGGGAGCTGGGAATATAGCAGGCCTTTGTTTGTGCATTTTGACAAGACTTTATTTTATTTATTTATTTTTATTCATTTCTTTTTTTTATCAGGAGTTTTTATGCGGAGGAAACTGCAGAGTCTCCCTAGAGGTGTATTCTAGGAGACTCCAAGGGTACCACATCTTTGCTACTTCTAGACCAGACAAGACAAAGAACAGTTTGAAAATTCAGTGTACAATTTTCAGTATGTACGATAATGATACCTATTAGACAATGATGATGATAATGATAATAATGGTGTTGTTGGAATTATCATATGCTGATATGCAGCTGTGTTATAGTATAGTATTCACTGTTATTGCAATTCAGTTTGCTGTCCAACACTTTGCTGATAATGGCGGTTATTGATTTAAAAGCAGCCGAATCGTCCATATTGCAGCCTTGTGTAAAATCATGGGACACATGAGTAAAACAAAAAATTAACCTGTTTCTCTCCAATTTTATATGAAGTACCCAAAACTGAGGGGAAAGAAGCGTGGATACGGTACTGTGTCATATCCACAGTCTACATAATTATAGACATGCACACACTGGCTTTTCTCTTGGGGATTAGCCTACATAGCTTCATATTTTTTTAATAGCCTTTGTTTGTAGCTTTGTTGATACCAAAGCCACACTTTATTTTTGAAGTGGTTTCCTCAAGTATCTCTTATGTGTATCTCAATATCTATCAAATATTTTTCCTTTTTTTGTTTGTAAGTAGCCTTTGCTGCATGTGAAATTCAGAAATGTGTTTAGCAATATGCACTCAACACATGTCGTACCCAGTTACACAGCAATATTTGCTTAAATACAATACATTGCTGACACATCTAAACTGAGTATATTTAGTATACCTTTTAGTTATATATCTAGTAGGTATGTAATGATTAAACACCCGTATGAGGCTGGAAAATGCAAAATGATTATTGTGGTAATAATTATTACAGTTGGTCTGGACATACAGATGCACATATTTTACTAATGTCTACACTTTCTTGTGCAGATTATGTTTTTTGCCTTGTTTTGGTCCTCAGATATGTCAAATCTTGAGGCGTTATGCAAGCAGCAAGATCACCATGTCTCGCCCTAATTTATCCCTCACCTCAGCAGACTCGATCAATCTTGCACGAACCGATGCGTATTAAGACCTGGCTATCTTTTGTTCTCATCGGAGATCAGCTGCTATTTTGTTTTTCATAGATTTGCTTTGTCCTTCCCTGCCACTGAGCCCTGTCCTCAGAACAGCTATATATATTTCCTGTTCAGGAACATTAAGGCAGCATATGTCCTTTGTTCTGTATGCTCTGTTTAGCATGCAGTGTCACTCCACAGCTGAGTCTGTTGTGGTGAAGGACTTGAGAGCTGTCTTTAAAGAAACTTTAAAAAAAAAAAAAAAAAAAACTATTTCACACAAAGTAATTTGCCCAGTAAGCTTGCTTGCGTATACATTTGTGTTACCACTTCACATGTTGTCCCCTGTATCCCCAGCCCTGTCATGCCAAAACACTGGGATTGCTTTGACTGTGATGTTTGTTTTTACATCGCCTTGTACACTATCCTGTGATTAAGGTTCCTTGTTTGCACGGTGCGTTTTGTTTGAGGTCATCTGTGCTGTGTATTTTTGAATCTTTTTCTCTATTGTGGTGTTTGGGATCCTGGTCTGCACTGTGAGGTTTTTTTTTTTTTTTTTTTTAATGATGTCTTGTCTGTACTTTTTATTGGATCATGTCTGTACTATGATTTGGTCCCATAAAAGCTACAGTCCCATGTCTGTGCTTTTATTATACCTACGCTGTGTGTGTTATCGTATGTTGCATGTATGGCTCCATGTTGCTTACATATTTCTTGTCCTGTCCATAGATGTTCTGCTCTATCTTCCTGTAGTCTGCTTAGTTTTATGTTGGGTACCTGTTCAGACTGGGGACAAACACAGAACTGGATTCCCCTGTGAAAATAGAGGAACTGTTGAGGGACAGAGCAAAGGATGAATGTGTTCATTCTGCTTTTGTTTTTGTTGCTGTTTTTGTTTTGTGGTTGCGCTTCGGCACAGCGAAGTGGACAGATGGGAATGAGTATGGGTTTTATTTTGTTTATTTGTTTATTTATTTATTGCCAGCAGAAAGGCGCCTCCTCACCACTGCAGTTAGGCAAAGCACAGAGCAGCGACCCCCTCCCCCCTCGGGTAAAGGAAAACTCTTTCGAAGGAACAGGGAAAAGGCGTGTTTCTGTCACAATCAATGCGGCCGCACTGCATCGCACCTCAAGCGTGTGCACGAGCACACGGGCATCTGGTGGGAGAGCCGCTCGATAGACAGGGTGCAGAAACTCCCCCCAGACCCCCTGACTGTCATTACTCCCAGTGACACTAATGCGCAGTCATCTAGGCCTGCACTTGTCCTGTAGCACATGTAACGGGAGGGCCGCTATCCAATGGCCTTTTAATGGCCAGGGTTCTGTTCCCGACAGCTGTTTAACTGCCGCTTAACCGGAGATGCAGGTCCAGGTCATTTTTGTAACTCTATTCATTTGCGAGATTGCAATCTGCAATGATTATGATTATGGTTATGTTCTCATTCTGCAGTTTTACCTGATCTGTAGGTAGTATACTTGTAGTTTGTGTTTTTCCCCCTTGGTGTTACAAGCTGATTGCTTGTATATAGTAGTATGAAGTCATTTGACCCTCTGTCCCTCCCCCCCACAGGAGGAATTGGGGCGGCCTACCATTACCACCCGGACCATGCCTGCAGTGAGGAGAGCGACAAGGTGAGCAGCAGTCTCTCTTTATCTCTCTTTCTCTCTCAATCACACACCTACTAAAACCGTCATATACAGTGGGGTCCAAAACTCAGACCACTAGTTGGAAGAGCTTGTATTTTGGATCCTTGTTTCATTACAAATTATATTAACAATTTGAGTGAAGGGTTGAATCTTTGAAAAATGTACATGCATTTTCAGGATGTCTTAGTCTTTGGTTTTTCCCCCTTTATTGACAGCATGTACTGGAGCTGGCATGGACTCCACTTGGCCCCATAAATGTTCAATGGGGTCTGACTTTTCTACAAAGGCATTGACAGGGTCAATGTAACAAATATGCTTAAATTTGACCTAGACAGTTTGGAATCTGAATTATTTCCTCTTCAGTTTAAATGTCATGACCTTTCTTTGTTTTAAATGTTTAAAACCAAAATCCTAAAACTTTCTGATTATTTCTAAGTTTACATGAAAAAAGTTGAAAAAATGTTGAATGTGGTCTCAGACTTGTGGACCCCACTGTATGCACACACTCTAATGCCTATGCATTCAGTCTCATTCAGCTCATGCTCTCTCACTGCCATTCACACACCAGCTAAAGAACACACTCACACAAAAGTACATATATACACAAACACACCTAAACCATTCATACACTCATATAAATGGATGTATGGATGCACACCCATGTGGCTGTGGTCAAATGCATTTTTATAGGGTTTGGTGACTCAGTGGTGCGTAGTGTAGACACATGGAGTGTACATGCAATTAAGGCCGTAAAACTGATAGCTCTTTCATTCTACTGATTTCCTCATAAAGTCACAGAAATATGTTTTGTCTTCATTGTTTTGGTTGGTGCTGTCAGAAACATGTGGTAGATTTTCCCAACACTTGTGCCAGATTGGTCAGACAAGTTGAAAGGGCTGGATGTGGCCTCAGAGAACTTCTAATCCTTTCTGAATTATACAACCACGGCAACAAAATACCCGAATGAATAAAAAAAGAAAGAAAATTATAATGTGTGTATGCAACATGAACCTGCTTGTTGGCAGCGGCGTCAGAAGGAAACCTTTGAATGTGGGCAACGACGGTGTACTCTGTTGTGGTTGGGCGATGCAGCTTCCCGTAAAAAGGCACCATGTTAACTCCCTGTGCTGGCGTACTTCGCAAACGCCGCTCCGTATCGTCAGTCTGCCCTACTCACACTGGCAGGATCCAGGAGTCCTGATACGAAGTGGCAGCACATTCCCCTAGCAACGGTGCCTTTGTTTTAGTTCGCACTGACCAAATGACCCCCATCAGCAGAGCAAGACTCATTCACTGAAACACTGGCATGGTTCTCTAGAAAGTGTACAATGGGCCGCTAGCCCCAACAACTAGCAATTGCATTGTTGGAAGTCCTAGATGTGTGTTGGACATTTCACAATATTTACTTTGCACTCTGGTGTAGCGGTGTACAAATAAAAAGGTTGTGTTCTTATCAAGATTCAAATATATACTGCTGCTTGGGGTCCAAATCCCATGGCTTTGCTGGCTGCTGTTACCTTATTACCCAAGTATAATTAAAATATTAAAATGTAGGAAAACAAAAATGAAATTTCAATATGTGCACGCTTCTTCAGGAAGAAAATGTCATTTGTATCTTGCTACCTTTCATCCTTCGTCAGTGAAAACTCTCTGCTATTATTGGACGTAGGTGCCATATTGCAGCTCTGTATGTGAGAACAGCCAGGGAAGGAGGTGATTAAGTGTTGAGGGTGGAGGAGCTAAGAGGACAGTGTGTGTCTGGAATGCTGTGCTCTGCTGAGGAGCTCCAGATTTGATATTCATTAAAGGCTTTCAAGCGCTTGTGAGAACTGCAGTTTGGAAGGGGGTCAAATCACAGCCAAACAAGCGACACTGTTTCCCGATAGCGATCAGCTCACTATGTACCAGACCCGACCCAGAGACGTGCTGGACACACAAAGCTTTTGTCTCGACTCTGGATGTTCTCAAAGCTGGTCCACATGCTTGGAGCTCCTGTACTGATGTTGCATTAGGGGAGCTGGTGTCCTACCTCTCTGTCAGCTGACACATGAACGCCATTTCCAAAAAAAGTCCCGGCTGATGATGGCCCACGTGTCTGCGGTCTGACAGGTTTGAGACGGCAGAGACCGCCCAGTGCGAGGTGTGAGCAGAGCGAACGGCCAGCCCAATGCATGCGAGACACAGAGGGAAATCCACAGTGCTGGTGTCACGTCTGGCTGATGGTTTCTCACAGGATGTGGTAGAGAAAGCCATGACTTTGTGATCCAGCAGGGCTCGACTGGCCTACTCATACCAGTGACTATCAGCCAGTTTTCCGCAGTGGCCTAAGCAGTCTGTCCCCTTACGTTTTGCTGTAATGCGTCTTTGGCGGGGGATTGATGGCGTTTCGACTCGTCTTTGGCATGCCATTTGTGAACGTGGAGCAGAGGCAGAGAAATTACGCCAGTAATTTCCCCACCCCCGTGCTGCGCAAGTCAAAGCTTCATCTCTGAGAAATGCGATTGGCCTGGTAAGGGGAAAAAAAGAAGAAAAAAACACATTGCTATTTATACCTAAGCTGATTTTACTTGTGCAAATTGAAGGCACCAGGGGTGATTAAGGTGGCCAGAGCATCGGGAATCATGTCGTGCGTCACCTAATAAAGCAAATTAGCCCAAATATCCTTATGTGCATCATGCTATGACCTTTGTATCATGATGTATTAGACGCGCGATGTTGTCAGTTCTTCTACCCCTTCCTCTGCAGCACATTGCATCTTGTCTTATTCATCCCTGCATATATTCCTGTCTTCCCCACTCATGAGCATCTGAATAGCCTGTCCTGTAGCTCCTGCAGTCTGTTATCACATATTCATCAGGTGATCACAACCATTTTGGATAATGGGATTAGTTTCCTGTATGGTATATATCAACTTAATATTTGTCTTGGGTAAAATTCTTTCATTTCGGTACTTGGAGAAATGCTAATTTGATGTGAGGATGAGCAGTAATATGAGGAATTGTAGTTAAGCATGATCGTGCTCTTCTTCCTCCTGTTTTTGTTCTGTGAAGGCCCCCCCTCAGCTCCCCTCCTCACCTCTGCTTTGCCCCTCCTGCTTCCCATCCCAAACACAGGCAGGAGGCCCATCAATGTTTCATGTTAATGGGACGCGCCTGTCTGGGTGCGTTCGGGGTGGTGGGTGGGGGTGGGCAGGCAGCCAGGCCTGGTTGGTGAGGGGGAGGTGTGCGATGACGGGACGGGTACAGTCACTACCCCCAGGGCAGGTACTGTCTGTTTGTTGCATGTTTTCCCTGCACTGAAGTTTCATTCTCCATCCATGGGGTGCCAATCAAAACCAAGTTCCCCATCCACCATTAGCTCTGGCTGTTTGCATTAACCCTGTGTGTGTGTGTGTTTGTGTGTGTCTTCCCACCCCTGCTCTTCATTACTCCTGAATTTGAAGGCACTACAAATGTGCTGCAGGTATAAAGGTTGTTTACAATTGGCACAGTGTCTGTCCCCAGCTTTTTCAGCCCTGGCCCTGTGAGATGCCTGGTTGTGGTGTGATTTTGCGCTTGGTTGTGTTGTAGGGTATAACTGTGACTGTATTTATTGCTTTGTGTGTGTGAACGTGTGTGATGGGGAGCATGCCTGTATATTTTGTATGGGTTCAGGTGTGTGCTTGTTTGTGTACATGCATTATGTGTTATATGAGTTGCAGTGTGTGTGTGTGTGTGTGTGTGTGTGTGTGTGTGTGTGTGTGTGTGTGTGTGTGTGTGTGTGTGTGTGTGTGTGTGTGTGTGTGTGTGTGTGTGTGTGTGTGTGTGTGAGAGAAAGAATGTGTTTGTAGGTCTGAATGTGAGTGTTTTCTCTAGCACCAGCTCTTAATAGTTCTTACCAGTTGGGCTGCTTAGGAAAATGTATCTGGCCTGAAACTATACAATTGAGAAATTCTTCATAAGTGTGCAGAAAGTGGGCAGCCCAGGAATTCTCCATAAGTGGGCTGCTGGGGAGGCCCATGTGGACTGCGCAGGAAAACTTCCCTTTTCGAAGGGAAGTAAATGGGAAAAGTGTAGTGCACCAAAAATCAAGGAAAGACATGAGACATGGAACATGAGACATGAAAAGATGATAGTCTCACCTCCAAAATGTGAAAATATAGCCTTCTGTTCTCCATAATTGGGCTGTAAATGTGGCCCAGGTGGGCTGCCCTGGAAACCTTACATGGGCTGTAAGTGGGTAGCCCAGGTATTCTTCATATGTGGGCTGTAACTGGGGCCCAGGTGGACTGCACAGAAAACCTTATGTGGGCTGAATATGGAAATGAAGAACTTAAGTTTGCTGTTAATTAACTAGAACACGCACCACAAAAACAAACTCTGGTACTCCACTGTTCCCAAGCACGTGTCTGTGTTTTTGGGCTGTAAAAATTCATAATTTATTCACTTAATCAACCCGTGCTTTTATTACCTCCTAATTATTATTTATAAGATTGGCATATTGCCTGAATATAAAAATATTTTGTTGCAACTTGAAAAATTAATGAGAGATCACAGCAAAATTCATGTCTCATGATCAATGCTTTCCATTCACTTTTACAAAATGTGTGGTAGATAGCTGTGTAGATAACAAAAGCTAACTGGTCACAAACCAGTTAGCTGTAATAACAGCAAAAACACAGTTGAACAAGTCACTCACTTACCTGAATGAAAAGATTCAGTCATTCATTTATATGAAGCAACGAGTGCACTTTAGATACATAAAGTGTACATGAAGTGCATAACACTGTATGTACTTAATACTTGCATGGTTCAGACTTATACATGTTCACATTAGTTATAAACTACAGACTCAATGCAGACTTTGTACATGAGCTTACAGATGAACTTTAACATAGCTGGCTCAACCCAGTCCCATTGCAGCTGTAGTCTACACTTGTAAACCTGTTGAGTTTGGTTTAATTTTTTTTTTTTTACAATAGCATGTAATAACAAAAAGCCAAGCCGTAGGCCATTAGTTGAGTCAGAGCTTAGAATGAATCCCCACTAAAATGGAGACGCTATTCAATGTCACATACCATGTAGCAAAGAAAGAGAAGTCATTCTAGTACATCGCATGGTGGGTCCAGAAAAGAGGTGTAGAACTTGCATCTGTACATGGTATGATAAACTACTAACTGAATTATGTGGGGAATGTGTTAATGGTGACGGTTTCTCTGGACACAGAGTGAGGACAGCCCCAGCCCAAAACGTCAGCGTCTGTCCCAGCACCCTGTTCTGGAGCTGACCTCGGGTCCTCCCTCCACCCCTTCGCCTCCGATGCGTCCGTGGGAGCTGCCGCCCAATCGCCGCCCGCACCCCCTCGCCCATCCACACTACCCCCCTGAGCGCTGCCACACCCCCGCACGAAACCGGCGCAGGTGAGCACATGACAGTGGGAGCTTATTTTTCTTGCTATTAAAGACCTGATAGCCACTCATTCATTGGTGTTTTATTACTGTGGGAAGTAGAGGATGATGGGATATGTAGTGCTGTGTTTGTGTGGGACCTTGAGTGGGATATTCACTGATCTAGTTATTACTCTTGATGGATGATGGGATATGTAGGCATGTGTTTTAAGTGGGACCGGGGGCTTTCCCACATTAATTGGGGTTTTATCATGCTTAAAGAGGTGAGGAAGATATGCTGTTTAGTAGTGTGAGTTTTATGTGTTTTGGGGTGAATGTGCCAGTGACGATTTTAATCTGTCTGCTCTCCAGCCCCCCTGTGAGACGCCAGCGGCCCCGTCGGGAGCGCCTGGCCCGACACCACCATCCCCATGGCTCCCCGGGCCAGGACGAGAACTACCGCCATCCTCACCACCCGGCCCATCCACACCAGAGCTACCCCTACGGCCAGGCACCCCCTCCCCCAGGCCTAGAGGAGCCTCGCGCCTTCCACCCGCCCACGCTTTCCCCCCGCCTGCTGCACCCTGCTGCACACCCACAACAGCAGAGCGCCATGGTGATGGACCTCCATGAGCAGGTGAGTCCAACCCCCCACAGCATTTAGTATCCCATCAACCCCGGCCACAGCACAGCACAGCAGCACGGCTTCAAATCCAGCGTAACATGACCTACTTACTAGGCAGGATGTGAGGGCTGTGTTTTTGCACTCCGACCACCACAGGCGGTCTGGACTGCGACTGTGTGGGTGAGAACCAGACGGGAGCCAAAAAAACCGTGGCCAAAAACTCCCAAACCGCGCTCTGCTTTTTTTCATGTGGAGTTTCAAAAAGCTTAAAGAGCCGAACTTGACTAAAGTGGAGAACTGAGGGGGTGGGACCCACGGGAGTCCAGCCTACCTATCCACAGGGCTTGTCTGACTGGTTTGTTTTGTCTCTTCCTCCGCCCCCCTCAGCTGCAGCAGGGCACGGTGCCAGTGTCCTACACGGTCTCAGCAGTGCCCCCCCACGGCCTCCCCCCACCCCTCTGTGCGGGGCAGCAGCTTCCGGGCTGCTCGTCGCAGCAGGTCCCTGGGTGCTCGGTGGTGTTCAGCGGCCAGCACTACCCTGTGTGCAGCGTGCCCCCACCTGTGAGTTCTGCCAACCCCCCGGACCACACACGCGCACACACACACACACACACACACACACACACACACACACACACAGATCCATATTGTCTCACTCTGTCACTACAAAATACTCCCTTCACTGAATTTCATCCCCATTCTTCCTGATAACTACCGCCCTCTAGTGGCACACATTATTACATTCAGCCCATCTTTTTTTTTTTTTTCTTTAAGCCCACCATTGCGTTAACATCGCTAAACTAAACACTGCCGCAAAGAAAACCATGTAGCGAAGAACAGTACATGAAATAGATTTTATGTTCTATGTATTTTTAAATATGTCTCCAGGAGAATATTGCAGTGGAGGCTTTGGTAAGTGTGAGCAGCCCTTCCAAGCCCTTGCTTTGGCACAGCTGAATACATGATTCACATGAATAGCTCAGTGCATGTTCCAGCAGGCATCCCTGTCTCACTCCGCTCCAGAGCTGCATAACAGTCATGCCATTTGGCCGCACTTGGCAAAAACTCTTTGTTGGGGTATGAAGTGGCAGAGTGCGATATTCAGTGCACGTTACCCTCGTTGACCTTACTTGCTTAAAGTTTTGAGCTTTATTTTTAGTCGATATGAAAGTTTGAGATGTTGAACCCTTGTCTTGGTCTCCTTCTCCGCCCTCTCTCACTGTCCTTCTCCTGTCTTTCTTACATCTGTCTTTCTCTTTTTCTCCCTCTCCATTTCTCTCTGTTGATCTCTTTCAGATGCTGCAGGCGTGTTCGGTCCAGCATCTGCCTGTGCCGTACGCCTTCCCCTCCCTGCTGTCCAGCGACCCCCCGTTCTTACTCCACCCGCCCCAGCTGTCACACCACCCGCCCCACCTCCCCCCGCCGGGCCAGTTCGTGCCCTTCCAGGCGCAGCAGTCCCGATCGGTGAGCAGCGGGCCAGGGGGTGGGCGGGACTCTGGAGGGGTTCACTGGGTTTGTCAGACTTTTCAGTTCTAATGTTGTACAGACATACCACATTTAACGCTAACCCTGTGTGCAGTTTCGCCCACATGGAAAAAGGCCTCTGTATTTTACATGAAGAACTTCAATAGTGAGAGTGTTCCAAATCTAAATGACTTGATGTCCACTGTTTGCTTTCATTTAGTGGTACACATCCTGTTCCACTGAAAGTCACTCACAGCATGGAAGTCTGCCCTCTTCTGACCGATGAGGTGCTCCACAAAAATGGAACAAATAAGCAATACACTCACCCATTGCTTTAACATTCATGTTTGTGCTTGTTAAATAAGTAACAGTGAAATAAAATTGTGTCTGAAAAGGGCATATATGTTAGTTAAAAAGAGAAGTTTCATGAATACCATAGTGGGTCGTGCTACAGTCTATCTAAATTCTCAGCTCATTTGCAATGACAGCCTGGGGACTCAACATGGGAAGGGAATACAGCTAATGGTTTTGTAAAATGTGTTCCATGTTTTGTCAAAAAGAACATAGTATTTCTTCAATGACAAGTAAATGCCACACTATTTGCAGCTGAAGGTGAATCTGAGCCTTCATCCATGAGTATGTATTCCTCTAAAGTGATGGGCGTGTCTGTGTTCCTGCCCTAGCCACTGCAGAGGATCGAAAACGAGGTGGAGCTGCTGAGCGAGCACCTCTCGGTGAGCGGCGGGTTTAACCTCGCCCACTCGGGCCACCCCAGCTCCCTGCCCCCCTCCGCCCAGCTCCAGTTCCTCTCCCACGAGCCGCTGCCCCAGGAGCTCTTTGGAGTGGTAAGCCCCCCCGCGTCGCGCCGCGTCTCCCCCGGCAACCCCCCAACCTCCCGCGGAGGCCACATCTGACGTTCGACAGAGACCGAGACGATCGGGCCCTCAATCAAACGCCGCCGAGCTCCTTTATCTAATCTGGGCCCACTTTAATGCGGGCCTGTCCCGACAAAAAGGCGGCGTGCTTGATTGACGGCGCGGCCCGCCTCGAAACGCACCCGCATCCAAAATGCTGCAATTAAAGAAAGACAAGACGGGTGGCTCTCTGTAACCTCTCTCTGGAACTGCAATTAAAAGGAAGACAGCCTTCCCATGATATCTGTCTTTGTGGATTTGTGATAGTTTTTTTGGCAGCACTCTGTGCTGAAACCGAGTCCGACGTGTCTTTGGGCTATAAGGCTTTGGGTGTTGGGCTGCAGGTTTTGACATCGCTCACACGGTTTGGTCTGTCTGTAAGGATGTCAGTCCAGGGTGTGTCAAACAAGGGCATCTCATCTCTGTCGAGACAGTAATGCGTTTGTCTCTTCCCTTTTCGAAACAGCCGTACCCTCACTTCATGCCACGGCGGATCACAGGGCGGCGGTACCGCTCCCAGCAGCCCCTGCCACCCCCGCCGTACCACCCCAGCTTCCTGCCCTACTTCCTGTGAGTAGCCACTCCCCACCCAAATGGCCTGCATGCATAAAGGCTAAGCAGATTTTGTATTTATTGGTCACATCACCAGCACCTAACCACAGCTGTATTTTTGTTTGGTTTTGCTTTCAGTGTCTTGGGTGTCTGGTCTGAATTTTCATAATTCACTTATTAATCAAGATTAATCAAGAATCATTTTTAATTTCCAATCTGATCTATTACTCAATTATTTCGTCAAATTAATTACACTAGATCTGACACTGCTTCATGCACAGTTGACAGGTGTCACAGGTATATTAGTTTGTGAGATAAAGCGTGGGTCTGCACTTGCGTGTACACTCACACTTTCACACACACTGATTCCTGGTGTATATTTATCAGGTAAATGTCAACAGTAGCTCCTCCTTGAGGCAACTACTTGTATGCTCCTTTTTAAAATTCTTTATCTGCCTCTGGAAATATGGCTTTTCATTACAACACTGGAAAATGGTGCTTGTTACCCAAGCTCATTTTAAAGGCAGTTTGTCCTTTTTCATTTTTTATGGCCGAAAACTGCTCCCATCTAATGGGCAATATGTATGAATGTGTTTTTTTCCTTTTTGGGCAGGAGTCCATTGGAAAGTCTTTCCTGGTAAAATAAAGGATACATAAAACTGAAAGAGTAATAATACATAAAAATTATGTCATACTATGTAAGCCTCAAACATCACCATGTCATGAATTGGTAGTAAACAGTAAAAACTTAAAAATAAAATGAATAAAATCATGGAGATGTTAAATAGTACTAGTTAATACAAATACGGTGGCTGTAACGACACCTGGTGTACAGTCAGTAGAATGCAGGCTGAGAGAATTACACTGGCCATGAGCGGAATGTTTCCATAATAATAATACACCCTCGATTAAGAATGATGGTGGAAACACAGACATGAGTTAAAGGTCTAAAGCAGGGCTTAACAACTCCCATCAATTTATGAGATCCTAGAGGACCATAAAACAGCAAAACTATCGTTTTTTTTATTGGAAGCAGAGCTACTGTCTGAGCAGGGGGATAACGTAAAAGTGTTTCAGCTATGACAGTGCTGGTTTGGAGCCCCTGGCTGGAAAAGAGAGACTGAACATGCTGTCCCTGTTTGTCCTGGACCTCCTGCTGGGTTCGGGACAAAGCTTTTGTAGCCATCGTGTGATGATGTGATGACGCGTTCTGTTTTTTTTTTTTTTTTTTTTTTTTTTTTTGGTCCCTCTGCAGGTCGATGCTTCCTGTTCAGCCCAGCGTGGGACCGGCCATCAGCCTGGAGCTGGATGTGGACGACGGGGAGGTGGAGAACTACGAGGTGAATGCATTCACTTGTTCATTTCATAATTGATTAATCGATGACTGTCACACCAGTGAAGTGAGTTCACTTACCGGATAAATGAGACAAGAAATTGATGTATAGCGTGGGGTAGGGGAGCCAGCTCATAGAGAGCAATTGGGTGCACAAGTTTTTGTTCCAGCCCATCAATAACAAACCAGACTTAAATAATGGCAATGATGAGCTGTTCAGTTTAATCAGGTGCTGGGCTGGAACAAAACGCAACGGCTCTCTTTGGCAGAGCCTTCCCAACTGCCAATTTATCTTTAATTCCTGTAGCAACATTTCCAAATATGTTACCTGGGCAACACAAACAGACAATTATTCATTTATGATTCATTGATGTCTATAGTGAACGATGAGGGATGATGGTAATGCTCTAGCACACCCAAATGTCTATGGTTTGTAGTAATGGGATTCAATAAAAGAAGTGCAAATGGAATTACAGGTATGCGCCGCATAACGTCATAATGTCTGACCGCTTCTATGTCCATGGTACCATACGGTTATAATAGAGTTCAGAAATCCTGATTGGAGAATGGGAAGTAGCGGACGTAACCTGTTTAACCCATATATTACCTTGCCAGATACATACTGTATGTGTACAGTATTTGGCTATTTAGTCAATACAGGTACAATACAGTATCCTATATAGCTTTGATAATATGGTGGTTGCAGTGAAGAAGAATTTGAATGACCTGCTCTGTCTGCTCGTTTGACCCCTCAAAGGGGGATGGTGGTGTGTATGCAGAGCCATTTCACTCCGGGAGTGGAAGGTGCCCCTGCCTCCCTGCATGTTTACACTTTGCAGTGGAGCTGAGCTCTCTCAGACCGGCTGTAGTGTGAGTAGAGCATACTTCTTCTGGGTTGCCAGGTTTTCACCTTTATTCCCCAGGCTGGAACCCCCGCTGTAATTTTAGGTCATTCTTAACATCTATCTGGTCTCTACAGTCAGGCCATATTCTTTTCAGGATTTTTGCTTTGTTAGGTTTTATTTATTTTTTCAATTTTGTCATGTACGTTGGCTGTGAAACTGTGTAGTTTCCTTCAGAGGATTTTTTTTTAGCAAAATGTTTTCCTAAACCTCCCCTCTCATCTCTCCCTCCTTCAGCAGGGCTACAGATTAAATAAGCAGTGAAAATAAAACTAGCATTCAATACCAGGAATAGAAATGGCTAAGACACACATAAAATGTTATTAATGTTAATGGCTAGTACCATCAATAGAAGTGTTGGATCTACCATTTATTTTCTGCTCTTGAGTTCATTTTGTTGGACTCCTGCAAACCCAGGCTGAATTCACACTGAACAGTATCAATGGCTAATTTGCTTTATGGGCAGTGCAGGGCCTATTTTTAGGGGCAGTCACTGGCTCCTTGTCCCCCAGGCTGTGGCTCAGTGCCATGTGCAGAGAGGCCAGGGGGGCAATGTGTTCCTCCTGCTGTAAAGCGCACCCTCCTGCTGCTTCATTTCAAGGTGCTGGCCTGGAACCGTGTCAGTAAATGTGTAGCTGTAGTATCAGCACTGTTACATTGCCTTGACCTGGAATAAGGAGATTTCCAGAACAAATAAGGTGGTGTACGCATATGCCCTGCAGTCATATACCTTTGGACTTCCAGCAATTTGTTTCTGAAGAGATACTTCAGAAATACGTTATGCACATTGGTGAGGGAGTAATGTAGTAATGTAATAATCAGAAATGTAAATACTTAACCCTTTATGAATATGATGAATTCCTAAGGATACAACATCTGACCAACTATTTGAAGTTCCATTTAAAGTCTCAAGTTTTGTGCTCCAGTGTCTCAACCAGTATCTTCAAGGCTTATAAAATGACTGTCAATGAATAACTGAATCGACAGGATAAAGGGGCTTGTTCTAACTTGTATGATCACACAGTTGGATAAGAATGGCAAAATAAAACAAAGGCTGATATCATCTATGTTTTATCCCGCCCACCCCACCCCACCGCATCCCTTCCCATCAGGCCCTGCTGAATCTGGCCGAGCGTCTCGGGGAGGCCAAGCCACGGGGCCTGACCAAAGCCGACATAGAACAGCTTCCATCCTACAGATTCAACCCCAACAACCACCAGTCAGAGCAGACCCTGTGAGTCCAAGCCCCCTTTCGGTTTGTGATGATGTGTGAGAGCTGAATGGTGCCATCCGTGTCTGGGTGGGACTATATGACCGTACAGATGAGGACGAAATAGATACGCAACGCTCTCTTGAGTTCCTGGTTTTATGTTTTTGAAAAATTAATAAAACAATAAACATGGATAGCACATAGCCAATGGGGAGGGGAAAAAGTTTTTTTGTATCACACACCTGTGCAAAAGCCCTGTGTAGCCTTGCTGTCAGTCTTTCCAAACCCAGAATATCAAAGGGTCAACCAAATTAAGAGTAATAAGAGGCTCTAGCCAGACCTTCAGCATTGATTTGACAGTCTGGCTCATGAGTAAGATATTACTGCTTCATAAGTCACTTAGACCAATTTAACTGGATTTGTGTATCATCCCCAAAAAATAGCAACTCTGGGCATACAAGCGGATCCACAAACAGAAAATGGTGAGGTAGACTAGCAGAAACATCCAGAAATATGGTATATCTGGACATCCCCATAACATGTGCATGAGTGTATTCAGTAGACCACAGATCACTAGTCTTATCAAAGGTGATAGAAAGATTGAGGGTGTTTTAAGTCAGATCATGTTGGTGTTACAGGAGCTGTGTGTGTGTGTTTGTGTGTCAGAGAGAGAGAGAGAGACAGAGAGAGGAAGTGTTATAATGATAATATTGTGTTAATGTGGTACTGACTTTACAGCTGTAAGGTATGTGAGTCTGTGGGGGTGAGGGGGGGTGAAGGGTGTTATGATGTTAATATTGTGTTAATGTGATATTGCTGTGACAGGTGTGTGGTGTGCATGTGTGACTTTGAGTCCCGCCAGCTGCTACGTGTCCTGCCCTGTAATCACGAGTTCCATGGAAAGTGTGTGGACAAGTGGCTCAAGGTGAGTGGGTGGAAGAGCAACTTCTGTTGAAGATGCTGCGTATTCAATGCTACATGATGCATATTTCTCTTTCTTCTGTCTGTGTAACAGCTTTCTTATTTCTAGGCATAAAAAGGGGACCTGTTTGTCAGTTCTGGGTGCTATAACTTCAAGGCTGATCTGGGTTGAACACCTTAACTGACATCACTTCCTATTACTATAGAAACGTCCTATAAGTGGTCTGTTTGCGCACTCAAGAAGACAACAGTTAAACAAATCTTTTCAAACAGTGTTTCTTTAGTGGTTGCAACAGCTCATTTAAGTCTAATGAAGTTTAATTATTTGATCTTTTAACTGCTTTGGGCCTTAAAACAGGTAATTGAGTACCAAATTAATTAAGTCTTATTAAATTAAGCTGAAGGGCAGTTTCAAATGCTAATTTTAGTGGCTCAAATGTACACACAGTTCAAGAGTTGAACTTGCCCATCTGTATTTTTTGCAGAAAACCAGCCTTATAGAGGAATGTTTTTCTAAGACTAACAGTATGCCGTTTTAAGTGCCGTCTAGCCTGGATCAGCATTCAGTTCAAAGCTCTATTGAACAGAGCTAATGAATCTTCCAGCACCTTGCTGAGGTGCCTGCTTGTTCCTGTCATTGGATAGACTACCTTGGTGTTGCATGTAAAAATACAGAGGCTCTGAGGTCTGTTTTACTTGCGATTCATTAATGCTTCCTTTGAGTAGTATATACATATTACGTTCGGTGTTCTGTGTCTGGGTTGTGACCGTTAAAGCTAACAGTGAGCGTTCTCCCTCCTTCCTTTTCTGCCTCAGGCCAATAGAACGTGTCCGATCTGCCGGGCGGATGCATCGGAGGTCCAGCGGGATTCGGAGTGACCGGTTTGGGGCTGTAGGGCGCAGCCCGGACCTGCCCTTCACCTGCTTCCACCTGTATATACGGACTTCTGTCCTTCTCTGCCCTTCCACTCCATACCTCCACTTCCTATCTTCTACTATCATGGTCCTTTCTTTTTTCTGTTACATACTCTTCACATGTATACGTACGTATGTTGTCACACTCAAACATGGAAACACTTTCAAATGCATTTCTCACACACACACACACACACAA
This sequence comes from Albula goreensis, assembly GCA_022829145.1. Classification (NCBI taxonomy): domain Eukaryota; kingdom Metazoa; phylum Chordata; class Actinopteri; order Albuliformes; family Albulidae; genus Albula; species Albula goreensis. The sequence goes on from CM040763.1 coordinate 16,772,595, forward strand.
ACAAACACACACACACGTACATACTACGCACTATGTGTTGTATCATGGTCTAGCACAGTATATACAGTCTTTTCAGCTACAAGCAACAACATAGGGGATTGTTTTACTAACTGTGTGATTGGAACTCCAAAGATGATTATTCTTATTACAAGTATTGATCACTATTATGGTATATTTGAATGTTTTATTCTTGTATTGCATTTTTTAAAAATTTTTGTTTATTTTTGTTTTGTTTTCTGTGTGTGCACTAACATTCCCGGGTATGTGAGAGCATTTTTGTGTGTCTGTATATCTACCAAGAAGATTGACTGTGAGCATGTACTTTTTATATTAATAAATACCATGAAATATATGGGGGAAATGCAAACAAAAATCTAATAAAGTTTTATTAATTGAGAAGTGCTATATATATATATATATATGTATGTGTGTGTGTATATATATATATATATATATATATATATATATATATATATATATATATATATATATATATATATATATATATACACATAAAATAAGAATTGGGAAATATGTGGTAACTCGATTAGCTATGATTTAGCAATCTGTCTTAGGAAATTGAAATACTGTGAGTGCTCGGGTGCAAGAACTGCATCACATGTCTGTACGTGCAAAGGAATTTCTTGTGAATTGTATGCGAGTGCGTGTGTGTGAGAGCATGTGATATTGAGGACCAGTGGTCATCTTTCTGTATTATTTATGCAATACTTGTTCAGTACACTGGCTCTGTTCCTCTGGATATTCCCTCTCTTTGACCGAGATGCGCCGAGACTGCCAGCAATGAGGCCTCGTTTTAACCAACGCCGATTTCTCATCGCCTACAGCGTCCTCCTGGCCAATGAGCAGTCTGTCACCAAAAACCATCGTTCCCCGCCCTTTCATCCCAAGACCCTGCAAGAAACAGACCCCTGTGTTTCCTGTTTCTTCTTGGTGTGCATGAAGAACCTCTGGCTTGCATAAATGAAATGCTTGTCATAAGACAGGACTGGACGGGAGGGTAGTGCCTAGCTACAGGAGAAGAGGCCACCACATTGATATTTTGATGAACGGATCAAGCGTCAAGCTGCTGCCATGGCACTTTCACACTGGGTCAGCTAGCTGTATTTTCGTTGTTGTTGTTGTTTTATGATTATCAAGGCAAAAGTTTTCAGTTTTCTTTCCGGCCTGACACGAGCGACTGGAGACTGAACGCTGAATGAGATCTTGTTACCATGTCCACCTGTTAGAGAAACTTCTACAGTGTTGGGAAAGACCCTCTCTCTGACTATGAGAGTTCGGCACATAAAACTCTCTGAAACAAGTTTTTATATATATATATATTTTTTTTTTTTTTTTGCAAAGCAATTACACTTTCGCTGTACTAAAGGGAAGCACAAATTCTTCGGTAATTGCGACAACACCTGTCAGTCTGGACCGACGCTTTCTTGACCAACCCTCTCAAGTGTCGATTTGATTCGCCCAGTCAGCAATGGATTTGACACTCGGTGGAGCTGGGGTATCTTTATCTTGCAGTGTACACCTGCCATTTTGTTTTAGTTTGGCATTTGGTCAAAATTAATGGTAAAAGGGGTCCGGGCAGCAAAAAATATTCCACATGGCACCAAATCCTGTTACCACTTCCATGCTGCTCTCTCTTTATCTCTTCTTTTCCCCTACACACACTCCTCAGTCCTTCATTCAGTCCTTACTCATGCCACTAATACCTACCCCTTCACCCCCTCCTCCCCTCCCCCACTTCCGTGTGTCCATTTCAATCAGAATGTCATTAGAATAACTAATTCAGATCTTAACCTGCAGTGTCTTAAAACCAGATGCCTTTTCTACAAAATCCCCCTGTTGAAACATCAATGTCCTTTTATTTTTTGCTCCTCTCACTGGACATACTGTCTTTCTGTCTCTTCAGGGGTTAGGCAGTCTGTGTGTTACTTTGTTTTGTTGTGTTCATTTACCATTTATTTTGTTTTCTCTTCCTGCTTGGTACACTCGCAGTTACCTCATTTTTAATATTTGTGTATTTTCATTATTTGCTTAACCGACATGAGAGCTTTTTTTTTTTTTTTTTTTTTTGTATTGTTTTGTTTTTTGTTTGCTTGTTTTACTTTACCTGGACGTTGTAGTGTCATATGCATTGTATATCTGTAACCAAAATCATTTGAAGGCTTGATAAACTTTTTAACAAAAAAATACAAAAAAATATTTGTACATTTTTTAATGAAACTCACTAGTAATGCTTTACTAAGTATAGCAATGAATTGGTTTTATTCCCTGTGCCCAATGTTTTTTGGATTATAGAGGGTGGTTCAATAATAAATGTATAACGTACACTGATTATGCCACAGGTGTGTGTGTGTGTGTGTGTCTGTGTGTATGTGTGTGTTGTCTTTACGTACAGAGTTCTGCTTCTACTCAAGAACTGACTTCCTGACATTGCATTGGAAGTCGAACCACAGTTGAAGGTGCCCAAGTTGCCACCAGATGGCGATGTTGCTGTTTCAGCTTTGGAAGGCAGCAGCACTCCCTAGGGCTGTTTCAGGTCTCACGCCACTTTACTACACATGGCCTACCATCAGTAAATATGTGTTTATGGTGCTGATTCAGAAATGGTCCTATTTTTTAAATTTTTTTATTTCTCTGCTCTCCAGTTAACTCTCACTGCCTGTCGTTTGACAAAGCCATTTAAATTGTGATTATATAGCAGTGGAATTCATGGGTGTTTCCATATTTCCTCCCCATGTTACAAGACAGTTGGAGCAATTCCTCTAGAACAGAGATCTTCAGCGGGGTCCGTGACCCCTAGGGGGTCCTCAGAGTGACTGCAAATAGTTTGATCCCAAACTTTTTTTCTTCCAAAATAAAAAATGAAAATACACATAAGCATAAATAAAACCTGTAATAAGCAAAGATAAATATTTTATATATGGCACTAGAGGCCACCCTTTACATTATTGTAGGCCCAGTTTAATAAGCAACACAGTTTTATACAATATGTAATATGGGGTCCCTCTGCAGTCTCTCTTAGCCAAGGGATCCTTGGGCTGAAAAACGCTGAAGACCTCTGCTCTAGAAGATTCAAAGTGTTGTTTTTGAATATATAATTGTTAACATTCCCATAACCAGCAATCTGTAAAGCACTCCTGTTTCACTGTCCCTCTTCCCTTCCTTCTCGTCCTCTCCCTCACACAAGGCCGTGTGATGTGTTCGGTTTAATCCACCTCAGCGATACAGCTCCTGGTGGATGCTTGCGTCTCTCAGCACAGTAATCCTCTTTTGAAGATGTCAGTGGAGGGACAGCTTTCCCAGACTCTGCTAGCCCATCTGTGCTGCGTCGTCTCTGGCTGGTCTCTCGACGCGTAACGAGGCAGGCTGGGATACCGCCACCGCTTCATCTCCCGCCGTGACGAGTCTTCCTCTAAACTGTCCCCTGCAGAGAAGCTTTTCTCGCGCAATTATACAGGTCCGCCCACCGACATAACACCTCTATCTCCGCCTGTAGCAAAAGGCAGATGCTGCATTTGTTTAAGTATTGTTCCTCAAGATAAAATAGTCTTCATGTCATAGTTTAGCTCCCCCAGTGTATGAGACTTATGAGAAATAATTCCTGACACTTTTCTAACAAAAATGCAATGCAAAATTCTGGTCTATGAAACATAAAATGTATTCCACTCATCACAGACCAGGTAGCTGTGACTGGAATTTGATAGCAGTACTTTTTAAGGCCAACAGAGGTCACAATTGCAAGTTTATTTGTCTCAATAAATTTGTCGCAGATAAAAAGCTGTTTTCTTGCTCTGAATGACGATTTATTACTAAATATATGCCCATTCTTAAATAATGAAATTGTTGTTTGATCATGTGATATTTACTATAGAATGATACATTTTACCTTTGTTTATCACTGCACATGAGCACATTCCAATTAACGTAAATATTTTACCGAAACATTGCGCTTGAATGAATGAATGAATCTAAAGAATAGTCAGTGGCTGAGGCTGACTAACCACAGTACATAAGCAGCATGGAAATGAGAAAATATCCATTACATGGGTTCAGCTCTGATGCTTTGCATGATAGAACATTCTTTTTCAAGTTTTGGAGGTTATTTCAGTCACTGAATTCTCCTCAGGCATGTAGCTTTAGCAAATGCTGTAATATTGGGGACTAGGTCACATATCCAGATTTTGGTTTAAACCATATGTAGTTACAGTTTTTAATGTTGTGTAGGCAGTATTGAAATTGGATGTGCTGAGAACTGATGACATTAATTTTGATAATAATCTTGATCTTATGAGACCTTATGACAGTTTTATTAAATGTGACAACACAGGTCAGCTGGCTTTGTAACAGGTTTGTGTTTGATATGAATGAGTGTTTGCTACACTAGGTGAGACTGCTCCTTCATGCTATTTAACCTTCTGCCTGAAAGACGATACAAGTTTTTTCCATATACCATTCTTGGTTGCCTGATTTGTTTGGCAGTGTTATTTGCAATGTAATTAGCATAATCACATTTTCAGTGATCTATGTCTATGCGTTGGCAATGAACACGAGCACACAGAATCACGGAAACTTCCCAGACCTGATTTCTCTTCAACAAACAAGATGCATTTTACATATTGCACTTTCATGCAACAATGGTGCATTGAGCTCACTGTAACACTCCACTGCTAAGCAAATCATGGCCAGGCAAGGGTGCATATAATTTGCATTGAGAAACTGTCAGAATTACCTTCACCTTTTACAAATGAAGAGTTGTTCATCTTACACATGGAATCCAGCCTGACCTAAAATGTTAGCTATAAATCTTCAGAACCTCTGCGAAGTCCTGAAATGACCCACATAAAATTCAGTTTGTGAAGACAAGCACCATCAGCACTGAAATTTGTAACGCACAGTGGATGGGTGAGTCTGATTTTTATCTGCTCCCCCTCTTTGTGGCATGCTTTAAATCTGTAGCATAGATACATCAAAGCTTAGCAGCAGTCACTGAAAACCAGCCTATTAAACTTCTCTATCCGAGGCTTTGCCGAATCCACCAGGCATTTACACTACTACAACTGTGAGAGGCCCATCTACACACTGAATGTGTATTGGCCCATGGAGAGATTAATATCTGCGGAAAGTGTTTGAGCTGTATTTTATGGAATTGACTGTGCATCAACTTTCAAAGGGCTGTTGACTTAAATAACCCTAGGTGTGCAAGTACGTATTGCTGTCTTAATACCAAGCTGTGATTAGAACAATATCTCAAGTATATGCTTTTTTTTTAATTAAAATTATACTTGTCATGTGTTTTATAAAACAGTCCTTTAAATCCCAATTAATTTCATTTAAACCAAAATGACTTCTTTGTATGTTGCTACCGTCTAGTTACAAACATGGGACTGCCAGTGACGCAAAGAAACTGCTCGGTGAAAGAACAGAATTGGCCAAAGTCATTGGAGTGACCTTGACATGAGCGGCAGGGTGAGCGCGGCCAGCTAGCACTTAATTATGGTGGTGGCTCATGGGAGTGCCATCGGAATGAGTAATTTATTCTGGCTTTGTACAGTTCTGCGCCGGAGCACAAAGACCAACGGCCCACAGTAATTGGGGCAGAACTGTACGGGGTATTCTTAAAGCGTCAAACGCAGCCGGGCCGTCCAAAAAAGGGATTTGAAGATTAATTATTCTGAAACGATAACACATGACCAGAGTGTTTTTTTTTTTTTTTCTCATGAATCATCTAAAAGAGAACTAAAGAGAGCTGCTCAGATGTGGAGCAATTGTTTTGCCTTTATTTTGCTCCTTAGAGTCTTCTTTTGAATGTTTTGATCGCAAGCCATGGTCATGACTGATATCATTTGCCTTTAAATGAAGCCCAGCAACAAGTCATTTTCTCTCGCGTATCTCATTGGCTGATCGCTCATCAGTCACTAACCACTTATTATAAACACTGGTCATGTCCAGTTTGAAATGTGCATCTATCAATGAAGTTTTCTTCTTGGCACATATACTGCCATTATAAATGTAATATGCACATGTTCGCTCTATCAAAGCTGTCTTAAATAACTGATGGGTCTGGCATTTTATGTGTGCGTGTTTTGTTTTTTAATGAAAAAAAAAAAGCCTTTGCAAAAAAAAAAAAAAAAAAAAAAAAAAGCCAGCTTTCTGCCAAAAATGAGATCAAAACATGAAACGCACAGTAGTTGCTTTGGTTCCATAATTCAGTTGGACAGAAATGTGGGTTAAGAAGTGCTTTTGCCCGAGACTGTCTGGGGCACATTGGAAATGGTCAGATTGGCACACAGCAAGCAGTTTGTGTCAGTAGACTTGTGCCCAGGATCCTAAAATATAAATAGTTGTACAGACACTGCTAGGAATCCTACTGCAATAATAAAAGGAATTAGACATTTCATATCTTCACATATCTTACTCTCCCAAAGTCAGTTTTCATTTGGAGCTTTGAAACTGTTTTATAAGATACTTTTACTGTACAAGCCTCAATGCATTTCATGTCCATATCAGTTTATTAAAATATTATTTCCTCCATTAAAATATAGGTAACCTCTCTTTTTTTTTTATTGTGTATGCAATTTGACTAGCCAATCAGTGCACTCTAATGCACCCAACTATAATCAATTTGCACTGTTTTGTTTTTGTTAAGTCTTCCACAGGCAACTGAACACCATGGCTTTTTTAAAAAAACCACTGGAGCGTAATTGAACCAAGGCCTAAGGGGCCTTTGATTTAATAAAGCCTCAAACCGGCGACTCCCTCAGGGATCTTGACATCTTGATTGGAGTCCGGCCTCCTGTGCCCAGCACTGCTGGTTAATCAGCACTCCTCTCATTAGTGCAAGACAGGACACATACAAACGCGAAATCAAAAACTATGGAGGCAAAGACGCTTTGGGCTTTATTTACAGTAAATACAGTCTGTCCTTTGAGAGGTGCTTATACAAATCCCAGAGAGGCAGGACTGGTATCAAAACTGCATGAATTCAGTTTCACGTGATGCCAAGATGAGGCAAAATATTTGCATAGATAAGGCCAAGCATGCAAAGATGTGGCTTTTAATTAATGGATGCTACTGTGTCCTGCAAATTAAAGGACAAGGGAGAGGGATGGAGCCCTTGAAGAGATGACTGATTAAACACTGGGGTGACAGGTCTGTCTTTGCAGTTTTTAGATAATAAATAGATGAGCAACTATTAATTTGTACATCCAGACTATTCCAATGCTTAAGGTATTTGTAGTGAGGTAATCTAATATGAGAATAGGAGATTGAAACCCTAAAATCAGACCCATGGTTCCCATGGGTCTCCAAAAAAAACATAAGGAGTGTTTTGGATATTGGAAATTCAAGTTTCAGTGTGCTTGCATGTTTGACAGAGAACATATATTTTATAAGTTTTGTTTATGGATTTTTTTCCTATAACTTCAACTTGTGTCATTGGTTCTGTGAAAACCCAAACTTGTGAACAGTGAAATCAAACTCTATTCCAAAGCATGGAATCTTGTTAAACTAGTTGCAAAGTCAGAGTTGGATTACTGATAAGGCAAGCCCTTGTTAGTATATTACCAATAAAACCATGCATTTCCTTGAAAAGCCCTTGAATTTTACATTGTAACTCTGGATGAATGAAAAACGTTTATGTGCTTAGCAATCTAGTTCGTAAGATGGTAACTGGAAAAGATGAACACCATCTGTTGTCCTTTGTTAGGTCGCAATGGCATCACAGTATCATTTCCCATAGATGTCACAGAATCTAGGGATTGTACGGTGAACAAACAGCCATGTGTTAGTTTCACTGCTTGCTATTGTCCAGTGTTTACCTATGGAGAAAAAAAAAAATGAAGCGCTTTTTTTTTCCTTGCACTTGTTACTAAGCGCATTGGAGAGGACGGAACATGGTCACAAAGTGTGAGGCACTTATCCTTGCTCGGAAACCCATTTTGAGGGGTTGCGTTAGTACTTCTTCTGTATCTGTTTTAGTGGGAAGAGTAAAACAACAGATGATCGCACTGCTGAACACCCCGCGGGGAGATGAGGGAGTTGCATTGGAGTTGTTAAATCACATGGAATCAGAAACGGGGCGCCCCTTGTGCTTGTTAGTCCTCCAGTATATTAAGTTAAGATTTTGGCAGCACTTGGCCTGGTGTGACCTTATGGTGCCCTGTTTAGTTTATCGCTGAGCCATAGTTTATCCCCATGGCTGGGGAGAGGCATAAATCGCAGCTGCTGTGATGCTCTGTGATGATGCTGCTACTTTTCCATTCTGCATTGCAGTGTAGAAATTACAAATGGACATAACTAATTCACAATCCGATGTCAGAAATGTTTCCATGAAAAGTGTTATCATCTCATTATTTGAGATTTCTGCGTACCACAAGGCACCATTTACTTTAGCCTACAAACTAATGTACAATAAATATACTATGAAAGGGCTACCAGTGCTGCCACTGCCAACACCACAATGTTTATGTAGAACCAGGGAGCTGCTTAAGTTTACATGGATGGGTGAAATCAGTGGTGTGGAAGGACATGATTTTGTTGTGCCAAAAAGTAATTATTGTAAAAGAAATACTGTTTTTAAAATTTTACTCTGATTACTTCAGTTGACAAGTAACATATTACTCCTTTGTCTGAGAGTGAGACTGGGGTTAAATGAGGTTCAAGTTTGTCATCTACAATTATGAAATGTGTGCAATTTCCACACCGTGGCCTTCTTTTGCCCCCCGGACTTTGTAACACTGTCATGCCCACTTACACAGGTGAGTTCATCACCTCTCCTAAGTGACACCAAAAACAAAAAGGTTCCCGCTCACTGTGGGGAAAAAAAGCAGCAGGAGTATTTTTGGACAGGCAGGATGTGAAAGGGAACATTTGCTTGATCAGAGGACATAGCAATAGGAATAAAAAAAATGAACAAAAATGAACCTTTGTGGCAACGTTTTGTGTTTCACAGAGTGATCACAGGATGTGTAGTTTCTGAAGCTGGTACTGTGTTCTGCAGATTTTTTAAAAATGTTTTTTCATTCTATTCACCATAAAAGGATATAACCTCTGCATTATTCAAGAGACATTTGTATTATTGTTGACAAATGTGATAATTTTGGTTGGAGACAAAGCATAGAATTAAATGTCTCCCATGTGACAGCACTGTTTTAGCTCTCTTGTGCTTTTGTTATTCAGGGTACTTACACAATGATGTTCATTGTTTTGACTGCTGTATAAATTTGTTATTCTCTTTTTGTTAGGTTATTTACACACACATTTTGTCTGTAAATTGTGTACGTCTCACCAATTCGCTAAATAAAACAACAAAATCTGGGAATGGCAACAGGAAATGCAGAACTACAAAAAGCTTCTAAGCTGAAGAAGGTAAAAGTGACACTTATATCTTCAAATATATTTGAGTCAATTCCCCTGGCTCCTAGAGCACAAGGTAATGGGGTTACTGTCTCACGGAAATCAGTTCTCTGGGGATTCTGAACAGAGAGGGAAAAGGATTAATTTTGACGCAGAGCTCCTGCTCAACATACTGAATTTAGGATGAAATAAAACAGGAGCTAACTGCACACTGCTAGAATACATCCCAACTGTAAAAGTTCTGTAAATCAGACAACTATGTACAAAAAAACAAACTAGCAGCCAGGCTAACAAAAAATTCAGCTGATTAGCTGGTACCTGATAGAATAGCATAGCATTACAATCCATTTACCATTTTAGCAGACACACAGGTGACCTACAAAAATCATCAACCTCCAACACTTTTAATGTCATAGTAAGTATAGTAAAAAGGTGAGACATAGTGTTATATGTATATGACACAGATATAGTAAAAACATAAATTCTTGGAAAGCAGGACTAGCTTTGCAAGATGTGCATGTAAATCTAAATGATAAGAGACTATCGAGACTCCTGACCTTAACCTTTAGGAATAACAGCCGCTATTCACCTGTGTATGAAGAGAAATATAGTAAAGTAAGTATGATTAAATGGGATTGTTTTTACATGAGATTCCTGACTTTAGATAACGAGCACTATTCTGCTCATTATCAGATGTTAAGAGAAACACTGCAGGGAACCTCTAGGTTGAAAAAGTTTTCTCTCCCTGCAGCAGTTTAATGAAAACAGCAAAAGAGGGGAGTACATTAATTAATATAGTTTACGTTAGGTAGTAAAGTAAACCCTTTGTTCAACGCATTATGTCTTTTGGAAACAAGGGTAAAGAAAAATAAGTGCTTTGATGACATAAATGGAAATTTGCTTATCTTGGTAAACACAAGTTCTGACTTTCCCAGTGGCTTGCCTAGAGTATTTAGGCTTATGGGCCTGCTTCTTTTTGATATCAATAAGCACAGCATGTTTCATGTTTTCAAGGGGTTTCTATTTTGTAACCACAGAAGTAGTTCATTGATATATTTGATATGTAAGTCAGAATGTTCCCTCTGTTCTATACAATATGCCTTTTTCTATCACAATCCAAAAAAGTCCCAAGCCTCCAGGTGTTTGTTACTACTTCGTTCTGTGACGCTGGATTTAGGTTATCAGCACTTCTGTGATCCAGGCCAGACAGTGTGAACTGGTCTGCTTTATAGTGCTAGCACTTTAATCAAAACAGGGTTAACTGAAACTACAGCCACAGTCATGCATGGTTTGTCTTGTAACCGTAAGCAAATTCTCCCATGACCAGCATGTGGTTTCAAACAAGAAGTCCTGGCCAAATGTGGTTCTGATGATTTATAATTCATGCATACTAGCTTTCCCTCCCATCAGTCTGTCGGTTTGTGTTACATAAATAATGGTCACCTGGCTTTTAGGATGAGTCCAAGTCTCGCTGTGTGTTTGAATGTCTGGACAGAGAGGTCTGTTACTGGTGATTCATCCGTAATATCTGTTAAATGACAGCAGATAGACTAGATAGAAAAAGGACACTGTAGCAATCCTAAGGAAATTATTCTGGTCTACTGCCCTTGTAGTTGGCTACCCCCTGCTACATTGGCAATGAAGTCTCAGATAGCTCTATAATTCACCCTGCATTGATGGAAAAAAATAAGCAGCCTTTTGTTGCTTTCTGGGTTTTTAAAAATACTCTTTTTCTCAGCATGACTGAGAATAGAAATAACATAATCGGGTTGTGGAGACACTCTGTGATCAAAAAGACCTATTCTTCTTCCCTGCTTCCTCTTGGTTTTGTTTTGTTCATACCTCAAGAACGAAAACAATAGCCCGTTGAGTGTTGTTTTGTTGTTCAGTGCTGCAATGTCTGTTTCCAACAATAATCGTTCTTGTCATGTTTTGTGCGAGAGCTGTCAAATATCCGAGGAGCTGCTGGACACGGAACTGGAGCCGGTATGAAACAGTGGAGTCACCATGGCCTCAGAATGGCTGCTGTCCTCACAAACTGGAGTCACACGGGCAGCTGAGAGGTAACAGAGAGGACAGAACTATATCATCAGATAAACAAATATGATGAACGGCTGCACGGGCACTGTTTCAAGAACAGATTATTGTGTGTAGGCTGATAGCATGCATTGTTTTGGGTTTGTAACATTTTAGAAACACCAGCAACAGGGATGGTGTGCATGCTTAAACCTCAGATTCTTCGAGTCATTAGTAAAATCACAGAGAACAGTGAACTCAAAGTCAAAGAATTTATTGCATTTATGCAATGAATGATCATGTTTTATCTGATGGATTATGTAGGAGATACCGAAGGCAGCTTCTCTATACAGAAGTATTTAAGGTAAAACTGTTAGATCATCCTCTTAAACATTTTATTTGTAGTAAGATGACACTAGAAAAGAGGAACTCACCAAGTTGAGCAAATGAAATTAGAGTGAATTACTGACAACAAACAACAAAGGCCTGATCATGTAGCCAAAAACCTTCACCTTAGTTCGTGAGAGGCCTGGAAGCTTCTCACAGTTGCTGATGTGACGTACTGGACAAAATGAAGCGTAGTGAAAAAGAACTCTCTTTGCGACTTTTTTTTGATGCAGAGCCAGGCGAGTCAGCACTGATTCACCAGCAGATGTGGCAACTTATGAAAAATTCATTTTGGGGGGAGGATGTGGGAGGGACTGAATAACTCAGTGAGTTTTTGCGCATGATTGCCTATCGTGATTTTGAGTGCTTCTCTCATTTTGTAATTACCTCACCATTGCTGTATTCAGCATCTACGACTTCGGACTTGTTTTCTTTGTAGTGGCTGATTTTTAGATGTGTTACAACCCTACCTGAATGGTGGTCCTTTATCTATGTGCACTATGTGGGTGACTTTATGTACCATACGATTACCAGTGAAAGATGCGTTTATAGGAAGTGGCCATCCTCGACCAGAACACATTGCAACATGGGAAGGAAAACAAAAATCAAGGAAAACACTATCCTTTGCAACATTCATGAACTAAATAAAAATGACTTTTTTTACTCTGTTGTTTCCACTACCTTGATAAAACTCAAGTGTAGGAATCACAACCTTAGGAAGACAGCTCAGCAGGGCTTCAACCACATCTACATCTGAAAATATAACTATCCTGTAACAAATCTCTCGTTGTCTTCATTTACTTGCTATTGGCAAACTATAGTGGTGCTCGACAGTCATGGGTCACAAACCCATTAACCATCTCTCTGTTCAGCAACCTCTGATCATTTTGTAAATTTGACTCGTTTCTTTTCTGGATAAACTCCAGATATATATTGATCTACCTGTTACTGTCAAAAATGCATGATCCTCTCAGACCTCATGGACTATAAATAAATGATACAGCCATATAAGTATGCTGATCCCATTATATTCCACGGCATATTTCACTTTGTTTCAAAAGACCATTTTCTTGTATCAAATATCTTAAGTAAAATCCCAAAAAGCAATATGATATATCATGATATAATGTCTATCTTTCAGGTTATTGCTTTGGATATCTGATTGTGAATTGGCTAGTCACGCTCAGCTCTCTGTTTCTGTCACCCAAACATCATTCATGATGCTTTCAAGTTTCAAAGTGTGTCACATCTTGAACAACATGAGAGAGAACTGCATTCTGTTCCAGATATAATTATGAAAAGTAATTATGCCATATAATGATGCAACCTGTTAAATTTGAGATGCATACAGTGCCATTCCAGTTTTCGCATTCTATTTTCTTTGAGCTTGCAATCATTGCACTATTAAATATGAATGGTGAAGTACACAACACATGCCACATTGTCAAAGGAAAAATATTATAATTAATACAAACACAATAGACTGTGCTGTTCATCTTATCCAATTAGATTTGTTCAGTTGGGGTTTTACTTTTTTGGCAAGGAGAGGCATGTAATTTTATGCTGTGAATTGACTGTGGATTGTTATGCTGTGAATTGTTTCATATACTTGGCAGAATATTTAATTTAGCATTTACTTATTGTGCTAATTACCATGTGGAATGTTCAATTTGAATCCAAGCATGTTTTACATTTAGAGTGGTATTAAATGAGTCATAATGTACATGAACATATCCACAAGTTGTTCATTTGAATGCAACATTGAAGGAATGTTTTGAAGATTTAAGGAACCTCAATTTAATATAAATTGTAGGACCAAATAGCAAATGCTGGAGAGGAATTAAATGTCTTGGTAATAGAAACCAATGACCATTTGGCTAAACTATAACTGTATTTTTTATGAAAAAGATGCCATGTTGTGAGCACTGCTATAGCTCACCCTATAGGGCCACCCACACAGAAACATTGCCTGTCTAGCATCTGCAGTGGGAACATTTTTATTGTCAATGTGTGCACTAAGCACTCAGGGGTCCTTGCAGTTCATTTCTGACAGTATCTGCATGGTTACTGTCATCTGCTGTTTCTGTAGATAAACTGCATTAAGTGATGCCTCTGTCAGGTGGATCACAGTCAGTCACTGAGGACTGTCTAATCATCACCTGAAGGCAGCCATCATTTTTATTGATTTGTCACTTGCAGATGTCTGTGCTTTTTGTTTGCTGCTTTTGTATGTGTCTAGCTTTTTTTTTTTTTTTTTTTTTTTACCCTTGTTTGCCTTTGGCTGGTTCTGCTGGTTGTGCTCCAGTTGTTCTGCCCTCAGCTTTTCAGATAGGATGACCCTGTGTAAGTTTAGGGCAGTACTGCTGGAGTGGGGACAAACCCACCCTGCAGCCTCAGAGGCCAAGAGTCAATGGCTTCAGGTATTAACATATATGCTGCTATGAAAATCTAAACTCAAACTGACTTGGCTTAATTGCTGACATTATTCATTCCCCACCACCCCCAAAGTTTTTTAGCGGTTCTGTTGGTTTCACTTACAATAGCTGCATCATCAGGAGAGCCCCTCTGACTATGGTTTCATGCCATAATTGATGGCCCCAGGGGAGAGGGGTCTAAAGTGTGTTTTCTGTTGTGTTCGCCAAGTCAGAGGAGCGCATCAAATGCATCCTCGATGCAGGATGCTGTGGCGAGGTGTACAGTGAGCCAGGAGAGCCAGTCTGCCTCCCTTCGCTCCCTCTTCCATCACAACATGAAAAGGATGTTAGGAGAGCGTTTTTAGAACCTAAAATTGTTAGCAGGGTAGGTTGACTAGAGCAGAGGAACAAGATGTGTGGTGCAAACCTACCGGCCACTGACTTTGAAGTTTTGTTTCCTATTCAGGACCTTCCTGTAACGTAGTGTTGTCCATAGAGAGGGGTCTCTGCTAAAATAAACATGATATTTGTGATAAATTCAGAAAGTCAGATTGCTAATTTAACTTAATTGACATGTGTTTATGAACAAGTGAGCTGTTCTTTATGTGTGTCTCTCTTTCTGAGTGTGTGCACGGCTTTTCCCAGTCAGAAACGGGGTATGTAAGCACAAATCACAAAAAGTTATTTTCATTGGCTGCAGAGTGACATCAGTGGACACATGTATAGACACACATGTAAGTAAACACACATAAGCATACTTCACAGCGGATTACACTGTCAAGCCTTATGGCTGTAAGTCAATGTGACGCAAACATGTTCAGTGCTTTGGTGCACTCACAGAATGCAACTCCATGGCTCAGAAATACAAATTTCTCCCCTTTGCCTTGTGCTTTGAACCAGGAGACAGATGTACAATTTTACCTCTCGTGTTCACGTCATGTTTATATATCACTGGCCATCTGTGCTAGCATAACATGTGTGACAGAATGAATGAACAGGCAAGCGAATCAACTTGTGCGCTGCATTTCTTTCTGAATTTGGTCGCTCCATCTCTGGAGAGCAGCTAGTTAGCATGAGCTGTCTCAAACCATCTGTGATTGGTCATCTGATATGTCAGGTGTTTGGCTGTTTTTTTGTGCTGCTCACTGCAAAAAGAACAGGCTAAGGTTATTTTATGCAGAGCTTTCACTCTCTCTCAGATTTTAGCAGAGATATGGATTTTTTTTTCTCTGATCTGACCTCTACATTATTGATCAGGATAAAATATTTCCCGCTTATTTGTTCGTTCAGCTGTTTTTTCATGTAATTTTTTTTTTGACAAAAACTGATAAAGAGAGTACTTTGTTTTAGTATAGAAAGGAGGAAGTAGTAATACATTAGCAAAGCTGAGCATTTTCTTGTAACTTAAGCCATTGATGTAATATTATTTGGTATAAGAACAGATTGGAGAAAACAACACACTAGTAGACTAGTAGGGGTTCCAGTTCACCATGATGACCACTGGTTTGACAAGGCATGGCCATATGTGTCCCAATTACGATTTAAGACAAACAGTTTGACTGTCAGGTATTCAAAACCAGTGGTGAGCAATGTTGTTCCACAATATGTCAAGAGTGCATGGAAGTGCAAGAGTGAAGAAGTGATATTTAGTTAAATTTGATGTTGCCTGGGATACAGGGTAGTTTTTCCTGTTTTGTAAATCCCACTTGAGTCACCACATTCTGTAATTACTGTCACAGTCGAGCTGTTTGGGCCTCGCACTTCACTGCACCTGTCACTGATTCCTTGTCCCTCTGAAATAAAGGTGGTGAAAGTGATTTGGATAGGTTCCCCTTCAGAGTAAAACTCATCAAAATCATTGAATTAAATGTGAATTCTAAATGATGTGCCTATTTTTAAAAAATACGCACAAGGTCCCAGCTGAGACACAGTGTTGAAAAAGCAATAAAGACCATTATTACCCTAACAAATGCAAACAACAGTCCAGAAAAGAAGCACATGAGGGCTACTTCTTGGTTTCCAGAATCTTCTCAGAATGTTAGGGTAAGTGTTACCCGGATAAAACTTTTATCCAGTTTTCTGGATAAACATTCCTTGAATGTTATTTAAGTAGAATATATTCTTGTGACCTTGACAGATCTTGTTTGTAACAATGTTACAGTCTTAGAATGTTTAAGGAACATTCACATTATGTCAAACCCCAGTGAAAATATGCCTTAACATTTTCCTAGCTAATTTTCTATTTGCTGGGTTGGTACCTCATCCCTATGAGGCCACTTTGCTAATTTATGGTATCAAATCTGGACTTTACCAGAAATGGACCAACAGCACTGTGGATAATTGGCTATAGCATTTCCCTCTGAAAGGAGAAATTTCACTTAGTGGGATGCCTGTGTCTGTGACCATTGGCGCCATAAAGGGGTGAAAGCAATGAAGGATTCAGGGAACCAAACACTGGACGGGGGCCACAAACAATTTCACCAATGCCATCGATAGGCTTGGAGGGGCCTGGCATCATATGATTTCATGGGGCCTAGGTTTCCTGAAAGCACCAGGATTCTGTCAGTGAGAGATTCTTTGTTGCCTGAACATGAAGTGTCTCTCATTGAAAGTCTGTTTAAACTAAGATGGTGGACGGCGGAGTAAGACATCACATGTCCCAAAATTGAGGTTGAAGAGATGAGTCATTGCAGATTTGAAGTAAATAATAGTAACTAAGGAATCATCATTTTAATTTAATTTGCTTGGAAAAAAAATGAATGGTTTTTTTTTTCTTTTCTGTATTAATTTTCTCGGAATGCAGAATCTGGTCAGAATTTACTCTTAGTATCCTGGTCATAGGGCTGGCAGAGTTACAGTCACATCACATATCTCCTGCATTGTCTCACAGTCATCCACATTTGCGGGGGCGGCTCCCCAAAATGAGCCTGTTCCCTTCCCTTGCCCATGTCCGTGTCCTCACTCTGCACCACTCTGCACCCCAGCCTCTGTGGATCTCCCCCCCTCCCATTTCTGAGAGTGTATCCACCCCTTATCATGCCCACTGAAGTGCATTCAGACAGGCTAAATTACTGCATGTCTGGGGACGTCCTTAATGACTCCACTTCCCACCCACACAACCCTGCTGAAAAGAACGGGCAATGAGCAAGGTCAACTCCTGCATCTGTTCCCATGCTGGACATAAACAACGGTCGAAAGGGTCAGGATGCTAACCAGAACAGCCACCAGTCAGATATTCGATCCTAACATTTTCAATTTTACTTAAAAACTTCCCTTATATATTCTGTTTTTACTCAGCACCAAAATGAAGGACCCATGACAGATTGATCACATTTCATTGGCACAGGGAGCCAGCAAACCAGCAAATGCTTCTGAAATGCGCACGCTGACTAAATACGAACCTTCTGAGTACAGTTATTGACTTTCAGCACTGGAATCCATTAATGGGGTGCAATTGATCTGGTGGCAGTGTCTCCAGCGATGATTGACTTCCATGTTATGTAGCGCCGAACAGCAGCTGGTCTGACATTTACAAACAATTTGTAAACAAATTAAAAGCTTTTTAATGCTCAATCACAGGGCTTTGCATTTAAATGGCAGACTTTACAGCCCCAAGTTTTCTTAAAAGCCCATTTACTGGTGAATATCTTTACTACATTGAATAAGAGACCATCTGTGCTCACTTTTGGAGTTTCCTATATCACTCCTGAAGATACTTGATCTCAGATATCACCCCAGCATGATAAATTTCAGATACGTCAGATTAGGGGTGGACATAATAACAAGAAAAAAGTAGCATTCCATGTCGTGTCCCTTTTCAGATGTTTTACAGAAGAATCAAATAATTCAGGTTTCCCATATCACATACAATTTTTACTGATTATCTGTGTTTATTCAGTAGGCCTACAGCTTTTTTGCTCATCTACATCAAGGGTGCTGTTATATAATCACAATAACAGCTCTGTTGGGTGGGTAATATAAGAGCTTGGAGCACTAATGCTGCGTCTGTATTGAGACACAGTGTAATATTTGATATATTAATTTCTGGTGTGAATTAACACTGGAAATTCACAGCAGAAATCAATAAATAAATATTAATAAATATTAATTTTAATAAAATTTAATTTCCAGGGTTAATTTCCAGTGTTTATTAGTCATGTTAATTTCCAGTGTTAATTTCCATACTATAAGTCTTATGTCTTTCCTGGATTTTCATCACAACACATTGATCTCATTTACTCACATTCAAATAATTTGTGACAACTTGTCTTTGCATGAGTGGATAATGGTTTAATAGCTGGTTTAATATCATTTAAGTAAATAAATAAGTTAATGTCCAATGTAGATTCATGGTGTTAATTTCCAGTGTTAATTTCTGGTGTTAAGTTCTATTTTGGTTTAGTAGTGTCGATTACCAGAGTTAATTAGTAGTGTTGATTACTGGTGTCAATTCCCAATGTTAATTACAGGTGTTAATTAGTAGTGATAATTTCCAGTGTTCTTTTCTGGTGTTACTTTCTGGTTTTGATTAGTAGTGTTCATTTCCAGTGTTAACTCTTGGTGTTAATTTCTGGTTTTCATTTCTGGTGTTAATTGGTAGTAGAAATTACTGAGGCTGGTGTGAATTTCCAGTGTTTTACTGAAGTGTTAATTAGAAGTGTTAATTACTTGTGTGAATTCCCAGTTTTCCATCACACATCGATTCCAGTTAGTCACTTTTAAATACTTTCTGACAACTTTGTGTTGCGTAGTTGGATAATATGGCTGATTTAGTATGATTTAATGTAAAAAAATGAAATGTGTTTCTGTCAACCCATTATTTTTCACTTTTAGCGGTGACTTTAGGTTTATGTCTTTCCTGGATTTTAATCACAACACATCGATCTCATGTGAGTACATTAAAATAATTTCTGACAACTTTTCCATGTGTGGGTGGATAATATAGCTGGCTTAATATAATGTAAGTACGTAAATAAGTTAGTTAAATTCTGTAGTTATGTCATGGTGTTAAATTCTAGTTTGAAATTCTGGTGTTAATCAGTAGTGTCAATTTCAAGTGATGATTTCCAGTGTTAATCTCTGGTGTTAATTAGAAGAATTACTGGTGTCAATTCCCAGTTTTCCATCACACATTAATTCTATTTACTGGCTTTCAGACAATTTCTTAAATCATTATCTTGTTAATATGGCTGATTTAGTACAATTTAAATAAAGTATTTTCCTGAAAACCCTTTTTTGACTTTTGGAAGTTAATTCCCAATGTTCATTTGCTGGTCTTTCCCAGCAAAACACAATGATTCTGTTTACTCACATTCAAATCCTTTCTGAAAACCTTTCCAAATCCACGTGCGTGGACAAAAAAGCTTGTTTAATATTAGGAAGTAAGTTAATTTCCATAGCTGATTTCTGGTGTTTATTGCTGGTGTTAATTTCCATTGTTAATTTATGATGTTACATTCTTGTGTTAATTCGTACTGTTCATTTCCAGTGTTAAATTCTGTTGTTAAATTCTGGTGTTAATTAGTGTTAATTCCTAATGTTCTAATCTAGTGTTCTTTTCTGGTGTTAATTTCTATTGTTAATTTCCATTGATTTCAGCATTAATTTCTTGTGTTCATTTTCAGTGTTATTTTCTGGTGTTAATTACTGTTAACATTTGTAGTGTTAATTACTGTTAATTCAAAGAGGTAATTAGTAGAGTTAAATACTGGTGTAAATTCCTAAGTTAATTAGTTGTGTTAATTACTGGTTCCAGTGTTTATTTCTAGTTAGTTCTTCTGGTGTTCATTACTGGTGTTAATTTGTGTGAATTCCAGAGTTAATCTTCAGTGTTCATTTTTGGAGTTAATTCCAGTGTTCATTTCTTTTGTATTGTATTGTATTATTGTACTGTTTCTTACTGCTGTTATTTTCCAGTGTTAATTTCAGGTGTTTATTTCCAGAGTTAACCACCGGTTTAAATTAGAGGTGTTAATTCCAGTAATTTCCTTCACACACTGATTCCATTTACTCACTTTCAAATCATTTCTGGCCATGTTTACTTGTGGATAATAGCATATTTGCTATCATTTACAGTAAAAATATATTTTTCTGTAAACAATTTTTTACTTTGGGGGTATAACTGTCAATGTGTTTTGTGGATTTTCATCACAGCGCATTGATCTCATTTACTCACATTCAAATAATTTTTGATCATTTTGCCTTGTGTTAGTGTATAAAATAACTGGCTTCATATAATTTAAAGTAAAAAAAATCTAATATTTTTCTGACACCTCACTTTTATCAGTTTTTCACTCTCTTTGATTTTCATCACAACACGTTGATCTCATTTACTCACGTTGAAATAATTTCTGACAACATTTACTTGAGTGGGCGGTTTAAATGCTGTAGTCTTTTCTTGGTGTTAATTTCAAGTGTTATTTTCTGGTGTTATTTTGTAGTGTTATTCTCTGGTGTTTATTTTTGGTGCTGATGAATAGTTTTCATTTCCTGTGTTAATTAGTAGTGTTCTTTCCTGGTGTTAAATTCCAGTGTTAAATTCTGGTGTTATTTAGTAGTGTTAATCCCTTGTGTTTATTTTTGGTGCTGATTAATAGATTTACTTTCTTGTGTTAATTAGTAGTGTTCTTTCCTGGTGTTAATTTCCGATTTTAATCTCTCATGTTAATTATTAGTGTTTATTTTCAGTGTTTATTTTTGTGGTTTTAGTTCTGGATTTAATAACATGTTACTTTGTAGTGTTAATTGCTGATTGTTATGGTAAATGTTTAGTTCTGTTGTGTGGTTTCTATGTTTGTGTACTGTGTGTGTATGTCCATTTCTTTTTTTCGCCAGATGGGTCTCCTCTCGTGCTGCACTTTCCATTCGTCAATCCAGCCGTCTGTCATCAATCATCTTAATTCTACCAACTCCGTCATTTGGTCCCTTCCCAACCAATCTGGTGCTGCCCCGTTTGAGGATACCCCTTCATATTCCACGAAGTCCCCGCCGTTTCCAGCTCATCTCACCTCATAGTTCATGTCTTGTTCACGTCTGTGTAAAAAGCCTTCGCTCTCTGTATGTTTCTTGTTTTTCGCGTTTTGTTCATTGTGGTCTGTTTGTGCGGTGTGTGGGAAATAACTTGGTCAAAGGTAGACGGGGGCGCTCATACATTTCCATGCACATAGTTTTCTTGAATTGTCTAGACCACCAGTTTAGCAGCAGCTGCCACCCCCTGTATTTTGGTTTAATTCTTCTGTTAGAATAGCTAGTGTTATTATTTGACAATGTTTAGTTAGTTTAGTTTCTTTTGTTTACTAGTACAGTTTGGTTTTGTTCTTTTCTTTACTTTGGCAGTGCTTTTGGGACCCTGTTGTTTTCCCCGGTCTTGTTTGGTTTTACCTGTATATACTTGTATATAGTTTTGTATATATATATCACCATGGAATCACTGTGCACTTTGTTTATAACTGACTTGTTTTCTCTTGTAAATACACATTTTTTCACCGTATTTTGTTTTCCCCGCCTGTGTTTTCCCACCGAGCGCTATTTCCAATATAAAACAATACGTCCTCCCCATCCCATCTTCCCCTGGGTGTAACACTGATGTTCTTTACCAGTGTCAATTTTCGGTGTTAATGTTCATTTTTAATGAGTAGTGTGAATTATTGCTTTTAATTCGCAGGATTATTTAGCTGTGTTCTTTTCTGGTGTTAATTTCCAGTGTTTATTTCTGGTGTTGTCTAGTAGTGTTCATTTCTTATGTACATTCACAGTTTTCATTTCTGTTTTTAATTTCTGGTGTTAATTACTGGTGATAGTATACTGATGATATTTCCCAGTGTCAATTTCTGGTGTTAATGTCCAGTTTTAATTAGTAGTGTTAATTCTCAGAGTTAGTTTCCGGTGTTAATTCCCAGTGTAAATTTCTGGTGTTGATTCTGTGGTAATTAGTAGTGTTAATTTTCAGTATGATGGTATTATGGTTAATTCTCCCGTGTTAATAGTGTTTATTTCTAGTGTTACTTAATGGTTAATTCCCAGTTTTATGTAATAGTCATGACATTGACAAATGACAATGATAATTTCTGGTGTTAATTCCTAGTATTGTTAATTCTCAATGTTAATTTGATTGATTTAAAATTCCTGTGTTAATTCCCAGAGTTAATTCTCAGTGTAAATTTCAGTTTTTACGTTTTAATTCTCAGTGTAAATTCCAGTGTTAAATCATAGTTTTAAGTAGTAGTGTTAATTCCTGGTGTCAAGTTCCAGAGTTAATTTCTGTTGTTTATTCCCAGTGTTAATTAGGAGTGTCAATTCCCAGTGTCAATTACTAGTGTTAATTCCCAGTGTTAATTTTTGGTGTTAATTCCCAGTGTTAATTAGTGTTGTTAATTTCCAGTGTTGATTCCCAGTGTTAATTCTGTGTTAAATTCCAGAGTTATTTTCCGGTTAATTTCCAGTGTTGATTCCAAGTGTTGGTTCGCAGTGTCATATTCCATGGTTGATTCCCAGTGTCAATAGTGTGTTACTAATTTCTCAGTGTTAATTAGTAGAATTAATAGCAGGTGTTAATTCTCTATATGAATTATGAGTGTTATTTCTCTGTTTTACTTTGTAGCATTTTTACTGTGTTAATTCCTGGTTTTTATAATAAGTGTTCATTTCTGGTGTTAATTTTTTTTTTAACTAACATTGTTTTTCAAGTAAGTTCAAGTAACAAGTTTTCATTTTCAGTATTTATGACGGTTGAATTATGGTGTTGATGTCTAGTGTAAAATTCCAGTGTTGACATTGGGTGATAAATTTCAGTGTTATTTATTAGTGTTACTGGTGTAATTTACTGGTGTCAATTCTCAGTGCACATTTCTGCCTTTAATAGCTAGTGTTGATTAGTGGTGTTAAGTGTTTAATTATATTATTTCCCAGTGTTGATGATCAGTTAATAGTGTTTATTCTAAGTATTAAAAAGCAATGTTATGTTAAATAATACTGTTAATTTCTAGTGTTAAGTAGTGATGTTAATTTCCAGTGTTAATTAGTAGTATTACATTATAGCGCTACTTTTCAGTGTCAATTAATGTTAACTTACAGAATTAAATTTTAGTTTAATAATTAGTGTTAATTCCCAGTATTGGTTCCCAATGTCAAATTCCAGAGTTAATTCTCTGTGTTAATTCCCAGTGTTAATTAGTGGTGTTGATTTCCAGTGTTGATTCCCATTGTTAATTATTGGTGTTGATTTCCAGTGTTGATTTATGATGTCAATTTCCAGTGTTAATTGGTGTAAATTCCAAGTGTTAGTTTCTGGTTTTGATTCCCAGTGTTAATTAGTGGTGTTGATTTCCAGTGTGAATTTCCAGCATTAATTTCCAGTGTTAACTTCTGGTGTTAATATCTAGGGTGTTAATTTCTGGTGTTAGTTTCTGGTGTTAATTTCCAGTGTTTCCAGATTTCCAGTGTTAATTTCCAGTGTTCACCTCTGGTGTTAATGTTCAGGATTAATTTCCAGTGATAATTCGAGGTGTTGATTTCCAGTGTTAATTAGTGGTGTTGATTTCCAGTTTTAATTGGTGGTGTCGTTTCCCAGTGTTAATTAGTGGTGTTAATTCCTTGTGTTAATTTCTGGTGTTAATTTCAATGTTGATTCCCAGTGTTAATTTGTTGTGTTGATTTCCAGTGTTAGAGGTGTTAGTTTCTGGTGTTATTTTCCAGTGTTACTTTCCATTGTTAATTAGTGGTGTTAGGTTCTGGTGGTAGTTTCCAGTGTTACTGTCCATTATTCATTAGTGGTGTTCGTTTCTGGTTTCAATTTCCAGTGTTCATTTCTGATGTTAGTTTCCAGTGTTAATTAGTGGTGTTAGTTTCGGAGTTCAATTTCCAGTGTTCATTTGTGATGTTAATTTCTAGTGTTAATTGGTGGTGTTAATTTCTAGTGATAATTAGTGGTGTTCATTTCCAGTTTTCATTTCTGGTGTTAATTTCCAGTGTTAATATGTTTTGTTAATTCCTAGGGTCAGTTTCTGGTGTTAATTTCCAGTATTGATTCCCGGTGTTAATTTGTTGTGTTGATTGCTTTTTTTTTATATGTGATGTTGATTCCCAATGTTAATTAGTGGTGTTGATTTCCAGTGTTAGTTTCTGATGTTTATTTTCAGTGTTTTCAGATTTCTAGTTGTGCAATTAGTGGTGTTAGTTTCTGTTGTCTTTTTCCAGTGTTCATTTCCCATATTGATTTCTAGTGTTAATTAGTGGTGTTTATTTCCAATGTTAATTTGTGGTGTTGATTCCCAGTGTTAGTTTCTAGTGTTAATTTCTGGTGTTAATTCCAGTGTTAATTGTGGTTGTAATTTCTTGTTGTAGTTTTAAGTGTTAATTAGTGGTATTGATTTCCAGTTTTAATTTGTGGTGTTGATTTCAAGTGTTAATACGTGGTGTTACTTTCTGGTGTTAATTTCCAGTGTTGATTCCCTGTGTTAATTTGTAGTGTTGATTTACAGTGTTAATTAGTGGCATTAATTCCCAATATTAATTTGTGGTGTTGATTTCCAGTGTTAATTAGTTGTGTTAGTTTCTGGTGTTGGTTTCCAGTGTTACTTTCCATTATTAATTAGTGGTGTTCAGTTTCTGGTGTTGATTTCCAGTGTTAATTTGTGGTGTTAATTTCAAGTGTTTAATTACTGGTGTTAATTTCTGGTGTTAGTTTCCAGTGTTACTTATTGGTGTTAGTTTCTGGTGTTCGTTTCCATTGTTAATTAGTGGTGTTAGTTTCTGGTGTTAGTTTCCAGTGTTAATTAGTGGTGTTAATTTCTGATGTCAATTTTCAGTGTTTATTTCTGGTGTTATTAAGTGGTGTTAGTTTCTGGTGTTGATTTCCAGTGTTAATTAGTGGTGTTAATTTCCAGTGATAATTTGTGGTGTTGATTCCCAGTGTTAGTTTCTGGTGTTAATTTCCCGTGTTGATTTGCAGTGTTAATTACTGGTGTTCGTTTTCAATTTTAATTTGTGGTGTTGATTCCTAGTGTTAGTTTTTGGTTTTAATTTCCAGTGTTAATTTCCAGTGTTAATCAGTGGTGTTAGTTTGTGGTGTCAATTTCCAGTGTTCATTTCTGATGTTAATTTCCGGTGTTAATTAGTGGGTGTTCATACCTATTGTTAATTTTTTGTGTAAATTTCCAGTATTGATTCCTCTTGTTAATTAGTGGTGTTGATTTCCAGTTCTAATTTGTGTTGTTAATTTCCATTGTTAGTTAGTGGTGTCAGTTCCTGGTGTTGATTTCCAGTGTTAATTAGTGGTGTTAATTTCTGGTGTTAATTTCCCGTGTTGATTTCCGGTGTTAATTTCTGTTGTTCATTTTCAATTTTAATTTGTGGTGTTGATTCTTGGTGTTAGTTTTTGGTTTTATTTTCCAGTGTTTCTAGATTTCCAGTGTTAATTTCCAGTGTTAAGTAGTGGTGTTAGTTTGTGGTGTCAATTTCCAAAGTTCATTTCTGGTGTTATTTTCCAGTGTTAATTAGTGGTGTTCATACCTAGTGTTAGTTTTTGGTGTAAATTTCCAATATTGATTCTTCTTGTTAATTAGTGGTGTTGATTTCTAGTTCTAATTTGTGGTGTTAATTTCCATTGTTAGTTTGTGGTGTTAGTTCCTGGTGTTGATTTCCAGTGTTAATTAGTCATGTTAATTTCTGGTGTCAATTTCCCGTGTTGATTTCCGGTGTTAATTTCCAGTGTTAATTAGTAATTTAAATATCTGGTGTCAATTTCCAGTGTAAGTTTCTAGTGTTAATTAGTGGTGTTGATTCCTAGTGTTAGTTCCTGTGTTACTTTCCATTGTTAATTAGTGGTGTTACTTTCTGGTGTCAATTTCCAGTGTTTATTTTGGGTGCTAGTTTCTGGTGTTAATTTTTGATGTTGATTTCCAGTGTTCATTTTTGGTGTTTATTTCTGGTGTTAGTTTCTGGTGTTGATTTCCAGTGTTAATTTGTGGTGTGGATTTCTGGTGTTAATGTGTGTTGTTGTTTTCCATTGTTATGTATCGGTGTTGATGTCTGTTGTTGATTTCCAGTGTAAATTTGTGGTGTTAATTTCCAGTGTTAATTATCGGTGTTAGTTTCTGGTGTTGATTTCCAGTGTTGATTTGTGGTGTCAATTTGTGGTGTTGATTTCCAGTGTTGATTTGTGGTGCTAGTTTCTGGTGTTGATTTCCAGTGTTAATTAGTGATGTTAATTCCTAGTATTAGGTTTTGGTGTAAATTCCAATATTGATTCCTCTTGTTAATTAGTGGTGTTGATTTCCAGTCCTAATTTGTGGTGTTAATTTACAGTGTTAATTATTGGTGTTAGTTTCTGGTGTTGATTTCTGGTGTTAATTTGTGGTGTTACTTTTTGGTGTTGATTTCCAGTTTTAATTTGTGATGTTGATTTGTGGTGTTAGTTTCTGGTGATGATTTGTGGTGTTAGTTTCTGGTTTTGCTTTCTGGGGTTGATTTCTGGTGTTGATTTGTGGTGTTAGTTTCTGGTGTTAATTTGTGGTGTTAATTTGTGGTGTTAGTTTCTGGTTTAGCTTTCTGGTGTTGATTTGTGGTATTAGTTTCTGGTATTAGTTTCTGGTGTTAGTTTCTGGTGTTGATTTGTGGTGTTAGTTTCTGATGTTGATTTGTGTTGTAAGTTTCTGGTGTTGATTTGTGGTGTTGATTTGTGGTGTTAGTTTCCGGTGTTGATTTGTGGTTTTAATTTGTGGTGTTAGTTTCTCGTTTTGCTTTCTGGTGTTGATTTCTGGTGTTGATTTGTGGTGTTAGTTTCTGGTGTTGTTTTGTGGTGTGGTTTTGTGGTGATGTTTTGTGGTGTTGATTTGTAGTGTGGATTTGTTGTGTTTGCTTCTGGTGTTGATTTGTGGTGTTGATTTCAGGTGTCTATTTGTGGTGCTAAGTTTCTGGTGTTGATTTGTGGTGTGGTTTTGTGGTGTGGATTTCTGGTGTTGATTTGTGGTGTTGATTTGTGGTGTGGTTTTGTGGTGTTAATCTGTGGTGTTAGTTTCTGGTGTTGATTTGTGGTGTTGATTTTGGTATGGATTTGTGGTGTTAATTTCTGGTGTTGATTTGTGGTGTTAGTTTCTGTTGTTGATTTGTGGTTTTAATTTGTGGTGTTAGTTTCTCGTTTTGCTTTCTGGTGTTGATTTCTGGTGTTGATTTGTGGTGTTAGTTTCTGGTGTTGATTTGTGGTGCTAGTTTCTGGTGTTGATTTGTGGTGTTAGTTTCTGGTGTTGATTCGTGGTGTTATTTTCTGGTGTTGATTTGTGGTTGTAATTTGTGGTGTTAGTTTCTCGTTTTGCTTTCTGGTGTTGATTTCTGGTGTTGATTTCCAGTTTTAATTTGTGGTATTGATTTGTGGTGTAGTTTTGTGGTGTGGATTTGTGGTGTTGATTTGTGGTGTGGATTTCTGGTGTTGTTTTGTGGTGTGGTTTTGTGGTGTTGTTTTGTGGTGTTGATTTGTGGTGTGGTTTTGTGGTGTTGATTTGTGGTGTGGTTTTGTGGTGTGGTTTTTGGTGTCATTTTGTGGTGTGGATTTGTGGTGTTGATTTTTGGTGTGGTTTTGTGGTGTTAATTTGTGGTGTGGATTTGTGGTGTTTCTGGTGTTGATTTCTGGTGTGGTTTTGTGGTGTTTGTTTCTGGTGTTGATGTCCAGTTTTAATTTGTGGTGTTGATTTGTGGTGTTGATTTCTGGTGTTTATTTGTGGTGTTGATTTGTGGTGTTGATTTGTGGTGTGGTTTTGTGGTGTTGATTTGTGGTGTTTGTTTCTGGTGTTGATTTCCAGTTTTATTTTGTGGTGTTGATTTGTGGTGTGGTTTTGTGGTGTTTGTTTCTGGTGTTGATTTGTCGTGTTGATTTGTGGTGTGGTTTTGTGGTGTGGATTTGTGGTGTTGATTTGTGGTGTGGTTTTGTGGTGTTGATTTGTGGTGTGGATTTGTGGTGTTTCTGGTGTTGATTTCTGGTGTGGTTTTGTGGTGTTTGTTTCTGGTGTTGATTTGTCGTGTTGATTTGTGGTGTGGTTTTGTGGTGTGGATTTGTGGTGTTGATTTTGTGGTGTGGATTTCTGGTGTTGATTTGTGGTGTTTCTGGTGTTGATTTGTGGTGTGGTTTTGTGGTGTTGATTTTGTGGTTTTGTGGTGTGGTTTTGTGGTGTGGATTTGTGGTGTTGATTTTTGGTGTGGTTTTGTGGTTTTGATTTGTGTGGTTTTGTGTGTGATTTTTTGTGTGTTTGTGGTGTTGATTTTCTGTGGTGTGGTGTTAGTGTTTGCTTTCTTTTGTGGTGTGATTTTGTGGTGTGGATTTGTGGTGTTGATTTGTGGTGTGGTTTTGTGGTGTGGTTTTGTGGGTGTTTGGTTTTTGTGGTGTGTGGATTTTTGTTGAATTTTGGTGTGGATTTGTGGTGTTTTGTGGTGTGGTGATTTGTGGATTTGTGTTTTAATTTTGTGGTTTCGTTTTGATTTGTGGTGTTTTGTTTCTGGTGTTGGATTTGTGGTGTTGATTTGTGGTGTGGTTTTGTGGTGTTGATTTGTGGTGTGTTTCTGATTTGTGTTGTTTTTTTTTGTGGTGTTGATTTGTTGTTGTGGTTTTGTGGTGTTGTTTTGTGGTGTGCATTTGTGGTGTGGTTTTGTGGTGTGGATTTGTGGTGTGGTTTTGTGGTGTTGATTTGTGGTGTGCATTTGTGTTGTGGTTTTGTGGTGTTGATTTGTGGTGTTTCTGTTGTTGATTTGTGTTGTGGTTTTGTGGTGTGGTTTTGTGGTGTGCATTTGTGGTGTGGTTTTGTGGTGTGGTTTTGTGGTGTTGATTTGTGGTGTTTCTGGTGTTGATTTGTGTTGTGGTTTTGTGGTGTTGTTTTGTGATGTGCATTTGTGGTGTGGTTTTGTGGTGTGGATTTGTGGTTTGGTTTTGTGGTGTTGATTTGTGGTGTGCATTTGTGTTGTGGTTTTGTGGTGTTGATTTGTGGTGTTTCTGTTGTTGATTTGTGTTGTGGTTTTGTGGTGTGGTTTTGTGGTGTTGATTTGTGGTGTGGTTTTGTGGTGTTGATTTGTGGTGTTTCTGTTGTTGATTTGTGTTGTGGTTTTGTGGTGTAGTTTTGTGATGTGGATTTGTGGTGTTGATTTGTGGTGTGGTTTTGTGTTGTGGTTTTGTGGTGTTGTTTTGTGGTGTTGATTTGTGGTGTTAGTTTCTCGTTTTGCTTTTTGGTGTTGATTTAGTGTGGATTTCTGGTGTTGTTTTGTGACGGGTTTTGGTTCCAAAAATGCACACCACAAAACCACACCACAAATCCACACCACAAAACCACACCAGAAATCAACACCCCAAATGCACACCACAAAACCACACCACAAAACCACACCACAAATCAACACCACAAATCCACATCACAAAACTACACCACAAATCCACACCATAAAACAACACCACAAATCAACACCACAAAATCAACACCACAAAACCACACCAAAAATCAACACCACAAATCCACACCACAAAATGACACCACAAAACAACACCAGAAATCCACACCACAAAACAACACCAGAAATCCAAACCACAAATCAACACCACAAATCCACACCACAAAACGAAACCACAAAACCACACCACAAATCAACACCACAAAACCACACCACAAAACAACACCAGAAATTCCACACCACAAAACCACACCACAAAACAAAAACCACAAAACCACACCACAAATCAACACCACAAATCCACACCACAAAACCACACCACAAATCAACACCAGAAACAAACACCACAAATCAACACCAGAAACTAGCACCATAAATCAACACCAGAAACTAACACACAAATCAACACCAGAAATCAACACCAGAAAGCAACCAGAAACTAACACCACAAATTAAAACCACAAATCAACACCAGAAATTAACACAACAAATCAACACCAAAATTAACAACACAAATCCAAACCACAAATCAACACCAGAAACTAACACCACAAATCAACACCAGAAACTAACACCACAAATCAACACCACAAATCAACACCAGAAACAACACCACAAATCAACATCAGAAACTAGCACCACAAATCAACACCAGAAAACACCACAAATCAACACCAGAAATCAACACCAGAAAGCAAAACGAGAAACTAACACCACAAATTAAAACCACAAATTAACACCACAAAACCACACCACAAAACCACACCAGACAAAACCAAACCACAAATCAACACCAGAAACACCACAAATCAACACCACAAAACCATACACCACAAATCAACACCAGAAATCCACACCACAAAACCACACCACAAATCAACACCACAAATTAAAACTGGAAATCAACACCAGAAACAAACACCACAAATCCACACCAGAAACTAGAACCACAAATCCACACCACAAAACCACACCACAAATCAACACCACAAATTAAAACTGGAAATCAACACCAGAAACAAACACCACAAAACCACACCAGAAATCAACACCAGAAACACAACAAATCCAAACCACAAATCAACACCACAAAACCACACCACAAATCCACACCACAAACCACACACCACAAAACAACACCAAAAACCACACCACAAATCAACACCACAAATCCACACCACAAAACCACACCACAAAACAACACCAGAAATTCACACCACAAATCCACACCACAAAACGAAACCACAAAACCACACCACAAATCAACACCACAAATCCACACCACAAAACCACACCACAAATCAACACCAGAAACAAACACCACAAATCCACACCAGAAACTAGCACCATAAATCAACACCAGAAACTAACACCACAAATCAACACCAGAAATCAACACCAGAAAGCAAAACGAGAAACTAACACCACAAATTAAAACCACAAATCAACACCAGAAACTAACACAACAAATCAACACCAGAAATTAACAACACAAATCCAAACCACAAATCAACACCACAAATCAACACCAGAAACTAACACCACAAATCAACACCAGAAACTAACACCACAAATCAACACCACAAATCAACACCAGAAACTTACACCACAAATCAACATCAGAAACTAGCACCACAAATAAACACCAGAAACTAACACCACAAATCAACACCAGAAATCAACACCAGAAAGCAAAACGAGAAACTAACACCACAAATTAAAACCACAAATTAACACCAGAAACTAACACCACAAATCAACACCACAAAAACACACCACAAATCAACACCAGAAACTAACACCACAAGTCAACACCAGAAACAAACACCACAAATCCACACCACAAATCAACACCACAAATCCACACCACAAATCAACACCACAAACCCACACCACAAAACAACACCAGAAACAAACACCACAAAACAACACCACAAATGAACACCAGAAACAAACACCACAAATCCACACCACAAATCAACACCAGAAACTAACACCACAAAACCACACCACAAATCAACACCAGAAACTAAGACAACCAAAAATCCACACCACAAAACAACACCATAAATCAACACCAGAAACAAACACCACAAATCCACACCACAAAGCAACACCAGAAACAAACACCACAAATCCACACCACAAATCAACACCACAAATCAACACCAGAAACAAACACCACAAATCAACACCAGAAATCAACACCAGAAACACCTCAAAAACACCACAAATCCACACCACAAATCAACACCAGAAATCAACACCAGAAACACCTCAAATCCACACCACAAATCAACACCAGAAACTAACACCACAAAACAACACCACAAATCAACACCAGAAACAAACACCACAAATCCACACCACAAATCAACACCAGAAACAAACACCACAAATCCACACCACAAATCAACGCCACAAATCCACACCACAAATCAACACCACAAAACCACACCACAAATCAACACCACAAATCCACACCACAAATCAACACTGGATATCAACACCAAAAAGCAACACCACAAATCAACACCACAAAACTACACCACAAATCAACACCAGAAACTTAACACCAGAAATAAACACCAGAAAAAAACACCAGAAATCCAAATAAACACCACAAATCCACACCACAAATCAATACCAGGAACTAACACCACAAATCAACACCAGAAACTAACACCACAAATCCACACCACGAATTAAAACTGGAAATCAACACCACAAATTAACACCAAAAATCCACACCACAAATTAACACCACAAATCAACACCAGAAACTAACACCAGAAAGCAAAACAAGAAACTAACACCACAAATTAAAACTGGAAATCAACACTGGAAACACTGCTAATTATCACTGGTAATTAACACCAAAAATTAACACTGGAAATCAACACAAGAAAAAAGACTACGAATTAACAATGGAACGTAATGCTGGAAATTAACAAAAGAAACTAACACCACTAATTGACACCAAAAACTAACACCACTAATTAACACAGGAAATTAAGACTAGAAACTAACACCACTAATTAACACTGGAAACTCACACCAAAAATGAACACTGGAAATTCACACCAGAAACTAACACTAGAAATGAACATGGGAAACTAACAACAGAAACTAAAACCACTAATTAACAATGGAAACTAACACTGGAAACTAACACCAGGAGTTACCACCAAAAACTCACACCACTAATTAACACTGGAAACTAACACCAGAAACTAATACCACAAATTAACACTGGAAAGTAACACTGGAAACTAACACCAGAAACTAACACCACAAATCAACACCAGAAACTAACACCACAAATTACCACTGAAATCAACAGCACAAATTAACATTAGGAATAAAAACCATTAATTAACAATGACAATCCACACTACATATTAATACTAGGAATCAACACTGGAAATTAACACCAGAAACTAACACAACTAAACAATGGAAAGAAACACTGGAAATTGACACCAGAAACTAACACCACTAATTAACACTGGAAATTGACAGCAGAAACTGACACCACAAATTAACACTGGAAAAAAAAACACTGGAAATCTAGAAACACTGCAAATTAACACCAGAAACAAACACTGGGAAAAAAAGCCAGAAATGAACACTGGAAATTAACACCAGAAATGAACACTGGAAATTTACACAAGAAACTAACACCACTAATTAACACTGGAAATTATCACCACAAATTAACACTGGAAATCAAAACCAGAAACGAACACCACTAACTAACAATGGAAAGTAACACTGGAAACTAACACCAGAAACAACAACACTAAAACCAAAAACTACCACTACTAATTGACACCAGAAACTAACACCACAAATTAACACTGGAAACTAAAACCAGAAACTAAAACCTCTAATTAACAATGGAAAGTAACACTGAAAACAAACACCAAAAACTAACACCACTAATTAACACTGGAAATCAACATCACTAATTAACATTGGGAATCAAAACCACTAATTAACACTGGAAATCAACACTACAAATTAACACTGGGAATCAATACTGGAAATTAACACCAGTAACTAACACTAGGAAATTAACACCAGAAATGAACAATGGAAATTGAAACCACTAATTAACACTGGGAATCAAAACCACAAATTAAAACTGGAAAGCAACACCACTAATGAACACTCGGAATCAATACTGGAAATTAACACAAGAAACAAACACTAGAAATTAACACCACTAATTGACAGTGGAAATAAACACCAGAAATTTACACTGGAAACTAAAAACAGAAAATAACACAACTAATTAACACTGTAAATTGACACCAGAAATGAACACCACTAATTAACACTGGAAATTAACACTGGAAATCAACATCAAAAACTAACACTGGTAATCAACACCACAAATTAAAACTGGAAATTTACACCAGAAATGAACACTGGAAACTGACACCAAAAATGAACACCATTAATTAACTCTGGAAACTAACACCAAAAACTAATACCACTAATTAACACTGGAAATTAACACCAGAAATGAATACTGGAACACCAGAAACAAACACCAATAATTAACACTGGAAATTAACACCAAAAATGAACAGTAGAAATTGACACAAGAAACTAACACCACTAATTTACACTGGAAACTAACACCAGAAACTAACACCACTAATTAACATTGGAAATTTACACCACGAATTAACACTGGAAATCAATACCAGAAACTAACACCACTAATTAACAATGAAATGTAACCCTGGAAACCAACACCAGAAACTAACACCACTAAGTAACCCTGAAAATCAAGAAACACTGGAAAACACTGGAAATTAAAACCAGAAAGTAACACCACTAATTAACAATGGAAAGTAACACTGGAAACTAAAAATAAAAACTACCACTACTAATTGACACCAGAAACTAACACCACAAATTAACACTGGAAACTAAAACCAGAAACTAAAACCTCTAATTAACAATGGAAAGTAACACTGAAAACAAACACCAGAAACTAACACCACTAATTAACACTGGAAATCAACACCACTAATTAACATTGGGAATCAACACCACAAATTAAAACTGGAAACCAACACTAAAAATTAAACTGGGAATCAACACTAGAAATGAACACTGGAAATTGACACCACTAATTAACACTGGGAATCAACACCACTAATTAACACCAGAAATCAATACCTCGAATTATCACAGGAATTTAACTCTGGAAATCTGGAAACACTGGAAATTAACACCAGAAACTAACACTAGGAATTAACACCACTAATTAACACTGGAAATTAACACCACTAATTAACACTGAATATTAACACCAGAAGTTAACACTAGAAATTAAAACTGGAAATCAACACCACTAATTAACATGGGATATTAACACCAAACGTTAACACTGGAAATTAACACAAGAAACTAACACTTGGAATTGAAACCAATGATTAACACTTGAAATCAACACCAGAAACTAACACTAGGAATTAATACCAGGAATTAACAATGGAAATTAACACCAGAAATTAACACTGGAAATTTACATCACTAATTAATCCTGAAAATCAACTCTGGAAATTAACTCTGGAATTTAATACTGGGAACAAATACTGGGAATTAACACTACTAATTAACACTGGGAATTAACACCAGAAATTAACACTGGGAATAAACACAGGGAATTAATTCTAGAATTTGACACTGGGAGTCAACAATGGGAATTATCACCACTAATTCACACTTGGAATCAAAACCAGAAATTAACTGTGGAATTTGAAACTGGGAATTATCACTATGAATTAAAAAATGGGAATTTACACTGGGAATGTATCCTGTGAATTAACACTGTTAATTAACAACTGAAATTTACACTGAGAATTAGCTCCGGGAATTAACACTGGAATTTGAAAATGTAATCTAATTAACACTGGGAATTAACACTACTAATGAACACTGGGAATTAACACTAGAAATTATCACTGTCATTCAACAATATCAATCAAAACCGCTAATTAATACTGGGAATTAACAATAGCACTTAACACAATTACATAAAACTGGGAATTAACACTAACTACCACTATAAATAAACATTATTGATTAACAAAACACAAGAATTTAATATACAGAATTTACATTAGTAATTAACACTGAGAATAAACACTGGGAATTAACATTTATTTTACACTTTATATTAACACTACTTATTAATTTAATACTATAAGTTAACACTAATTGACACTGAGAAGTAACGGTGCAATGTAACACTACTAATTAACACTGGGAATTAGCACTATTATTCAACATAATACTAGAAGTTAATACTTAGAATAAACACTACTAATTAACACTGATTATCAACACTGGGAATTAACAATGCAATTAAACACTTTAAATTATCACTACTAAATAACTCTGGGAATTAGCACTACTAATTGACATGAAGAGGTAACACTGGAATGTAACATAACACTGGGATTTAACACTACTAATCAACACTAGAAATTAAAGACAGAAATGTACACTGGGGATTAAACTACTATTTAACACTGAAAATTGGCACTAGTAATTAACACTGGAATTTATCAACCGATGTTAACACTAGAATTTTACACTGGAAATCAACACCAGTCATAAATATTGAAAATGAAAACTTGAAGTGAACAATGCTACTTGACACAGAGAATTAACACCAGAAATGAACACTTAAAATAAAAACCAGGAATTATCACAGGAAAATAGCACAACTGATTAACACTGAAAAGTAACACCAGCAATTAACACTTGAAATTAACTCCAAAAATGAATGCTACAAATTAAAACAAATAACACCAGTATTTAACATTCTCATTCACATAGAGAATTAACATCTGCAATTTATTTTACTAATTAACACTGGAATTTATCACCTGATATTAACACTGGAATTGAACACTGGAAAGCAACACCAATAATTAATACTGATAGAGATCACTTGAAATCAACTCTGCTTCTTAACACTGAGAATTAACACCAGAAATTAACACTGAAAACAAACACCAGGAATTAATACTGGAAAATAACACAACTAATTAACGCTGACAAGTAACACCAGAAATTAACACTACTACTACTACGACTACTACTACTACTTAAACAGGACATTAACAATGAAAATTGACACAGGGAAATGTCATCAGTATTTAATACCACAATATTAAAATTTTGTAATACCAGTAAACTAACACCAGAAATTAACATTGGAAATTACCACCAGAAAAGAACGCTCAAGTTTCAGTGTTAACTTTCCAATATTAACAGTAGAAATTAATACGAATTATCACCAGAAATGACAAATGGAATTTAACACTATTAATTATCACTGAGAATTACTGTCAGGAGTGGCATTAGCTCACCTCTAAACCCCAACTGGTTCATATCCCCTTTGGGATCCACCCACAACAAAGGATGCAAGGACAAGATAAGTAAATGAAAAGCAAGACTTTACTACAATGAATTCAGTTTTTTTTTTTTTAAATCAGTTCACCATACAGAAACACCAAGACTGTCACTAGTACCTACCTGGCCAGGTTCTGCACCCAACCCTAACCTGCCCTCCCCTCCTGGGACCCCTCCCTCCCAGCCCAGAGATGACCCACAGGTATGGGAGACCCCACACTACACGTCACCCAACTTGGATCATTCGGGTCTTCCGCACACACACACATGCATAGTGCTTAATCACATCAGGTGCTCCCACTCTAGCCCTTCACCACAGCCATCCCCACTCTGGAAGGGGGGCTTGCCTCACTTGGCTAGCCTGACAGGAGAGAGGGGGATTACACCACCGGGACAGACCCACAGACACACAATTACACAAAAAGACAGAAAAAAAAAAGAATTTGAACAGTGGGGCCTATGCTTCAGTGCCAAGCCTTGCTACATCCTAAAATTAAAAAACCCAAGAATAAAAAGAACACACAGAGACAAAGGACACACTCTAGTTCCTGCTGTCAGGGCTCCCTTCGGGTGACAGCGTCCCCGGTCCTCAGCTTCTCTCCATCGCCGCTCTGCCAGATCTGGAGCTACGCAACACCGTACTGTAGGGAGGGGAACAGCAGCAGTCAATATTACCTTTGCCCCCCAATATCACTGAACACACACACGCCTGAAGCTTCCCCTGGGTGTGGACGTCCCTTACATCGACGGGGAGCCCTCTTCCCATCTCTTGCCCAACTGAGGGTGGTCAGAGGCTGTTGTCAGACCGCCGCCACCTTCCCCATCAATTACTCTCGTCAGCTCCGGTCCGCATCACTCCATCCCGGGACCCACCGCCAGGGAAGCCCACAATGCCTCGTCACAACACAAGACAACAAATAACACACACGCAACACTCTAAAGACAAAGAGAAAAAAGGGGAAGCAAATTAATTATTCAAACAAAAAAAAGAATTAAAGTTCCCGATCCACAACCTCCGGGAACTTATTCAAAACCTCTAAAGCAAAAAAAAAAAAGGAATACCAAAAAAATAATAAACACAATTTAACTAAACTGGAAAAAAGGCTGGCTCCACCATAAAAGGCGATAAATAAACTGAAAGGAACCGGCTTCACATAAAAAGTAAATAACTATCCTGGAAAGAAGCTGGCTCCACAGCAAAAAGTAAGTAAATAGCTAAGCCAAAAACAACCAAGCTCCACAACAAAAGAAAAACAACAACCGAGAAAAAAACCAGCTCTGCAGCAAAAAGTAAACAACAAAATTAAAAAGAACCCCGCAACGAAAGAAAAATAACTAAACTAAAGTTCTCATTTTAAAACTACTGCATGCAGAGCCTCTTCCCTGGAGTCTCTCTCGAACTAAGCCTCGCAGTCCTCCTAAATACCCTCCTGGCATTCTAATCAGAAACAAAGAGCAGCCGCAAGCCCAAATCCCAGCCGAAGCCACTGCCCAATTATTCAATTCGCACTTACCACTTACTTCCAGGGAATCCAGCCCAGCGAATTACACTGTCAGGAACTCCTGACATTAACACTCGTAATTAACACCAGAAATTTACACTGGGAATTAACACTGAGAATTAACATTACTGATCAACACCAGAAATTAACATCAGAAATGAAGAATAATAATTAACACCAGAAATTCCCACTGGAAATTCACACTATAAATCATTAAAGAAATCAAATATGTTTCTGTCAACCCATTTTTTCACTTTTGGAGGAAAGACTTAAATCATATTTTAAGCAAAACACATTGATTCCATTTACTCACATTCAAAGTCAAATTTCTGACAACTTTTCCTTGCATGGGTGGATAATATAGCTGTTAAACAGTGACACATTTTCCTGGAGTGCTGATATTGCCTCCAAGACAGCAGATTTAGCGCACATCATTTCCTCACTCAAACAAGACGTATCAAAACTAACTGCTGAGAAAATCTTAAGTCTGTGTTTGGAGTCGGAGGAAATTGTTTAGCCGAGTCCATGAATTTAATAAATAATATGAAGTCCAATAAATTTAAGCTGCTTATTGACCTGAAACAGGCATCATTCAGGGTACTGTTTCAGTGATTATATTGTGTTTATTCAATTCACACACCTTCAGGATATTGGCTTTTCAAATAAATTGATCATATTAATGTTGTGTTATTTTAACTGGTGATGACGACTCTCTGTTAATAATTTGATTGGCAATATAGAAGCACCACATAAATTTTTTCCCCAGCTGTATGAAAGTCAACTCATGCTAGTTGCTTGATTTGGAAGCACTTAGAAAAATACTGTTGGGAATAAATTCAATTAACTTCTTTTCTTTTTTTTTTAAAAGCAAAAGTTATTTTATTAAACACTTCATAGCATCCCAGTAGATAGACCGAGTAAATGGCGCGGGTGTTAGCCATGAAATTATGGGATATATGTTCCCTTTGGTAATGTTGGGGGTTGCTGTGGCTCAAACAACTGTTAATTACTGAATGGATTAAGATGATGGAATCCCATTTAACCTGTCCCCCCTTGGAGTCCCTCTGTGTTTTATTAATGAACTTCAGCATTACTTTTGAAGCATTTTACATGTAGGGAAAAGTTATTGAAAAGAAGTTACTGAGCCACATACTGTGAAAACAATAACTTTATGTTCACTAAGAACCAACAAATAACTTATATTTAGGTGTTTGGAGCTGAGCAATCTTGAGGGAACCACAAATGCAAACCTAGCGATTATCTGTTTGGATACCAAGCAGCCAGTTATAAGAAAATTCAGCCCAAAGCATTCATTTGGTTGTATGTTGGGTGCTTGAAAAGAACCACCAGAAATTCTGGGGGAAAAGCTAATGATGATGAACAAGAATCCCCAGGAGTTATTTGGTTTGACTTGAAATTAATTTCAAGCTCCAAGTGTAAGATAACTGCAAGATAATGATTATTATTATTAGATTATTATTATTTCTGAAAACATGAATTTAACTCCACCTTACACATATCAACATATCATTGCCTAAAATACAAGATATTAAGTATTTTGAAATGCTAAGGAAATCCAGAGAGAATGTAAAAACAATACATATTTGTTTACTGTTTGATTTAAGTTTTTGTTGAGTTTATCAAACCAAATACACATCTCATAATTAAAACCACTGGCTATAACAGTCATCAGACATCATGTGCTAAATTTGTGACAAAAATGTCACTGTTTTCTTGAAACAGGAGCTGCATGAACTCTCAGCTTACCCTTCACTTTATAGTGGTCCACAGTGTTTTGGCTTATTTTCCTTTTCTGTTCTTCAATGCATGTCATCGCGCTGAATACACTGGTGCTTCCATGAGCTGACAATTGGTTAGCCAGTCTGTCTTGCAATATCAATCTTAATCATTCTGATGTCCCCAGAAAACCAAAGATTTGTTCAAATATATTTCAAGAAATGTGAGATGAAGAGAGAGGAAAAGTGACAGAGGGCATATGAGGACAGGCACCGTTAGCAGTTAGCCATATGGTTTTCATCCCGTGTACAGAGGGTTGCTTTTTTCCACTCACTACCAGCCACTCATGAAGATATAACTTCCTGCTCTTAGTTTGAGGCAGTTGGAGTCACCTGCTCTGAGGGTCTCTGTCGGCACTGTCTCTCTAAGATTCCTTATGATTGGTGACTTCCCATGACACCCGCCTGCAGGGTTGCCACAGGCAGTGGTTCAGATCCCAGAATCAAAAGTACTTCAGATAAAGACATTTGAGAGGGGGATGCTTGTGACAGGATATTTTTTAAACTTAGATAGCCAAATTTTGTACTCCAACAGAAAAAAACATATGAAACAACCATCAGGCTATTTTAGGATGCATTTGCAATACAGGGTGGTGGATGGTTGTCTTTTCAGGAGAGGAGGACCTTATGTAAAATTATGGAAATATTTTCCAAATAACTCCACATCTTCAAGAATATGATAATCGCTGAGCTATAAAAAGCATGAAAGATCTCTCAAACACCACACTGTTGTGACATGTCTTATGTCGTGACGTTTGCAGACTGTGGGGTTTGTCTCAACACTGACAGTCAATTCGTCTGCAAGAGCAGCTGCACAGAACCCCAAAATGAACATTGAATTATTTTTAACTTTTTATCTTATTAAGTCTTTTAGTTATTTGGAATAGAACAAGCAGTTCTATTGTGCACTTTATACACTTTGCAGGATTCTAACTGCAAGCCCCCACCCATGACTTCACTGTTTTTCACAGCAAGATGTCTTAAAATGACTCTCTTCAATCAGGTTAGTGACACTGGAGAGTCACATGATACATATATTACCAAAATGTCACCCATAATCACTGTGTGCTTATACCAGCTTCCAACTGCAGGGCATCCAGGAATTACAAAAATTTCTATTGTGGAATCAATGGAAAATCAGTAATATTTTTGCAAGTTTTTTGTCAGGTTTAGAATTTCAAACTACTATCTCATCAAATATAGTCTCAAATATCTTGTCAAAATTATTAATATACTTATACTTACAAAACATTAAACTAACACAGGATAATGTTGAGAACTGTTGTTACCAGAGGCTTTGCTACACAGCTCAACAGTTCAAGAATAGTTGACTTTTATTTCCATGTATTAAAGATTAATTCTGAAATAGTGGGATTCTCCCTGTAACGGCTGGGATACAGCAGAGTGATGGAGGACTCCCTCATTGATAAACTGGCTGCTCTGCCCTCAGCGCTATAAAATGGAGCTGTCAAATCACTCCCGTTTGTTAGGCCCACTCCGGCTGTTTTAATTTAAGGGATCCGCCCCAGGGGAGGTCTGGAGACCCAGCGTGTAAATACAGCTGTGACAGAGGCCTTGGTGTCAAACGTTAATCTTCTTCGCCAAGTGACATCTTACGCTCACACCAAGAAGTAACCAGGATTGAACTCCAGTGGATATAAATACCCATACGCAACACATTCACATCACAAATAGGGTCAAAAGTTTATAATGGCGTAGAGAAAAGGCCATTATACCAAATATTGTACCAAATAACATTTTGGTACAATAACAGTGCATCTGTTTGTCATTTGGTGCATTTGTGTTAAAACACAACAACATTATGATAGTAAACCTGCTGGAAACGGACTAAACAAGATTCATAGTCCAGATAAGGTCATATTGACTTTCCATCACAAAGCGACCAGTACTATTTATGATCCTGCAATTCCCTGGACTGCAGAGTAAGCATGTGTAAGATGTTATGAGTAGTGCCTATCATATCTCTACTGGCTGAATCTGTTGCCTTTCTCTCATCCTCTGTCAGTGCCTGACCTGTGGGAATGACCACACATGTTTTACCGCATGGAGTCGTTTTTCTGATCATTAATTA
Source organism: Albula goreensis (assembly GCA_022829145.1). NCBI lineage: Eukaryota > Metazoa > Chordata > Actinopteri > Albuliformes > Albulidae > Albula > Albula goreensis. Next base: position 16,815,040 of record CM040763.1, read on the forward strand.
CCAATCATCACTGTGTTCGATGTTAAGGAAAACATGCTTAAATACATCTGTTTATCACATGCAACACAGAACAGATACAGAAGTGCTGTTTGTTTACCATTCACTCATGAACATGGCAGGCCGTGAGTTTGATTGCAAATTTGTCATTCTGACAGCTCAATTTGCATTTGATGTGGTGCTTAATTTAAGCTGACCATGGCATTTCACGGTATTGTATTGACAGCTCTGAACAGAAGCAATGGTCAGTAATTGGCCCGGTGGTCACTGATCCTGAATAAACTACATGTACCACCAAGCCTTATGATCTCCATTTTGCAGTTTCCCTAGTATTCCAAAGGCAGAATATGAGAGCATCTGTCAAATACCATCCTAAAAAAAGAAGCGTATGCACCACCCTTCATAACGGAACGACTCTATGCATGTTCACACGTTGTCATGCTGTGGATTTTTGATACGGTTACCCTCACAAGCCTTTGTTTTGGCAGACTCTTTTATTCTTGGAGACAGAGGTGGCAGGGGCGTTTGTGAAGCACGGTTATTCTCAGACACAGTTCATTCTCGCACCCCTGGGGGAAATGAGACAAAGAACCAAAAATCCTAACAGGGCTAAGCGACTCGCATAGCGTCACACCCTCGCCTGTCAGCAGACATCTTCTGTGCAAAGCCCTCAAACTGCTGCTGTGGAGGATATGTCTGTCAAGCGTCTTTTCTGTTGATGTCAGAATAAAGAGATAATGCGTTTTGTATTTTCATACCATAACTTTCTCCAAAAACCAGTAGAGACATTTAATTTAACTTTTTTGGAATGTTGCATTGTGAATACTTAGAGCTCTAAGACTAAAAACATTTAGTGATGCATTCCAATTTGACTTCATCAGAATAAGGAGCAGACTCAGTGGAAATGATGAATAGCATTCTTCTTATTCTAAGCTAAGAAAGCTGCTGTAAGACTGTTCTTGCAGTCCTAGCCGCATGCCTCTTCATTGGTCTCTGGGCCTTTGCTACTGCACAATGACCCAACTGGGGCAAGCAAGGAAAGCAAACATGGCATACCTTCAATGAATTCTCTACTTGCAAGAATGATATTGTGAGCAGTGGTCATGTTGTGGTCATATTTGAGGACCTTGACATAAATTTCTCTGCCAGTCTTTAATATGCTCTGTAAATTGTTGCTGACATAATATTAAGCCCAGTGCCTAGATGTATTCTATGTTGTCTATCCAGTAGGTAAAATATTTAATCAAGCCAAACTCATTAACAGGCAAGAACATCTTGAAATTGCTCTTCGGTGAAATAATTTTCCATTAATATCAGCCTTTGTATTCATTTTACACTATTTTCCACTTTTTAATTTCTTCATAAAATCAACAAGAGGCAATTGACTTTTCATGGCTGCAAAATCTTTTCTGCAATGTCAGTGGTCGGTTGATGTATAAATTGTGAAAAGAAATAATGATGCAACCAGAGATTTTAAAAAGGAGTCCTAAAAGATGCTAGATCATTGAATTTGCTGATTTCAATGGGTTATTGTGTGCCAATTGTAAAACAGCATTTTTCTGTCCTTTACTATTTAAGTATTCTATATCCTACAATTTCATATGCTGTAGCTATACATGTAAATTTTCATGTGAAGAGCCATCATTACCCTTCTGTGTATAAAATCCATCCATAGAATGTGTATGTTCATGTTGTTGGCAAATGTACTGGAGTTTTATATAGTTATGGGTATCTCTTGTAGGGAAAATGTAATCAATGCATCAACACAACAATGCATGGGGCTCAATATCTGTCTCCCATCGGAAGAAGTTCTGGGGCTCTTAAAAGCTGGAAGGGTATCTAAGCCGCAGAAATTTAGTTAGATTCAATTAAGGTTCACTTTGGACTGTGCTGACATGCTTCCTGAATGGCCCTGTAAATGACCCTGCAGCAATCTCAACACCACTCACAGCCCTTGATGGAAACCTATAAAGATTGACCTTCACATAAATGAGACAAACATGGCCTCCATCAATTCTTCATGTTTATGAATTGTGGTTAAACAATATCTTATGCATCTCCCATTAGCCTGTAATACTACCTGCAATCTGCGATATTATAGTCCAAGACCATAGTCCTCTATTTTCCCCAGAGAGCAAAATGCAATCATATTGTCCCTACAGTCTTTCCAGAGTAAAATTACATAAAAATTACATAAACTGTTACTATGCCAGCTGTCCTAAATGCTATTGGAGTTCCTGTTGAACAAATTTTACTCTGAGTTTTTTTCCCAATTCTTTAGCAATTTGAGTCATCAAGTTGTAAGCGTCAACTGACTTCAGTGCTGCAATATTTATGTTAGAGGGAAGGAACATGTTTGTATGTGCATTCTCTAAGTGCCTGCAACCACCCACGTCTCCACTCTGTACTGCAGAACCATGCCTCTGACATAGATAGCACCCAATCCAAAAGAGGTGTCACTTTGCGGCTCTGAGGTAGGATAGACCGATGTGATGGAGTGACCGCTCTGTCCCTCTCTGGGATGCCATGGCTAATTGCACATTGCTTCCTGGGACTCCCTAACACTGACAGTGCCAGCAGGGAATGTGGAGACTGTTTAATAATTTAGCTTTCGCTTCCAACACATTTGCAAATACATATGAGCACTGCTCTCTTGCATCTTGTGAAATGCATACAATATCAACCACATATTCTGCTCGCGCATTTTATGTGACAGTAAACATGAAATTGAAATCGCAAGTGGACATTCAAAGGCATGTATGTCTGTTTGAGTAAGAGGTATAGCCAACACCGATCTCACATCACAGAATATAAAGAATGCTGTCATAGCTAACAACATCTCAAAGTCAGATCAGATCAAGTCACTTGCCAATGAAGCAATGTTTTCATATCGTATGTTTTGCTCTATCAAGTTTGAGATTGTCTACAAATGGCTGCCGATGGATGTCCGGATTCAACATATGAAATTTTGAGTCTAGATGAGACAGATCCATTCAACCAACCAGGACTTGTTGTTTTTAATGTAGTATTTATAAGACATTTTTCAAATGGAAAGTCATTGTTCATGTGTGCAATTGCTGTTTTGATCTGAAACAGTCTTTTGACCAACATTGCTGTCAGCAAGGCAGACAATATGAAAAATGATCATAAGTGGAAAAAAATAAATTAAAAAAACAATAGAGGAGTCTTTATCTTATGGGAATGCATAATATAGTTTTATTTTTGCCTTAATTAAATTGCTTCCATTATCTTTTTATTCCTTTAAATTTTCATTTCTAATAATGTCTAATTCCATGTGGTAATCTGTCAGCATAGAGACTAATCAAAGCTGATGGGCTCTGACCTCTGTGAGAGATATATCCAAATCTCTCTAAAAGCTGCTCTGCCATGTGCTCTCTACACCCCTGGACTAGCTCTGTCCGTATAGACACCCACTGGATGTAATTATAGTTCATACTTGCCAAAATTTGGTTGTATAGTGATGTAACCAGGAAGAGGCTGTGTTTTGAAATTTTGTTTCAAGGCATTTGACACTAAGGAATTATACAACATCTTTCTGATTGTTGCGCAGCCTGTTGATAGTTGCTGAGACAGCACCAGTTTCCATTGTGTTTGTTGCAGATAAAGAAAATGAAAATGCCTCGTGTGCATTTTTTACTGTGTCTGTCGGACATTTGTCTGTTTCTTTATGTTCAAAGCAAAAGCTTTGGGAAAAGTCTGCCAAACCTTGGCATCAGAGTGCTGTAGAATCTGTAGGCTTCCCAATGCCAATTGGGCTAATTGTTGTCTCCAATGAGGCAATTTACTTTGCTTTTCCAGTTATGAAGGCTGGGGTTTAAAGAGAGTGGAAATCCCCTTTGGACTCCTCAGGATCAAAGCTGGACCGTGCTGCATCTGACTGACAGGTCGTTCAGGAGTCTCTCTAATTGTGGATTTGAGAACTAATTAACCTCAGCTTGTGCTACGGTTTTGAGGCTTGGTTTTACCTTGAAATGAGCTCATTGGCCATAGGAAATACGCAGAACCAGAGGATCTGTTCATAGAGTGTTCATATTTGTGCCTATTTACCAAAGGAGGACACTGACTGAAATATATATCCTGAGAGATCTACATACCCATTAATGCACATAACAAAATACATGAATTGTAAACAGATTACCTCTTATGAGCCTTTAATTTTGTGGTTTGGGACCATGTTGTTGGTACTTGAAATTTTGGCCATTTTTGCAAAATGTAAAAAAGTCTACTTTGAAAATCTTAAATTATACTATTTAAAAGAAACAAGTACATGGTAAAAGGTACATGGAATACATTTTCAGAAAATAAGATTTCTTTATCGTGCCTTATATCTTAAAATATGTTTAAATAGGCTACGTGTGGCAAACATGTTGCAAAGAGAGTTCCATCAAGACTGGCAGTTGTCTACTTTTCCTGTATTGCTAATAACCAGAGCTGTTATGGCCTCACAAATGAACCCTTGATTCCGACCTGACAATACGAAATTGATTAAACTGATTCGTTAACTGCAATTTAAAAAGGTACCGCGCTGGTTAACGGTATTTCATCCTCATGTTTCTGAGCCCTGCCCCAGTCACGTGGTCCTCAGCTACACACATGTGTGGTTGGGAGCGGACAGCCCTTTCTGAAAGGATTACCCTATACCAATCCCGGTTTATGAGTTTAAAAATAATATTCATATACTTGAGTATATTATATGAACAAATATAGGACTCACTGTTTAATCAGCTACTATCTTTATATCAGCATATTTCCCTCCTGCATTGGTTTGTCTAATCTTCATACGCTAAACACAAAGTCATCTATAATAAGTTTTTTTAAGCCTCCTTATAGTAAATTGAATATCTAGGTTTACCACGAGAGTTTGAGTTCAACCATAATTTTATTTTTTTCATATTTTAATCCGTGTTTAAAAGAGGAAGAAAGAAAGAACAAAACAATCCGATAATCTCCACAAGGCTTTCCTAAGTGTATGGGGGATTCATAAAAAAGAATAGTAATTGTGGTTCTTTCTTGCCTCCACAAATGTCAACTCGGCTAATCGGTGCAGTGTGAAGGAGACTGGCTGCTTTTTGGCCGAGAGCGCAGGAGTTGACAACGCAGCATGTAGTGTAAAACGAAGATGTATTTTTGGATGGATGGACTGTCAGCATTGGAAATAAATGTTTTTAATACTGCTCCCCATAGACTCATTGACTAAAACAGCTAAAAAGGGGCGATATATATTGCGGAAAGTGTACGGGTCTCTGTCCCGTGTCCTACCCTCTTCGTTTAGACCCCCTTGTTTTTGTTGGAGGCAGACGCGAACTTGGATGCGCTTAGGCGGAGATTGCCAAGCTAAAAAACCATAGGGCATCTTCATCTCACGGAGTGAAACCTCGCCGCCTCTTTGTTTTGTATTTTCGCGAATCTGAGGACATCGTTCGGAGAATGGAACTATAACTCACCGCCATTCTTTCCCTCCTCAGTTATTTTGAACTTATTTTTTCTGAGGGTAAGAATTAAACAAACCGTCAATTGTCAAGTTTTGAACACCTACTCCTCGCGCGGGACAGGAGGGATTTGGTGATGGCAGCTCCCGTGGCTTTATCACTCTCTCTCCTCGTTCTTACCGTCGCTAGTAAGTAAAACGCCGAAAATGACAGCAAGATCACAGTGAGTAATTGGTCGTGAAAGAAACGGGGATAACTTGACTTGTCACTGTCACAGCATGTAGGATACGGTTTCCCGTGTGACATAATGCAATAATTTAAGTAAAATCGAGCTTTTCCACGTTTATTCACAGGCTGTATTTTTGCGCATCTGACTTTCGTAGGTTATTTGGGGTTCGTTAGCCTATTACACCGTGATTCTTGACTATGCATATGACGAGGATTGTTTGCTCATCATACTTTAGTCGTTGATTGTTTGTTTTTACTGACCTTCATATTTTATACCTCTTAGGTAAAGTTTGCTCCTTACACTACAACTCCCTTTGCTGTACGGACGTGTCTCAGTTTATCCGAATGAATAATGAAATCAATCCGTAGCTCTTATAGTTTGCAATACTTTGAATATTGGTAAACAATACGTTATGTTTGGATAAGAACAAATACAGTAAAACAAAAGCTGGTAATGTCTACCGACTGAAATGTATTTAACTTTAAACTTTCGGTAGTGTTCTCTGAGACAGAGTAGACATGCTCTATTACATGAGTCATTGTGCGGTGTTGAATATTGTAGTATTGGTTTTATGCAGATGTAACGGTGGAATAAAATATACCATTAAGGTGACTGTTGTTAAAGAGGTATGAATCACAAACATACAAACTAAGGTAAATGGTGAAGCGCATTTTCAATACGTCATGTGTTAACACGTGATTTACAGCGTGCCTCACTTGACTCGCATACATTTCAGTGATGGAGTGGAGCACATTGGCTTTCATAGAAAAGATAGATATTCACAATGAATTTCTCTTACATAAATTAATAATTTAATGTCTCAGATTTGCTTTTCCTTCATGTACAGTATCTTTTATACTATTATAACGTTTGCAATGAGAATGACAACTATATTAACGCAATCCATAGCTTTTTGTGTTTAATTACACAACACATTAGAAGAGTGTTGATATATTTTTCCCCTAGTTTTGGGACATACTATCTTCTAGAATGATGCATTAAGCTTTGCCATTGTACTGACCAATGCACCAAAGCCAGACTCAACTGGCACATGAGGGAGTTGTTAAACAAAACAGTGATTGAAATGCCTTGAAGCTTGGCTGGGAGATGACATTAATGGCAGCATGCCATTACTGTTTGCCTAAGTGTCCAAAATATTCTCAAATTTCAAAAATGAAGTGACTCTCTGTCGCTCTCTCTCACACACATACTATATAATGTATATATAATGCACCAATGTAATGTAACTAAAGCTTTTACTTTCAATACATACCAACTAGCCAGCAAATTAAATTTTAGAAAATGTTTCTGTTGCTAACTGCACTTTCTACTGTACTGTCATACATGCTGCAATAAGCAATAATTTATGTCACCATTAAAGAATTAATCATCAAGTTATTTTTGAATGACTTTTTGGGTGGGTCATGGATCCTTTTGAAGCCATATTTCTCAAATCTTTTCCGAGATACTTAAGTGCGTACCTAGTGGAAGTGAATAGGCTTTGTACCCACAAATTTCAAGTGTGCCGGCTGCCATGTTATGGTAATGTGTACTGTAGGTCGGTCGATGGGTTAATTCATTAGATTTTCTTTCATTTTCACTAAAACAGGTAGGCCAACTGAGAACTCAGTTTTCATTTGTAGTGTGACAGCCATGTTTATCACCAGGCCTTCATGTAGTAGAGACAGATGGCAGACATGCCACACTCTGAGATCAGCCACACACAGTGCTTTTCATTGTATCACATTTAAAAAGCTTTAAAGAAGTCATTAATGCAAATTATTTGACATAATTTCTAACCTTACACCAAATGATACACTTCTTCATTAAATCATACAGCAACGTCCTTCTCGCCTACAGCGTGATAGGTAATTTCTGATAAACTTTAGCTTTGTGCCTTTCCAAATGTTTCTCTCAATTTTCAAATTCCCAAATCCCCATGAGTTACCTTTGATCCACCTACACTCGCATGGGTATTTGAGCTCTGCAGCTGAAGGGTATGCTCTTCTCTGATATATCCGCTTGTTTTCCAGTGACAATTTTACATCCCACTGACTACAAAGTACCAGAGAGGAGTCACAATGCCAATGAGAGACCAACTGTGTTTCTCACTGATTTCACATTTCAAACTTAGTTTGGTCTGTGGATGCTGGCAGTGTCCTTGGGAGGGTGTATTGTGTCAGACATATGTGGATCCCCTCTGAATTACACTGTCACTACCACTGGTTGGCCCTAGCTAGTTGACTCTATGAAGACCCAAACCTGCAACTTTTGGGACCAGAATCTTGTGGTGAGCACCTTTACAGACTCAGCCACTTTGTATTGGGCTCAAATCTTTTTAGCAATTGCCATGGTCAGCTCATGAATAGAAAATTCAGATCTTGATTGGTAACTGGACACCTAGAGCCTACTATGCGTTCAAACTCGGAATTGTGATTGGGTTGCTACATACTGTTGAATTCATGTACAACTCCAAGGTGCCTTTGTGCCATTTCAGCTGGGTTAATGGCTGCCTTTTGTTGCACCCTGTATTCAGGAGTATCCAATGACACCTGACTCAGGTTCACATTGGGAAATACAGTTAAGACCTCAGAATGGAAAGCATTGATAGAGAATGGACTGATTTGACTAATAATGAACATGGCATCATCCAGTCACTTTCTCAGGGAATAGGCCATTCAAATACCAATGAAATCAGTATACATTTTCATATTTGCTCTTTCTCTGCCTCCATTCAACCACCCAAGAAGCTGGTAGTAATTTTTACTGGCATTTTTTTCCTTTTATGGATCATCTTAATGATATATAAATGTAATTTTTGTGGTTCTAATGGTGACAAAGGTCACGACAGTCACGGCAAAAAAGCCCAGGCAGCCAATGTTTATAAATCGTAAAAAAACACTTTAATAGTATGTTGGCAGACCTTATCACTACAGTAATTAAAGAATAGCACTATCACATCCTGATGTAAGGAGGTGAATAAATGCTAAATAAGGTACTCCAAATTCAATTTTAGATTCAGATCGGGAAGGTTACCTTATAACAGTGTGAAGATATAAACGTTCTTAAGCTGGGAGACAGAGCAGGCCTGGTGCACAGTTAATGCAGGACACTGGCTTCAAAGCAAGCCCTCTGCAGATGGGAGCCATTTAAATAATTTAAAAAGTGGATATTTCTGGTGCTGAGGAACTCAATGTATTTTATATTTATTTTTCAGAAAATGGAAGGGGGTAGATATGAAAATGTTTCTGTCTGTGGCAGTGCTATTTGAGAACAAATGATAAGTGTCACATTTCGGGGCAGATTCAGCTGTTTGTTTGGAAGCGGTGTTCATTTCCAAGGGGTGATTTTGATGCAGTTGCAGGACTGAGTGACTTTAGAAGCAAAGGTGGGGGAGCTGGTCACAAAGTGTGAACTGTGTGTGTGGGTAAGTGTAGATGTGCCTGTGAAAATGTAATATACTGTAGCATTGAATATATTAAAAATGTAATGCATATTTTACCCACATTATTATTCAATATTCTGTCCTCTGTCCTTTTTGAAGCAGCAGTTTAATGGTTTTTACATATTTTTGGAGATATAAGAATCCTTAAAACTGAAGTGAAAGAAAAGGCAGTTTTCTCTACAACTTCCTATTCAGCTTATTGGAACAGCAATTTCCCACAATGCACTTATTTCTGTCTTACCCACAACCATATATAGCTGTCCACAATGTAGCAGAGGACAGTACTGAATTGTGCTTTCACTTCTACGATGTAGAAAATGTAAAATAACTACAGAACAGTCATAAAATGTCCTATCTCTCTCTTTAGAAGTCAATTTGCCTCTGTATGATACAGCTTGATATCAGGCCCCAACCATGAACACAAAGCATATAGCATGGATTCTGTAACTGCCATTATTAGTTATAGCATCAATCACAAATATCTATTGTGTGCATTCTGGGAAATGGAGTTCTTATAGTTACATATGTCAACCATGACTTCAGGCCCTAGTCTTGGGCCTTGTCAGAATGCAGGGATTTGTCCCTGCTTGATATTAACTTCCTACGGGGGGATTAGCTTTCACAGCTGTTTTTTTACATTGGAACTTGCAGTAATTATGTAAAGTGGGTGAAGACTGTTAACCTTCAGCGGCGCTCAACTTGCAGCCTCGGTCCACAAATGTAAGAATGCAAAAGGAAGGAGGAATAATTGTTTTGTTGTTTTCTCTCAAGTGCTGAAAATAAATTACCTGATAAAAATACCTGACTGGCTGTTAAAAATCTTGAAAAAAATAAAAATAAATGTGCTTTCACCACGTGTTAATGTTGTGGTACGTCTGCACATTACCAGCCTGTCAAGAGAGTCACTGGTTACTCCTTAGACTTAAGCTTGAACTTGCTGCCTACCCTGTTCTTCATCTCTTCTTTCTTCTTTGCCTGCCTCCAATGAAGTAGAGACTATGTAAACCAGAAGCTAAAACATTTTGAATTAGTCTCTGAAAATGGTCACTGTAGACTAAAGCAAAGCCAGATCACAATGGATCAAAGCACAATGATCATAAGGTGAAAGGTCATCATAATGATTTCCATGTTTTTGTTTGTCAAAATGAAATCTGGTTTATTGCTAATCCGATATTTATTCTGTGGTGCACCCAGTTGTCTTATCTCATATTCAGCTCCAATAAAATCCCTGTAGTGTTGAGGTGATGGGCAGTGAAATCGTGGTCACAGATGTCCAGGAACTGCTGTGAGAGACAGGGGCTTCCTTACGTTACTCACTGCAATGGGGTGTAATCCAATCGGACTGGCAGGTCATGGGGTTCTCCATCATTTCTTCTGTTTCATTTTTTAATCGCAGGTATGTGTTTCGGCCTCTTTTTCTTGCCCTTTTCATCGCCCGTGTTAGGCTAGGTCTGTTCCTCTTACGTCATCGTAAATACTGACAGTAGATGCGTGGCTCTCCTGGAGAAAATGTCTCACCAGTGTAAGCGAACAGCCCTAAGCTATTCGAATTCAAGGATTCAGTGGTCCCTGCTAAAAGAAGAATGTATGACCTTGCAAATGGGAATAGTTAAGTTTTTTACAACAGTTGTAACTGAAAATACTAGAGACCAAATATATGCCTGACATCTGAATGTAGGCATAGGCTTTCCTTTGTTGTCCTTTGAGTCTCTAGTTTGTTGTATTCATTCACAAAGGTAAAACATTGTATAGAAAGGCAGCCCTCTGTTTTCCAGATCTTTCTTTGTCTGTTTCTTGTGCACATTGTGTTTTTCCACTCCTCGCCTTCAGTGAATATTCAGCAGCTGAAAACGTAAACAGATAAAATATTCATAGTGCGCCGCTGACAAACCTGCGTCCCCTTCGCTGTCGGTCATCTCCCAGACGTCTCCGGCGAGAGTGATCTCATGCTGAAACATCGGCCCAACGTTGCCAGGTCAGCGAGTGAGGGGGCGTGAGGAAATGCTGACAGCCACGCCCCATCCCCAGACTCCTGGGCCAATCACCCCCTGACTTCACTCCCAACTTGGACAAATTGTCCCATTATCTCGGCCGCCCTTGCTCGCTGCCACCAGAGATGATGGTAATGCGCAATATTGCATTCACAAACCACCTGCTGTATTGATGTTCCTAAACAAATTGAATTAATGCCAAATAAGTGCCCAGCCATGACACATATGCACTTAGCAGACACGGTCTGTTATTTTCTACATAGAAAGAGAGGTCCATTACGTTTGATCCTCGCTCATGTGTGAGAGTGCAGTGCAATGTTATTCTTAATGTTTGTGTTATCTCTGGTGCAGAACTAAAGACTGCATTCAATACCACATATTAAGAAATATGTATACATCTAGGCCTATTTCATATCTTTAACAGCTTTGCTATGAAAACAACAGAAATGTAGACAAGACCTATGCAGACAAGGCATATGTATCATTGTGTTACGTTTCCATATATTTATAATTTTTCACATGTGGTAACATGTGACATTTCACATTGTTGTTTAAATATAGCCAACCCAACCTAACTTAACATGATTGCAACACAAGATTAACATGTCTTCATTAATTATATGAACATTGATTGATTATGGCATCATTGAATTATGCAAATTTAAAAGGGGTTTTTCCAGACACTGCAGCCCACAATTCAGCTGTGCTCTTTCGCTGTTGCCAGTTAATTGTTAGTGACATATTCAATTTTGTAAAATTGTTTTCATTTCCAGGCTCACTGCAGTCTTTCATGTCTGCTGTTTTATAGGGTGGCTTTGCATATGTTACATTAAGTAGTGGAATTTAAGCACTTAGTTAAGCATTTGTCCATGTGCATCACTGCATGCACATGTTGGCGGCCTATACAACAACCGTCTCTTAAAAACAGTCAGAGAGCTTTTGGTTTCATAATAGCTAACTAGGCACTCTGGGGATACAGGATCAGAATGTGAGATCCCCATAATTTTTAGCTACCTGCCACAAAGTTCTATAGGATGGTATAATCCCATAGGATTATTCTATTATAATAAAGGATTAGATTTTTGATATAGAAAAGGATATTCTCACATTTATTTGGATAAGTGTGCTACACTTATTCAGGGAAATAAACTCATGCTCAGCTAGATTGGTGCAGGAGGGTCCAAAGGGTCAGACCTGGGTTTTGACCCCATAACATCCAGTCCAATCATTCTGTGCCCCCCTTGAAATTGGCCCATCACATATGTGGGAAAGGTTTCTTATCTGCCTCCTTTTTATTGTGAATAAGTCTTTATTTATTTCTGTATCATACTGTACTCTAATTTTTACATGCAATTCAGAATACACACAATGAATACAAAAAAAGAGAGATATAAAATGCCTCTTCCAATAACCCCCCCCACTCCTGCCCTGCTGATCTGAGCTTCTCTTCTGAATACTCCATCACCTCTGTCCCTGCTTCCCCCTCCCCTCACTGACTGTCCCATCCCATTTTTAACTCCCAAGCTCTTCCACGATACCCCCCCACCCGACCCCATCACATGGTCCCAGCTGGCTCAGTGCACCTCAGCATGAAAGCACAGTCGCTGGCCTTTAGGCTCACGGCAGAACGTCAAAACGCGAGTCACGCCACAGCGACGCCCGTGTCGGAACAGTTTGCGCCACACCTGCTGCCCTGTGTGACCCCCCTGCCCCCATGCTGAGCCCTTCCACGCAAGCCCTAAACCATATCAGCACATCTCCGCCCTGGCGGTCTGGACCCCGCGCTTGTTTTGACATCCTTATATATTTCCTCTGCTCCGCGGCTCATGGGTTGACACTGTAGCTAGAACACCCAGAATCGTATTTGAAAGTCTGCCGCCCCATTTAAAGGTGCAGTTAAGTCTGCTCTGTACATGTGAGCTTTGTTTGATTGGGATTGTGAGTGCAAATAACTTCAAAACACTTTTGTTTTGCAGAGATATAATTTGAGTGCACGGTCACTGTCATCTACGCCCGCTAGGGCCTCATTCAGATCCATTATTTTCCATACTCAAGGCTTTGCCTGCCTTTACTCTTAACTGATTAATGGAATCCATGCAAATTAATATTTAATGGATTCATGCGCATAATCTAGCCACAGGCTTCGGGTTAACTATCAAAGAATGAACACTTCAGATTTACCCCAAAATCACATTAATGAGCAACCACGAATGTATTGATTTATGGAACACCCATAAATTAAATGTGCTGTACCCATCATTCACCTTCATGTGCATGTTAACACATACAACATTAAAGAGGAGCTGAAAACATAGTATTTAAAAGAAACTGAGTTTGCGTTTGTGAATTTGTATAGCTGGTGAGACAGGATCAGAGCAGACTATTTGTTATTAAAAACAAATAGATGTACAGCTGATTTGTCTCAAATGAGAGCACCAGACTAAAGCCAAGGTCTTTGACACAAGCTATGTCCATAATTGAAAGCAGTTGGCATAGTGGTGAAAACCAAGTTTTGCTAAATATTAAACTGATTTAATAAAGAAGAGCTCAAAGTACAGTCTCCAAAGTATGAGTAGTGCATAATTGATGAAAGTGAAGTTATTTGAAAGTTCCATTTCCCCAAAAACTTTTTCTTTGTTCTGAATCTGAAGGGTTATTTCAGAAGTCTGGTTATTTGGAATACACCAATAGTGACATTCCTCTCTCCACATTTTAATATGTTACCTCTCCTGTTGCGAAGTACTGCATATGTTCAGTGTATGATAATGCTACTGTACAACTCCTATAGTCAGCATCACCATCAACACTGTAGATATACCATTTTGACTACTGACAATAGTACTATATATTACTAATATGACTGTCTTACTATTTGACTATCATCAATACCTGTTCAGACACACAGAAAGTCACACCAATGTCTTTGTAATATGGCGCAGTAACAGTCAAGACGAGACAATGAATACATCTATGTCCAGCAAATCTAGCCTTCTGCCCAAAGGATAAAACTGCCATAGACGAAAGCTTCTTCTCTCTTACTGAAAAGGACATGTAGTGACAGTAGCAGTACTAACAATGCTAGTTACCATACAAAGACAGAGTGGAACATTCTCATGTCATGGTTACTCAGCTTGACTGGAGACCGCATATAGTCTGTCACGATCGTCCTGTAGGTGCAGCCTGTCAAAGGCCAGCTTACCCAGACTCAAAACCATATGTATAAATCTATACATGATAAAATGTCATGAAGTACAATTTCCAGAAAGCTAAGTTTGTGTGTTTCTCAGATTTTGCATAATTTGGAAAAGGATGTCAAAATCATCCTCTGGGTTATTGCCCTCAGTGGAACAGCAGCAAATAAGAGTCCTGCTAAAACACATGAGATTGGACAGTATAAATAGAGCTTAAACTTTTCTTCACCCTGGTCTGTACTGTGAAGGTCAGCCAGGAAACCTTGCAGACTCGGTTCCTGTCACATGTTGCTAAAAGTGTGATCTCTATCACCAGCTCTCCTTGTTGCAGTCAGTTTTGAGGTTAACAGCTTTTGCTCCAGTGACATATTTGGATAGACATTTATATCAAAGTAAACATTGGTGTAAAAATCATCTTCCTATGTTTTCAAATGCACTGTTAACTATGGGACCACCCCTATAATCCTTAGCCTGCTCTCACAGAGAAGTTATCCTGGTGTGTGTCGGTCCTGCATCAACTTGCAATGAGTCATCCTCTGAAAATGTAACATTAAAATAACTAAATTAGTGTTTTAACTCCATGTCACAAATGTAACCATTTGTATTTGCACCAACCACGAAGAATGACAAGTGATGGACATTTTCTAAATGACTCCTAGCCTGATATTGTACTTGCCTGTCACAAAGAAATGCAGATGTTGACCAGTATGTCATAGTATTGAACCAATCGTGCATGTGGAAATCCATAGAAAGGGGATTATTACCTGTCATCATGACTAACCTGAAGACCCATTTCCATTGGCAGTCCAGTCAAATCTCTCATCTGATGTGTGGAACAATATCTATAAGGTACATTTACAGGTGATCGCAAAAATGTAAACATTTCACTCCTGACCGATATTTATTAATCACAAATCGTTGCTCGCATTGTCCGAGAGTTGTAAATGTTGTTTGCAATACATTCGTGTCATGTGTATAATGAAGGGGTTTTTCATGTAGTTGGCTCAGGGCTTGTCTTATGTTAGCACAGTGATGATGTGCAGGCCCACGGGGTGAGTGACATGAGCAGTGAGTCGTGCGGCAGGGACGATCACTATGACACGATGCCGGGATTGGTCCGAGCAAATGGGGAAAAATCAGTTAAATTGAGTTGGACACTTAGATCACCATGAAGCCCAAGAGCATGCTATTATAATGTTCGGACAGTCTGAGGGCAGTCAGGGAGAATCCCATCACTGTCAGCTGGAGCCCTGTCATCATGTTTGTGTGTGTGTGTGTCTGAGAGAGAGCGAGAGAGCGGGAGAGAGAGAACGGGATGTTTCCCATCAGTTTCTGGATGAAACATTGATTAATATTTTGAATTTAAAGAAATCATAACTCACAGTTTACCCAGCTCATTCCCGGCTTACATCATACTGCTTTTTCCACCCTCTCACTGTGGATCCTGTCACGCTTGCCAATTAAGCCGAGGGTGTTTGTGGGAACTGGTGATCCAGAAGACACTCACACAGCAATTTAGCCACCATAGTGCATCAATTCGGCTGCACTCTCAGTACGTCAGTGGCTGGTGATAAAAACTGTGAAATACAATATTTTTCAGTTGGGCTCATATTCATTCATTTTGTGTTGATTTCAGACTTAAAAAACAGGTAAAAATAAGTGTATCCATTTTTTTGTACTGGAATTGCATTCAGTTCCTAAAGGGAGGACAATAGCCCAGCAACCAAAATGTGCAAGACATATAGTTGTGAGTTTGTGCTTTAGGACTTCACCAGGTGTTATTAAATTTGTTTTCTGACTGGCCCATTTGGTGTGTTGTGATGGTCCCTTTGGGTATAAAAGCCAGACACACATCTGGCTCAGTGGCCAAAATTGATTGCTGTTTTGTGTGGTCAGTCCTGAATCCAGTTAATCCAATTAACTAATTTAAGTTAACTCATGAAATTCATCTGATACTACATACCTTGTATTTTTATTAACTGTTGATAAACTGTTGTTAACAGTTGCTTTTTTTGCTGCTATGCAATATTGATACTGCCACATGCAATAGGTTTTTTTGTTTTCACACTCTGATTTGTCCAATCAGCATGAGGAGCCAAAGCCAGAAGTGTCAACAGAAGAAACAGTCAGACGTCTAATCTCAATCATTATGTCCAACTGAAAGCGCTCAGGCCGACAAATCACATCAAGGGCTGCGTGCCAAAGAATATATGATGAATAAATCTTTCCAGTCCCTAAAACAAACAGTTCAGGTTGGCGAGTGAGTTCCAGAAATAATTGAGGTGGTCTGACTGGGATCCCTGTGGGGATTTGGGGAGTTTTGCTCTTTGAGCTCTAATGACTTCTCTCACCTCTGTGAGCGCACCCTCGCCTGTGCTCTGTAATCCCTTCGCTCGCCCGCCCCCGTGTTTTTTGGCCTTGGCTGATGTTCCAGAGGAGGTTGGGGTGGGGGTGGGGAAGGAGGGATAAAGGGGAATGGCCCCCTTCCCCTCTACACACACACCCCAGATCACTATAATCCCATATTTCTGCTAATGCTAATGAAATTGCACATCAAGGTGGTAGGAGTTTCTACAATCAGGTTTCTCATCAAAAAAATTCCTTTCAAATTTATGATTGGGATTTTTTTTCAGGTCAGACCTCTCAGGTATTGACCTCAAAAATATGGTCGAAACTGCTGCATGAAATATTTACATTCATAGCAGAGGAGTTCCAAGTAAAAAAAAAAAAAGTGTATGTTGAGAGCCAGATAGTCGATATTGTA
Organism: Albula goreensis; assembly: GCA_022829145.1. Classification (NCBI taxonomy): domain Eukaryota; kingdom Metazoa; phylum Chordata; class Actinopteri; order Albuliformes; family Albulidae; genus Albula; species Albula goreensis. Next base: position 16,832,107 of record CM040763.1, read on the forward strand.
AAGTCCCTGAACATGTGCAAATGGAAGGACGTGCCCAGGTCTGGATATTGAAGTATGTATTTATGTGATTCACCCAGTGCTTTAAGATATGAACACAGAGTCTTAATCTGCCCTTGAAGTGACTGAAGTGTGCATCTGATACAGTCTGAGCTACGGCTGTCATCAGTAATAACCTCTGAGTTTAATCTCTCTCCCTCTGCACTGAGGGGAAGAGAAGGCTACATCCACAGCTTTCCCACTGACCTAGAGTCTGCATTTAAAACTTTGAGCTCATATGTAATAATGTTATTTAACATTGTTTAGTGAGAAGGTATTTTATGAGATGGACCAAGCATTCACACATCAAATGAATTGGCTTGGAGTTATAACATCCAGCTAAACACTTCTCTTGGGGTCCTTTTTTGCAAATCTTTATGTTTTAAAGTATATTGACAAATGAATGACAAGCCCTACAAACTACATTTGATACTTTTATTTTTTCCTTAGGTAACAGAAATCTTCCCTGGGGTTTGACAAAATTTTATGATGAAAAGGTCCTCAAACATTCTAACAGCATTACATTGCTCTGAACAAGTTCTGTCAAAATCCCAAGAAAACATTCCAAGTAAACAATGTTCCAAGTCCACAAAGATAATTGGACAAAATTTATGTTCCGGGAATATTTGCCCTAACGTTCAGAGAACGCTCCTGGGAGGTCCTGTTGTGGTTGTGCTGGGTGCTCTGACAGCGCTGCCTCCCTGAACTGTGTTTCAGCCGCTTCGGCCGCGGACGCAGAGGAGCGGCTGGTCAACTACCTCCTGAGCCCCGAGCGCTACAACAAGCTGATCAGACCCGCCGTCAACAAGAGCCAGCAGGTCACCATCGCCATCCAAGTGTCCCTGTCCCAGCTCATCAGCGTAGTAAGCATCCCGAGGGGGCGGGAATGGAGCACTAACCTTACTTCATCTTTAACCTTTCCTTTGCTTCTTTCCATGCAGAACTAGCATAGCAATCTCTGTGAAACTTCATCACTGTGTAGGTCCATCATTGTGATGGATTACTTGTATGCTCTCCACACCCATTCAACACTTTTGGGATGTATCAGTCAATTTGTAGTGTCGATAGTGTTTTTCCTATTGTGAACAATCTTCATATTTTAAAAAAATGTTTCCCTGACAATTGGAAGAGGATATTGGGAACCACTATGGGGAAAATTAAAAAAATATACATATATAACAGGTCATCTACTGTTAGTCATAATTCAGCAGGTTTTCTCTGATGATGGGTGTGATCTCTGATGGCTTTTTCTCTGTTGCAGAATGAGAGGGAACAAATCATGACAACAAATGTGTGGCTCACTCAGGTCAGACTTCTCCCATCTTCTGTGTATCGTTCCATTCATCCATCTCCATCTCTTCAGTTATGGTCAGATCCCTTGTATTTTATGTTTGGATGCACTGAGTGGCACACTGTGTGACTTCCAATGTATGTGGTTCAGCCGTGTACAAATGTTCGGTATCACAGATTTTCTTGGACCTGTGCTGTTCAGGAAAAGGAGTAGTTGTTAATTTAGTATAGTCAAAATGAGTAACAGTAACAACTGTAATGCTAATTTGCGTTACATTTTGTAATTCAGCAGAGGCTTTGAATTCAAAATGAACTAACATCTGACTGTTGCCTGTGTGAATGCCCTGTAAGTAAAGTATTATGAATTGTTTTTACTAAGAGGCGGTGCACTGGATATGGTGACCTCCTTATTTCTGCTTGTTGATTAATGTTGTAACAGGTTTGTTCACTCACTGGCTGGTTAGGTCATACATTTACTGCTGGGTATGGAGCACGTGTTTTGGCAGCAACATGTACCATTATATTCTTTGTTCAGACACAAACAAATTATAATTTCTATGGCAGATGTCCTTACATATTTTAAAGTGTGCACATTATGTATTCACAGAAAGGGACATGATTCAGGGCTCAGGTTCAGTGTACAACAGCAGTGCCTTCCCAAGGCTTCAAACCAAACCTTTGTATTTTTCTGACCATCTGTACTCATGAGTAGTTTTGAACTGTGTGTGTATGTGTATGTGTGTGTGTGTGTGTGGCTGTCTGTTGGTGCACATGTGAGTGCTTCACGTTGTGTTCAGCAAAAATGAATCTTTGTCAGCATGATTGTGTTTGTGTATGTGAGTCAGTGTATATGTGTTGACATTGCATATTGTTATGTTTTTGTCTGTTTGTATATGCGTATGTATTTTTTGTGTGTTCATGTATATGTCCATTTATATTTATTTCTTTGTGTGATTTGGGGGTATTTGGATGTGTGAATTTGTGTTCTGCAAGTCTTTGTTTGTATGTGTGTGTGTGTGCATGTGTTTCCATTTTTGTATGCTTTCTTGGTTTTGTAAGTTGTGCGTGTATGTGCTCATTTGGGTACTAATGCGTTAATTAATGGTGATTGAGTATTTAGTCTTTCTCTGTAATGTACACGTATTTGCGTGTGAGTCTGTATGTGTGTTTGTGTTTGCCTGTCTGCTTTTGGGCGTGTGTATGAGACTGTCTGTTCCCCTCAGGAGTGGAATGACTACCGCCTGATGTGGGACCCTCAGGAGTATGAGGGCATTAAAAAGCTGCGCATCCCATCCCAGCACATCTGGCTGCCAGACATCGTGCTCTACAACAAGTAAGCACAGCTGACTGCACTGCGCTCACTTCAGCCTCTTCAGCCCGTGGAAAACTCCATCATCAACATCATCACTTCACAGGCCTGCTGCGTGGCTCATCCCGTTAAGGGTCTGCTCGACTCATTCTGATGTCTTTTAGCTGTACATTATGTAAGATATAAAAAATAAGAAAAGTGCACACCACATCTTTGGACATTGAGAGTCACTATACAATTACATCCATCAAAACAATCATGCACCTGATGCAATTATGACATCATCAATTTAACACATATTAATCAATCATCTCCCTAGTTAGACAGACATAGTCTTTCAACAGGGCGTTGTTATTCAATAATTTTCCAACCAGTCGTTGTGATACTATGTGTATTTCTTCATGGAAAATGAGGAAGTAAGTTTCAGGCATTGTTCTAGTGGGTAGATGGGCGGTATGGTCTAGCATTGAATCTTGACCATGCCAGTCCAGACTGGGGCCAGTAGCTCTGCTAGGCCATGCAAAATTTGCTGAAGTGTCAGCCAATGTGGGATGAATTCTGCTCACCAGTGACCCCCACTGGTCAGTCAGGCCCACAGCCACCTGCACAAATTACACATGAAGCATATTCCTCTTATTTATGTCTATGCAAGCTCAATTATGGACAGTGGTATGGAAACAGCAGCTCAGGTCATATATTGTAGATGCTTGTCCATGCTCTCCTGGTATGACAGAACAGGTTGCAGGACACAGCTTGCAAACATGACGAGCATTCAGAATTGTAAATAAAGAATGGAACCAACAACACAATGTGTGACTATTTCCTACAGGACTATACCCATATTTTACCTCACTGCTTACTAGAAAAGTCAAATCTGTTACTTTTTTTTTTTTTTAGAAGGGGTAATGTGAGGACATACAAGTTCTTTTGCTGTGCTGTACAAGGGACTGACTTATTTACCTCATAAGCCCAAATCTGTGCCCCGAAGGCCAGTGGTTTTATATCCCATCCATAAGCTCTATACCCTTGACCAAGTTTTTGCTGTGGTCAAAGGTGGATAAGCACAGTGGAGCTTTGGATTAAAAACATTGGTGACATCATGTCAGAGGTCATGACGCACAGTTTGTATGGCTTTTTTGAGGAAGAAAAAAAACAGAAAATGGAAAGCATAGATTTCCAGACCACCTGGTGGGTCAGTGATGTAAAATCCCAAATCAGCAGGATGCCTGCAGATCAGAATTACTTGGATAGTACCGGATCTGCATGCCAGGCCCCTGCGTGCTTAAAATCACATTTTCCGAGTCAACATTTTTGCAAAATGGACTTTGATCACGATGGTCCCCGAGAGGGCTCAATTATTGATGTTTTGGATTTATTATTAATGCCCCCCATATTATAAAATCTCGGGGAATCCGTGGGGTGCTCTTCAGGTCTTTCCCCGACAGTCAGTGCGCCGTACCCGTGTTGCAGTTTAAGCTCAGTGCAGTTCTGTTTGATATGATAAATACTGATGGGTTATGTTTGATCTAACTGAATAGATCACAGTTCAGAATTAAAATTCACTTTCCTTTTTCCTTAACTCAGAATAACAGATTGGTGGAAGCATTACTGCTTGATTTCTTGCTTATTATCAAAGAAAAAAAATTCCAGGATCTTAAACAGGATCCAGACCAGTTTTGCTTATGGTTACCTTTCTGACTGTGACGGCCAAATACCTATTTTCATTGCGAATGATTGAAGCCATATTGTGAAATTTTAAAAACCTAAATTTCTGGATTCCATACATAGGATTAACAATTATTCATACATTAAAATGAGTTTGTATTTGTCCTTTTTGTTTCTTTCTTTTGTTTGAGATATTTCTAGGAGAGCATTATTTTGTTGTATTTGACATGAAATAGGACTAATCCAGACAATGTGGTCCATCTGTTTCTCAGGTTAGTTGTGTTTTCATGATGGGGGTGGGGGGAGATTTCTGGTTGCTGGCACAGCTGTACTGTAAACTGTATGGTCAAAGACATAAAAAACCCCCACATCCCATATGTCACTGCAGGATTGTATATTAGAATTATGTAACAGATGTCAATGGTGCTGTCATGTAGACATACAGTAGCATTATTTCATGTTCCATTTTCCTCACACTTGCACTAACTTTAGCATCCATGGCTTGACTTTCCAATCTCCCGAGCTTATTTGATCTCTTTTAAAACTACTGAGCAGTTAATTACAGTATTTGAAATGTAAACCCCCATGGTAAGTCTCTGTGGAAATCTGTCTCCAAGCAGACCATGCATGGAGGCATACATGTTGTATGTACAAACCAAGGTGAACCAAGGTACAAACGTGATATTATATACAGAGAAGGCAGGGTTCCCATAGGAGCTTGAAAATTTTGAAAGCTAAATTTTGTTCTAATAACCATTACCACTCATAATATGAAAGCAGAATGATTTTGTCCCAACCTAGTGCACATATGATTCATAAATGGATCAAGCAAGATTACAAAGTCATTATTTTTATCCCTTCATTTTGTTGAGAGGCAATTTAACAAATTTTGGAGTATGTTCACCTGGAAAGTCCTCTGCTAAATTTAGCCCTCAATGTCTGCAGTTATTTGAATGGCAAAATTCTCCAGTGGCACAAAGCTTCAGCCACAGTCAAAATTAGAGATTGGTCTATGAATGTAAATTAATCGTAATTCTGCATTTATATAAACAGGCAAAAAGGAGTTTAGTGCTCCTATGAAATAAATACTGTTTGTTTACATCCACTAATTTCACTTACAAACCAAACTACAGTGTGGATGCACTTATTTGATTCAGGGGACTAAATAATGTTATGCTAATAACTATCTTAATTGCATTGAGAATAATGGTGATTATGATAAGTGTTATTACATATGCACTGATTTGCAATTTTTGCCACTATCCAAGTAAAAGGAGAGCCATAGACTGTTAAATGTACTAAAATGAAATGTACTAAAAACCTTTTTTTAACTTTATCAGTGCCGATGGAACCTATGAGGTGTCTTTCTACTGCAATGCCGTGGTGTCCAACAACGGTGATGTGTTCTGGTTGCCCCCGGCGATCTACAAGAGTGCCTGCAAAATCGAGGTGAAGAACTTCCCCTTTGACCAGCAGAACTGCACGCTCAAGTTCCGCTCCTGGACCTACGACCACACAGAGATCGACCTCATCCTCACCAGTGACTTTGCCAGCCGGGACGACTTCACGCCCAGCGGCGAGTGGGACATTGTGTCCCTGCCTGGCCGGAAGAATGAGGATCCCAACGACGCCACCTATCTGGACATCACCTATGACTTCATCATCAAGAGGAAGCCTCTCTTTTACACCATCAACCTCATCATCCCCTGTGTGCTCATCACCTCTCTGGCCATCCTGGTCTTTTACCTGCCCTCGGACTGTGGGGAGAAGGTTACTCTCTGTATTTCTGTCCTGCTGGCCCTCACTGTCTTCTTACTCCTGATCTCCAAGATCGTGCCACCGACCTCATTAGCCGTTCCCCTCATCGGTAAATACCTGATGTTCACCATGGTCTGGTGACCTTCTCCATCGTCACCAGCGTATGCGTGCTCAATGTGCACCACCGCTCCCCAAGCACCCACCGAATGCCCGACTGGGTCAAGAGGGTCTTCCTCACCAAGCTCCCGGCCTTCCTCTTCATGCATCGGCCCCGCAGCTCCAACATCCGGGAGAAGTTCCGGCAGAAGCAGCGACAGCAGGACACCCAGCCCGACCTCAAGCCCGGGGGGAAGGCCGAGGATGACTCCTTCTACGTGAATGAGGAGTCTGCCAAGAGGTACGGCTGGAGGATCGGCGACCTGCCTGAGAATGCCGGAGGCGGGGAGTTCCGGAGGAGGATGACGGTGAAGTGCAACGAGGACATAAAGGAGGCAGTGGATGGCGTTCGCTTCATCGCCGAGCACATGAAAGAGGAGGATGAAGATGAAGGCGTGAGTGGTGGGGGGGGAAGGCATGTTCTGGGGACCCACAGGCAGTAGGCGATTTGAGGGTGGATGAGGCGGGATGCTATCCGCCTTGTTAGCAAAATAACCAAAATGCATCCCCCTTGATAACCTGCCATCCCCATTTTACACGTGTGTGCTGGTTGGTGATGTGGGGGCAGGGGGGTGCCTCAACTGGGCCATCCCCCTGTTAAAAATGAACAAATCACCTACTGCCCACAGTGCACTATAAAATGTGTGGGGAAGATAGCTTAGCATTATTTGTTCATGAACCTATTTTTGAACTCTCTGAATTTGGGATCACTCGCATCCCTTAAAATGCTGCATAATTCTCCTCAGCTTCTTTTCTCTGTAGCCTGTCAGCTGAGTATTTCAGGATTAAAAAGTGTGTCATTTTCAACAAGGCCCCCATTTTGCTCCTGGCTTCTTGATACTGTTGAAAACCTTTCCATTGAAAAGTGATCTCTGATCTTGCTTATAATCAAAATGATTTAACAAGAAGTGCAGGAAGGCAGTGCTGCCTCATTATAAATGATTATGTAAAGCTGAATCACCTGCTGATGGGTGATTCTGACTGAAACAGGCAAGTCTGTTGATCATGGAAAAGGTTCAAGACCATTATCTGTTCCAGTAGAAAGATATCCATGTCCCCTTTAGGTGAACCACTGTTTGAGGTGTAGCTGTCTGTTTTATAATATTGTGTGTGTGTGTCTGTGTGCTATAGTGATGGTTGAATGATTTCTTCAGTAGAGCAGGCAGAACTACAAGATCAGATAACAAAGTTTATGACCAAAGTTTATGACCAAAAATTGACCCATCTCCAAGTCATTTAACAATGCAAAATTGCTATGCACGATCGAGACACATGAAAGGTAGATTAATTCAAAATATATAAGGTCCATAGAACATGTAATTTCATATAATTATTTCTAGTGTCTGGTTTTAAAAGCTTCTGGTTTTGCAGTATGATTTCTTTAACTAAGCGTCATGAAAAATATGCCTATAAAAAATGGCAATGGACAGTCTGTGTGAGTTGATGGGGAAAATTCTGTCTTTTCTGCTTCAGATAATCGAGGACTGGAAGTACGTGGCCATGGTGATCGACCGGCTCTTTCTGTGGATTTTTGTTCTGGTGTGCGTGGTGGGCACCGTGGGGCTCTTCATGCAGCCACTGTTCCAGAGCTACAACACGCCCACTGCAGATGACGCGTAAACAAACCGCTGCTCGCGGTAACCCCAGCAACGCCGCCAAAACGACCCAGCACCGACTTTCAGAACATCACGTGCCGTGAGGCAGCCAGGGACCTCAGTATGATGGCACCATAAATTAATATTTACATTATTTTTCATTTTCCAAAAGCAGCTACGTTATATTTGATCACGATATTCCTCTTATTTAATAGTACATGGTAAGGTTTTTGCCTTTTTCTGGAAGTTGTTTTGTCAAAAAAGAGACAGGGGTGTCACTTTTTCATTTTGTCTGGAGTTCATGGCTCGTCCCAAAGATTCCAAAATGCAACTCGGATGAAGATTGCTGAGACTGTAGGTAGAAATCTAAGCCATTCTCCAGATACAGTGAATTTCACCTATGACATTTGCCTTGGGAAATATGAGAAGATTTTTTTCCTTGCAGGAATTTTTCCTGCCTTTGAGCATACAGCTGCGACAGCAGAACGTCGACTTCAATAGGGTGTTAGAGAGGGGGAGGGTGAAGCTGGTAGAGTATGAAGAGGGCGGATCACTCATAAAAACACGCAACAATAGATAACCTTGGGATTCCACGATATGAGTAAACTGTGTCTGTCACAGAAATGTAATGCTTTTGAATGACTTCAGATGTTAACGTGAAACATCATTTGCAGTGATCTCCCTCTGTAGCTAAGTTTGAATCCTAATGCAGCTGTAGCAAAACAGAATATGGCCAGCAGCAATAAACAGTGTGGTTTTCTTCAGACCCACAAGTATTTGTGCCAACCCAGAGTTGAAGAGGAATGCATGTTGCATTAACACTGAAGTTGCTGTGTTAAAGTTGCGGTTTCCTTGCAAGGTTACAAGCTGTTGATTGAAATGGGATGATTTTTTTACAGTCTGCTTACGAGTTAAAAACACTATATATATATTACTAGCATATCTTTCAATCCAGATCTGTTCTTCCACTACCGCCTATACGTTTACATTTACTGTTTTCCATTACTACTACTCCAGCATAATTAGGGAACCCTATATCAAATGTGCACACAACAATATGATTTTTAAAATGTAATTACGTGAGAGATTTTTTGTTATGCTCCGGGTTGTTTTGGAAGAATGCGGTATTCCCATCTTTGGCCGGCCATCACATGTTGCACACTGATTTTTTTGTCTCAGAGCTGGATGTATGCAAGAACTTTGGAAAAGCCTTGAAGTCCGTTTCTGCAAATATCTAATATGCAGATTTCGAGGGAGGGGACTAATAAAATATGAAAAGCATGTTGAGTTATTGCTTCATTTATTTAACATGCTTACTCTTCTTTGAAATTATTAATATTACTATTATTGGCTCTGAAACCTGTAAGACTCATAATTCCAGAATGTTTTGGTAAAGGTTTTCTTACTGGTTGAAACTCTTGGTTTTCTCAAATTGTCTTCATCCACACAGATAACAAATATATTGAAACTGGAGTTTTATCATCAGAATGTACTGATTGAGTTAGATGTGGGTGGGGTTTGGCCATGGAATTAAAATGAATATAATATATTGAGTTACTATAATGTTTCTCTCCATTAGAGTAGGCCAAATAGCTATTAACAACCAATTAAGAATTCATCATAGAATAATAAATTAAACATAAGCTATAATTTTTACAATTCAACACATTTCAATTGCACTCAAAGAAGGGCTCAAGGAATGCCAGGTATTTAAACTAGTCTTAATAAATTGGCTAGACAGAAAACTAACAATATTTTCTACACATCTTTAGCCAGCAACCTAGCAAACTAGCCAGCATTGCCGTCATAGTGCACTGTCGGAAAGTCTGAAGTGACAAAATGGCCATCTTCATTTCACCACAGTTAAGGTGGGTTAAAGCATTCAAGGTTCCTTGCTTAGTTGCTGTGGCTGTTACTCTCTAAAATTGTTTTAAAATGTTTGCAGTTTATTCAGTTAGAATGCCATTTTCTCCATGCAATATATACCATTTTGCTGGAATGTTATTGTTTCTGCCTTTCTGAGCTCATGGCTACCATTTGATTGCTTACAATCTCCTATCTGCTGTTGATTATGTAAATCACCAGTCGTACATTTTCCTAATCTACAAAAATTCCAAGTGATTATAGACTGTTATTAAATATGGGAGAGTCAGCATGCTTGCAGAGGCACCCTGTGACCTTGATTTATCCAATGCGACTTCTATCATATGTTATGGCTTCCTTTGACCTGCCTCTGTACATCTGAGTTCATGAAGCATCTTAGTTTGGAGCACGACACAGTGACGGTTATTTTTATTATTTTTTAAAACACTTTGTACATAAACTGTTCCAATTCCAAAAATGGTCTAAAGTGCAACGGCTTCACTCCTGACTGATTTTCCGTTTTTACCATGTAAAAAAAAGTAAAATATTTGTCACCAATGAACATGTTTGCCAGCTCAATGTTTATTTTTTCGTATTCTAAAATAGCAGACAAGCATTCATCTTGGGCTCTGGCCATGTTCATGCATTTATCAGTGTCAGTATGACTTGAAAGCTGGGATTAAAAGGATTGCATGTCCATGGTAAATATCCTATGACATTGAATTGGGCTCAGAATATGTGTTGCAGCTGTAGATAGACCCCAGAAAACCTTTGATCAGTCTGCCCCATGGTCTGCACCAAATTGTTGGAATCTGTTAAATGAGTGACAAAATTCTCTTGCCAGAAGATATTCTCAGACCATCACTTATGGTGACTGAGACATAACACTATTTCTTATACTCCTAAGTATATCCTACCTTCTCATGTCTATTTCTTAATCTCTTACATGAATCAGTCCATCCTAGGGTCTGTGTTGAACATTGCCATGACCGTATCTCAATTCCCATGTCCGTGTCTCTCATCACTGTGTTTGCCTCAGTGTACATTATGCTCATCCAAAAATGAAAAAAAGAAGCTTGAACGTCATGAAGATCTGCTGTTCTATTTTTCATTTGTACAGAGCCTGGATTTATTCACTGGGAAGCAGAAATGTACTAGTCTCTCGGTGTCAGGTCAATGTTAGAGAGGAGCTCAGTCAGACACTTAGTGACGTCATCATATTACACAACGATCTCCCCTCCCCGGAAAGTGCAGACGGGAGCCGATGCGGAGGGCTAAAAGCTCCGGCAAACTGTACTTTGGGGATGTAGAAATTAAACAAATATCACAGGAGAGAAACCGAGAGGGGTAATGGAAAAATCAACAAGAGCCATTTTTAGGCTGGGAGAACATGTTTCAGGACAACAGCTGAATAAATATGAATATATAAACCACTGCAATGCAACATGAGGGGTGATGGGAGGTGGACCAGTTTCAGAATGGTAAGCAACCAAGGCCACTACTAAACTTGCTAACTTTAGCTAACTAATAATAAACCTCAGCTGGCTATCTAGCATTGATAGATTGAGCGTGCCCAGTGGACTTAAACTTTAGTTGCCTGTTTCCTCTAGTAGACATCTACCAAAATAACAAGCAGCATGCATTCTCTATACTTAGTCTACTAAGGACTGAACTTAGTCTACTGCTGATTGGTTGATGCAAATGCAAGAACTTAAATCAAGAATTTAAATTCAATTAAAAATGGGAAACTAAGGAAAACCAGGACCTTCTACATCTCGAGAGTATGTGTGCACACTTGCCACATACACAAACATAGGCCCTAGTAGCATATTGAGGCTTATCAAATTTGTGACAATGTGCTCAAACCCCTGTCTAATTGTATAAAACAATTTTGGGTAACATTATTTCATTCCCCCCCCCAACCCCTAAATTTCACTTTGTAAAACTACATATGGTATTACAGCCAAACAAATTGGTAGAACAGGTAACACTGGTAAACCAAAAAAAGTAATCTAACTTTTAACCAATTCAATAAGATGACTTTGAAAGAAACCTAAAATCTATGCTAATGTATCAAAGCCATGTGACCCTGGTTTGACCAGCTAATGCCATGAAAATGGAAGTTATGTAGATGTCCTGTTGATCCAGATCTACACAGGGAAAAGGATTAAGGATGAGTCTTTGGGACAATGCACTGCAGCTTCTGCTCCCAAAATCTGCAGTTGGCTGTAAAGTATGACTGATTACAGGGTGCTGCAGGGGTAATGTGTCACTGTACTTAGAATGTGTTCATGGGGGAAGACTAAGAACTGAGGGAAAAATATGGAGAAAAGCAAGAGTCAAGCCTCTTCTGTCAGAGGACAGGAGGTATGGGAGCTTGTCAACCTTACTTTACATTTTAGGTATTTAGCAGATGTGGTTATCCAGAGCAATTTATAGTCTACATTTTACACACTGTGTATTTCTGTAGCAGAAGCAATTCAGGTAATGTACATTGCTTAATGGTACAAAGATACTGCTCAGCTGGGAATCAAACCCGCAAACTGTGAATTACAAGACAAGCTCCCTAACCATCATACCACAGTGTCACACCACTACTTTGTGGTGGCAAGTAATTTTCAATAATGCTTAAGTGACCTCAGGAATGAAATCAAGGCAAGCCTGCCACACTCCAAGAGTATAGCACACAATCCAAGAGTATCCGAAGACTTTTCTCTAACCTTCACCATCATTCAATTTAAATGCATTAAAACACTTTTGGTGGTTATATAAGGATGAAACCGTCTTTCTATACATCACATCAAAATTCCAAGCCTTAGTCTTTGGTATTGTGAAAATATATGAATCTAATATGCCTTATATTCTCATTATCTCAGTTTAAAGACATATCTCAGGATCTTACACTTGCATAATATTCAAAATTTGCAAAGAGGCATAAAATGTGACCTATTACACACAGGTGACATATCTACCCCCATGTGCTGGGAGGCAGAATTCCCCTAAAGCTGGCAACCACATTGTCACTCTGATGCATTCTTACATCATCAGGCCATAAAAGGTTATAATGTTGAACAGACCTTGGAAGCCCCTGAGATTGCTTGCAGTCTCAATGTCTTTGCATTCTATCAAGACAAGGTATGTGTATATTGTATGTTTAAGTCTTTGTAAGTGAATACACACTGTAAAGTTGTTTCACTGAAAAGCCTCCTATTGAACAACGCTAAAGCCCTCTCTCCTTCATTCGACTCTGTGCCCTGTCTGGAGCTATCCAATGAATCACTCAGTGGCTGAAAGAATTAGACAGCGAATATGAATTTATGCAACAGGGAGTCAGACTGTCATATTCAATATCTTGCCTGCCTTCATCACTGACTGTTAGACCAATTATGCAGTGCACCATGTCGTAAAGAGCCAACTAAATCTCAATGTTAAATTTCATATTCAAGGGTTATCTCCTCTAAAGCGTTTCAGTGCTGACCCAAACCAAATTCCATGTGGCTGGTATATCCCTGAGGGAGATTTTTTTCTCTTTTCTATTTTCTTCGGTAGTTTTGATTATTAAAAGTTTTTGACAATTAAAAAGAACTCCAAAAACTAATGAGTACATGCCGTGAAGCTATTATCAGAGCAGCATGGGCAGAAAAATCTTTGTTGTGGTCCTCCTTCGCTCTCACATAAAGCCGATTTAGGCACCGAGTACCCTTCGGTCTTTCGTCCATGAACCATGTCAGGCAATCCAATGCTAAAAGTAATTATCAAGCAAGAACTCTAAATATTTTCATAATACTTGGGCTAGATGAAGATTCACATATTAGTGAGGAAATATATTTGACATGAATACTTTTTAATTAAAGATGCCCTCTTAGATCTCAGCAATGTTTGCATTCCCACAGAGGTTCACGATAAGCATTATGTCTACCATAAATTTTCTGACTGCCACATTACAATCATCCAAAATCATGAGTTCAGATCCATTATCATCATTTTGTTCAAAGTCTATGATCCAAGTTGTATCATTTATCATTGTGACATTGTGATGACACTATGTTCCGTCTCATCCCAAATTAACATGTAATCATGGGGCCTAACAGTGGCTGGTAAGAGCAACAGAATGCTGCATCAGATTTCACTCAAGAGCTAGAGTCATTAGATACTGTGTCCAAGGTATAGGTCGTTTCCAAGTTCTGGGAAGCTAGGATAAAGTACACAGCACTTGCGCGCATTTCACATTTAGTCAAGATCAATATTTATTCCATTACTGTGCTCTCATGCCAGGGTGAAACTTCCGAAAACACTTTACTCCTTCTGATCGCCCTGACTACCGAGGCTAAGGCTAGCCCTGTGAACCAGTCCCGAGGAAGGACAGGAAGACAGAGTGAAAATGAAGCTCAAGTCCGGTGGAATGTTCGCCTCCTCCCTACGATAACAGCTGTGCAGCGCAAATTATTTCAAAGACACGTCTTCCCTGCTCTTGGGCTCCAATAATTAATCACTCTATGACATTGTTAGAATGCTCTGCACAATTTACACCACACGCCTAGGGGGCTTGATCGATATTTATGGAGAGATGTTCTCTCCGGCTCTCAGTAGAATCCATCCGCATCTATTTGCCCGTCTGTCTATGTTGTATCGATCTGTCAATATTTATACCCACTTGTGTACTTCTGTGATGCCAATGAGACAAGCCCCCTACTGACAGGACAGTTTGTGGGGAAATAGGCAGCTCTACTTTGATCGGGCAAGGTGGGGATATTTCAATTTCAAGGTTAGTTTTTTTTTTTAAACAGGGGAAGATATTTAATTAGTAGTAATGCATGTTGCCAGTTAACTCAGATTAAAGTGGAAAGTATTTGTAATCATGCTGCCAGGGGCAACGGTTCCAGATGGGAAATATTAATGGGTATATATCATATATGATATATATGACCAGAGAGTTGCACAGTTAAGCCCCTCATTCCACTGAAATATATTCATATATTTGAGAGGAAGTTTGAATCAAGCATTCTGAGGTCAGCACATATGTGTGAAATATTCCAACATGGCCAACACATTACAGACGTTAATTTTCTGTATTGTCTGTGCAAAGGTCAGCACAACTAAGCAGAGGCAATTTCGTAAATTTCCTGTCTCTTGCCAGCTTTCATCGTCATACATAGATATTATTGTAAAGCATTAATTCAGTTCCTCTGTTTCTTTGTTGCATCTGTCAAGAGAGGGGTGGGAATATGGGGAGCAGAGAGGCACTGATGGCTCCCACAGAGGATTTTCGGCAGCTATTTTTAGTGAATCAGCATAAACAAAGATGACAGAGCTGCGCTGTGTCACTTCCTCATTTATTTATTTATTTACTAAATATTGTCAAATTGTGACTGGATGGAAAAAAAAGAAGAATCTTCTCCTTCATCACCAGGCTCGGGACGGTTTTCGGGTTCTCTGCTGTTTCGGAGGAAGGATTTTCCTGCAGAGGAGCGATCTAGAATTTTCTGAGCGGCCTTCCCAGAATCCTTCGTTTCATGCTTGCGGCGCAGCTCACAGGTGGTTGTATCACGAGTCAGCAGCTGTCGCCAGCTCCGGCGGTGTTCCAGAAAGATCTCCTAGCCTGCCCGTCTTGAACATAGCTCTTTACCCACTTTTTAAACGAGTACATATACAAAAGAGTAGATAGAGAAAGAACTAGGCTAAATGAGAGAGAGAGAGACCAACCAAGAGAGAGAAAGTGTGCAAGGAAAAAAAAAGCAGAAATCAAACAGCTAAGAAATCAAAAATAAGAATTTGCAGCTGACGGGGGTGTAGCTCTGCAGTAGCTGCTTTGGGTCTCTGATATAACTTACTGAAGCCTTTCTTAAGGTCAGCCTCTCCCACAGGGGGCCCCTCACCAACACTGCTCCCTCTGAAGGAGTCTGCTTTTAAAGATTAAAATTCACTCGCCAGCATCTGATCGCAACGATGCAAAGAGCACGCCGTATCTGCGGCGGCCGAAAGGAAAGAGAAAATACGACAAGGCACGGGTAAATCGCTCCTTTGATGAACCAATCTGCCTTTTAGTGGCATTTTGTCTTTTTTAAGCACAGTTTATCTTTGGAGTCCTGCAGGTTTTTTTATTTCCCGATTTACCAATGTCATTGGGTGTTTAACACTCTCTTGAAAGACTTCACTTCTGCCCCCAAAAAAACTCTGGAAAGTAAGTCTTCCATTTTTATGATTGTCAAGTGCAATTTGTGTCATCTAAAAGGATGAAATGATTCAAAAAGATAGTCATGGCAATTGCATGTATATGGGTGACAGAATGATCAATAATTCATTTCCACAAATTTGAAATTGTTAAAGGTTGTGTCTTGGGAGTGTACTATTTTTAGAAGTCACACTTAACACCAGGGGTGCATTTGTAAAGCCAATGTGAGAAATATACAACACCTGTATCAACATGATATAATATGCTTATAAAGAATTTGTAACTGGACATGTGGTCACTGGAGTTGAGTTATTTTTTTTTTTCTGTTTGGTTTATTCAGTTCTCACAGTCTCAGACTTCATGACCTCAAGTTAAGGATAAAGCACATTGTAGTTAGATTAACCTAAACCCATAGAATGTTTGAAACACACTATGGGGTACTTGGAAAGGCATTATTAAAAATATAAGAAACAGCAAAATGCTCATATCCAGCTTTGTGTGTTATTGCCGATTGTGGCCAAAATGAGTCTTTTCAGTGGTAGAGCTTGCTTTTATTCTTAACCGTAGTTTCCTTGAAAAAGTGCCATGATTAATATATTTAAGGACAGAACTCTCTGCAATGTGTTAAGAAAATTTGCGCCTGCCATTGTCTTGAATGTCTCACTAGCTCCCAGCTCTTTGTCTTAGCGAAATCCTGCACAAGTCAGGCTCGTTAAGTGTTCCCATTTGCTCTTTTACGATGGGAACAGAATGGCCAAAAATGTCACCTTGCGTCACTACAATCCCACGTACCAGCACACACCAGAGTGACACAGACTGTACAGGGCGATTCTGACTCTAAGTTCTGGCTGAAAGCATTGGGTGATTTTCATTGCATTTAGTGCTAAGCACGCTCTTTTCACTTCATGTTTATCTTTCCGTTATTGGACTTTCCTCCCCCTCGCCCTGCAATAAAATCAACAATCCAGTTTCTTCCACTGGTGCTACTAGAGATTGTAAAAAACAGTGTGAAATGTTAAGAATGGGCGATATTCCACTCGGGGAGAGGTATACAGAAATGTTAGAGGAGAGACATTTGAAAAGGAGCAAATGAAAAAATCTTAGTACCTGAATGGCAGTTAATTGAGTCCATTCGTTTATTCTTCTTTCATTAAATACATTACCAACCTCAGCATTGATTGTGTCTCAGAGCAGAGAAAGCACACTCATGGAGTATCATAGGGACATAATATATGGTAAGGCTCTTAGCGGATGCAAATTTGTATCTCCTACATGCAGTTAAATATACTTTTTTAAACAAAGTAGAATGAGTGATTGATGAACTGGGCTCCTATAGAGATCCTGATTAATCCAAGAGATTTATCCACAAAACTTTCCTTTTGGGAATTATGAAAATTAAACTGAAAGCTTCCCTGAGGGCTTCTGAAAATTCTCCTAGAATTACGTTACCCTCTGATGAATCATACTCGAGGAAATTCCAGTTGGTTTTGTTTAGTGGAAAAGCAAAACATGTTTTTCTGTTCTATTTCCCTCCAGTGATCCAAGTACCTTTGGATTCTTGAATAATTTAAAAGAATGAAAAAAAAAAGTTTGTCCTTGGGCCCTTTTTTATTTTAAAATTGAGAGATGGGGGAAAGTTGGAGGGATCGAGAGACGGAGAGGAACACAGACGCATCACTGCTCACATGGCTCACTGATCTCAATTTTGAGATTAAGTATTGATGAATCATGAAGTAAAGAACACCAACAGAATGCATTTTAACGTGATTACAGTTTATGACCTCATAAATAACATAGATGCTAATTGGTTTATCATCTCCAAGCAAGTTTCCAGGTGCAGTCATAACAGAAAAACTCCCAGATAAACCTTCAAAAGCATCCAACAGACACCATATCCATTTTCACTCTGCACTTCCAGCATTCTAAACATTTCTCTTCCTAGACCCACTGCTGGTGGCTTATTTACTTGCGTATAAAGTTAAACAGATAGAATTTGTGCTGGTGTAGCGTTGCTGACACTCTCTCAAATTCAATCATTCTCAGCAGATGGAAGGATTGGTTATCTGCTCCTCACTTCCTGCCAGGTACAGTCCACACCCTGTGAGAGATAATTATGTTTGTTCCATGGGAAAGAGCTATGTTAGATTCTAAGCCATATAGAATTGGAGATAGTCCAGATAATATGGCCTGTCACACCTTCAAAACCTCCAGTAGAGCAGCCAAATATTAGCAATAAAGATAATTGCATTTCTGTTATTAATGGCTTAAACAATATTATTTTGTCTATTTATTTTACAAGAACAACAAAAACAATTATTGTATTATAGCATTATTATTGAAGGCAGTGTTTCTGTTTTATTCCTTTTCCGTCTCCGCACCATTTATATAATAATGCTACATTTATAAACTGAAAATAACACATGACTGCCATGGATTTAGATGTGTAACTTTGCAACCACATAGCAGAAGTTCATTAATTGCAACAATTAGCTTGATGTACAAAATAAGTCCCTGGGTCCTCACTTTTTGATCTATGGTATATACAAAATATTACTTTAGATAGCCTTTTTCATATCCTCAATGTGCATATGCAATTTTTTGTACAAAAAGAAAAAGCCCATATCAGGCACATGAAAATGCACAGATGTATACTGGACTTATTTTCTCATCAGTGGCTTGCATAGAAGGATATTTGGATAAGGATAGACAAAATTTTCCCAAGATTAATTTTCTCAACTTCTACAGAGAGAAATTGTTCTGGTTTAAATCGTATTAAGTAAAGGACCTAAGATGAGTTCACCTCATTCCTAACAATGAACAAGTTTAAAGGAAAAGTTAATTAAGAACTCATTTGGTGAGAATGTCCTGGCGTGACAGCCGTGGAAATGAAGTGTATTGTCCCTGAAAGCCGTTTATTTCAGATCTCTATCAGAAGAGAGGATGTGAAGCCGAGATCATGGCTAAATCTGAGACAGTGTTCTCCTGTCTGTTCCAGCCCTGGGACTCGAGCCACTCAGCTGCTATGTTCTCAGCTTCGTCCCGATGGAGTCTGGGTCTCTGCCCTGTCACACACAGCTGAGACTCTCTACCTTTTCCTCCACACAGAAAAAAATCTCCATCTTCTCTGCAAAAAATAATGATTCTGTCATTACATATGGATGATTTTACTCAACTGCATTTCTCTGGAATATTTATGGACCCTCGGCCATACAGTTCTTGAGATAATTGTGATGAAAGAGTCTGGAAATGGTCCTTTGGCCTTGTTGGTCATCTGTAGTCCTCACTCCTGGTCCTGGAGAGCCGCAGTGTAAGCTAGTTTTTGCTTTCACCTGAAACTCCACAGCAAATTGTAACATATGAAACCAGGTGAGGAGAGTTAGCTTTATAATCAGCTGTCTCATTTGGTCAACAATAACAGTGTAACTACAAAAACCAGCATGCAGTGTGGCACTCTGGGACCAGGAGTGAGGACCACTGGTCTAATGTGTGAGGCAGCAGACTTTATGATTGGGCTTCTCCTTTTGCATCGAACAATTCATGACTGGCGTTCTCTTCCAGCAGATGTTTATTGAGAGGTGCTGACCCCTGGTTGGTCAGTGGTGAGAGGGCACACCCCTGTGGACAGAAGCATCCTACGAGATTACCCTTTCTGCAGGAAAGAGCTCCTCTAACACAGGGTAGACATGATCACTCAGCCATATTATAACTATATTTCACAAAGTAAGATCACTTTTTGACCTTTTTAAAAAATGATTCAGTCTATTGAACCTCAGTGTTGATATTTATGCCCATTTGATGCATTTTTAAAACCATTGCCACGTGCAATAATTTCCAGACCATTGTTTTCTGTTCTTCATTACACATTAGCAATGATAGACGTTGGCATATCCAGCCTCCTAATTGGACACAATGCTTTTCTCAGCCAGTCTGAAACACCCCCTCAAATTATGTATTAGGCACAAGTGTTACCATTCACAAAAAATAGACAGAGTAATAATTTGTTCAGTAAATTTGAACAATTATTTGTTCCTGAGTTGATATGTCCAGTCACAGCTATTGGACTGTCCCATGGCTGAGATATCCTCCATGATTTTACACATAACCATCCAGTCATTATGCAGGATGATGGGGGAAAACTAGCATGGGCAGAACGCAGTCTGGTTGCTTTTAAATGATGAAATGAAAGATATACAAAAAACAATGTCTTCTTAAGATTGACAGATATTGGTCAGGATTCAATCAAAAGCACTTAGTCACTTTAAGGGAATGAGTAACATTAAGTAAATTTAAATAGATATGGCATGTAAAACATACCATAACTTTCGCCTGGCAGGATGGAGGAAATAATACATTATAAAAAAGGACAATGTATACTCACTCACTGATTGACACTATCGTTGAAATCCACTATTATCTTTAATCTAGCTCTCTAGAGCACAGCATTTCAAAGATATCACAGTGTGGGAATGATTCATTCTGTAGTCTTAGAGAGGATAGTCAAGTAGCGTAAATTAAATGAATAAATTCACATTTGCCCTGACAGAGGCTTAAGTCTATTTTGATTGGATTGCATTTTATTGAATCTATCCCCAAGTGTGCTTGATTGAATCTGACCCACAGTCTTTTTGACAGCATTGAATATCTAGATCCAACAAATGAAATGATACCAGAAATTATGGGGGAAATCATCTGAACACCAAAGACAGATACTGGCCATCTGTGCATTTTGCAAATTGAGTCAAAAGGAGGCAGTCACAGTGGTCCAGCCAGTTCTGAACAGTTGGAGAATGAAGTTATAAAGGGATTCTCGAACCACAGATGGTTTGCGTCTGTTTAAATTGCAGTGAAATGTTTGAGTAAATCAACTTCAAATGCGTTGTAAATCGTTTCCGCTTCATTGGCGTCTTTTCCGGGAGCACATCGCACACGAAACATCGCTCTCGGATTACCCTGCCGCCCGTGATCACGTTTGCGTCTCTGCTTGTAATTCTTTGAGCATGACTGTGCATGTCACAGGCTGTCAGAGGAAATATTCCCGTCCCTTCGCTTTATGAGTGTGTGAAACATATTACGAAGGCCAGCAGACTTGCTTCATTTAAAGGGAGGACAAACTTTACTGGAGATAATTCAGACTGCCTGGCATGTGAAATAAATCTCCCCTTTCTCCAGTCTCAGGCTGTTTGTGTTTACACATAAATCCAGAAGTTAACAGCCATGTATAAATACATACAGTAAGCTGATTACAGTGCTGCCATAGCAAGGGAAATGGGCACAAACATAGAATAGCACAGAAATGCACTGACCACATTTGTAAGTCATAAGTTATATTTTAAAACATAACATGTCATGCATGTACCAGCAAAATATAACCTGATAGAGATGGTGAGTTGGCCAGAGGTTGCAAGCCTTTCTCAGATTTGGCCTCAACATCGTTGTGTTTAGAATAACCATAATGTGCATATATTTAACCATGTCAGGCTGTGTAGTTGTGTAGAAGTAAACCATGACAATGTAACTTAAGAAGAGACAGCAAGCAATTTAACTGTGTTTCCTCCATCTTTGATGGATAAACACTAAAGAAAAAAAAGGTCCAAGGAGGTGGCTGTCATTTGTTAACTCAGCAACAGCAGATCAATATAAATGATAGGAAAATTATTTATTTATGCACTTATTATGGGCTGTATTCTTGATTATGGCAGACACCAGCCTTCAGTATGATATTACTTTGATCTACTTTATTACCTAAATGGAAAAACAATCTTACTGTACTTGGGCTACTGCTTTTGGCTCCAGCTTTAGCTTTATTGCTTCCAGCACCACAATGGAAAGTGATCATTATTGGCTCACAACACAAGGTCATCTGTCCATCACACACTCATCTCCTTCATGTAAACATTCAGTATTGGATGTTGGATGGTGAATGTAGATCTTGGACACCATTTTGTACATTTGTTTGTACAGAATAGTTAGGATTGGCCCAGCTACTGACCCATGTCCTCTTACAGTTTCATGAGTGACACATGCATGCATTCAGGTAAATTAATCCCTGTCTACTATATATATAAACTTACTATATATATTGTAAGATGTTAATTATTTTACTGTGATCATTAGATCGTCATGCATTTAGCTGAATGTCTTGTAGTATTTAGATCTATGATATGAAGGCACCACAGTTTGGGCATGCTTCCATGAACCTGTCCACTACTGAATCCCATCTCATGATAATGGGTAAGGCAGCAACAGCTGAAGCAAGGTTCTCAGCCAAAGTGTGATCACTTTTGGGGCGCTTGAGATGTTTTGAAAGCAACCGAGAAATGCACATAAATTAAGAGAAGGAGAATTCATAAATAAACGAGTACATATCTCCATAAACATGAGCACGGATGGAGCAATTTGATCTTGTAATGGAGGCCATTATGTTTCATTAATGTCTTCGGGATGGGCAGCAGAATTTTCTAATTTGATTGGCTCCAGAGAATCGATGCACTGTTATAATTGTAAAGCTAATACAGAATGTCACGGCACATATATTTCAGCACTCCCTGACCTCAGTGATTTTACACACATGATAACATCCACCATAAACGCTGAACACACATGACAGGAGTCGCTGTCTTTCACTTTTATGACAGAAGGAGGATTTATAACGGCTTGCAATCTATTCAAGTGAGACAGGTTTACAACCCACCTGTGCAACACTTCAAAGGGTTTATAATCAAATGGGAAATATTGTAATTTAACCATTATAAGGTGGCACTATAAGGAGGTTAGAGTAAAAGAAAAAAAAGATAACTTTTGTGAAAGGTATTTATAATAATAAATTGGCCATATAATTAAGATCGTTTTCCAAAATATTCTGCCATTAAGTCAAAGTTAGAAAAGTTAAACTTATCAAGACACTATTTCAGCGACAGAAGAGCTGGTATCTTGAGTAGTGCCCCCTTCCTCTGTCTTAGTTTCCCCTGTCCAGGGTCCTGAACAGCCCTGCGCTCTTAGGAGGCACTTGGCTGCTGTCCCAGGTCCTGAAGTGGGGACAGGACCGTCTGGGGAGGGAATGCCCTGCATCTGTCTCTCATGCTGCCGCATTCACTTTAACATAAACACTGTTTTCACTTCAGCTCCAGGGAAGTGTAGTTGTAAACTTTATACAACATAGGGCAGACTAATGCAAAATGTAGGACCATAATTCTCTGTCGTCATTGTGCAGTCTCTGTAAAACTGGGCCTGCCTCCAAAAATCTGTTGTTGTTTTACTGTTTAAGATTTTCTTGACTAACTGCTCATTTGTAAATATATCCTTGAAAGGTTTTCACCCATTGCACACACAAACACTCACTTACTCACACACACGTACAAACCACACACATGAATTTTTGATGTTTTTATTGTCTGATCTCCAGGCATAGGCTAACGTAAGCTTATACAAGTTTCTAATTTTATTTCCAGAGCCCCTTTGAGTGCATGCGTGCTCAAACGAGCGTCCGTGCGGTGTATGTTTGCTAAATGATGAATCATTTAACTGTGCTTAGCCGCAACATGGCGTTAAAATTAATGAGAGTTCTGCCTCAAGGCAATTAACATAGCCTTTTATTCGCTGACGGAAATTAACTAACAAACAACCCATCCCATATTTGCATAAAGTGACATGAAGCCTCAGGTATATTGTTTAAAAATCATTAAAAATATTTTGTTATCAATTTCAATCAGCGACTCATATTCACGACTCATGTAGACAACTGTCGTATGTTGCAATATCACCTCTGGGATTTTAAAAATGGACGACAGAGGTTTAATGACAACGAATAGTCCTCTCCGGACTTCCCATGACAAACTACATAATCAAATTGAAAAGAGAAGTCTCCAAGGTTTGGAGAGAATACTTTCCAAATCATGGTTACAGTTTCCGCACACTCTGGTCAAGGGTATCTTTAGCTGTCTAACGTTCATCCCCGAAAGCCAGTTTCTCTCATATAAAAAAACCCGAAGCGGGACGAGTAGGTTACGAACGAGTGGCCACCCTATAGTTATCAGCGGTGTTTTGTTGTGTTTCAATAGCTTGGATACGCGCGCGCTATTTGTACTACCACTCTCCTTTTAAGACGAGGGAGGTTGCGCCCAGGGGGTGGGACGGCATGAACTTCTTGCAATCAGAAAACACACTGGCAACCTCTCTATAAGACATACCCTGTCGACAAGACCGTTATTTCTATTGCTATAACATTACATTGTGTTTATTTTTTTTATATCAATAGCTTCTGTCTGCCGTTTTTTCAGAGAAAAAGCACTCTTCCTGATCAGATGCTAGATGATTTCAACGTGGAAACAGACTTTGCCTCTTCTTTTCGTGGTTTTGATAACACAAGGTAAGACCCAACTTGTGCGTGTAAAGAAATCCATGTCTCCGAAATGTTCGCGAACTGGTCAGCTTTGATCGATGTAGATTAAATACGACATGCATATAGAGAACTTCAACGAGTAAAGATATCCCAAAGCTAATGCAAATGCATAATTCAGGATGCAATTTTGTCGTGTTACAGAATATACCGTTTGCGCTGCGGCAGCTTTCCGTTCAGTCACGACGATTACTTGTCTCGGATTTACACCGATAGTAAATACATGATAATTTTTTTCTTTATTGAGCAACATGGGGACATTGAATTCGCGATGAAAAAGTGCTAAGATGTATCATCTTCTGTTTCAATTGTGTTTGAAAAGTTAGTTTAGTCGATATGAGCATGCCCTTTTGCTAGGCGATAAGGAAATGACGCATTATTATCTGTTCGCAACTGGCATATTTATTTTGATTTTTAAAATCTGTGATTGGGGGAGGGGGAGCATGCATAATACTCAGAATACAAGTTTTTTTGAAAAACTTTAAAGGGTTGCTGTTCAGTTCCAATCGATTATATATTCAAGTTGTACTAACTGCGAAAGAATACTTGTTCTAGCAAACAGAATGACAAAGCTGTTTTGAGTTGTATGCATTGTTTATGTGGTAATGGTCATGACATGTCTCTTCATTATAATCCAGTGCATCCACACCTCAGGCAAGTCCATGCTACAGCACAATGCTAATTCATCCCGAATGAACAAATGGGTATGATGGAAACTGTGGAAATGCTAATGTATTTCTCTGTGTGTGCGCGCGTGCGTGCGTCCGTGCGTCCGTGCATGTTCACGTTTGCCTAGCCAAGAGCATTGATTTCCACAACTTCTGATCTTTTTCTGTAGTATAGGAATTAATAGGGCTGCTTAAGAGATATTTGAAAATGCTTTTTTTTTTTTTTTACAGATATGCAATTGCAACAGTGAAGTTGAAAAGATGGAAGTAGTCAGGGATAGAGACCTGTGCCCTAGTTGGTTACGTTTCAAACAGACTTGCTACCAGCCAAAAACCCGTGCATCGCAGGGGATCAGCAGAAGTCTATTATACGATGTTGCCTTTAGCTTCATTCAAACACAACACAGTATATCAAACATATACAGAACTTAACTGACTGCCAATCAAAACCAGTCAAAACAGTTTTTCATTCAATTCACATAAGACCTCCATGTAGCCGATGGCAGTAAATGTTGAAACACTAAATCTGACAGTCTTGAGAGGGCCTCTTTTTGTTTGTTCTACACATCTTCCAAAAATAAAGAGGTTCCCTAAAGTACTTTGAAGTGTTCTCCCTTAGCCGCTGCAGCATTCTCAAGCTTTCTTTAACTGTGGTTGATTAGTTCCTGTAGTTTCTTCACACGTGAGGAACAGCTCTGTAAAAAGCCTAATTAAACTTTTCGTGGTCTCAAGGCAAGATTTCCTGCTGATGAAGCATGTGATATCAAGGAACATGCTAACTCAATACTAAAGAATGGTTTCAGCTCAGGGTTTAGGTTGGTTATTAAACAGTACATTACCTTCAGAATATTTTTTTTGTCTTTTATTGTCAGACAAAAATGTCATAGCAGCTGTCAGACAGCATTGTGGTTGAGAATAAGCACCTGAAATTTAACCTGAAAGGTAGCTTTCATGAAAGACTTGGATGTTTACCACAAACTGAGTTTTGGGATCTTAGTTCAGAAGGGCCCTAATGCTTACGGGACCAAAATAGTGTAAGGAATATGAATCAGTTTGAATTGCATGCTGATGACCAAATTATGTTCACTCATGACTCACAGCATTCAGGTAAATGTAATTGTTTAAAATGACTTTGAATCACAAGGTCCCTGAGTAACTGGAAGTAGGTGATTGGGGCAGAGTTCATTTTTAAGTAAGTACTGTGATGGTAATCACTTGATTGTTCAAAGTGAATACTTGTTTTCACATCTAAGTATAAGAATCTCATCCTTCTCAGGTCGAATTCCTATTTGTGTATTGAACATTTCACTTTGCTCCATGGTGCACTTCCACATGGACCTGAGGGGTCACCATTTCTCTGCTCGATTTGGGCGATCAAAACATTTTTATAAGCCTCTGTCCATGAAACTGGCATTTACTTGATGCTGTACCTCGAGAATAACAAGCCTAGCTCAGAGCTGCTGATCTTGCAAAAGGAAGGATTTTTGAAATATTTTCCAGTGGAGCAAAAATTGGAGTGAGGCCCTGGGAACCTTGTAGCCTGCGGATCACGCTCGGCAAGCTTGCACTCTGTCGATTCCCCCACCCCACAAAAAAATAGGGGGGATATGGGCAGAGGCTTTCATGGTGTGTGGCTCCAGGATCCTCCTAACATGCTTGTTGAGTGATTATCGTGCATTTAGCACGCACGGCCAAGCTGTTTTCGTGGATTCCAGGCAGTGGCCGGGGCTGCGAGCGTTGAATTTCTTCCCTCCATGCGGTTCGAGCTCAACCCTTCCTGAAATAGCAGGACTATCGCGCTATGGGCATGTTAGTGAGTCATCTTGAAGGATTAAGAGGGAGGAAGTGACCTAGATTGGAGCCCCGAGGTATATGAGAAGTACCCAGAGAAGGAGGTACTCATCATGTCTTGCTGGTGTTGTTACTGCCCCCTCCCCCTATCCCTCTTCCCCTCCTCTTGGTCCCTCTTAGAGTTTCCTCTCTGGGACTCATGTCTGTCATCTCCCAACTCATTGAGGGATGACCAGGAAATTCACAACCTAGAGCATTAGCAATTACACGCGTCAACCAGGTCATTTCGCTGAGAGGGCAATGTGCTACTTATTTTCCTTGTTATTCAGCAGTTGGGTGGCAATGTAGTATAATGGGCTAGTACCTGAAAGATTAATGCCAGGTTTAATGCCTTGGTAGGTCACTGCAGTTGTACCCTTGAGAATATCTGAACTGCTTCAGTAAATATCCAACTGTATAATTAGATACTGTGTAAAAATGCTTTGCAAGTCTCTCTGGATAAGAGCTTCTTATGCATGTCTCAATGTATTCATAGAATGTATTCCTCAATGTATTCTAGGATTTGGGGTGGAAATTTATCCGGATCCTGTTTGGCATCAAATCGTATCTATTTTAACTCTAGGTTTGTTTTGACAGTATTTCTTCCCTGTCTGGTAAATTGGAAACTCTGTTACTCGCAGAGCTGACAGTGTCCTCTTAAAAAAATAGACCAACTGGAACACACACAAATGAGCAGCAAATGTCAGCCATATGATGACAGGTGTGTGTGTGTGTGTGTGTATATATGTATATAAATAAAAGGTATGATATTCACATGAATAATAAGACAAAAAGGGAACTTCCCATAAAATAATTATGTTAAAATACTTGCTATGTGGTCATTCTGTTGTGGCACCTTAAAAATGTCATATTTCATATCTCAGTGTTGATACCTCCCTCAACCAGAACCTGTGTTTCAAAGTGCATAAAAAACCTTTTTTGGTCTATTGAATATGCATTTGTCATTCTATAGTTACACACTCAAGAAGAGAAAGGCCTATTCTGGAATAAGGAAATCCTACGCAGCTCAATTCTTCTAGTGCATCTCAGAATTCCCAGAGAGTCTCTGCTTTATCTTTTATGTCTCTTTCATATAAATACTCATCAATACAAATTTCATGCAAAACCGCAGAAGTGTGACAGTGTCTGACCATTTGAAGGTTGTAGTATTGTGTGTATGAATATGTACAGTATTGTAGTATTTTTCATATGTAGTATTTGAGTTTGATGCTCATTCTGTTCTGATGTGTTTTCAGAGTGCTCTGGCTTGTCCAGGTTATGTGTTGTGGCAAAGTGGACTTGATTACAAGCAGTTTCTGGATAGCAGTCTTACTATAAATACAAGCTTTGTGAAGATTTTGAAAGTGGGTCACGCAAGTGTTGATTCAGTTCTGTGGTGATTTTGGAGGCATTTTCTTGTAGTTTTAGCAATTGTTCTATGACCCCCTTTCTTCTTCCCTGAAGTTTTTCCTGGTCTGGTGTGTACCATAATTGATTTTACTAGTTGATCAGAACTGTTCCTCTCTGCTTGACATGTCTTTTACAGCAGAAATATATTGATAAGGAGCATGGACATTTATATGAAGTACATACATAAATTCCTTTTTAATCACAATTTAGTTACTTAAAGATAAAATTTGCTTCTGTGCTCCTCTATCCTTCGCAAAAAAATTAAGACCAGCTTTCCATTGTGCACGTGCATTCAATGTGAAAGACTAATAGAATGCCACATATGACTTCTTTATGATCGTTCCAAGCCCTATCAGAGTTCATTGCTCAAAACGCAACTCATGCTGCACTGATACCGTGCATGCTCAGTGCAGAGATGCGCTGTGGATTCAGATCCTTGGAGACCTAAAGGTTGTTTCCTAACTGTCCTTCAGCATAGCCCAGTGTGGGGATGCTTCGTTCTGCAGGGTTCCCCCATTCTCAGCATGCAAGAGAAACACCTCTGTTCCATCTTGCCTGCACCAGCTGACAGCAGACTTGTTTTACTCCTGTTTGATTCAGATGGTGCACTGCAGAGTGAACGGAAGCATGTGCTTTTTAAATAAGACGTGCATAAATCTATTGTCTCCTGAATTGACAGTGGGGCATTGCAGTGATGGAACAGGTCTACAGACTAAAGATAGAAGATACAATTCCTTAAAGAAGCAACTGGTATGTGAAGCTCAAGGACTTGCTGCCTTCTTGAAAAATAAAGTTGTGTTTGTGTGAAAGTGACCCATACTGGCCTTGTCGCATGACCTTCTTGCATACGTGTCCCAGTATTGTGTCGTTTTGGCATCAGGAAACAGCCGCACGCAAAGCCAAGCTGGAGAAAGGAGGGGGGTGGCGTGTCGACGCGGGTCCCTCGGCTGTCTGCCTCCATTTGTGAGCCGTTTCCTCCCACAAACAGAGAATCGCACTTAATGTCTCCTCCGGTTTTTTGCAGCTGGGCGACCTTGCGGAAGTGTGACGACATCGTCATGGGGCATGGAGGCCCTGCCGGGGCCAAGGCTCATGACTATTGAATGAGGTGCGGCGCAGCCTCCATTAGCCCCCACGCCGCTTTCGGCAGATGTGTGACGGGGCTGTGCGAATGGGGGCTCACGGTTAACGGCAGCAACCCTCCGATCTACAGCCTATGTGTCTGACACTACCGGCATTAAGCCGTTTAAAGCTCTGTTCACACCAATGCAAGTACAGCCATAGAAACACAGTAAACCCATTACTCAAAGAAACATTTGTTTTGCAGTTTTGATATTCCACAGGCTTTCATACACACATCACCAGACTGTAACTGTACAAAGCTGGTAAAACTGAGCCATCTTTTCTGGTTTTCAGTTCACAACAATGACTTTGCTGTTGGCGTTATATTTTGTCATCAGTAGTCAACCATTTCAATTCATACAAGTTTTAGTCTCAAGAGATAGAAAGCAAACAAATCACAAAATAAAGGAAACTTCAAAGCTATGCTATCTGTGAATTATGGATAAAAAAGTAAACCAGTACAATAATAATAATAAAAAAGCACTTGATCTCTTACCCAAAACTGAAACATTTATGAGGGGGAGCCGATTGCCCTTTCCCTCAGTCGTGGGTTTAATTATTCATGGCATGCCGCTATGCCTTATTTGTGCAGGCATCTTGGTACAAAAAAAAACGCATATCTTCTTCATCTGCTTGACCCTTTGAAATGGCAGAGAGTCCCATGTCAGCGATGTTTGCAATCTCACTTGACCTTATTTTAATGGCACGTGCTTCATTCTCATGTACAGCTTACATTTCGTTTGATGGGGGGTCGATTAATTTTCACATCTTTGCCACAGCTGGGCCTGCCGGGGTCATAGTTCGACACAGGACCAATTCGAGTCATTCTCGTTAGTCGCGGGTTGCAGGGCCGCGTTTTGAAAGAGACGCAGAGAGGGAGCGGAGAGGAGAATTACAGATGCAGTGAAGATAACCCCCAGGCTGATAGAAATCTCTCTCTCCCTCTCTCTTTCACAAAGCTTAAACTCAGGGCTGTTTACGTTCACCCTGTAAATGTGCAAATTCGCCATTCGATTAAACGAAGGGATTAGGCCGCATAACGTTTTGATGTTGGGCTATTTAAGCTTGAGGGGGTAGCTGGGGTCAACAGCAGATTCTGCTTATCAGGAATGTTTTTGTTGACTTTATTTATTTATTGATTTTTTTTTTTAAATCAAGTAATTTCGCTAAAAGCGACTGAACTACACCAGAAACAATCCCATAAGTATTTTTGGTCATGTGAAGTAGCTGGGTTGTAAACATGCAGCTTGATAAGGACACATTACTCAATACATACATAATGTGTGTGCGCTTACTTATTTATGATCCTGTCATGTTTCGTATGGCATTGTAATTTAGAATAAAAATCTATCATATGCACATTATGGCTATTAACTCTCTTCATTACCATTAAAGGAATAAATTAGATAAATCTGATAGTGTTACATAAGGAGCTGAAATGAAAATGAATGCAGATAGCTTTCTCTGTGCTCATTAGTACGCTAATTTCATAGTTTACCATTATACATTGCCTTTTCCAGCAAACAAGCCAAGTAAGTCATTCACCCTCTGATTGTTCATTAAAATTTGTTATTTACACAGGACGTTTGCTGAAAGGTCTATGGTTTAAAAAGGCAAAAACAAAAATTAAATCAAAAACCATATTATGCTTATTTGTAAACCATGAGCTGTATCTTAGAAAAGACTATCCCTTTCGTACAGTAGCTTTTTTAATAATAATGAAGGTCATGTCCTCTCTAGGCCCAGAGAATGGCTCTGATGAAGAGATGTATGCAAGCATTTGTAGAATTTTAACTCCAGGGTGCATACAGAGTGCACCCCTCCCCCCTACACACAAACCCTCTTTCCAATTTCTGAGTACAGTATGCTGATCGCGTGCGTTTCTTAAATCCCCTCAAAACGCGCGAGCACCAGCTCTGCCACGCTGCAACATGCGCAATCCGTTTTAAAATCTGGCAGACTTTTCAGGGGAAGAAAGCGACAGGCTCAGCTAATCCAGCCATGCCTGTACCCTTCCTCCCCCTTCGCCCCCAACCCCCGACCCCCCATCATGCCCCAAAACTTAATTTCAAATGAACATATAAAGCCGTCACCCATTGAAGCTTGCCTCCTAATTTCCTGACATAATTGGTCTTTTTATTTAGCGTGACATGGAATACGTATGAACACATCAAATGCTTGGTAAAAAAAAAAAAGTGCCATACTAACTCGGATTACAGGCTGTGTTTAGCCACTGTTACGAGAAGGACTCGTAGTGCTCATTAATGAGGGGTGTCGAGGACTTGTTTGCATATTAATGAATTTAGAAGCCAGCCATATGCTACATTTAATTACTGCCATCTATGTTTAAGATCACAGTATAGAAACCCTATACCTAACATTTCTCATAAACAAAGATTTCTGATATGTCATTGTGCAGAAATGTGTTTTCTATAAGGTTTTATGTGGATCTTTTCAATACCTGTCCTTTTTAAGTTTCCACAAATGGGTTTGTCTTGCAGTAAATAATTCATGAATCATTTTGCAAATTCCTTAAGCATGTAATGAAAACCTTCAAAAACTCCTTAAACCATTTGTCAACATGGTGCTTTCAGAGCTGCTGTGCTTGGTATGACATAGTATCAGAATCCAAATATATCTAGCTACAAGTGGTTGTTGTTGCAGTACCACACTTGGACAACACATTAGAAAACATTGGCTAGAAAGTCAAAGCTAATGGTTATATGAAAGCTGAACTTAGTGCTGCAAGCAGCAGATGGAGATCCACCTTTTTGCACCGCTCATGCTAGGGAGAAGTGCATTGTGGGAGACTGTAGTTTCAGACAAAAACTACTTTTCATTAATTTATGCAAAACAATCTTCATACACTGTTACTTTTACACTGGCTTAAAAAAAAATCAACAATTTATTTTGAAGCCACAAGCAAGAGGCACTCCTTCCAAACCCCCTTCTGTCTCACCAACTATCACCCTTATGTGATTTGAGCCAATTTAATTAAAATCAATTAGTCAAAGCTGTTGACCCTTTTGTTAACTGGCATCACTATACTCTAATGAAACACAAGTAAATTAATAATGTTATGATGTCAGAGAAGGGCCATTCCTTCACAATGTATATGCTCAGCGAAAAAGTCTGTCCATCAGCGGTATGGAATGCTTATGCAATTACATGCAACTGTGCAAAGAATGATGTAATCGTTTTGTTCTGCCTAGAGGTTGATGATCAGCTTTTCAATCACTGGACTGCTTTTGAACGGTGTACTTGTGGTCTTGGTGAGCGGTTTTAATAAGCTACCAGCTTCCTTGATTCCTACATAGCAAGAGAAGCTGCTTTCCTGTAGCAGGAACTTGAGTCCAGCCCCACTTTTTATTCGCTCTCATCTCCCAAGGAACCCTTATGCCATGTTCACTTCCGAAAAGGTTATCATCGGCCTTTATGACCAAAATCCCTGAAGCGATGGGAGGGGGGTTGGCGGGGAGGGGGTTGGTGGGGGGGTTCGGTCAAGGTTCCTTTTGATTTCTTTTTGAACAAAGGTCCAGTCAATTAACAGATTATGACTGCTTCATTTCCCTCACCCAATTAAGGGAAAATTGGCCTTTCTAATTAGAGTAGAGCTGGCTTTTTATTCAGGTAATGGAATCGTAAAGATCACAAAGTAAAGCAGACACATAACTTGCTCCAGGGGATGGGGGTAGGGGGTGGGAATTCTGCAGGGAAAGAACTAAGGGACAGAAGCAAAGCTAACACATACTGAGAGCATGCAGTGTCCTTTCAAAGCTAAGTC
The DNA here is from genome assembly GCA_022829145.1 of Albula goreensis. Lineage (NCBI taxonomy): Eukaryota > Metazoa > Chordata > Actinopteri > Albuliformes > Albulidae > Albula > Albula goreensis. The sequence goes on from CM040763.1 coordinate 16,865,160, forward strand.
ACAGGACACTGCCGAAGCCTAATGTGTGAAGACAACTACCATGCTTGTGAAGAGCTACATGGTGAGGACTGGAATAAATTGTGATATGTATTTCAAATATATGAACCATAGGGTTTACTTTTTATGGCTCCCTCATCTTGTTGGGAGGGCTGTATTAAACCCCTCTGCTTTGCAGGTCTAGCATGCATGTCTAGGCATGTTTTGGCATGTCTATTTTTCATAGAATGAAATTAATTTCAAATGCAGAAATATATAACAGCTTCCCATAAAAAAGTTGCATGTCTTCCTTTGACAATAATGATTTATAATTTATTTGGATTATATGAATATTTACTTCATACTTGCATGTGTAGCATATTTTAGTTGATGCAAATGACCAGGTTTGTACCACGCTATACCTTCAACACAAGGTCTTTTCCCTCATTCAATATGTACCATGAATATACAAATATCATTTGATCAAATTGCATTTCAAACTCACGACCCAACCATATGCCCTAAGCATTTTTTCTTCATTCAAAATGTCTTCTGGAATACATGACAGTATACTGTTTCAGCTAATCAAATGAACATCTGCTGAACTAGGAAAAATTATGATACTCGTCTTTCTATTTGAGTCCCATATGCAATACAACATACTGCTGTACAACTTGAATATCCATAAATGTCCCTTTTGATGGTATTCGGATATATCCGTTGGTCAAGGTAGCATGTTTATTTTCTTTTTCTTTGGAGAGAGGACAAAACAGTGCTGGAGGATTTTGGGATTTGTTAAATTACCGTGCAAAAGCCGAGGGGATTGGAGCGGCCTCTTAGCAGTGCTGGTCACGGAGTTCCGCTCAAAGACCCATTTTACGCTCGGGCGGACGTGACTTCCGCGTTCCACGCAGCCTCTGGGTTCATCGGGAGGACTTGCGCTAGTTGACCTTCACCCATCTCCTTTCCCCGTACGGTTCCTTTAGATCGCGCCATCCGGCGAACGCTTTGACTCGGAACAACCCGCTAAAAGCTTCCAACCCCCTTTAACAACCAGCCCATATCCTGTTAGGGGAAGACTAAGGGGACACAACGTTCCATCCACTCACATATGATATTGACCTTCACTAAAGACAGGGCCACAGAGGATTTTAATGTGTGGACTTTGCTTGGTCATCTGTTCAAAGTTGTTTGGCCATTTTTACTGTCCTGTTGGTCCAGTCTTGAATGGTGTATGCTTTTGTTTTGCTACAGCTTCAGCTATGCTGAAATCTAATTTTACATCCATGAAATGAAAAACAAATGAAATGGGAAACATTGCTTGTTACTGACTATGGGTTGTGAGAGCCCTGATACAATCTATAATTTTTCAAACATTGTTGGCTATGTGGCATGAAACTGTAATCAGTTGGATGATGTGGTGTGATTTATTTATTTGAGCGTGTGCCGTTGTGAGCTGAGGCCTGTTTTGAGAGTGGGTGGTTCGGGCTCCAGCACTGCAAATATGCTCAATGTGTGACTGTGAGAAGCATCCCCCTCTGGCTCATTTCCTCTGTTACGGACCATCACAGAGAGGAGTATTGAAACATTTAGGGGAATTTTTATTTTAAAGTGCATGCTATGCCCACAACCAGGAGGGTATCTCACAAAACAGGATTACAGTTACTGTGTCAGCATGCTAACTTTCATAAATATGTTTAACTGGATGGAATGAATGGACTGAAATCCTGAATTTTTTCATAATATTTAGTTGACAAACTCCATAACTCCACCTTTAAATCCCCCGTTGTGATTATATCCTAAATGTGACGAAATATTCGTGGCTGTCCTGAAACTTCCGTGCTGATTTTTAACAATTATGTCAAGTGTAAAAAAAAGAATGCATTTGCAAAACTAATTAGCAAAATTTGATTCCGTACCACTCCGTTCCTCACAATGCCTTTCCACACATTTGTTTGTAGCTACATGTAAACATTGATTGGAAATCTAATATACACTCTTGTTGAGTACATGCTAATTTAGTCACCAATGATACAATTTGGCTTACTTTTCATTAACCTGTTTAGAACAAGCTTTTATGTAATACCACTTTCATTCCACAAATTTCATTCATTTAACATCAATTTATATATCCATTTAGATGCATTTGCATACAAATGGATATAAATGCCTTTAGATACATGATGATTTGTAGGGATTCCAGACAGTACCTTGAGCATAACATTTGTGCTCCTGTCAATAAAGTTCTACCTAAAAATAAATAAATAAATAAAATTCCTGCAGTTATCTTGGCTTGTTGGATCTTTGCTTGCGGGATCGGTGATGCGTATTCTTTCATCTATAAGAGACTTTACTTTCTTCTAACTCCACCCAGACTGCTTCTCATCCAAGGGGGAGGACCGACTCTTCCACCGGCTTTTCCGCAGATACAACCAGTTCATCCGGCCCGTGGAGAATGTGTCCGACCCCGTGACAGTGGAGTTTGAGGTCTCCATCTCTCAGCTGGTCAAAGTCGTAAGTCTGGCTTATTCACACAGTAATAAAATTTGTCATTATAATCTCATTAGTCAATTGAAACGTAAAATTTGCAAAGCTAAGATTTTACTGTGGAGATATCGAGCAGCATAGTATATTTATATAATATTCAGATCTTAAGGAAAATAATTATGCCATTTGTATTACTAGTATTTACCACGTATGGTTTAGAAATAAATAAAACATAGCTTTTAAAAAGCAGTATCACATATTGAGAGTGTCTGAAAAATTTGACAGCTTCCCACACTTAAAGATATAAGTCTTAAAGATATTTTGCTTTTAAAAGCCTAACTATGGCTGCTTATTAGCTTATAAATGACAACAAACTATTTATGTTCTGTGTTTATCATATAGAAATATTGTCTATTTAACCTTCAGAGGTTCACTGTTGTCCATGCAGTTACTTATCACCATGAAAACATTTTATCTTATCAAGAACATTAATTGTTGTCAAATTTTAATTTTGCTAATGGCATATACTTGGTTTTAATTTAACCTCTGGAGGTGCGGTCTTAAATTCATGAGACACGTGAATTCTGTAAGTATGCAGTCAAACTACGAACCTTAAACCGTCCAGAAACCACACATCACAAACTCTTGTCAAGAAGGCTTATAAGTATGAATTCCTTTGGCAAATCCACAAGGTACTGCTGGGCTTTGCCTGTAATTAATGATGAGTCATGTATAATTCTAGTTCCCCCGACTGTTGAGTAATGACACAACATTCATCTTACACTCACAGATGACCAGCCCACATGGCACAGAGGGCCAAAATGGCTGACTAATCAAGCTCATATGTTTATTGATAGAACACCCCATTGATAGAGGGATGAGGACCCGCACTCTTTCATGTCACCTTTCAATTACCCGATGAAATGTACCTGTAACACCGGGCAGTTGTTTGTCTTATGCTGTTAAGATCAATGAAAAAAGATGACTGAGAACCAGCCGAAAGTGAAGATGCCTCCCGTCAGCATGACTGTTGCTTTTCCCTGGATGAGTTTATCAGTCAGTGTGTTGATGTGAAGTGACAGATCTAAATTTTAAATCAAGCAGAACGTGATGTTAGTTGATGCTTTGGTTTTCAGCCAAATTGGCCAATAACAGGAATCAAAGGCCAAAAAACATGTTTGCTTCTATGGGGGCATCCAGAGACTGCTGGTTCATTTTTTTCCATTGAGAGAAGCCCACCCAGAATATGTACTTAAACAAATACATATAATTAATATACCTAGACACTCTCTTAATCAATGAGATGCAAACTAAAGTTTTCATAGGCTTATAGAAAAAAGCATCCTTTTGTCATTGGAAATCAGATGACTCCCAATTTAAACATAACACTCTTTGAATCAATAAGGTATGGCCAATTCAGTATTGTACCGCATTGTGCAGTGTGTCTTGTACCTTACCCATGACCATGAGTACAAAATGTATGTCTTATTCTGCTTCATATATGTGTTCTGTCTCCTGCAGGATGAAGTGAATCAGATCATGGAGACTAATCTTTGGCTGAGACATGTGAGTGATATCCCCTTACAGTTACCCCACAGGGAGCTGGGATACTGACAGCTGTAATGCCTTATCTCATTAAGGGTAGTAATGAAATGGTCAACAGATAGCATCCAGGACAGAACCCAATCACACTTAGTCTCTGTAAGGGTCTATGCTCTTCATTCAAAACACACTTCACACTTCACATATTCCTTTGAATATTTTCTATTTTATGGTGAGTCAAGCAAAACTGTCCCTTGGAATGAGTTCTTATCATTCTAAAATACCAGGTACCTATAAAGAGACTGAAAAAAAATTAGTCTCGAATCTAAAGGTGGTTCCCCATGGCTTTTCCCAAAAGCACTTCAAGAAAACCAAGTGGAGAAACAAAAGCAGCTCAGTACTCTTACCATAATCTCATAAATCTGGAGTACTAGAAATTGTTCAAAATATAACAGCTACTGAACATCTAACTCCAAGGATATATGCTTAAAAGTACATCTGAATTATGCATTTCATTTTCCATAGGAAAACTTGCATTTTGCATTTTTTTTGCAACCAATGCATTAGCAGTGGATTCACAGCATGGAGTATTTACCCAACATTAACCATGTGTATCAGGTTATAATACCAATGAATCAGATAACGCATGTGGGAAAACATAAGCTACAGGGTAGGATGCTTTCTCATCACCTCTGGTGATAGCCTACTGCTGACAACATGGAGGTATTCCTGGGTATGCATAGAGCTCTTCTCTTCTAATGCACTGTATGTGATGCTGTCTGAAACCACACGGCCATCAGTCTAGCATCAGAGTCTCTGTGTGTCTCATATATCTGTCAGTGTGGTGGGTCGGAGGGAATCACTACATCTTTGCCTCAGGCATCCAATCAGCAATCTTCTAAGATCTCGAAAGCACCCTGAAAGAAAATAGCTGGCTCATCAGTGCAACATACTGTCCGATTTCCTTAGATAGACATATATGTGAGCATTAACATGAGTGCAAATACACACGCACGCATGCATGCACGCACACATGGTTACACTCAAGTTAAAGCACACACACACATACACAGTACAGTTCACAGTTTTTGGTCTCATTAGGTGATGGTCCTCAATATTCAGGATTCTGCCCCTCTTTTCCAAACCCCTCGCTCTCTCACACCTCAAATCCGATATGACCACTGGACAATGAGGAAGCGCATGCTTGGCCACGGGCTGGAAAATGTATTACAGGATTATGGAGCGTTTAAGGAAAATGATCCCTCTTCTCCATATGCTGCTGGTGTGTGACGGAACACGTTCCGCGCTCTCTCTCTCGCTCCCAGTCTCAAAACGCATCCCCGCTTCCAGGAGATTAATGACAGTGCTTCTTTTTACGGCCCTCGTCATTAAGAGCTGCCGTTACAGCTAATGACAGGTCCTGCTTTGGTGAAATAAGTCAAGGAGTAGTGCATTCTGGGAAGAGAAAATTGCCTTTGGCAATCAGCCACAGAGCTTTTGATAGTTTTATTTTATTGTCTGTAGTTCAACAGTTTGTGCTTGACTGTAGCCCCAGCAAATATAATTTCAAACTTTCTATGTGAAGTGAGACAGTGCAGAAAACATAAAATTCACTTATTTATATGTATCAACACGCTGTCTTGATATTTGCTATCCTTGAACATTCAGATTGCATTCCGTATGATTATGAAAATGTCTGCTATATTGTATGTTATATATGTAACAGCATGTATATTACATAATTTATTGTAAAATATAGCAATTACTTTCTGAAGTGGATTTGATCCTTTGTCCAACATTTTTTAGTTTTTGAATATATTTTACGTCTCTGAGGTACGAAGATCACACAAAATGATTTGCTGCTGAGTAGAAATGTTAGGACACACATTCCCTAACAGATCAGTGCACAGTCCTGTCACTTCCCTCCATATAATGGCTTACCAGTCTTTATGAGTAAGCCCAGACGAGCCGAGGCTTAACTGTGGGTGCTGGAGGTGACAGCGGTAACAGTGACAGAGTGACTAAGCCCGGACTTGTCTGGCCCGTCATTTATGTAACAATGCGAGAGTCACTGATGAAGAAGCTTACATGATCTGAGACCTACAGGATGAGGTTGTCAGGTTTTCATTGTCAGGACTCAACCTCACAATGAGCGCAATAGGCAAGCAAGTAGAACACACGGACAGAGAATCACCCGACTCCCTCTAGTCTTTCTGTGTAGCAAACGATGAAGACTTGCACTGATTCATTTCACATAGAAACAGCTTTGTGATGTCGTAACCTGAAATAATCTTCTGCACTGTGGAGTAGTGAATGAAGGTCATAAAGTTTTTGATTTGAAAAGGGGATTTATTCTTGGTTTGTCCCACTTACCGGGATATACTCTCATAAATAACGATCTTTCAGTCCTTTAGCATACTTCAAATACAGTGCAGATTAGCAGTGTACATGTCTCACAGTAGCTTTTGTCAGTTATCAAACTTTTATAATGATTCTACAAGACAATATGCATTGCATTATGAGTCTAAATGTAGCATTATATTGTATTATAAAACACACACATATTCTATGTCTATATATGTTTATATAAGTTTATGTATATATTGTTGAGTATTTTTACATTGTATGTACTTTTACAGTAAATGTTTCAATATAAAGATATGATTAGATATGAAATTTGCAGTAACAGATATTTTCCTACAGTATAGATGTTATGTACAATTGCATGGACATGACTGTTACATGCACTCTATATAGTCATTGTAAGGAAATCCATATTATTATACAAGCTTTTCATTGTTATATGACCACTATTGTCCACATTGCTGTTTGTACTGTGTTACAGATTTGGAATGACTACAAACTACGGTGGGTTCCAACGGAATATGATGGCATTGAGTTTATACGCGTCCCATCAAATAAAATATGGAGACCTGACATCGTGCTGTATAACAAGTAGGTCTGGATTTATTAGACAATATATTTTTATTGACTATGCACAAATCCATGAAACCAGACTGATGTTTCATTCTCTGAATCTAATGCTTTTCTTCTACACACAAATTCAGCACTGAATTGGAGACTAATTTTTTAAGATACACCATCCAAATTTCATAAGAGGGCTGTTGCATGGTTAATGGAAACTATACGCATCAACCTAATCATCTATGATTAAATCACATCATGTAGGACTTGAAGCAGTGCTTGAATATCTTGAATGAATGGATGGATGGCGGTGAACTAGATTTTAAAGGCAATTTGAAATGATTTCTGAAATTCTCAAAAATGTGGACCACCAGGAGTGAACCTCTTGGGTCTCAATCACATAAAAATCTATTAGTGCACAGTCTTTCAGAGTTAGGATTCAGGATGTAGCAAAGCCTTTGTTTGCTCATGGTCATGCTTCTGTCTTGTTTCTGTCAGTGCTGTGGGGGACTTCTTGGTAGAAGATAAAACTAAGGCACTGTTGAAGTTTGATGGTACAGTGACCTGGGTCCCACCAGCCATCTTTAAAAGCTCCTGCCCGATGGACATTACATACTTCCCCTTTGACTACCAGAACTGCTCCATGAAGTTTGGCTCCTGGACCTATGACAAGGCCAAGATTGACCTGGTGCTGATTGGGTCAAAGGTCAACCTGAAGGACTTCTGGGAGAGCGGGGAGTGGGAGATCATTGATGCCCCTGGTTACAAGCATGACATCAAGTACAACTGCTGCGAGGAGATCTACCCTGATATTACCTACTCCTTCTATATCCGTCGCCTTCCACTGTTCTACACTATCAACCTTATCATTCCCTGCCTGCTCATCTCCTTTTTGACCGTACTGGTCTTCTACCTGCCCTCCGACTGTGGGGAGAAGGTGACCCTCTGTATCTCAGTCCTCCTCTCCCTGACCGTGTTCCTGTTGGTCATCACCGAAACCATCCCCTCCACCTCACTGGTCATCCCCCTCATCGGCGAGTACCTGCTCTTCACCATGATCTTCGTCACACTCTCCATCGTCATCACCGTCTTTGTGCTCAACGTTCACTACCGCACACCCACCACCCACACCATGCCTTCCTGGGTGCGGTCCGTCTTCCTGGGAATTCTGCCACGGGTCATGCTGATGCGCCGGCCGATGGACCAGCAGCAGTCGCCCAGGCGCGTGGGTGGCAGCGGGTGCGGGGGCGGCGGATGTGGGGGAAGCTGCGGGGGAGGGGGCAAGAAGAAGAAGAGCGGCAGCCGCAGCAGGATGGCATGAACTGTCTGGAGTACGGCGAGAACAAGGTGGCGGCGGAGCCCAAGAAATGCCCCTGCCAGCAGGGCAAGGAAACCCCAGAGCCCCCGGACTCCAGCAAGCTGAACCGGCAGCTGAGCCCACAGCCCATAAACGCGGTGGTGGCGTTCTCCGTGGTGTCGCCCGAGATCAAGCAGGCCATCGAGAGCGTCAAGTACATCGCCGAGAACATGCGGAGCCGCAACAAAGCCAAAGAGGTACGGGCTCGATTGTTTGTGTTGTGCTCTGTCAAAAATTTCTCTTTTCCTGTAAGTGGTTCAAAATAAGCATACTTTCCACAAGCTAAAGCGAAGCTGGAGAAAAGCCTTTGGCTATCGTGGTACGTGATGAACATCTCAGTGTGATCCATTATTCAGAACACTGGCAGGAGAAAACACATTTTTTAATTATCAATAATCATTCCTCATTTCATATTGTGAAATCAGAACATTGTACACACAGGTCAGACCAATATTTACAGCCCTACGCATAGAGGAGAGTTCTGTTTTGTATTTTTCTGTTCCAGTGGGGTGTTTTCATACTGGGAAGGGTTGAAATCGAGAAGCACTAATTATTCCATTTCTCCCACATATTGTCTGATGTGGGAGAGGGGCAGGTGGCACTATTGTTGTTTCAAATGAGCCTTGCAAAGAATGGCTGCGTTCCAACGCGCAGTGGTGTCCTTCCCATTATTGTGAGAGCAAATGTTCCACTTCATTTGGCGGTAGAAATAAACACCTGCTTGTACTGAAAATTTCCAGAGAGGTCTTGCACATTAAGTGCTTGGGAAAGGAAGGCCTTGTTTTAAGCATGAAAAATTAAACTGATTTTTTTAAAGGCTCCCTCTATAGTGTAGGGAATCCAAATGGCTTAAGGCCACAAACCTCTTTTGCATTTTTCCTGCTCGTTAATGAAAGGTCGGCGATGTGTGGGGAGAATCAATCTGTCACCGGCAGACCGGACTGGTGTGTGTCAAAGGGAAACCTCGGGATTATCCTGTTCAATTTATTGGGAGAGCGAAATGGCGTTTGATGGAGGGAGGGCCATCTTTCCAATTACGAAATTAATTGTTTCCTGGAATTTGACTCTTAAGCCATCGTTGATGATTGTGAAGAGGGCTTCTACTTCAAAATTGCTTCATCTCTTCAATACTGAAGATAATTCTTGCCTTTATCCCTTGTCTTGATTTGTTCTTTAATTTTACCTGTTCTCCCCAACTTCTGATTAAAGTAATTTCCCTCTACTGTTCATCCAGCAGTGTTAAATAATTTGTAAAGGGGAACTTTTAACATACCCTAGAGAGATTATTACAGAGGAAACACTTAAGCTTTAGAGTCCCTGACTACCACTACGTTTTTGGGGATTGTCTTCATGATGGGGAAGCTAAGGAACTACAAGCAGCTCTGTAAACAGTAGGTGATGTGGGTTGGGGCTCATCTGCCTTTTGACTGCAGAGACATACACAGTTCAGGGGCCATAGAAATTAATGTGAATTATATATAAAGGCGCATTTTGAATCAAACAAAAAGCTGGTTGTAGTATGGAATAGGGACTCTATGGGACTCAGTCTATTAAGTAGAGATAAATGTCTGTTTTAAAATGGTACATTGCGTGTACTGTATATAATGCCTTTGAATTAAACAATGTCGATATGCTTCATATTTTTCTGTCTTTCTCTCTGCTTCTGCCTCCCTCTCTCTCCCTCATTCCTTTTCTGTCTTTTTCTTCTCATTGATTTCCACCCTAATTTTTCCAACCCTGGACGTACTCTTCTGCTCACCTCCTCCTCCCATTTCACCTCCACTTCCTCTCCTCCCACTGTCCATGTTGTTCTCCCTCCGACCATCGTCTGTCCATAAATGCCCCTACCCCCCTCTCTCGGCACCACCTCCTGCCTGCTTGCCCCGCCCCCCAGGTGGAGGATGACTGGAAGTACGTGGCCATGGTGATTGACAGGATCTTCCTGTGGGTGTTCGTGCTGTCTGTGTGCTGGGGACGCTGGGTCTGTTCCTACAGCCCCTTGTTGGTTTCCTCTCATAGTGTACCCCCTCCCCCATGTGTGTACGGTGCCTCTACTCTCAACCCAGGAGAAAAAACATCGGCATCTCTCACCCAAGAGAACAATAATTTCCAATAATACAAGAAAATATTTTATATATTGTTCTCCTCAGCCTAATTTATTTACTGTATATTATTGATGTATCCTTCCAAATATTGATTTCTGCAAAATTATGGAAGGTAAGATACATTTTTTTGCATCTCCAGTGATATGTACAATACAAGTTCATCCATCTGTGAAGGACTTTTCAAGTGAAAGATGCAAAACATTGATGTATAATTTTAAAATTTTATCTGCATGAGGCTCGTTGGATCACTTAATTATGAATTCTGAATATCATTTCTGTACAATAAGCTGTTTTTTAGTTAAAATGTATGAATATTTGTGTTTTTATTTAGGCATTTCTGCTTCTTGTAAAAACAGTAACGTTTGTCAAAAAATTGGATTCTGCAGTGTTTTCTGTTCATTCATTTGATATAAAATAATTATTTGCAAAGACTATGATCTATTTCAGCACTCTTTTTTTCGACACACCCATACTCACTCAGGAGTAGAACACATTTCAGTGTGAATTCAAATCCCATTCGATCCCAGTGTTCAGCTGGTATGATGTAAATCCACCTTAACTTTTAGAGAAGCAGTGCAGATTCATGCCTGATTTTTTTCTTTTTCATTTCCTCTGATGGTAAATGAGAAAATTAAGAACAGTAAATATTGCCTTTTAACAGACAGTAGAGGTATTAATGACACACAAAGACTGCAAAGACACATGATTTATAGTTAGTTTGAAGTGGAAGTTATGGTGGAAGAACATTAGATACCATTCAGTTTTGGACTAATGGTAAACTTGGATGCAGTTATAATTGGTAGGCTGTAATATGCGCTGTTGGTCTGCAGAATAATACCTTTTGAGCATTGTAAGCTCCAGTAGCACAGCTTTAGAAGAGGTAAAAATAGCCAGTTGTCGTGTGTCTGCAGGTTCTGCCATGTTTGCATGTTTTTCAGTCGACTCAACATTTTAAATCTTTTCCGTTTACATGCACCGCTTGTTAATTGCTTGTTAACTTGGGTAAATGAACATATGTGATATAATTAGCCAAAATTGGTGTCACTTAAAATATCATGCAAGGCAAGGTCAACATCAGGTATTGTTGTGGTGCATTTTTTTAAATTTTGCATATTGTTCAAAAATGATAAATTACATGTCAAAAGTTGTTTTGACAGATTTTTTTTTATGTGAGCTTTAAGTTCTGAGAATCTGAATACCTTCTTCAAACAATCTTTGGACTTTATAGTTACTGTATATAATAAAAGAAACAGGCTTATAAGGCAATGATCACATGATTAATGAGATTTCATTTGCAATATTTTTAAAATGAGACTATTGAATGACTTCTTTAACAGTCAACCTGAAAACTGTACCAGTAAGATGCATTGCAGATGCCATTATTTTGACTAAATGTTCCAAAAATGTAATAAATTAATTTATTTAAATTTACAGTAGTCTCCATGTTCTCAGTTACATCCCTACTTTGGAATATGTTTTTGTCCAATGGTCCAGTCCACCTTGTCAGGTCAGGATAGCACAAACAAGCACACATTCTTCTCTGAAACATGGTGTCAGACCTACACATCTTTTCACTCTACAGTCCACCAGAAAGCACACATAGATGCTGAGGACTCTTCACACGTACACAGAGGTGAGTGTGTGATCACACATGGATGTCCCTCCAGCAAATCACTCCCTCCCCAGAAAACACCTCTCAGCACAGCCAATCAGGTGTTGACCTTTGGAACTACCATCCAATGCCAGATCATCGTTCTCATCAACACAAAACAGTACTTTAAGAGGATAAACCGTCCAGTGGTCCATTAGTTCACATTTTAATAATTGTATTCAGTACATATTATGATCTAAATAGAAACTATGAATGCTCTTTTGAGGAGTTAAAATGGGGGTTGTGGGAGACATCTTCTCTAAATGCTTTGACTTGACAATTTTGGGCTTCAGATACATTTCAAAAATTATCTTATCAAGATTGACTCCAGGGATAAAATTAAGGTATGAGGTACTACCTGTAGTATACTATAAGTTCTGTTGTGTCTCAATGCACCTTAGGAGTTTCTTATATTCATGGAAGAGCAGTTCTGAGGTTCATTTTTTTATTGCAGTGTAATTTTTGCCAGCCATAATTTTTGCAAACATTCCTCAGTCTAACAGCCAGGGTGACATCATTAATTGCCATGTTACGGTTCATCTAATTCCTTCTCATTTACACTTAGATTAATGCCTCACCCCACCATTTAGCCATCCCAAAATTTCTCTTTTGTAGTTTTAGATTGATTTTTTTGAAGTAAATGCGTGTGCTTTTTATGGCGGAATCTCAATTTAACTGGGTCTGCAAGACCTGTGATATTCTCTGACCTTGCGCTGACACAATGTGATTTAACATGACTGTGTCCAGTCTTAGCCTTTGGGTCACGTGCGCAGTTCAGGGAGCATCCAAGGTAACGGCTGTGAAATGTGTTTTGCCATGGCAACTGTGATCTAAGAAACATCGGCTGTGGAGTGTGTATCTGAGTGAGAGGGAGCGAGGACGTCCAGATGTGCTTCACAGGTGGAATATCCTGCTTTGAGAAGGCAACTCATCGTATGGTTCATTACCAGTCTGTGGCATAAGATTAGTCAGATTAGCACCCTGCGTTAGCTTTCTGGATAACAATGAGGAAAAAAAAATCACCAAGGAACTGGACATGCATATCAATGATTACAAATTCAAATTAAAGGTGGACACTGTTGTTGGCCCTGGAGCAAGCTATGTCCTCTCAATTATTACAAATAAACTATATACCCCTGTGCATGCTGGTTAATGTTAGAGACAATCTATTGACTAGTTAAATTAGTCAAACAAATTAGTTCTACCATGTTTTATTAAACTTATTTTAGCATGGTTTGTTTGATTTATTTTTAACTTCTCTTTTGAATTAGTTAGTATTTAACATTTAATTGTTTGGTTTCAGTAACGAGGCGACCTTTCACCTGTCAGTGTATATTTTTATAATATGTGATATCTACCTCTTTGTAAATAAATAATGTTCCATATGTATCTGACTTATTAAACGTTCTGTAACGTGAATATATCCCTGTTTGATTGAATTCCAGCATGTTTATTGTAAATTAGACTGGAACTGCGATTTTTAAAGAAATCATTACAAAGTCAGCAGGATCTGAAACATAATGGTGATACTCAGAAAATCAATATTATGCCAGCATGCGTGTATCAGAGTCATACATTTCTTTCCATGGTTCCTTGATCCCCTTCACCCTCTTAATACCATTCAAACCATTAAGCATAAATCCTGTAAACAGGGAATTAAATTATTTCCACTGTATGCAAAGCCACTAGCTCTCTGAACACATACAATCATGTTCAAATGGCTCCCTCTCCAAAATCACAACAGAGTTTGGTAGCTACGGGACATTTCATTGCATGCAACCATTAAATTAGAAAAGTGATTTTCTGAGCCGTTAGCAGATTTATGACACAAGACAAACAAACTTTTGTGTGGCTGGTTTACCATTTCTGAGGTCAAAGTACAGATATTGTCTCCAGGCACATGCTAATATTTGATATTACTGTATATTTTTCCCCTTTGCTACTTCAGTTGTTTTAATGCTAAACAAACATAGACATGAACACATCTCCCATGTAAATATCTGTCATTATCTGCTTGGCCTTCCTCCTCATTCACTCAAAGGTTGCAAATTCTTCCTGTTTATGTAAATCTGGGATTAATTCCTCATAAATAAATATGCAGAAGCACAAACTATTTCATGAATATGTAAATATGTGGAAACATAATGTACCCTTGGCGTCACATCGAATTCCATCAGTGTTTCGGTTCATATGAATCTATATTGAGAGGTTTACTCTACAATGGTGAAGAAAAACGTTTGTATTTGGAGGTTTTATTTTCATAGGAAAGACTGCATGCCTTCAGCCTCATCTTGTGACCATGTGGGGATCACCCCAGTTTGAAAGAACAGCTCCAATCCGCCAGACAGTGTTGCTTTCTGTCACTCAGCATGACTGACTCCACAAACTCGTACACTCTGGAATTCCTGTCCCACTGTGAATGGTGAAGGGAAACTCACACAATGTGGTTTGTGCTTTGAGTGACACGCTGAAGCAAGCATGAAGAGTTCTGACTTTTGCTTGGCCTGCATTGATTTCAATTTTGTACTGTGGACAGTTAGGTAGCACGAGCGAATGCAAGTCAAATCATTGCGCGATCAAATCGCACTGATCATTTTGTGGAAGTGGATACTGCAAGCTGTCAGTGAGGGAAGGGAGGAATACATAGTGCTAATAGCCAATGCCATTCAAGAAATCCCTTTATGCCTTTTGTATAGGTTATGCTGTAAATAAAACAAATAAGAAGTGGTTACAACTATGATTTGATGGCAGACTTTCATAACTCTCCTATGTTTAACTGGTATGAAATTTTCTATACCGTACATCCAATAGAAAGCTGTTATTTCCCCCACATTACAGGTACTGAAACCTCACCATCACATGAATTTCCACAGGATCATAGCTGATGTGAAAGTTCAAAACCGATCTTCACACAGACATACAGGCCTGGCCTGTACTGAGTATAGCAAGACACAGAACGGATGTTTTGCCATTATAAGATATGGGCAATATTAGAGGCCAGTAAATGAAGCTAAGACATTAATGGAACAAAGGAAATGGTACTGACTGGATTAAAGCAACGTGCCTAAATAATTTGTCATGGTCCTGTCTCAAAGAGTGATGATGCCTAAGATGCAAACACGACATTAAATATACAATATGGATTGTTTCATCCTTCAGAGTGAGAGGAGAGGGAAATTAAATGCTTTCAAAGAATAATTATGTATGGGTAATTAACAGAAAGAGCTATATATAAAGTGTGTGTGTGTGTGTGTGTGTGTGTGTGTGTGTGTGTGTGTGTGTGTGTGTGTGTGTGTGTGTGTGTGTGTGTGTGTGTGTGTGTGTGTGTGTGTGTCTTAATACAGTTATGGCACACCCAGAATTAATATCCCTCCTTAGGACATTTTTTTTTTTTTTTTTGCCATAATATTTCTCTGTGGTGTATAAATGTATCATCTTAAATTGGTGCTTACTTGTAGGAGAGCCGAGAGGGGAAAGGGGGATCTTGGAGGATGAGAGTTTGATCACGTTAGCTCCAAGTGTCTCTGCGGAGAACGGTTTCCTCGAGCAGGCATGCAGAATCAGACCAGATCTTTACGCCCTGGTGAATCTCGCCCCACGCCAATCTGCCGTTCCCGTTAGGCACACTATCTGGTTTAGCACAAACAACACATCGACCTTGGCCACTCTTAACCTCCCTTCCCCTTCCCCTGATCCCCCCCAAATTAAACAATTTGGGATAAAAAAAAAACCTTGCCTAATTTGTTATGAATATGCATTTCCTTCGTAGGCTAAATGATAAAAAGTTGTTTGGAGGGGACCGCGAATAGAAGCGCTATATTATTTAAAGCCACGCTGAATTTTTAAATGTGTTTCTCCACCCTCCCTGCCCGCCCACTCGGAGAAGCTGTTGAATGTACCTTTCGTTGGCCTCAGATGGCAGTTCTTTCTGAGATGTGTGCACTTTTTTGGTACGTTATCAAAGTTTTAAGCTTCCTGTGAGTGCACTGATGTGTAAGATAAGGACAGATCCCCTGTAGGCTTTTCCTAAGGCGAGCGCCCAATAAGAAACAGCTCCTTCATGCTCTGACAGTCCCATGCTTCATGCAGGAGAGACTGAGCAGTGTTCGGTGAAGACGTCACACAAATCCCAAAAAAGCCTAAGGCCATAGAATGACGTCATGATTAATTATGAATTTAAATGTTGGAAATTCACACAGTTAGCATAATGCCTCTTGATATATCACCTATGTACATCCTAAATTTCGGCATTAAATCTCTCAGCCATTTGAAAACTTATTACAGAAGAATGGATTTAACAGTCTAGGGATGCATGGTGTCATGACAATTAGTGGATTCACAGGGGATCATGGGATGCCCCAAACAACTACCTTCCAAAAAATCACACAAAACACAAGAAATGCCACAGAAGACCATATAAGCTATTTGACTTCATTTTGGTATTTATAAAATCACTCCTCTAACATTTAATCTTTTATTTAAAATATACATGGTTCATCTTCATTTGAATACTAGGCGGTTACATATGGAATAGTAGGACAGATGAAAGTGAGAGTGTCCTCATGTGGTCCTGATCATGTGATACCAACCCAACAATCATCGCTCCTGAGTATCCTCAGCTGCACAGTACAGTCCCAAACCCTAACCTGAACCCACCCCCATTCAGTACATATAGTACTCATACACTCATGACAGTTTGTATACATAGCTCGTTATGTCATCTTTCATCTTGTCAATTTTGACATGCTGTTTACAAAGACATCTACAATATTTTTACCTCAATGTCTGGTTTTGAAATAGTGTGAAACTTCACTTTCCCTTTTGAGAAATGGGCTTTCCTTTTACCCAGCATGCACTGGGAGGCGCTTGGCTTTCTGCCGGTGGCAGTTCCAAGAAATTTCAAAATCCCTGTGGAAGGAAAATCGTTCTGGTAAAGGATGGAACTTTTATACACTCTGGACTCATTTCCTGCTAAAAGAGCATATTGGCTATCTGTGCCTGAATTAAATAAATAAATCAACAAACAGGAAAATAAGCAAACGAGTGTACACAGATATCGGGCACTTCATTAGCTCTGCATTCACAGCTAAGCCTACATACCACATTTACCAGTGTGATAAGAATGAGGGCAGAGAAATTATTTAAAAATTGAATTTGACAGAAGGCAGGTATTCTTCAGGGTGCATTAGATATACCGCTTAGAGACCCAAAAAGCAGAACCTGAATCTGAAATTGCATCCAGAATGTCCAGTCAACCGAATTTGGTATGTGGCACGTATTAAAAATTAGAACAGAATACGGATGCAAAAATATTGCAGAGAAATAAGCTGTTAAGAAATAAACAGGTAAATATGAAACTAGAGCAGTTGCATTTTAATGTTCAGGTACTGAAAATATGCCTGTGAGAGTTACATCTCACATCTAAAACTCATGTGGATCTTCTGTTCCATAGTGCAAATAGTTAGATGCATTGTTTCACTTTTGTGCAAAACAGACAAGAGGTGAAATTATTGCAAAATGGGTACATGGGTTTCCATTAATCTAAGCAAAAATGCTGTAGTCATTTATCAGTATAGGTGTGTATTTATAATTGTAACCTCTGTCTTCCTTCCATCTTTACTGTACCTTTAGGCATACCTGTTTAAATCTGTCAGAGCTCACAGGTGAATGACATGCATCAGTTTTCCAGAGCAACTAGGGACCACAGAACTATGGAGATCAGAATTTTGTCCATTTGACTCGTATTCATCAGTGCATAGTCATGGGACCTTGTTAACTTTACAGTGTGACCTTCCCGAGGCAGGGAAGGGAAAGGAGGAGCGTGTTATCCAAAACTTCATCAGCTGTCACTCAGTTCTGAATGCTTGGCTTGACATGCCAATCACACACTAAATGCAGACTTTTGTAAAGGCTGATACCAGTTTGTCTGATATTGATGGCTACAATAGTTTTGAAACACTCTGGGCTTTACTTTCTCACAGAGACACTTGGCTGATACAAGGCTGATACACACCACACCCCAATATTACCCATAAGGCCCAGAGAGATGCCAAAGTAGAACCATGAAACCATGTAAAGGATAGGTAGAGATGAATTCAAAAAGTAACTGAGACAGCCAGAGAACATGAGCAGATTAAGTCGTCTGAAATCAGACAACAACCACAGCGACACTGATGGTAGAATAATGATTGTATCATCATTATTCTTTTGTCAAGGTCCGGGAAGGACTCGCCCGGGGTCTGGCGAATCTGTGGCATCATGGGCCCGTTCAGTTTCTGACTTGATTGGAGCTGGCACTCGAGTCTGGTCTCGCTCACTCTTCTCACAGGAACAAATGGGCAGACGGCAGACTGTCTCAGCCAATTGCCCCCCATGCCTCCTGGGCAACATCCCTCGTTACCATGACGTAAATGAGCTGAGATTGGCCGTACTGTGCCGTGAGGGACGGTGCAAGGTCTGGACCGCACTCGACGCTTAGGACTTGAGTCCTTCATCATGAGAAAGAGGAAGAGGGCGTCAGCATAAACAACTGCAGCTTTTTGAGGGGTTTACAAATTGGGCTGTTAAGTTGTTTCTGCCATTTTCAGGCTAACTTCTTTTCTGGTACGTAAATTTTCAATATACTTTTGTTATTGTGTTACATTTTTCTACTCTTCACCGGTGCTTATCTATCATTATTGCATTAACAATTTTAAGTTTGTCTCCATGAAAGCATTTGCTAGAGGAATAAATATGTCTGTGTTATACCAAGCCAGTTCAGATTTGGCCATGGCATTAGCAGTCCACCCGCAATTCGAACCTGTAACCCTGGAGGTCAAAATATAGCCCCCAACTGAGGAATCCACATTGCCACTCTGCCCTGTTCATGGGCAGACCCTAGGGTTCAATTTCTGAAAAACAAACACTCCAAACTCTCCAGCTGAGACTGGTAGTTTGGTGCCAGACAGATGCGCCCCGGACTTTGACCAATCACAGACCATGTGGAAGATCATGCTGCTTTCAACAGATGGAGAGAGGGAGTGGGGGGAAGAGAGAGAGAGGTAAGTGGCTTAAACACAGATGAGAAAGTTACATATTCTCAATATTTTCATCAGACGGAGTGGACATCGGCACAACATTACAAGGCGTAAACCCGTAAGTCTCTTATGTAACTGACCACTTGACCTTTGACCCCACCTTCCCTCCAGCTAGCTCACCCAGTACTCCAGGCTAGCCCTGGCCCTGATAGAAAATGCTCTGGTTTTATCACACAGGCTATCAGTGCGGGTTGTGTAACATGCTTTCAGAGAGTGACTCATTTTTCATCAGACCTAGGCCTTGGCTTTTGGTACGCCACAAATTAAATTTACTAAATAATAAATAAAGTATTTTACATTTTCATTTTTACACAGCTCTTTATACCCCCACAGATAACCAGAGCAATAAATCAAAATGCAAATCCATTCATGTCTGTGTTAGATGATTATTTATGTTTGATTTGTGGTATTTTCCAGGTCATCAAATCCAGCATTCTGTAATGGTTGATTTTTGCATTTGAATACTGCAAATATTGCACAGCAACAGAATTTAAAAGACGATTCATTTCAGTTTTCAACAACACTGGAGGCCAAGTTCAGGTCTGGTACTATGAAATCTAATTAATTATTTTATTGGAAAAGAAAATGTTTTATTGTATGTTGAATTGCATAATCACAACAACATGACCTCACTATTCGGTTCTCTCAGCATGTTTGCCACTCCTCAAAGTGGAGTTAAATTAACACTGGCCCTCAGGCCAGGAAATTTTACTTACCATCTACTCAAAATTACAGAAATGATAACTGCAGCAACAACATTAGTGTGAATATGAGTTTCCACGATTTGTGTGGAGGCAGTTTCCCTGTCGCTGTTTTTTTTTTTTTTTAGGAGAAAGGTCTTGGTGCAGGTTCGCGGCCTGAGAGAATTCCCTTCCGAATCATTAGCGATTGGAATCGCTCCTGAAACCGACCCACTGTTGGCGGCAGCTGCTTGGCTCAGACACAACTGGAGCGGAAAAATCTGGATAATTTTATTGTGATAATCGGCCGCCTGTCTGCTTTCATGAAACAAGAGAGAGAGAGAAAAGGGAGAAGCATGGACCCCCTGAGTCCCATGGTTCACACCTGGTTTAACGTGGCACATGTGTGCGGGTGAACATGTGTGTTCGTGTGCATGTGGGCATGGGTAAGTCATTCTGTGTGTGTGTGTGTGTGTGTGTGCGTATTTGTGCATCAATGATTTTTAATCCCACTTCTCAACTCCACTGTACCTGTTAGAATACAAAGTGTCTGTAGATATGACTCAAGGTGTCACATGACCACTCTCACATTCTGCCTCTCTTCTCTATCCCTGGCCTCCCTCCAGGTGCCTTAGCTTCCAGGAACAGAGAGTACAGACAGACTTGCACATTTAGGCTCAAGGGCCAAAGTGCCAAGGTACCCTCCTTAACATGGTCTAACCTTCTGTACTCTGATTGACTCCCTCTGCAATAACCAATCATATCCACTCTCAATAGGGCAGGGAACATTACTGCTGCAACCTCAATATTGACCAGTCAACCGTAATACATATTAGCCTTTATCACATGCGTATGGCCTTATGCTTGTTAACACAGCTGCTGTTGGTGGAGATGATGAATAGTGATGTTGTGTTGGGAGAATGATGGAGATTTAGTTTTGCTGTTTCTATGTGCACTGAAAAGAACAAGAGATAAGTGTTCTCTGTTATTCAGTTTCCTTACACTTCTATTGGCTTAATCTACACTCAAACACAACGAGAATATTCTAGACTAAATGTCTCTCCCCACTCCTTTACTTTATATAACGGATATTTAATTTGCCCCCTGTTCAGTCTGAAATAAATCACAGGATTCATAGCATTAAGTAATAAAATGAGGGACACCTGTAAAGTTTTGTCATTGCTCACTAAATTAGTCCATTGTCAGATTAAGTCAATAATTTTACCTCATTAAAATTTCAAACTGTTGTTTCTTTAGCAGCGGTGCAGGTTGAGAAGGTGACATCAGTGCGGCTCTCTACAGTGCCACCAGCAGGAGGCGCTGTGATCAGGTGTGTGCACATCCAGTCCACTGCTAATCCCCAGGAGGATCAGCCTTCTAACCCCCCACCCCCTCCTCCTCCTCCACCACATCAGATCAGATCACAGCGCCATCACCTGGGTCATTCCAAAGTCACTGGTCAGCACAGCCAATCACAGCAGCTGCAGCACAGCAGCCATTTCCCATCGGGGTTACGCTGGTGCTTCACAGCTGCGGCAAACAACCAGCCACATTATTTTTTTTTTTCACCTAGATTTTAAAATCACATTCTGTAAGGTCTAAGATGGATTTTCACCGAGAAAAATGAAAAAGTACACGAGGAGGAGAGGAAGTTGTTGGGATAAACATTTGTTGACTCAAAAGAAAGGAGATACTCCTGTATCTTACATAAAAATACCCATCTGAGGGATCAATCCAACATTTTTTGACCTGTGATACTGGAGTTAATATATTCTTTTATATATTACAAAAGCAACAATTTTTGCATAGCAATATATCTGCCAGGTCTCATTGTTTGCAAAATTATCCATTGCGCGACTCAAGTAATTGAATTTTGACACAAGTCCATATTTTACGGTGCCCAACCTCTGTGGTACGATATAATGAGCTGTGAGACGTTGGTCTTCAGAGTTCATGAGTGTCAATGCAGCATGTCTGGCCCCAATACACATGGTCTTATCAATATGGTAAATAGCTGTTTATGTTTAGTGATGCATGAGTGCCCACATTTACAGCCAGCTCTTTCAGCCATTCCGAAATTCATTTTGAGGTCCATGCCAAGATAGTCTGCCTGCGGGCTCACCTCTCATGCTCCTCGCTTCTCAGGCCATGGCAGTTCATGATTTACGTTAACATGAATGGTTTTAATTGCCCAGCAGATGGAGCTGTATATATGTATATATAAAGAGGAGAAATGGTTTGAAAACTGTATTGAGGATAGAATACAGGGCTGTTCAGATGGCTACAGCATGCTATCAAAAGCCCATTTGAGCCCTTGAGTGAGAGAGTGGGTGAGTAAGTAAGAGAGAGAGAGAGAGAGAGAGAGAGAGAACAACATGGATGTGTACACAAATACAAGTTCGGGAGGGTGAATTAATATACCATTTCTATTGAGAGTGCTGTCAGGATTTTCATTTTGCACATATTTATATTGTGCCGCAATTTGATGGTGTGCCTCTTTGCCCTTTGAGAAGTGAATACACTAAGCTGGGTCTGAGGGTAAATATATATATATATATGTACGGATTGTATATTTCTCTGAAGTAGCAGTGTAAAGTGTTGAATCAGCTCTGGCTTGTGTCCTGAGCCCCTGATATGCTGTCTCAGGAGGAGTCTGGGTAACAATGATAAAAATGCACTGCACAGCCAACAGCGCACTACATATACCGCCAATAACACTCTGGAGGATGGGGGATCATGTGTGATAATGTTGACTGCGCAGTTCATGAGAACATCATCGATATGAGCCAGATCTCAGAGTGGGGAAAGAGTAGGGAGAGAGGGAGAGAGCTGATAGGCTGAGAGAAATACAATCAAAAAAGGGGAGTGGCCAAATATATACATTTAAAGGAAGTGACTGAGCTTTAAAAAAAAAAAAAAAAAGCTATGGATATTTTTGATTATGTGGATTCAACTATAGATATCTGAATTGGCTCTTTCAGTTTTTCTTTGACTAATGTTCATGGTTTGCCTCAGCTCATAGTGAATGTTTACAGCAATAACTTTGATAGATGTATGTAGATTGACATATATTGCACTAGTTCCAGTATTAGCCTCCAGTTCACATAAGATCAACAACTGCCATCCTCAAAGTGTATTAATTAACGGAGCTAAAGGACAGCTGAGGGCTCCACTCTGACAGAATAATAATTGTTTAACCTGCATCAATCAATGACATGTATTTCTAGCAAGAAATTGACATCCACATCAATCAATTAAACTGTATTTGTGTTCCGTGCACTGCAGTAAAATGTACATTTAGTTGTTTTGAAATATGCAAAATATGTTTTGCTTAAATGTTTGTACACGAGTGATGCAAAATTATTCCACTGGGTAAGGACACAGTATGTGTTTTGGCTCAGTAAATGGTTTGTGAACTCAGAAAGTTTCGGGACCACTGATGAAGGAGGCAAGGCGTCAACTTTTAGAAACTATTCGGTGGAATATTTTAAGCGGAAAACATTCCATGAAAATACTGTGCATAAAAATAGCGTGTTGGCTGTCACTGTAAAGAAACGTCTTGCTTTTCAAATCATGTGGAAGTCGAGAGCAAACGCAACAGCAGGGAGAAGCAGGTGCAACGGAGGATGGCATACAGAGACCTCTAGCGACCTAATGAGGAAACTACACGCAGACGAATAAAATCCCTCATCCTCAAAGGCAAAATCCAAGTTGGACCGGAACTGCCTCGGCCTCCAGCTGCTGCTTGAAGTGTTTTGATGAGCATCTGGAGTTAAATGGAATCGGACCGTTATCTTTTTTATTCGTTTTATTGGGTGAACGAGTGGCCATATAAACAGTTTTCATGGAAAAATGAACGAATAAGAATAAACACCCAGAAGATTCATTTGCTATGGGGCTGATGAAACCGAATTATACATATGCAAGTTCTAAATAAAACATAGATGGAAACATGTCGTTGAGCTGTACTCGTACTTTACCCAGTGATGCAAACAATTACCTCTCTGTACATAATGGATCTGATCTGCACTTTGTGAATAAAGGCACTTCATATGTCTTGTTCTTCATCTTCCCCTAATTATTATTCAAGTAAATTGGCAGTAGTAGTGATTTATTTCACGTTCAATAAGGGGAAATAAACATGTCTTACGCTGCTAATGTCTGTGTAGTTTAGTGCAGTACAAGTTCTTGTTGAATTCAGTGTCGTCCTGGTCCGTTTGTCTCCCTTTTTACTAATGCTCCGCGGTCTTAGTACTGTACCATGATTGGCTGCGAGAGCGAATGATCCTTCTCTCATTCAGTCTCCCCGCACTGTGTACAACCCCCCCTCGTCCTCCACTTGCCTTCGGCCAACCTCCTTCCCGTGCAGTGCATCTGTGTTCGCGGTGGCGGCTGGAACATACGGTGGGCAGTTCGGGGACAGATCAGGAAATCGATGCAAAGGAGGTCAAGAGAGCTCGGCGCCGCATAAAATATAGATGTAAACATTGATTATACCACTGTTGTTCATTTATTTATAACTTAATTTTGCAACGCGGTTTATATTCCCCTTATCGTCTGTTCGGCCGCCTCTATTGCCTTGTTGTGTGCAGTAACGTAACGCTCGTATAGCTTATATTTTCTGAGTATGTAGCATCCCAAGGGCAAGAAGTGACTTTTGTGCCATGAAGTTGACGGTCTTGGTGCTGTGCGGAGCGTTCTCGCTCGCAGCCGCCACTATTGCAGGTAAGTGTGCAAGAGGCCGCTTTGCATCACTCACATAAACCTCATAAGTTTAAATTGTTTCAGTTACAGATTTGTAAATATCAAAACAATTATAGTTGTTAAAGAAAAGTTGTCTGCATTGAAAAGACACGAAAAACCGACACAAATTTGAAGTTTTAACTACACAAAGATTTGGTTGATAAAATTTATTTAGATCGTTACATGTGCGACCAACTTCTATGTCAGCAGGATGGGCCGCTGACAGAGGTAACCTAATTAAACTTAATGTACTGAAACGTTTAGCAAAGGAGTTACTAGAAACAAATTTGTACTCATCTTACGGATATTTGAACTGCAGTTCTTGTTTGCAACATGTTTATAATAATAAATGAATTAAAAAAAAACATCTTATATAAATGCATCAAAGGACTTTCTGTGTATATAAAGGCTCCATCTTTTGTTTCAGCGAGTAGTTATAAACTAGATGATAGATGATGATATTATTGATTTATTTATGACTATTCATATGCATAAAATGAATGTCTGCATTGATTTGGCTAAAAGGTGAAGACTAATAGATACTTATAAGATTGAATTTCCATTACTGAAAAAATATGCATATGGTCTTTGGGATAAGAGAAAGTATTTTGTGTTTTCTATTGACTGGCATTTCAGTTTGCTGTCTGTTAAAAATAAGCTTTATTTGCTTTCTGTTAAATGAATCGAAGGGTTGTACATGATGAACTGCGACCTTGGGGTCTGTTGTGGCTCGTCGATACGCTTACGTTTGCCCTTTTGTTTCACGAAATATTCCGCTGCCACACCAAACATTTATCATGGAACAAACTGTTGACATGCGACACGCCCTCTTTTGAGGCTCTCCGCTTTGACAAGTTCAGCACCAAACATTTAATCATGAAAAATTACACCGCTCGATGTGTTTGCAAGTTGCACCTGGTCTCAATGCTGGTGAAACCACACGAAGAAAGACTCTGCTCTTTACGCATGTGCAATGTTTTTGAAATACGAGCGTGATATACCATTGCTTCAGTTCTGGATCAGCGGCATTGTATATTGTATCCGACCGAAAGGTCGTTCAGTTTTTGCTGAACACACCGGTCCAATTTTTGCTGAACACAGCCGGTTCAGTGGCTGGTTTGATGTTTGCTCACCTTGTAACTCAATCACAAGGGACTCTCTCTTAAAAGGTCGTTTTGTTAGGTTTGTGGACACCATGAATTGGTTTGTAAACTACATTTATATTGCATTGTTTACAATATTGTGAGTAGAACATGTTCGGTTACTGATAACTTTATATGATTTCAGAGTGCAAAAACATTTGGAGTTAAGTTTGGTTTTTAATATTTGCTTCCTGAATACCTTGAACAATGTAACAACTGGGTGACACAAGTTCCTTAACAACACCCAAATACAACGTGTATTTTCAACAAGGCCTATCATATCTACTCTTCAAAAAAATATATATATATATATGTATATACAATAGGCTGATACAGTAGATGATTATGTATTCAATCTTTTCAGCTGTTTATTTCACCAAGCATAGCATTAATTGTGAAACTACAAAGGTCTGTATGCCAAATCCTCTAATCTAGACCACATTTCCCAGTGTGCTCCACTTCATCACTGCCAGACGCCCCTATCTACATTAATTGGAATGTGACACTGGCTATAAATCAATGCATAAATGATTGCTTAAGCTATCTGTCTGATCACCCACTGTTGGCAGCAAGAGAAAGCATCCTGTCAGGATGGTTTTGCTCACTGGGAACAGCAGTAGGAGGCAGTGCACAGGTGCTGAGAGCAGGACGCGGCAGTCTGACTCTCCTTCGTCTCTGGGACCGGAAACATGGAAAGATTCCAGGGAAATCTAACGAGGCAAGAGGTGTCGAGTCACTCTCCCCAAGAGCGGTCCCCCTGAAGCCAAAGAGGTGGAAATGTGCCATAGAGCCTTCTGAGGTTAAAGTGGACCCTTTTAATAATAGATGTGAGGTACACCTTGGAAAAATGAAAACCCTAATGGGATAAGAGAAATATAAGAAACAAACTGATTGGAATTTGGATCAAAACATGAATGTGTATCTCTTAAGCTGTATTTGCACAGTTGAAGTGTGAAACTGTCAAATTGAAATATGATTTTCACCCCTTTAAAAAAAGGAGATAACTGGTATAAGTGAGTCCAGCAGAAAAGAAACATGAGCATACAATATGTAGATTCACTCACACATGTGCAACCTAGCACATGCAATCATACACACATGCAAAAACAGGCACACATGCACCAAAAAATGCATGACAAGACACACACATGCACTGACCCATGCATGCATGCACACATGCACACGCACAAACATACTCACAAGTACATGCAAATGCACATGATCATTGCAATGCACCAACATAAGTTAAAGGTCTGTGTTGACATGTTTTTAATTGTTGCCATCAGGAAGGCGTGGGGGGACAGAATCAATGGAACATATCCAGTGCCTGGCTGACTGGAAAATAATTGCTTAAAAATTGCATCCGTAGGGGGATGCCAGGCTTAATAAAACAAAATGTATATCTTTTTAAATTAATATCTCATTACATGCAGTTATTCAGAATTGTACCCAGTGGAGGCTTTACAGAGAGGCAATAACGGAGACGAAATGCCATTTTCACTTCACTGCATTCCTGGAACAGCATAGCAGGACTCTAGACATCTCTCGGGATCATTTACTCCCAATAAGTCCCTGTATTGATTTGGCCTTCTGTCAGACTCCACCCAAACAGCCCAAAGCCAACTGTGGTTAAATTGAATTCATACACAGTGTGGTCGTAGCTTGTTGTAGATAATGCTTTTTCTGTCTCTTATACTGCCTATTATTTTTCAGCTTGTAGGATAGTGTATATGGAGATCTGTGCATATCCAAATGCATGCTTGCAGAAATCAAAGCCTTTTGGAGACATTTTATGATATATTGTAGCTTTTTTCTTTCAACCCATCAAAGATCAAAACATAGAGCATGTTTTATTTGAACTCTGTCACGAGTCTGATGAAGTAAAATGGGGTTGTTATGGTTTTTGCTCAGTTGGGTTCCAAAGTTAAACTTATATAGGGACTCATTCATGACCATTTAATGGAAAAATTGGTGAGACAAGTTTATAAGCACTACCCCTTAAAGGGTTTAATACATTATCATTCATTACTAGATGTAATGAATGTGGTGTTAATAATAACAATAACAATAATATTAATAACAATAATGCAACAGACTTACAGGAGAAAGCACAAAGTCCTTCCAACCAATCAAACAACAGGACTTGAGGGGAATTCTGTGTGGCATGTCCTGCTAAAGTCTTGGTTTCAAGTTCAGTGATGTGTACAACTGTTTGAAAGGAATAGACTCTAGCTGAAAGCCCTACAGTACAAAAGATGACCCTATAATTTATATTCATGACATCAGTCAAAACGTCTCATGTATTTCAAGAGAGGGCATCATTTTTCCAGCAACATTTCTTGTGCTTTCTTTCTCATTAGGAAGAATCGCTACTGTTCAAGTGATAAAAAACAATGTGTGTTTGGTCTGGATATGTTGAAGGCTAATTAGCTTTGTGTGTTCTATAAGGGTAATCGATGATGGTGTGTTGAAGGCTATTTGACTGAGAATATGTTTTAGAGAACTTGTCTGCGGCCAGGTTGAATTTTAGGTGGTAATGGTCTCTTCAAGGTTTTTAGGCTGAGTGTGCAGTAGAGAGCGGTGTGGGTGTACTGAATATATTTCACTGCGGATTTTTTAAGGTTATTTGCCTGAGTGTGTGTTGAAGGGTAGTTATCATAAATGACTTTAAAGTCAGTTGGTGATGATAGATTGAATGAATATGGCTTAGGTTATGCTGAAGGGCAATTGGTGACGGTTTGTTGAAGTGTTGTTTGTAAGAGTGTGTTGAAGGTCATTTGGCTCAGGGTCTATTGAAGTGATGTTGAACACATTTGGATGCATTTTGTTTGTGGATATTTGGCTGAGGCTATACTGAAGTGCTGGCATGGTGAACACATTTGAATGAGGTTTCTGCAGGTATTTGGTTGACGGTATGTTGAAAAGTTGCTGGCAAGGGTGCAGGGCTGCAAGATCATGAACTTAGATGCTTGAACTTCAAAACATAGTTCCACAACTTTAACATTTTACAACTGATGATTTCAGGTTAAATAATGCATTTTATAAGCACCAAAGAACAGTTCATTATGGGGCAGCCGTCCTGGTATTGACTTAGAGTCATGTCGATTTTTGCCCGGCACTGCCATTGTACATAAACAGCATGAGTAGAGGCACTTGAATGCCTGGCTAATGGTGATGTTCTGAAGCGTCGTCTCATCTACCTCACAGTTGTATATGAGTTACATATGGAGCAGCTAATTTATTCGCTATTGACGCCAAGCTGTGGGTAAAATCCAAGCAATTTTGACTGATGCTTACGACTACTGAGAAGTAACGGTGGTACGTTTTCCTCATTCAACTTCAGCTTTCTGTCGACTATGGCTGGATTGTTAGCTGGCCTACTGTCTAGAAAATTTTTGTCAGAATGAATGAACCAGTCCCTCTGTGCACATTGTTTCTCTTTTAGTGATGCATCCTGTTGGCTAGCTAATGCTCAGGTACCAAGTTAGCTTGAATCATCTCCACAACTACTGCAGCTAAATCTAGCTGGCTACAAATAAAGCCTTGCTGCATTTCACACAAGCATACACCTACTTGAGTCTACTCACCGAGAATATTAAGATGCTCTGGAGAGCTAACATTTATATTTAATGTGCAGTAATTCTCAAACCAAAATTTTGTATGGCATTATTGCATTTCTTTGAGTGTAGGAGTGACGGTCATTTAGATGGTGTGTTGGGCGATGAGAAACGCAGCTGATGAATGTCTGTTTACGGATATTTAGCTAGGGGTGTTTTGAAGGCTAGCACTAGCACTGTGTGCTAATGTAAGGGTGTCTCTAAGTCATTTTCATGGGTATTGGGGGATGGGTGCCAGTACTGGGCTTCAGCCACAGAGCTGGAGCAGAGCTGTTCACTCTCTCCCCCATCCAGATTAACACGCTGCCCCTTCCCAAGCCCGCCTGCCAATTCTCAGTACCACCCTAAGCCCTTCACATCTGCAGGCTTACTGACACTAAGGCCTGAGCTCAGCTCTATTGTAATGCTGTATGTTCTTAACTCTGAATAATGCGAGCATTATGCGTTTCATTATTGTGTGTTAATTATACCCAACCTTTTCCCTTCATTCCTGTAACCACTGAGCTCTGAGGTTTGAATAATGCAACTTTATGACTGAATTAGCATTGCCCATTTGTCAATTTCAAAAAAAAAAATCAGTTTGTACTTTTTTATGGGCTCAGAGTTTTGTGCTTATATTTAAATGACCATAAATTCTCATCTTAAGTGATCATATTCTCTTTGTATTCATTGCAATGGCCTGTTTCCAAAATGAAGAGCAAAGTCCCTTTTTTCCTGTCTGAACTAAATGACATTTCTGTATCCTGAAATATAATTTTCAGACAAGGATTACGCTATCAAGAACATTCAGAAAGGTTTTGTGGAAGAACATTTTTAAGGAAACTGTATCTGACGAGCATCTGCATCATTTTGATTAAGTTGTGTACCTCCCCACCCTCCTGCTTGTCAGGATGGGTAAAGACTGCTGCCACTGACATGGCAGCCAAGGCATTCTGGGAGACGTATTTTACTAGCTGGTGAATACTTTATCAGAGGGCCCTGGGCCTCTAACAGGGCATCCGTGTACTAACCCCCCCCTCTTTGTCGCCCACCCCTCCGCCACACTGGCTGTCATGGGAGAAACCCCCCTCTCAATTTACATAACCGCAGTCTATGTGCTGGGTTATATTTAGAACCTGCTTTCACAGTCTTTGTTGGGAAATAAACAGAGTGTGGGGCGGTTGAATGCAGTGGGGGCGGTTTTGAAAGGAACGCAGTGGTTATTGTTTGTTCAAAGCCGAGGCACCTGGGGTTTCCTCTCTGCCCTCGTTTACACGATGCCCGCTTGAACCGCCCTACATAACACAGCCATAAAAACACATTCATTTGAAAATTTTCCAGGAAATCTGAAATTGAATGTGACAATTGGCTGCCTTTTAATTATGAAAATGGGGAAATAAATGTAAAAAATATAATTATGGGGTAAACTACTGGTGGAGCAATATTACGCATCTTTGAACCAACTCATTCAGTAAGGGTAACTTGAATCGGCCCACTTTATATACCTGTGAGTGACAAGCCTGTCCTAAGATATGAGATATATTTATGAGATATATATTCATAAATATGAAAAGCTTCTATACCATGCTGTGATCAGAGAGCAGCCACATTCCTCCAGGGAGAGTAACTAAAGCCCCAATCCCCGTGTTCTCTCACTCATGGAAAATCTCCCTCTTCCTCACTCCTCACTCCTCACTCCTCACCATCGTTTATAGGACTCATGTCAATCTGATGTTCAACTTCCTGGCCCTTTCTCACAAAACCCAGGGGGCTTAATGGAGTACTGATGTGAGGAACTGTATGGGAACAATGTGTTACTATTCATCAGCTGCTCTGAGCTGCACATAGCTCCTCATGTATAAACTGCAGCTCCATTTTAATATGTGATATATACTTGATATACTAAAATTAATTCATTTTCAGTCTCAGAATTTCTATGTTATGATGTTGTAGCAATGTATTATGCAGGTTTGTGATTTATGTTATTGGAGACATTAATTCAAATTAAAAATCCTTGCAAGGTACATAAAAGGAAAATAAATTGCATAATTGAAGAATTTTATATATTTAGCATTTGAATTTAGTATTTGGTCAACGCATGTACTGATTTAGCCCACTCTCTTATCATTTTTGCTCCAGATCATTGTTATAGTGCTGGTATTATCTTGGATTTTTAAAATAATATCTGAGGTCTGTGTTATGCTGATACTAATTTTACAGTTTCATATTTTTATTAATCTTGATTACATATGTTGTCCACCCTTTGCAGGTCCTGAGGAGTTTGTCTCCCTTGCGGATATGGAGGGCACGCTCCTGAGGAACCTGTTCCAGGGGTACCAGAAGTGGGTCCGCCCCATTCAGCACGCCAATGACACCATCACCGTCCGCTTCGGCCTCAAGATCTCACAGCTGGTGGATGTGGTGAGAGAGCGAGTGTATGACTCATCTGCTGCTGACGGCTGAGCAGGAGGGAGTCTGTCAGTCTGTCTGTATGTGTGTTATAGAGTGGTACAGTACCTCTGACAGAAGGACAACCTAATAACAGGAAACAAAACTCCTCATTGGTGATTAAACAAACAGTCTAAACCTTAAATGTCCAATGATTCATCTTGATATTTTTAGCTATATATTAAATACTGGTGTTTGAAGTGGATGTTGCCCCATGGTCCAAAAATGCACAGGTCAGTGAAAGTATGAGTCATGAAGGTTAATTTTCTTAAGCATAAAACCTATTTCCCATGTGCAATGAGGCAATGTTCTTGCATGTATTACAGGTGCAACATAGTTATCCTATTTCTAGAATTACTGAGCAAATGAACAAAAATGAACTCATTGCAAGTTTGGCAAAGACCTATGTTGTATATTTTTTCAGGTAAAACTAAGAAACAAGTTTGGTTGGATCTTGTCTTTATATATGGTAAAGTAGCAGTGGGTTTACAGAGGACAGTATAATTTAATAATGATTTCCAATAAATCTTTCAAAGATATTTACACACAAACCCACACATAAATGAGTACCAATATATTGTTTAGGAAATGCAAGCCAACAAGTTAAGGCTAATTCTATCAGTACAGGACTTCCTGTTTCATTATTTTCTGTCTCATGCCTCCTGGCCCTTGTTTATTTCCTCAGATAAGGCTGTGATTGAGCAGAATGACATTTGGTCTGCTGTCTCATATCTCAGTCTCCTGAAAGAAATGCCCAGCTGAAGGTCATTGTAAAAAAAAGGCAGCTCTGTCCCCATAATGTCCTCTGCTAAATAAACTAATTTACAGACAGACAGACAGACAGACAAAGACACAAACTCATGATGAACCAAAGGTCCATGAATGCATTTCTGAATGGATGGGAGAGAATGCAAATGAGAAAAGCTATCTGTTATTAAATTGAAGGATGTGTGTGTGTGTGTGTCTTACATTTGTCAGTCTAATTAGGTCTTACATTTATAATCTAGGCACACATGAGCTCCTCACGAGTGCATTCTGTACGTTCAGTACCTTAATTTGTTTACTTAGCTGAGGTCATTATCATATTCCACATTACATATTAAAGATACAGCCACATAATTAACAAGTAGAATTGAGGCTTACTGTCAAGGGTACAATCATAATTTCTGTCCAGGATTCAAGCCTGCAGCCCTCTGATTAAAGACGGGATTCCCCACGCATCTCCTCAAAGTCACTCACACATTCTGTATAGTCACTAGACCCAGGGTTGAGCTGGGGTTCTCAGAACTAAACCCTCTGTGCAGCCGGAATGTGCTTAAATTTGGCGGTCGGCCACCCCGCTTGATGCAAACTGAGGGGATGAGCTGTATGCTGGCGAGCAGAAATTTGATCTGCGGTGTGGCAGAAGATGAGAGAGCCCCAGCATTTAGCACAGGGACGGTGATTTGAAGGGGAGTGTGTGCAGCGCTCTCCTGAAAATCAGTTATGAGCTGTCCATGGTGCTGACCTGAATCAGGTGCAGTGCTCTGTTGAAAATCAAGAGCTGTCCATGGGTCTGAACTGTACCAGGGAGATAAGTGGACTGAAAATGGCTGCCCTGTTGAAACCCATTCATATTTGCTAAACTTACTGTGGTACTGACATTACTGTTTGATATGGTACCTTATGGGACCATAATTTGGTTAACTTTCTGTCCATTGTAAGTTCCTTCTTAGTACTATATACACAGTTAAATCAAACAAAACACCACCTAGATGTGATTCTAAGCATTCTATAAATAGTAGTTTTAGGGATTCTAAACATCAGCAGTGTCCCTTGAGGACTACATTGACACAGCCCTGTCTTGCATCAGTCGTCTCCATTGCTGCTTTATACAGTCAAAGTCCATTATACTTTAATGCAGTTTCTCTGTTTTCTCAAAATGTACACTCATCACTGTAACCTCTTCTGTGAATTAAGGAGAGCACAGACAAGCATTGCATTGCATGCTGTCCTCTGAATCATGGGATGTCAGCCCTCACATTTCTGCCACATATTAAAATTCATTCTTGTAATCATATAGAAGCTTAATACTCAGGTCCAGTCCCAGAAGTGTAACTGAGGCAGGCTTTCGTGCTGGCTCCAACTCTTAAACATGCAGCTCCAATATCCAACTTTTCAGCCCAGATCTACAGAGACAGCAAGACTTTCATATGCAGAGATCCTGTTTTAGGGCTTGACTATAATGCATACAGACCCGGCCTTCTGTTAATCTGTATTAGCACGCTCTTACTTTCTTGGATCACATTCACTGTGATGTATTGCGAGGAGATCCCTGCCTAAAAAGAGGCCAGCTTTTCTCTCAGTCACGCAACGGTTCCATCCTCCGTCATGACATGAGCACGAGAGCAATAACAGTCTCTGTCTTATGGGAGGACTGGGACACATTTGTGTGTTCAGACGGTTGCCTTAGAATCCTTGGCTGCCCTTGGGCTTGAATAGGGGTCAGGGTCTTTTGAAGTCACCTCTGAGCTTTTGGGAAATTGAGACTTGAACAGAAACACTCAAGACTAATGGAATCTTTAATGAGTCCCTACACATGTCACAGAAGGTGAGGAGCCAAAGATCATGATAACTGGGCTGTTAATATGCGGCTCTTATATGCGACTGTGTTTTGTGCTGTAATGACAAGGGGTCAGTGTTGGCATCCAGAATGTTGCAAGTTTGAATATTATGCCAGTTATTTTTGTCATACCCTTGACCAAAGTAATTGGTTCAGAATGTGTAAGTATCATATTAAATAAGTCATAAGACAAATATGTTCAAATAAATAATTTCTGAATGAATCTTAAGATCCATGTCTGCTTATTCGATACCATACATGCTTTAATGACTCTGTAAGGATTGATAGCATTCTCAGTTGGGCATTTTATGCTTAGTACATCAGTTCATTTTACATATTACGGCTCATCAAATATTAACCAGCCTTCTTTAAGACATTCACTTCATCATAAAAATGATCGATATATGTTCTGACTATTGAATTAGTGCCTCAAACATACACGCATATTTTAAGAAATGAGTCAATGCTTCAGGTCTCCAGTCTTTACTTAGCTGTGAGATGATCGATGTAGCTACAAGCAAGCATAGATATTATTCATTGATAAAAAAACAGGAAATGCTTGAGTTGAAAGGATATTACTTTATTAATTATTGCAATCATAAATGATTAGTTTTATTATTTTCATTATTTAAAGACCACAATGTTGTTCAAACCTCTGTGACTTACACTAGACAATATTGTGTTCATATATGCTGATTTGTTTATTGAATTATTCTGTCAGTCATTCTTCTATAGTTCTTTCCTGAATTAATGGTCAGCCTGATCTTTTTCTCAATAGATAATTTTTGGTCATGGAAAAGGCTATACTGCCCTCTTCTGGCCTCATTGAGCAATTTTCAAACAATAAGAAAAATGTTCATACCATCATGGAAGTTGAGTTTCTAGAAAAATATAGGCAATAATGTCATTTTTTATGATTTCCTGCCATAGGTTTTCCAATTCAACAAATGAAAGACAACATCTATTATTTACTTCTCCTATGCAATTAATAATAAAAAAAACTTTTGTACTTACATTTTTTTAACTGTTGTAAAAATTTTCAAAATGTTTGCCATTTATTGCTCAGTTATTAGACAGCACTATGTATATTTCAATTTTAGACAAAAGCATTATAAATACAGTGAAACCCTTTAAAAACACCTAAAATGAATTTATTTGACCTACGTAACCCTGGAGACAAAATAGTTTGTAGTTAAAATTGTCTCTCCACCCTTATGTCGAAAAAGGGGAAAAAAGTGAAGGTATGTTATTCTGTCTGGTACTATAATGATGTATGCATTGCTCTTGCACTATGTCTTATTGACATAACCAGC
The DNA here is from genome assembly GCA_022829145.1 of Albula goreensis. Lineage (NCBI taxonomy): Eukaryota > Metazoa > Chordata > Actinopteri > Albuliformes > Albulidae > Albula > Albula goreensis. The sequence continues at coordinate 16,900,803 of CM040763.1, forward strand.
TCATCTCTTCTCTGCCCTCAGGATGAGAAGAACCAGCTAATGACAACCAATGTGTGGCTCTGGCAGGTACGCTCTCATTAACTAATACTGTCTGACTTCTGCCAGTATATCATAGTAACTGTTACGAACTGCAGAAGATAACGATCGCTCTTCAGTCTCCAATTGCATTCAATAACTATTACTGTATATCACCTCAGATCTCATCAGCACAGATGGTTCTAGATGGAACTAAACCTTCATATATGGCCCTTTGAAAGATTTAATATAAAACCACTTTATGAGGTTCTTTGCATTCTCATGTATGACACATAGAACCTATTTGGAACATGGCTGTTAAAAAACATTCAAGCGTATAAAGGTTCATGTTAAAACCCTCATAAACAGTTAAAAGTGTTTATTGGGGTTGTAATATTAAAAGTGTACACAGTGCTGGATATACCATTGACTGTTGATGAAAATGGCATACATGAGCTCAAGGGCCTATTGTCAGCATTACATGTACATTTATTATTTGGTTGTTTATTATTTCTCCCACTGATTTACATATTATTACAGGTATGTTGTGTTGTTTTCTGAAAAAAATAAACTTCTTACTCTACAGATATTACATTATGTATGGTTGGCTATCAGACAACCTGACAAACCACCTAATGCAAACATACGGTCCCTTCTAAACTTTGCATTCACTTTAATAGAAATCGACTTGCCTCACAGGTGCTGTTTAACAGACAGACTCGTGTAATAAAACAAATGGGACATGAGCGGTTTCACCAAGCTCGGTTGTTCTTTTTAACAAGCTTGTGTTAAACAGGAGTGGAGTTTTGCACTTTGAATATAAAACAGGGCTCCACAGGACCACTAATGGTGGAATAATGTAGCTTGTAGAAATGGAAATGGCATTTAGCAGTTATTGGGTCTGACATGTGCTCTGCTGATAGGAGTGGATTGATCATAAGCTACGCTGGAACCCAGAGGAATATGGCGGAATCATCTCCATCCGAGTCCCCTCCGAGAACATCTGGCTACCTGACATTGTTTTATATGAGAAGTAATAGCTAGCTCTTTTTTGACCTCTGATCTCTGACCTCTGATTTATGTTTCCCCACGGCATTTTCCTGCTTGTCTGTCTGTTTGCCGTTTCACCTGCATGTCTGTGTGTCTGTCTCATCATGTGCGGGTACAAGCAGCCCTGATCCAGAGGTTGGAGATTGCTTTGGGTTTTTATTGCATTCACAACCTTAGCTGGACTTAAGGATTACTTTGTGTTTTGTGAATTTGTTCTATACCCTTGATAAAACACTAGCTATTCAAGCATAAATTAGAATGCTGTCATTTTTATAGAATATGCTATTTCTCATTTTTCTTTGAATGCATTATTGTATGGGGGTGGTGCTCCATATGCAAAACAGGTTCAGTGATTGGTTGAACAACTTCAAATTGAATACAGATGTCCGTTTGTTGGGGGCTTTCAGGATTTTATTTGGAGACCCAGGAACTTGTGGCTCACAGGTGACAGGGCAGCCTATTACTGCTGTAGGGGGCTGTTTGGCTTACCCAAGTGAGAGCTGCTTTTTATCTGACCATTCTCTTATCTTCATCTTTTTTATTCTTGTCATAGTGCGGATGGACGGTTTGAGGGCTCTCTAATGACTAAGGCCATTGTCAAGTACAATGGCACCGTCATGTGGACGCCTCCAGCCAGCTACAAGTCTGCCTGCACCATGGATGTCACCTTCTTCCCCTTTGACCGGCAAAACTGCTCCATGAAATTTGGATCCTGGACCTATGATGGCAACATGGTGGACCTGGTCCTGGTCGATGACCATGTGGACCGCAAGGACTTCTTCGACAACGGCGAGTGGGAGATCCTAAATGCCACCGGCATGAAGGGCAACCGGAGGGACGGGCTGTACTCCTACCCCTTCGTCACGTACTCCTTCATCCTCAAGCGGCTGCCCCTTTTCTACACACTCTTCCTCATCATCCCCTGCCTGGGGCTGTCCTTCCTGACCGTGCTGGTCTTCTACCTGCCCTCCGATGAGGGCGAGAAGCTCTCCCTCTCCACCTCTGTCCTGGTGTCCCTCACCGTGTTCCTGCTCGTCATCGAAGAGATCATCCCGTCCTCCTCCAAGGTCATCCCACTCATCGGCGAGTACCTCCTCTTCATCATGATCTTTGTCACGCTCTCCATCATCGTCACCGTCTTCGTCATCAACGTGCACCACCGCTCTTCCGCCACCTACCACCCCATGTCCCCCTGGGTCAAGAGCCTGTTCCTCCAGCGGCTTCCGCGGCTCCTCTGTATGCGGGGCCATGCCGACCGGTACCACTGCCCCGAGGTGGAGTCGCACAGCCCTGAGCTCAAGGCCCGGAACAGGACCCAGCAGCAGCAGCAGAGGGCGCCGGGGAGCAAGGAGGACGACAACGTGGCCTGGCTGGCCATGCTGGAGAAGGCCACCAACTCGGTGCGATACATCTCCCGCCACATCAAGAAGGAGCACTTTATCCGGGAGGTGAGAGAGAGATGATCGATAGCAGAGGAAACTTGTGATCGATCTTAAAAAAATGCATCCATAGTCCAGCACTCCATCTCAGAAAGATATTCTTAGTATGTGTTCTTCCAGAAATATTGTGCTCAACAATCTTTTAAGATCTAATAGCAGGTGACATTACCATGAAGCATTTTGAGATATGATTTACTGACTGAAAATGCACTGTACAATGACAGGCAATATTACACTTCAAATAAACTGCTCTGGGAAGTAAATGGAATGAAAAATGTCAAACTTTTTCCCTGATTTTTGTATGCCACAGGTGGTGCAGGACTGGAAGTTCGTGGCCCAGGTTCTGGACCGGATCTTCCTTTGGGCCTTCCTCACTGCTTCTGTGCTGGGCACCATCCTCATCTTCACCCCCGCCCTCCAGATGTACCTTAGCACCCCTCCCTGAGGCCCACTCACCCACCTCCTCCTTCTTCTTCTGGACCCCAAACATCCTCACGTGTAACACCGGCCTATAGATGTAGAGAAATAAGCCCCTGCTTATTTGTCTGATTCAGGCACAGTGAAAACCTGGTGATCAATTCATTCCTCTCTTGCAGATTTTAAATTTCAGACTTTTCTCCTCTCAGTTTGTCAAGAAAGTTTATTAAGGCTGTAGAAAGAAGCTGTGTAAAAATGTACCTTTTCACTCAAGCAGTCAGCTGCAAATGAAATGGAGCTTGCTTTCTTTCACAGAAAAAAGCTGATCTTGTGGAAGTCAAAGACAGAGGCATATAGACAACTTCAGAGTCACATTCAATTCATCAACTGAAATACACCTGGATCCCCAGACAAGGTGTAATGACTTAAATTGAATAATTTAAGTATGATTTAATTTAGCTGAGGCCAATACACATCCAGCAGAGCTGATACTTGCCAACTCTACAAGACTTGACAGTCCCTTTAAGAAAACAACTAGGTATGCTTCCTCTAATACAAGTAGTTATATAGCACAGTAAATCAATATTCTGTTGATAAACCATATGCTTAGTTTGACATCATTTCTGCACATCAAAAGAAAACCTATGATATTATAACATTTGAGAGTGTATTTTCAGCCAGGGGGATTAAGTGAACATAATCTCTCAAGGACGGGAGGAGTTTGAGGGATGTGTTCTCATGTATGGTGCTGAAGACTCACAATCCTGCTGAATTTAGAGGTATACCTCGATATCATTTTAGATAAAAAGGTGACCCTTTCTCCACTTCAAACACTGATTCCAGTGGCATTCTAGCATAAGGTGGAACAGAAGCCAGGTTGCCAGTCTCACTCCCTCGATTTTGTACTATGTTGACAA